>OX451737.1:697307940-698507940 GCA_948472305.1 Vicia faba
TAAGATAACATGGAAAAGATGGTGAAACATCAATAAACCAGATGATAAAACATCACACCTAACAATGATATGGAGAATCAAAGTAGGATAACAAACATGTGCGATGGCGAAACATTGGCTTCAAACAAATATGCCATGGCGAAGCATCGGATAAAAGATAATAGGATATCATGCCAAAGATAATGAAATATCAAACAGAAAGGCGCACAAACAATTAAGATTGGTTTGTATTTTTTACCTTGAAGAAGGATTTAAGCTTATTAAAGATATTTTATGATTTGCCAAGAAGAAGTTTTAGTTTTAAGATGCAAGAATGCAAAGTAAAAGAAAACAACTAAGGGAGACTATCCTAATCTCTAGCCCTAATGTTATCATACAATGATTGACCCTAAGGTTGAGGATAAAAGAGGGGAGATTCTACCCTATGTTAGCATACATGGATTCTTATCCTAGGGTCTAGCTCGAGGACTAACCCTACACGAATAATCCTAAGGGAACATGGTAAATACCAAACAAGCAAGCAAACAAGTTCTTAAACATGAGTAGTAAGCAAGGTACATATGCAGAATCTCCTTAAACATGTCTTTAAATAAACCAGAGGGACTCCTGATATATATCAACAACGGAGACCCCATCATGCAATATAAAGCAATAAGGAGCAGAAACAGTAAAGGGAAAATAGTGTAATACCAAACGGATAACTATCCGTAACAAATGAGCAAGAAAAAAAACCAGAGAACTTCAAGCAAGCTAGCATCAATAAATAAATCAAGTCAGAAATCATGCCATCAAATATATGCATTGAGGTTCCAAATATGAACATATCCCACAGGTGAGGTATAACATTCATGTCCACATATATATCCTGCAAAAGAATGACAAATATACAAAGCATAGGAATGGTGCAAAGACAACCAATTGTGTTCCACAAATAAAGTGGAACACTACAGTACCAAGTCTAAATGGAGAAACTTTCCTTAGAGTACCTCGCACATTCAACAGACAAATTAGTGATTTCAAAGATAGATGATGAACCAATAAGGGATGGAAGATGGTATGCCAAAGTAATGGAAGAACATGATGACAAGTAAATATCAATAAAGGCTCAAAGGAGCTAGAGAGGAAATACAAACAAAGACTTTAGAAGTCAGTAGCAAACACTTCACACCCATACCCATTCATTTCATTATGGTTTACAAGCATAACAAAGAAGAAGGATTCCACAAAATGTATTACAAAGCTTGGTTCACAAGATAGCAAGGCAAAGAATTCAAACAAAGACAAAGTTATAAGACTTAAACCATTCAAAGACTTGAAATAAATTTTCTAACATTATAAGAGGATATGATCAAGAGTTTGAAATGTTCATTCTAATACATGTTGTACAAGTGCATTCAATATACCTCAAAGATTCAAAATAAAAGAAAGGATTGAACATCAAATTCACAATAAGATGGAATGGTTCAAACATTATAAGTCAAGTGATCTCAAGTCTTTATGAGACTATCTTTGATTTATCATTCCTCAACATGTTATAATTGGTCATTTGATTACCTCAAACTCAAACCAAAAGTTTAAAGTTCAAAGTAAAAAAAACAAGAAAAGAATCATTAGTTAGGAGGCATGAATCAAAGGGGCTCATTAACCACTTATGGGAACTCAAGTGAATTGATTTGAATTGGTGTGAGGAAAACAATAGCAACATGATCAATAAGTGTCAAATTATAGGCCTCTCACAAGTTCATTGGCCATCAAATAAATTTCAACAAGATATGCAACATCAATTGGGCACTTTCAATTTTAAGACTCATCAAAAATAGAAATGGACTTCCATAATTCAAACAAAAATTTTCTCAACATCCTTGAGATGTATAGAAGTCAGAAAACATTTTTTAAGTTTATGGATAGTAGAGGAAAGGATCAAATGATGCTCAAAGACCAAAACTAGTTGGCAAAACTATTAAACTAGGCAAATTTTCAAAATAAATCAATGGAAAATAATAAACCTCATCAATTAATTAAAGAAAAATATTTTTGAGATCCTCAATCCATATATGAGCTTTAAACAAAAGCTGAATTCAATTGAAACTTAGGGAAAATTCATTTTTGGAATCAAGTCAAACAAGTGAATTATCAAAACCCTAATCATTTAGAAAATAAACTCAATTATTGATTAATCAAGTTCCAATTCTAAATAATTCAAACTAAAATCATACACAAATAAAGAAAACTCCATGGATCAGAAAACTTATTTTTCCATATTTTTTGCATTAAGGAAAAATCATAAATAAAATCAAAATTTAAACCATTAAACAATTAAAAAAATGCACATTTTAAAACAAAATTCTAATCAAAAGTCAGAAAAATATTAAACCAAAATTATATTTGTTGCACCCCAAAATTTTACCTCCCATTTTCACACAAAAACATACTCCTAGAGGTCCTCAATTGCTCAAGTTGATTAAGGATTGACCAGACAAATCCTCCTCATAAAACATTGAGCCTCAAACTAGGGTTTCACTCCTCATTAATATGTTTGAGTTCTAAGGGTCCTAAATAGTTTCCATTGCCCTAATATGTCCTCAAAATCATCCATGCCAAGTTTCATTCCTTGCACAAGAAGTTTGCTCAATCAACTGCTCAAATGCCGGAAAATCGACTTTAATAGGTTAAGAGTCAACTGTGACCCACATAAAGTCAAACTTCAAGATTTTTGGTCAACATCAACATTTTTAAGTTATATCCATCATTTGATCAAGGGTTGATCATGATTCCTCAAGGAATTCTCCTAATTCATCAAAACTCAAAAGTTACTAAATTAGGGTTCCTATAGGAAAAGTCAACAAAACTTTGACCAGGCATAACTTTCTCATACCCTATTAGAAATTTCTCATCCAAGGCTCATTTTGAAGAGAATCCAATTCCCTGCAACTCATCTTCATCCATTAAGTTCAAGAAATGAACTCATGAAAAGATATAAATACAGACATTATAGGTCCTTTTCAAAAGTCAACGAAAACACCTTTTGGGTCAAAGCTCCTTACATGAACATGGAAGACCTAATGGAGATGAAACCAAAATGGTTGTTTATAGGAAATCCTAATCTTTCTAAAAAGACAAAGAACACCCTCTTATGGTCAAAATTGAGAGAGAGATACATTGTCAAAGTTGGCCATTTTTGGAAATTTTCATAAAGTCAACAATGCCCAAAATTGCTTTTTTTTTTCACATGGGCCCATCTTTTCAAGATTGAATCTCAGTCCTAGCATGGTCCACGACCTATGGGACCCTCCATGCCTTATTTATTTGTTTATTTAATTTATTTTGATTTTTATTCATTTAAAAATCAAATAAATCCAAATAAATCACATAATTTGTTTTAGGAATGATTTTTGCATTGAATGGAGATCTTATATGCTGTCAAATAGCCAAAGAAATCGTGCAAGGCCAAATGGACACAAAATCTTCACATATGGCAACTTTTCAAGATTTGATTTTTTCTTAAAACCATGCCATTATATCTTTTGTTCTTTCCAATTCTATTACCTTAATTCAACCCATTACTTAAACACAACATTCACAAGTCATAAGGGACGAAAAAATTGAAGGTTTTGTAGCTAAGAGCACTCATATCAAGCTCCAAAAATTCAAGAAAAACTCAATTCAGATTCCATATTGCAGCCCTCCTCAAGGGGATTTGAAGTTTGCAATATATTCCTTGGTACTCCCAGAGGCTCTTTCAATCGTTTCCCAGCATCAAAGCTCCCAAAATCGTACCATCCACACCCACAGTTTGCTTTCTTTTTCTCAAATTCGAATTCATCGATTCGTGTATCATACACTTGTTTTGATCACGTAATATTGTTCATATGAATATGTGCAAGCTTTCTGTATAGTTGAATTCGTGTTTAGACGCAGGATGTGTTATACGCCATTGCTAGGTTTTAAGGTCCCAAATTGGGAACTCTGTACACAGGCGAAATTGGACCAAATTAAGGGTTTATTCGTGCTCAGAGGATTATTTCTAATCGATCCATGCCCTTGATTGGGATTTATTTTGCTTGTGCTGCATTTTTTATTTTTACAGGTTTGTAGCCACGCACAAGAACTGTCACTATAGCCTATAGTGATGAATCCGTCTGTAGGCAAAAGCCCAGTCCCTGAGGCAACAGTTCTAGGGTGAAGACAATTAGGTGGCAGACTCCCATTGGGAGATTTGAATCACGCGCATTTTTTGTTGGGCATGCTGCTTTGTTTGGCTTATACTTTATTTGTTTATTATATTGACAAATGAGCTTTCCAGCGCAGATGGTCAAGGAATGAACGCGTAAGGCAAACATCCTGGGTTCGATCCCAGGCTTGTGCTTTTGTATTTTTCTTGATAATTCCTTACAGATCCAACGCATCTCCTAGCCAAGCGTCCACCATGCATCCTCAGATCCCACCCTTTGGATCATCTCAAAGCAGATCCAATGCTCCAAAATTGAAGATCCATGGCGTACTCCCTGAAGGTGATCCCCACTGGAACAAAGGCAGATGGGCCAGCTATTCTGGGCCTGGAAAATTCCAATTCACACCCCCTAAATTGCTTCCTGCATCAGGCCCATTTTAATTTTTGTTTTAATTTCTTTAACTTTTTTATTGTTTTTATTTATTTTTAATTGTGTTAAAAATCTTTTTTTAATAAAATCTTAAAATCATAAAAACACAAAACACATTAGAATTAGGTTTTTTTAATATTTAATTTCATTAATTAATTAGGTTAATTAGGATAATTTAAATTCTTTTTTCATAATTAAAATTAATACGAAATTAGGGTAATTTGTAAAATTAATTACTTTTCTCAAAAATCCAAAAAAATATATTTTTTCTTTATTCACTAATTAAATGTCTTTGAATTTAACTTTAATTCCTTATTTAATTTATTCTCGTGCACATTTATTTATTTATTTTTCCAATTATTGTATCTGTTTCGAGTTTTAATAGTTAATTAGGTTTATTACTATTTTCATTTACTGTTTTCCCCAAGTTTTTGATTATGTAATCCCCCTCCCCAAAGCCTTGTAACAGTTAGGTTTAAATTTCTCGCACTTTATTTTCTGCTATTGATTAAACTGTTAGATGATTGATAATAGGATTGTATGCGAAAGATAAATAATTTAAAATAGTAGAAAACCCTAAATGTGCAAAGATAATTGACTAAAATATAAACACTTTCACATGCTCACTCCTAGGGTTTCTCCCCACTTCGGTTTCCTTCGGAAAACGGTCACTACTCTCGAAACGTGAGAATTCTTAGTGGTTGTCCTCTAATTTGAAACATCACTAGTCCCTCGATGACCCTTTCGATGTTGCCTCGGTAAAAAAGTGATCTTAGAGTTTTAGGACAATTACTAAAAGATCTTTCCATGTTGCCTTAAGTGACTGTAATCGTCCCTTTCGATTGTCCCTCAAACTCCAACGATGGAGCTACCTACTCCTTAATAGTAGGATAGCGATGTCTAAAGGAAATAAGAAAACGAACAGTCTTTTTCGAGTAAGTAGAAACTCTTAAGTACTTGCTCAAAATAATCTTTTACACAATACACTTTCAAATAAAAATTTCAACTAAAGTTTTCAAAAACACTTTATCACACTCTTGAGGACTGATACAAGAGTTACCATAAAGTGAAACAATGCACTAAGGCAATTTCAAAACTTTTTTAAAAGCACACAAACACACAAGTAATTTAAAAACAAGCAAGTACCTAAGAGCCCGTGGAAAACCACGGATAAAAAGGGTGCTAACACCTTCCCTTTCTATAATCTACCTCCCGTACTCAGAAACATCTTTAAAAAGGTTTTTCTGTTCTTTTTCCCTTTTCCTTTGTTAGATAAAATAAAAGTCGGTGGCGACTCTTGCTTACCGCAACATTTGCGAATAAAAAACGCAAACCAGTATTAACAGTCGGTTCTGCCACCGTATCACAGAAATGGCGACTCTGCTGGGAAGAGTATATAAAGTGGGGTTTACCTTAGGATCTAGGTCATTTTTAAAAATTGCTTTCTTGTTTACTTTGCCTACTTTATCTTTTAGGGTTTTTTGCTTGGGTATTGTTGAAGATCCTACACCCGGATCTGGAGACAGTTTTTAGGTCAACAATAATAGATCATGGAGACTGTACGGTGTAGACCGATATGGTTTAAGTGATGTATGTATTGGTGTGACACTTTGGTTGGTATCGGTATCCTTCGTGTTGAAACTATGAGAATACGGGGCCGCCGCGTGGTGTCGTGAAGCACTAACGGACCTTAGAACCTTAGTTGAACAAACTTAGCCATTAGAAAGTAGTGAGATAGCCGGCCTCAGTATAAATCTGAGGATTGGTTGATACTCGATACTACACTCATTGAGATCAGACTTTCGGGATATTTTGGCTGCAAGAAAAGATTGCCTAAGCTGAAACAATGCCCGATAAAGGATGATCAGTGATATTGAGAATCCTTAGAACCGATTACTTTTCTAAGACAGGTTTGAAACCAACTAAACTTCAAGAGGGTACTTACCTTTAACCTCATGCAAGCCTTTGAACCTAAGGTCTATTGTGTGCTTTACTTGTGTGTGATTTACTCTGTTTGAACATACCATCATGCATCATAACATAGCATCCATTTTTATTACACTAACCATTTCAAGGACCGAGGGAATTTATCTTTGTTATGTTTTGTAGATCATGGCTTCCGCTCATAGAAATACTATCTGAATCAGATTTGTGAGAATACCTCTCCAACTCAATGAGCTAGTATCAAGGGTTCTTGAAACTTCTTCGTTCACTAAGAGATATGGTCGACTTCTCAACCTGGTTACTTCGAGCTTTGATGAAAAGATGATGGGTGTACTCTTTCAGTTCTTTGATCCCAAGCACCACTGCTTCACCTTTCTAGACTATCAGTTGGTACCTACTATAGAAGAGTTCTCTCAGTTATTGGATATACATATTCTTGACCAGATGCCTTTCACAGGCTTAGAAGAAGTTCCCAAGCCAAAGATCATTGCCTTAGCTTTGCATCTGAAACGGGCCGACGTGGTATCCAATTGGGAAACAAGAAGCGGAGTCAAGGGTTTTCTCGCCAAGTTCTTAATAGAGAAGGCCCAACTGTTTTGGGATGATTTGGACTTTCAGGATTTTGAGGAGATCTTGGATCTTCTAATTTATGGGTTAGTATTGTTCCCTAATCCAGACATACTCATAGATCTGAATGCTATTAAGATCTTCATCTCTCGCAACCCTGTGCCTACTTTGCTCGGAGATATTTTGCATGCTCTCCACACTCGTACCATGAAGAGAAGTGGGGTTCTTATGTGATGCATGCCATTACTGTCGAGGTGGTTTATTTCTTACCTCCCTAAGTCAATGCTGAAGAATGAAGAAGGTTTGGGTTGGTCACAAAGGATAATGTCACTTTCTCACGCAGATATTCTCTGGTATTCCCGATCTATGGGAGATATTTCTATTATTGACCGCTACGGGGAATTCCCTAATATCCCACTACTTGACATTAGGGGAGTCACAACTTATAATCCTTCTTTGGCTCTGTCACAATTTGGTTACGCTAGAAGGGATGGTCCTCATGAGATTCTTATCCAGGGCATTGTGTTTAACTATGAGGATGATGTTCAAGGGTATCGCCAGAGGTTCATACGAGCTTAGGGCATGGTAAACAGATCTGACGTCAAGACTTTGGGGCCGAAGACTTCCATTCATATGGAACCTTATCTCCAATGGGTACGAGCTTATGCTCAGAAGCTTATGATGCCATATGTATTCGTCTTACCAGTGATTATGGAGCCCATTACTGAAGGGAATATTCCCTACACGGTTCTTTATCCTGATATGCCCATCGATCTTGAAGAATTACAGAGGTCCTGGATTCAGTTGAAGAAGGAGCGGAATACTTATAGGGACCATTTATATGCCCAGGAGAAGAAAGTTTTAGAGCTCACAAAGAAGCTTCATGAGGAAAGAAGCCTTAATGTCTATATCGGCACGAAGAGGAAGAATCCATGGGAAACTTGATTTTTTTTAGTTTTTAGAATTTTCAATTAAAAATGCCTAAAAGGCAATTGTACTTTGAATTCTACTAATAAAATATTTGTTTCATTTCGGTTCGCAAAGTTAAATTTCCCAAAGTCCTTGAAATCATTGCACACACATGCCATACATATCAATGCATAAACATCTCTCATAACAGGTTTCTCATCTTCTTCGTTGTTTATTTCAGCAATAATGACTTCTGAAAAAAGTATCAAGGATCTCCAGGCATAAAATGCCCAATTTCAGCAAATGTTCGTAGCTTTGGCTAAAGGGAAAGAAGATCTGAAGGCCCTTATTCTGAAAGATAGAAAGAAGAAGACAAAGAAGACTGTTGGTGTCCTGAATCTGGGAAGAAGATTCAGGGGACTGTTGAAGCAACCAGTTGATATGACCTCTTCATCCAAAGAAGGGGAGAATCAAGAGGGTGAGACAAGGCAGGAAGACCCTAGCCCAAGGGTTTTTAAGGATGAATTTGATTACAATGATGAACAGTATCCTCCTAATGAGGATAGATACAAACAGTTAGAGGATCGTCTGAACGCAATGGAGATCCAAAGAGTACCAGGGCTAGATTTTGAAGAGCTGGGTTTGGTATCTGGGGTTGTCATCCCACATAAGTTTAAGGCTCCGGTATTTGCAAAGTATGATGGGGTTTCTTGTCCCAAGCTTCATCTTTGTTCTAATGTGAGCAAAATTCAGCCTCACACTGCTGATAGGAACTTATGGGTCCATTTCTTTCAGGACAGTCTGTACGGGACTCAGCTTGAGTGGTTTTATCAATTGGGGGGAATCAATTTCCACAACTGGGAAGATCTGGTTGCTGATTTTTATAAGTAGTACCAATATAACACTGACCTTGCTCCTACATGTACTCAACTTCAGAGTATGTCTATGGGTGCAAGCGAAGGTTTTAAGGACTACGCTCAGAAATGGAGAGATTTGGTAGGGAGAGTCCAACCCCCTTTGTTTGATAGGGAGTTGGTGGACATGTTTCTTGGTACGCTATTTGCTTCGTTCTTTAATCACTTGATTGGTATCTCCTCGGCTGGTTTTACCGAGCTGACATTGATTGGAGAAAGGGTAGAAGCTGGGATCCGAAGTGGCAAGATCCAGAAAGACACCTCTTCGAGTACAGTGAAGAAGCCATTCATGGGTAAGAAGGAGGTCAATGCTATTTACAATCCAAGAGGTCAGAGAAGAACTGAGCATCGTCCAACGGTAGGGGCTGTGATAATACATAGGCATGTGGCTACTCAACAATGAAACAATTATCCAAGGGTAGAAAGACCTCAAAGGCAGTTCACCCAGATCAATATGACGTTGTCTGAGGTTTTACCCCATCTGTTAAAATCAAATTTGGCAACCTTAAAGGAGGCTCCCAAGAACTCCAACACCACATCTCCTCGTTATAATCCAAACGCTCGGTGTGCTTACCATTCTGAGAGTCCATACCACGATACAAACGACTATTGGGATCTGAAGAATAAGATACAGGATTTAATCCAAGCGAAGGAGATTGAGTTTGATGCTCCTGAGATGCCTAATGCCATAACTGCTCTCATGCCCAAGCACAACTATGGTGTTAATGCCGTTGATACTGACCTATTTGTTACTTCTGTTGATGAAATTTCCACTCCCCTAATTACCGTCGAGAAGACTTTGTTGCTAGCCGGTTTATTGCTGGGCTGTGGTGAAGGCTGCCACATGTGTTTATCTCTGCCTTCTGGTTGTTATTTGTTGAAAGCAGGTGTTCAATGCCTGACGGATAATAGAGATATTTTGTTCGAAAAAACTCTGGTTCCAACTGTTCTATATGAAGATGTTGCTATCATAACCATTTCCGCAAATCCTTCCAAGGTCTCCTCCAAAAGACCTGTTAGGATTACACCTGCTCCAAGAATTTCTCCAGTAATAATCACTTTTCCTGGCCCTGTACCATACTCCTCGGACAAAGCTGTTCCTTGGAATTATGGTGCTGACTTTTACTACCATGGCGTCAAGCAGGATTTGTTAACCACTAAAGACAAAGAAGCTGAAGAGGATGATCCTGATATCAGTAACATTGTTGGGACCAGCAAAATTACTCGAAGTGGAAGGTTTTTCTCTCCCGATATCTCCCTAAAGACTGTTGCTAGGCCTGTTGTTATTCCATCTGTTGTTCCTGCTAGTACTTCTGCTACTACTTCCATCCTTACTCCAGTTGTTATCCCTGTCGATGATTCATCTAGGACTCGGGGAAATGAAGTTGTAGGTGAGCCTGCCCGGACGGAGGCACCTAGAGAAGTTATTTTGCAATCCTCTAAATAAGAAATGGAGGAAATTTTAAAAATAATCAAGAAGAGTGACTACAATATGGTCGAACAGCTGGGGAAGACCCCTTCGAAGATATAAATGTTGGCTCTGCTATTATGTTTTGAGGCCCATGCAAAGGCTTTGATTACATTTCTCAAGACTATGCATGTGCTGCAAGAAACCTCTGCTGACCAATTCAATGACTGTGTGGCCAGTTTGACTGCTGATAATGGGTTGGATTTTTATGATGCTGATTTGACACCCAAGGGAAGAAAGCATAATGATGCTCTGCATGTCTCGATCGAATGCAGGGGCACTACTATGGCCCATGTGTTAGTGGAAACTGGATCGTCATTGAATGTTCTTCCCAAGAAGGCTCTTGATAGGCTAGATTGTGATGGTTTGACCTTAAAGCCTAGTAACATTATGGTGAGGGATTTCAATGGTTCAAAAAGAATGGTGCATGGGGAGGTGGACATCCTTGTCAAAGTGGGTTCCCAGACCTTTGAATCCACCTTCTACATGATGGATATCAGGACGTCTTATTCTTGCTTGTTGGGTCGTCCTTGGATTCATGAAGTTGGAGTTTTTACTTCTACGCTACACTAAATGTTAAAGTATCCAGTGAAGGGAAAGATTGTCATCGTGCATGGTGAAGAGGAGTACATGGTGAGCCATCTAAACTCTTTAAAGTACGTGGAAATGGATGGTGAGTTCATTGAAACTCCTTGTCAAAATTTTAAAGAGGTTCCCCAGACTATAGCATTAACCGAGACTATCACCAGTGTGCTGAAGATCACCAGACCTCCTTTGAAGATGGCTTCTCTCAAGGACACTAGAGCGGTAGTTAAGGAAGGTGGGTGTATCATTTGAGTATAGCTCCCTGATTTTCCTTACAAAACTGACAAATTTGGTTTGGGCTTTACTTCAGGAGCTCAAAGGGTTGTTCGACGTGCTCGGGCTGGAGGACCTCCCATTCGCATCAGCAATCGTGGGGTCAATGTTATAGAAGACAATGATGAGGATTCTGATATTGACTGTTGGATCTACCCTACTACCAACGGTGGACCTAGTAACTGGACGACCAAAGATTTTGTGCCGATTACTTTTGTTCAGCAGTAATTGTCTTACTTGTTTTTTAGATTTGTAATAAACAATATAAACTTTGTGGCCTTGTGTCTTACCCGAGGCACAATGGTTTATTTGTGAGGGTTATTATATGTCATTATCATATGTCATCAATAAAACATTGGACGTTCTTGCATACAAATTTTGCGCTCTTTGTTTTCCTTTTCTGCTTTTCACTTTATCAATACAGCTATACTTTTACACACACTCATATATCAAACTGCAGATCCATATCCACTTTGGATCCCATTAATAACAGTTCTTCTATTTCCAGTTATAACTTCGAAAATCCAATCAACCAAGCCGAGGATGAAGGTGAGGAAGATTGTGAGGTGCCTGGAGAACTTGCTAGACTGTTACAGCAGGAAGAGAGGGCTATACAGCCTCATGAAGAGCCAGTTGAGACAATAAACTTGGACGCAGAGGTAGACAAAAAAGAAGTCAAGATTGGCGCAAATATGGAGATTAATGTCAAATAGAGGTTGATACAGATGTTGCAAGACTATGTTGAGATCTTTGCCTGGTCATATGAAGACATACCAAGACTAGACACAAATATAGTGGTTCATCGTCTGCCGACTAAAGAAGATTTCCCTCCAGTAAAGCTGAAGGTCCTCCGTATGTGCCCTGAAATGTCAGAGAAGATCAAAGTAGAGGTTATGAAGCAGTTCAACGCCGGGTTTATAGCTTTCACTTCTTATCCCCAATGGGTGGCCAACGTAGTGCCGATGCCTAAAAAAGACGGTAAGGTATGGATGTGTGTGGACTACAGAGGCCTGAACAGGACAAGCCCCAAGGATGACTTCCCGCTTCCCCACATCGATGTTCTGGTTGACAACATCGTATAGCATAAACTCTTTTCCTTCATGGATGGCTTCTCTGGCTACAACCAGATCAAGATGGCACCCGAAGACATGGAAAAAACAACCTTTGTCACACAGTGGGGCACTTTCTGTTACAAGGTGATGCCTTTTGGGTTGAAGAATGCTGGGGTAACTTATCAGCGAGCCATGGTAGCTTTGTTCCATGATATGATTCACCATGAGATAGAGGTTTACGTCGATGACATGATATCCAGGTCTCAAACCGAGGAAGAACACCTTGATCATCTACAAAAGCTATTAGACAGGTTAAAGAAATACAAGCTGAGGTTGAATCTGAACAAGTGCACCTTCGGGGTAAGGTCTGGTAAGCTGTTAGGTTTCATTGTCAGTGACAAGGGCATTTAGGTGGACCCTGTAAAAGTAAAGGCTATACAAGAGATGCCGACTCCCCATACTGAGAAGGAGGTTAGAGGTTTCTTGTGATACCTAAATTATATTGCCAGGTTCATTTCACATCTGACTGCTACTTGTAAGCCGATCTTCAAACTCCTGAAGAAAGATCAAGTGGTAAAGTGGAATGACGAATGTCAGGTCGCTTTCGACAGAATCAAGGAATACCTTCAAGAACCACCAATTCTGATGCCTCTGATTGAAGGAAGACCTTTGATAATGTACTTAACAGTATTAGACAATTCAATGGGGTGTGTGCTGGGGAAGCATGACGAGTCTGGTCGAAAAGAGCACGCAATATACTACCTTAGCAAAAAGTTTACCGATTGTGAAACTTGATACTCACTGCTCGAGAAAACTTGTTGCACTTTGGCATGGGCTGCTTGCCGACTAAGACAATATATGTTGACCCATACAACTTTGATGATATCTAAGATGAATCAGATCAAGTACATCTTTGAGAAGCCCGCTCTCTCCGGAAGAATAGCAAGATGGCATATGATCTTAACCGAATACGATATCTAATATAAAACCCATAAAGTAATCAAGGGAAGTGTATTAGCTGATCATTTGGCTCATCAGGTCGTGGAAGACTACTAGTCCATGAATTTTGAGTTCCCGGACGAGAATATTATGCTAGTGACTGACTATGAAGAACCTGGACCGGAAAAAGGACTTGAAGAAGGATCCCGATGGACTATGGTTTTTGACGAAGCCTCGAACACACTTGGTAATGGCATTGGTGTTGTAATTATATCTCCTGAAGGCTGCCATACTCCTTTCACTTCCCGACTATGCTTCAACTATACCAACAATATGGGAGAGTATGAAGCATGCATGATGGGTCTCAAAGTTGCTATCGACCTGAGGATCAAGTTCTTAAATGCTTTCAGGGATTCATACTTGGTGATATGTCAGATTAAAGGAGAGTGGGATACGAAGCATTTGAATCTCATCCCGTACAAAGAACATGTGCTGACATTGCTTCCACATTTTGAGGAGGTCACCTTTGAACATTTCCCGAGAGATGAGAATCAGTTGGTGGACGCGCTAGCTACCATGTCTTCTATGTTCAAGGTCAGGTGGGACAATGAAGCTCCCTGAATCACCATTGAGAGGTTGGGTGAACTAGCGTACTGCTATGAGATTAATACTGAAGAGGTAGCAGACAAACCTTGGTTTCACGAAGTAAAAAGGTATCTTAAGGCTCAAGAGTATCCCGAGGGGGCATCTGTCAATGATAATAAGTTTCTAAGATGGTTCGCCGCAAAATTCTTCCTCAGTAACAGAATCTTCTACAAGCGCAACCATGACTCTACTTTACTTCAGTGCATATACAAGAGCAAAGCAGAGAGGATTATGACAGATCTACACGAAGGCATCTTCGGAACCCATTCAAGTGGACATACCATGGCTAAAAATATCCTACGGGCAGGATACTATTGGTCCACTATGGAAGCAGACTGCTACCAGCACTCCCGAACTTGTCACAAATGCCAGATCTATGCTGATAAGGTGCATGTGCCTCTGGTTCCTTTGAATGTCTTGACGGCTCATTATCCCTTTGCAATGTGGGGCATTGACATGATCGGAGAGATCAGACTTACCGTTTCCAATGGGCATCACTTCATCCTGGTGGCCATTGATTACTTCACGAAGTGGGTTAAAGCTGCCTCTTTTGCTACTGTTACTAAGAACGTCGTGGCGCGATTTGTCAAGCATAACCTGATCTATCAGTACGGTGTGCAATAGATAATCATCACGAACAATGGTACGAATCTCAATAGCATGATGATTATTGAACTCTATAAACAGTTCAAGATCCAGCACCATAATTCTTCCCCTTACCGGCCAAAGATGAATGGCGTTGTTGAAGCTGCTAACAAGAACATCAAAAAGATCATACAGAAGATGACGGTGACATACAAAGACTGGCATGAGATGTTACCATTTGCTCTTCATGGGTATCGCACCTCCGCACGAACATCGACAAGGGCAACACCTTACTCTCTGGTATATGGTATGGAGGTTGTCCTACCTATTAAGGTCCAGATCCCCTCTCTGAGGATTATGAAGGATGCGAGTTTGAACGAAGATGACTGGATCAAGACTCGACTTGATCAACTGAATCTGATCGATGAGAAGAGACTTACTGTTGTCTGTCATGGTCAAATGTATCAAAAATGGATTATTAAGGCTTTCAACAAAAAGGTCAGGCGCCAAGCATATCAAGTCGGGGATCTAGTGATCAAGCGCATCATACTGCCGCAACGTGATCCCAGGGGAAAATGGACTCCCACATACGAAGGGCCATTTATGATCAAAAACATTTTCTCGGGTGGAGCCATGATTCTGACCACCATGGACGGTGACGACCTCCCTCACCTTGTCAATGCGGACATAGTGAAAAGATAATACGCATGATTAAATACCCGCTAGGTTGACTGGCCTAGGCAAAAATAAGGGCTTCCCTGCAAACCAAAAGGGTTCGGGCAAAAATTAGGGATGAAAAAAAAATCTGTATACCCGGCAAGTCGAAAACCTGAAAAGGCGGCTTGGGCAAAAAAGGGTATCCCGATGGACTGAAAACCCGAAAGGGCGGTCCAGGAAAAATTTAGAGATTTAAATCATATCACTATGTCCCATTGGATCACCTTGCAACCAGACCTCGGTATCAACTATCAAGTTCAAATGGCACCAATCAATCTAGTCAGCTTCGGACAAGCAGCAAAGTGATGAGACGCTCGAAGACATAGCGACAATAGCAGAATTGAAACTCAATGGGATTATTACACATAGCTATTTTCTTCTCTTTGTATATAATATTGTATAGCTTTCATTTTCACGGTGGTGTTCTCTTACTAGAGCGTCAGCTTCCTTGTACAAAAACGCATGTTATAGGCCAACTGTGATCGGTGGATCTGGAACTGACTGTTTAACGCTGGTTCGCGAAATGTCGCGGAAGCAAGAGTCGCCACCGTCTTTTATTTTCTCCAATAGGAAAGGACAAAAGCACAGAAAAATTCCTTTTAAGAGATTGCTCTCGGTTCGGGAGGTAGGTTATAGAAAGGGAAGGTGTTAGCACCCTTTCTATCCATGGTTATCCATGGGCTCTTAGATACTTGCTCAATGTGTTTTCAAATTGTTTTGCGTGCTTTTCAATGTGGGTTTAAAAAAGTTTCTTTTGAAAAATTTCAGATCGACTCGTACGCCAGAGTGTTTGAAAAGTTTGCTTTTGAAAGCTTTTGAAAAGTGTCAGTGTGAAAAGTCTTTTTGTTTTTGTTTTGAGATTAGAGCAAGTATCTAGAGTCGTCTACCTACCCTAAGGAATTCGTCTGTGTAAATGTCCTTTAAAGTAGTGCCATCCCACCATTGAGAGATAGGTAGCACCACCGTTGGAGGTGTTCGGGTCAATTCGAGTTTTCGGGACGTGGTGATCACCAGAGCAATAGGAAGACACCTTAGAAGCTACCCTCATGCCAGGTTCCCGGATCATGAGGACTTACTAAGACATCCTCTACTCGACGATCACCTTTCGAGGCAAGGCAACATTGAGGCGTACCCTAGGGGTGGTGTGTGATTTGTGTGTCAGATTCATTTATTTTTGTCTTGTCATGTTTGTCGTGTTCTACGCTTGATTTTAATTAGACATTCATTCTTTCATGCTTATTTAACAGTTAAATATTTTGCGAGGAAATAAATCTAAACTATTACAAATGGCGCGGGTCCACATCGCCAAAATTAAACCGGACCCGATTTAGCGAAGAAATAAATAATGCGAAGAAATAAAGTGCGAGAAAGTAAATTACATGGCTTTGGGATATTTACAAAATTATAGTAAGCGATAATAAAATAAATGCGCAATTAAATGATTAATGACGGGCGTTGGACCCTTTTTGCAAATAATTAAAATTAATAAGGAAATTAAAATTAAGTGATTAAATGTTTTTTGGTATTTTTGTGTTTTTTAGATTTAATGAGGAAAAGGAGAATTAATTAAAATTAAATTAAACGGCAAACCCTAATTCTAATATTTTTTTATTTATTAAGAAAGAATTAAAATATGACCTAAATTAACCTAATTCATTTATGTACAATTTAATTATAAAAATAAAATAATAAATAAATAATATTGTTATAAAAATTAATTAACCTAATTCTATTTTGTTGGATTTTTATTAAAAAAGGGAATTAAAATTAAACCTAATTACACTACATAATTTACATTCTAATTTATTTATGAAAATAATTATGATAAAATAAATATTATGTTTTTTCTGTATTTTTTTGATTTTTCATAATGTTTTTTTAGATTTTTGTAAAAAAATAATTAATTAAAACAAATAATTAAGATAAACATAACAATTAAAATAAATGAAATAAAAGAAAGAAATCAAACCAGAGTGGGGTGTGGTCCCCAATTTAGGAGGTGTTTTTTGTGAAAAGCCTGGCCCAATAAGCTGGACGTTGGTTGACTTCCTGGATCATGTGCAACGCGTTGACTGGCCTCCATGGTATGCCTTCCATCTGAACCCTTGATCTGGATGCTTTGGACGCGTGGATAGTGATTGCTGGGTGCGTATGATAATCTTGCAATGGAGGTGCTGCACGTAATTGCTAACAGAAAAATAATATGGACATTTATTCAGACCTGGGGCTCGAACCCAGGTCTTGTACCTTGCAAACGAGGACACCTGCCACTGAAGCACTTTAGTTATGTTTAATATATAATAAACGGCAAATATTATAAGAAGAAAATGCTAATGCCCTTGGAATTTCGCGCGCAGTTTGAATCCACCTATCACACTTTGCCACGCAGTCTTCGTCCTCGTTCTTCCCTGAAACATAAGCATATGGCCACGGTTTTCTGGGCGTGGTCTAAAGCCGTTTTCAAAAAAATAGCGATTAGGTCATGTCCCAATATAAATTAGGCGCGACCCCCTCAATGAACTTGTTGGAAGCTTTTGATTCTCATGGTGCCAGTCTCGCATCCCAATTTTTCCATAGGAGTAAACCCCTAATTTTTTATCTCTGAAACCCTAAGGTGTATCAATGGCAACTCTTCATAAAACGCATGAAAACTCAATTAAGTTATATGGTTAGTTTCAGAAACATCTAATTAGTGCAAATCAGTGAAGAAAATACATGGAAAATGCGTAAAATTCATGATATGATTATAGATATTTTCGTGAAAAGTTTGACTCTCATATACCAAGTCTTGGGTTCTGAGTTGAGGTTAATGATTGGCACGCGTTCAGAATCACCCAAGGAAGCTTTTGCAATTGGTTTGATGCCTTGAATCGCCCTATAACCTTGATTTCAGAATTGAATTTTTCAAGCACTTTTCCAAGTTTGAGTATTGGTTTGTTGCGCAGTTTTTTAGTCTTGAGGCATTAGGTTTGTGGTTCTGAATATGTATGGAGCATTTTAGGTCAACAATTTTCAACAAAATCTCTTGCATTCAAGGATTAAAGATTTGATTTTTTTTCCATTATACTTTCAATCTTTTTCACATGGTTTTTTGTGCAAATCATATCCAATTCAATCCAATTCTTCCCAATCAGCATGTGCACGAATTATAGAGTCCAAAGTATGCATAAAAAGATTTGTTTAGGTTAAGATTATATTTTTCATGAATTAAAATCATTTAAATGAATATAAATTAATATTAATTCAAATAAATAATTAAAAAATATGAGAATACTTCCCTTTGGGCCTAATGGTCGTGCATAGGCTTGGCATGAAGAAATTTGGAAGGAAAATAGGCCCATTTGCATTTTTAAGCCTTTTGCATCAATGTTGACTTTTCAAAATTTCCAAAAATTTCCCAACTTCCACAAGGCATAACTTGGTCAATTTTTAAGCGTTTCACATGTTCTTGGACATTTTGGAAAGATCGTTGAGTCCTTTAACCAATGCCTTTGGTCCCATGTCATTTTGATTTACCAATCTCAAGTTATGGCCTTTGACTTAAAGTCACTTTTTGTTGACTTTTGAAAATGACCTATAATGTTGAAATTGATAACTTTTTGTGAGAGCATTTCTTGGACTTGGAACATGAAGATGAATTGTAGGAAATGTCTTTCTCTTCAAAATGAGCTTTGGATGGAATTTTTCTGATAATCCATGTGAAAGTTATGCCCTGGTCAATTTCAGTTGACTTTTTCAGCTGTCCAAATATAGTAACTTTTGCATCTTTGATGATTTCTGAGCCAAATTTTGAGAATCATGATCAAGCATTGATCAAATGATGTTTGTGGCTTCAAAATGATATGTTGACCAAAAATTTGAACTTTTGACTGTCAAATGACCATTTTGCCCCTACAGTTGACTGTAGTGCAATCTAGGGTTTTGACTGTGCAATCTTGAGCTGAATGCCTTGAAACTTGACATGAGGATGCTTGACCATCTTTTTAGGCACATGAGACTTGATTGGGCCTTTGGAAAGTTCATTTGCTTGACCAGAACTCAAACCCTAGTTTTGACTGTATAGGAGACAGTTGAGCTGCACAACCCTGGGGGAATTTTGTGACCTTGACTTGGCAATTTCTTGATGAATATGGGAGGGCAAATTTTGGGGTACAACAGTTGCCCCTGTTCAATCTTCTTAGACCTGAGGATGCAGATTGGCTGACGTGCCTTTCGTAATCCGAGGGTAGAAGATGATTGAACACTAAAGTGCCCAGAAATTTGCGCTCACATAGTAACAGTGATGATGAGGGAATGGGCTTATAGATGCCATTTTAGAGGTTGCTGGATAGGATGATGGGCTTATAGATTCCATCTGGACGTTGATCGCATAGGAGATTCCTTAGCGAGAACCTGCATACCTGCAAAACAGAAGAATGAGTACCTGACACGTCGCAGGAGCTGATTTTAGATGCTTGCTATAGATATGTCCTGACTGGTTACAGGAGCCGGGTCTGGAGCTTCAAACACTGATGAATGAACCAGGGATAGTTACTGCCTTAGTATGAATGATAAGTGAACCTTGGATGATTTTAACTTCAACAACGCTCGTTGAGAAAATCTTGGTGAGGATTACCATCTTCGTAGTGTCAGGAAGAGAACCAAAGGACATCATAATCTCGAAGGGAGTCACCTTACTCACCGCTGGAGAGGGAACTATAGGAAATTATAATCTGGAAGAAAATATCACCTCACGCTCATGCCGGAGAGGGAAACATCTGAAGAAGGAATTACCACCTCACGCGCCGTTGGAGAGGGGACCATAAGAGAATATCACCTCACGCTCATGCCGGAGAGGAGAACATCTGAAGAAGGAATTACCACCTCACACGCCGTTGGAGAGGGGACCATAAGAGAATATCACCTCACGCTCATGCCGGAGAGGGGAACATCTGAAGAAGGAATTACCACCTCACACGCCGTTGGAGAGGGGACCATAAGAGAATATCACCTCACGCTCATGCCGGAGAGGGGAACATCTGAAGAAGGAATTACCACCTCACGCGCCGTTGGAGAGGGGACCATAAGAGAATATCACCTCACGCTCATGCCGGAGAGGAGAACATCTGAAGAAGGAATTACCACCTCACACGCCGTTGGAGAGGGGACCATAAGAGAATATCACCTCACGCTCATGCCGGAGAGGGGAACATCTGAAGAAGGAATTACCACCTCACACGCCGTTGGAGAGGGGACCATAACTTCTACTGAGTCTTTATCAGAAAAATCTGTTTGGAGTCGATTTAACTGGACTAGAGACATCCTTGAAGTATGTTTGAGAATTTCAACTGCATCTTTCCTGAAAGGTAAAGGTCAGTTATATGCAATGCATGATGTGGATCAAGCAATGATGTTCTCAACATAAATGAGATTCGTATGATATGCTGCAGTGTGTTATGCATGCTATTGATGATGTATGTAAAGTTTTATGTATGTTTTCGTCTAGGAATATAAATCCTTGACGGGTACCGGGAAGTCATATCCTGGGCTGATGTTGAGGAAGAGATTTTGCTTCCGCTGTGGATGATTGTTGCAAGAATACCGGTAGGAGAAGATAACTCCGTTGAGGAATAAACTTTGGCAAATGAAATAATTCTGCGGGAGAAGAGATACTCTAGCGATCATGCTGGGGAGTGTTACTCTGTAGGGATAGCGATGCTTTGCTGAATTGATGAAGATAACTCTGCTGGGGATACCGTTGATGATTTATGCTGGGGATATCCTTGTTGTGCTGGAAGTGTTGATAGACTTCGCTGGGGGTAGGAAGATATTTTGCCGAAGACGCTCTTTCCGTGGCTTTTGGCTGAGGATAACCCAGTTATATCCTGTTGAGGAAATAACTCTTTAAATCAAGCCGGGACGACGCGTTCGTGCTCTGCGAGGGGTAAGTTTCCAGAATCTACCGGGGATACGCTTACTGCTCGGGGATATAGGTTTCAACTTTTCCTGGGGAACTGAATTGGATTCTCCTGGGGAGATTTTGAACTGTAACGTTATAAGTTGAAGGAGGGAACCTATGTAGGGTTGCCTGCTGATGAGCTCGTGTAAAAACCGCATCTGAAATGGAGAAGGAACCTGGGTAGGATTACTTTGATGATGAGTTCGTGTAAAACTTCGTTTTTGGAAAGGGAGAACCTGTGTAGGGTTTCTTGGTGAGGTAAGTTCATGTAAAACTTTTTGATGAATCGGGGTGAGATTATCTTGAACTAAAATCCATGTAAGACTTCTAGAGGAACCGGGGTTAGGTTACCTTGGGGTAAATCCATGTGAGATTTCTTGACGAACCGGGGTAAGGTTACTGGAGACGAGTCCCTGTGAGACTTCTGGGGGAACCGGGGTTAGGTTACTTTGAGATAGATCCGTGTGAGATTTCTTGATGAACCGGGGTAAGGTTACTGGAATAAGTTTGTGTAGAACTTTGATGAACCGGGGTTAGGTCATCTTGAGATAGGTCCATGTAAGACTCTTGGAGGAACCGGGGTTAGGTTACTTGGATAAGTTTGTGTAAAAACTTTGATGAACCGGGGTTAGGTCATCTTGAGATAGGTCCATGTAAGACTTCTGGAGGAACCGGGGTTAGGTTACTTTGAGATAGATCCGTGTGAGATTTCTTGATGAACCGGGGTAAGGTTACTGGAATAAGTTTGTGTAGAACTTTGATGAACCGGGGTTAGGTCATCTTGAGATAGGTCCATGTAAGACTCTTGGAGGAACCGGGGTTAGGTTACTTGGATAAGTTTGTGTAAAAACTTCTGGAGGAACCGGGGTAAGGTTGCTTCGGGATAAGTTTGTGTAAAACTTCTTGATGAACCGGGGTTAGGTCATCTTATGGAGGAGGAGTCTGTGTATGACTTTGTCTGAAGGTTGAGCAGAAACCGGTGTTGGGTTGCATGATTTTGATTAAGTGGATAATTGTCCTGTTTGGTCTCGGACGTTAACCCACGATCTGGAATTTATGAAGGTAGATGGTGATCATCCTTATGTTGATCTTTCCTTTGTACTTTGGTTGACAGAGCAATTGGATCGCCTGGATAACTCATTATTGCCCCTGTTTCGGAGATGAGGGAAGAGGATACCTGTGTGGGTGATTGACAAATCTTCGAGATGCCGGGACATAGTCGTACGCTTTGATCCCTATCTTTTGCCTGGACCGCCCTTTCGGGTTTTCAGTCCACCGGGACACCCATTTTTGCCCAAGCCGCCTTTTCAGGTTTTCGACTTGCCGGGTGTACAGTTTTTTTTTTTTATTTCATCCCTCATTTTGCCCGAACCCTTTTGGTTCGACGGGAAGCCCTTATTTTTGCCTAGGCGTGTCAACCTAGCGGGTCTGCGTAGTATTTTTTCGACTATGTCCACGCTCTCAGAATATAGGGAGTTGCCCCTGTTGGAAGTATTTTGCCATGCCCCAGGTAATGGGCAATGCTCCTATTGTGCCCCTTGATTGGAGGTACTTCTGTTCACAAGTTGTTCATCGTGCGAATTTCCCTGCTGTTCAAACAAATAGTCATATGCAAACAAAGTTATTTTAAGAATGCAAAAGCCTATGTCTGTCTTTGAATTTTGAAAATGCATTTTTGTAATATAGTGCGATGTCAACTCAATATTTTACAGCAAACCTTCAGGAGTCAGGATACCTTCGTAACAGTATGCTTTCGAACTAACCCATGCTTCAGCTAGGACTTTTAAGGGTTATATCGTGGCCTGGTTCACGGTTTAAGAAACAAAGGATAAAGGCTCAAATTTATTTGTACCCACCCGCTCTTCGTGATGTTCTCCAAACCTAAACTCAGTTGATCATGCGTTAAACCTTGCTTGAGTCTTTGCTTTGATGTTCCAATAATGGTTCAGCTGTCGATGATTTATTCTGAATAGGCAGTCATTTTTTGCTTTGATTGAGGGTTTGTGAGACCTCTTTCTTGATTTTGTTATCCCTTTCTTTTTGCCTGAACTGTTTCCTTTTTTGGAATTACAGTCAGCGGGGTGCCCCAGTTTCATAAGTCCCCTTTGTAGGTTTAGACTTTTTGGGCTTTTCATTTATGAATTTTGATGATGACTGCCTGTCTTTTTGATTGTTCTGAACCATCACTGTCTTTGTTCGTTTTGTAAAGATCTCTTCGGTGCCATTCGTCATGCACTTGGATCAACTGAGAGACTACCCTGCCCCGGGTTATGATTAAGGGTTTTGATTTTTTTGAGAATAAAAACTCCTACTTCTTTGGCTCTGATGGGTTGACGAGGGATTATCATCCTTATAACTCCAGTGTTTAGGAATTGAAACAATGCCTGTACCTCATCAGCGGGGTCTGTTCAAAAGCATACTGTAAATTGTGGTATCGTTTTCGTCATCCTCCCTCAAGAGGTTCAGGATTTTCCATTAAGAGTTGATTATTGCAAAAATATGAAAGCAGTTTTAAGCATAGTAAACATAATTAATCAAGACAGACATGTGTAATGCATTCATGAAATAAGGAGTTTAACATAATAATTGTTTATCTGAACAAAAAGGAAAAATACAACTTGAATTCAAATGAACAAAAAAATTCTCAATCCTAGTCATGTTTTGGCAATGGAGCATTGATCACATTGGGAGTCTCAGCAGGCTCGAACTCGATCTCTTTGGCATCGATCATGTTCTGAATTTTGTACTTTAGCGCCCAACAGTCTTCAGTATCGTGCCCCGGGCTATCAGAATGATAAGCGCATCTGGCTTCTGGATTGTAGCTGGGAGAGGAGGTTTTAGGATTGGCAGGAGGGTTGATCACTGCAATCAGGTTCATCTTCAACATATGTTGCAGTGCTTGCGACCATGGCATGTTAATGTTGGTGAACTGTCTTTTAGGCCCGTCCGGTCTTTGCTGGTTTCCCCTTTGTGGTTGGCGGCGTGGTGCAGAACCAGAGATCATGACTGCCCCTGCATGTTGGTCGCGGCGACCCTTTTGACCGTATGCAGCATTAGATTCCTTCTTTCCCGTGTAAGGCTTTTTATGAATATCAGATGGTATGGCCTCTTGAATTTTCCCGCTCTTGATACCAGCTTCAATTCTTTCGCCGGTCAGGATGAGGTCGGTAAATCCAGCAGATGAGTTACCAATGAGGTGGTTGAAGAACGGCCCAGATAGGGTCCCCAAGAACATGTCCACTAACTCTCGATCAGTCAAAGGTGGCTGCACCCTGCCAGCCAGGTCTCTCCACTTCTGCGCGTACTCTTTAAAACCTTCACTTGCACCTAACGACATACCCTGGAGTTGGGTACGTGTGGGGGCAAGGTCGGCATTATACTGATACTGCTTGTAGAAAGCAGTAGCCAGCTCCTCCCAGTTACGAACTTTGGTCCCATCCAGCTGATAGAACCATTCGAGATGAGTCCCTGAAAGACTCTCCTGGAAGAAGTGGATCCATAGATTCTTGTCCGCAGAGTACGGCTGAATCTTTCGAACATAGGACCTCAAATGCAGCTTGGGACAGGATTCCCCGTCATACTTGGAAAAGGTTGGAGCTTTGAATTTATGTGGGATAATCACACCAGTCGACAAACCCAGATCTCCGAAATCCAGCCCAGGTACCTGTTGAACCTCCATAGCTTTCATTCTGTTCTCCAGTTGCTTATATCTGTCATCAGCAGGAGGGTACTGCTCTTCATCAAAATCTGTCTCGTTGTCGGAGACCACTGGACTGGGAACCTCTCTCTCATGATGACTGCTTTTCCCCACAGATGGGGTTGTCCTCTCAGCTTCCACTTGTGGTGTATTCCCAAATCTGCGTCTAGGGTTGAACAGAACAGTCCTCTTCTTTTTCTTGTCCTTCTTCAAAAGGAGAACCTTCAGGTCTTGTTGCCCCTGGGTCAAATTCAGGATCAGCTCTTGGAACTGGGCGTTCTGAGCCTGGAGATCCTTGATGGACTGTTCAGCTGATGATCCAGGATTCATGACGATCGGCTGAAATAAACAGCGGAGAAGGGTAAGCAACCTGTCAAAGGGATACCTGCAATGCAATGAGATGTATGACATGCATGCAATGATTTCAAGGATCTCGCGGGATAAACAGAGAAACTTGTTAGAGTTGAAAACCGGTAACTTGATTGAAGAAACTTCCTGTTGTAGAAAATCCTTCCTCAAGGGTCAAAGGCTCACCATATCCAGTGGGTCATAGCCCCTGACAACCTTGGCTAGAGGAAAATAAATCCCCTCTGCCCCTGGCTAGATATTTGATTTATCCTGACCTGCATCACAAGCCCTTGAGACCCTTGAAATGGGTTAGGATGTATGCAGGATGCATGATGTTATGCTATGCATGGGGTAATGTGAGTGAACCCTGTTATGAGTCCTAGTCAAGGACTGAAACAAAACCTGCAAGAAACAAGTGTTAGATCACAAGCATGCAGATAGTCAAGTACGAAGGCACACAAGTCACACAAGAGAAACCCTTAGGGTTTAGGCCAGCATGGGGTCTAGGTAGTACCCTCTTGAAGTTGGTGGGTTCAACCTGTCCTAATCAAAGTAACCGGGTTCTAAGGTTCCCAATATCACGGGATTGCTTTCATTGTTCATCGTTTCGGTTTAGCCACTGAACTGGCGACCGAAATATTCCAGGAAAGCAACCCTCAATTGAGTGTAGTATCGAGTATCAACCAACCTCGGAATGCACCAAAGTCAGTTATCTCACTACCCTAAAGAGGCCAAGATAGTTCAATTAAGGTTCCTAAGGTCTGTTGATGCTTCACGACACCACGCGGAGGCCCCGTACTCTCCTTGACTGAACTCAAGGGTTACCGGTACACACCAAAGTGCCACACCAACGTAGCAGACTGTTTCAACCGTGTCGGTATACCCCGCACAGTTCCCTCACAGCCTTGTTGCTACTTTCTAAGAAAGGTATCCCCCAGATCCGGGTGTAGGATCTATAGAACTCCCAAGCAACCCACAATTTAAAGCACACAAGGAAAACAATTGAAAACATAGTTATAAGCTAGCCCTAAGGTACACCTCACTTTAAGTTTGTTCCCCAGCAGAGTCGCCAGTTCTGTGATCGGTGGATCTGGAACTGACTGTTTAACGCTGGTTCGCGAAATGTCGCGGAAGCAAGAGTCGCCACCGTCTTTTATTTTCTCCAATAGGAAAGGACAAAAGCACAGAAAAATTCCTTTTAAGAGATTGCTCTCGGTTCGGGAGGTAGGTTATAGAAAGGGAAGGTGTTAGCACCCTTTCTATCCATGGTTATCCATGGGCTCTTAGATACTTGCTCAATGTGTTTTCAAATTGTTTTGCGTGCTTTTCAATGTGGGTTTAAAAAAGTTTCTTTTGAAAAATTTCAGATCGACTCGTACGCCAGAGTGTTTGAAAAGTTTGCTTTTGAAAGCTTTTGAAAAGTGTCAGTGTGAAAAGTCTTTTTGTTTTTGTTTTGAGATTAGAGCAAGTATCTAGAGTCGTCTACCTACCCTAAGGAATTCGTCTGTGTAAATGTCCTTTAAAGTAGTGCCATCCCACCATTGAGAGATAGGTAGCACCACCGTTGGAGGTGTTCGGGTCAATTCGAGTTTTCGGGACGTGGTGATCACCAGAGCAATAGGAAGACACCTTAGAAGCTACCCTCATGCCAGGTTCCCGGATCATGAGGACTTACTAAGACATCCTCTACTCGACGATCACCTTTCGAGGCAAGGCAACATTGAGGCGTACCCTAGGGGTGGTGTGTGATTTGTGTGTCAGATTCATTTATTTTTGTCTTGTCATGTTTGTCGTGTTCTACGCTTGATTTTAATTAGACATTCATTCTTTCATGCTTATTTAACAGTTAAATATTTTGCGAGGAAATAAATCTAAACTATTACAAATGGCGCGGGTCCACATCGCCAAAATTAAACCGGACCCGATTTAGCGAAGAAATAAATAATGCGAAGAAATAAAGTGCGAGAAAGTAAATTACATGGCTTTGGGATATTTACAAAATTATAGTAAGCGATAATAAAATAAATGCGCAATTAAATGATTAATGACGGGCGTTGGACCCTTTTTGCAAATAATTAAAATTAATAAGGAAATTAAAATTAAGTGATTAAATGTTTTTTGGTATTTTTGTGTTTTTTAGATTTAATGAGGAAAAGGAGAATTAATTAAAATTAAATTAAACGGCAAACCCTAATTCTAATATTTTTTTATTTATTAAGAAAGAATTAAAATATGACCTAAATTAACCTAATTCATTTATGTACAATTTAATTATAAAAATAAAATAATAAATAAATAATATTGTTATAAAAATTAATTAACCTAATTCTATTTTGTTGGATTTTTATTAAAAAAGGGAATTAAAATTAAACCTAATTACACTACATAATTTACATTCTAATTTATTTATGAAAATAATTATGATAAAATAAATATTATGTTTTTTCTGTATTTTTTTGATTTTTCATAATGTTTTTTTAGATTTTTGTAAAAAAATAATTAATTAAAACAAATAATTAAGATAAACATAACAATTAAAATAAATGAAATAAAAGAAAGAAATCAAACCAGAGTGGGGTGTGGTCCCCAATTTAGGAGGTGTTTTTTGTGAAAAGCCTGGCCCAATAAGCTGGACGTTGGTTGACTTCCTGGATCATGTGCAACGCGTTGACTGGCCTCCATGGTATGCCTTCCATCTGAACCCTTGATCTGGATGCTTTGGACGCGTGGATAGTGATTGCTGGGTGCGTATGATAATCTTGCAATGGAGGTGCTGCACGTAATTGCTAACAGAAAAATAATATGGACATTTATTCAGACCTGGGGCTCGAACCCAGGTCTTGTACCTTGCAAACGAGGACACCTGCCACTGAAGCACTTTAGTTATGTTTAATATATAATAAACGGCAAATATTATAAGAAGAAAATGCTAATGCCCTTGGAATTTCGCGCGCAGTTTGAATCCACCTATCACACTTTGCCACGCAGTCTTCGTCCTCGTTCTTCCCTGAAACATAAGCATATGGCCACGGTTTTCTGGGCGTGGTCTAAAGCCGTTTTCAAAAAAATAGCGATTAGGTCATGTCCCAATATAAATTAGGCGCGACCCCCTCAATGAACTTGTTGGAAGCTTTTGATTCTCATGGTGCCAGTCTCGCATCCCAATTTTTCCATAGGAGTAAACCCCTAATTTTTTATCTCTGAAACCCTAAGGTGTATCAATGGCAACTCTTCATAAAACGCATGAAAACTCAATTAAGTTATATGGTTAGTTTCAGAAACATCTAATTAGTGCAAATCAGTGAAGAAAATACATGGAAAATGCGTAAAATTCATGATATGATTATAGATATTTTCGTGAAAAGTTTGACTCTCATATACCAAGTCTTGGGTTCTGAGTTGAGGTTAATGATTGGCACGCGTTCAGAATCACCCAAGGAAGCTTTTGCAATTGGTTTGATGCCTTGAATCGCCCTATAACCTTGATTTCAGAATTGAATTTTTCAAGCACTTTTCCAAGTTTGAGTATTGGTTTGCTGCGCAGTTTTTTAGTCTTGAGGCATTAGGTTTGTGGTTCTGAATATGTATGGAGCATTTTAGGTCAACAATTTTCAACAAAATCTCTTGCATTCAAGGATTAAAGATTTGATTTTTTTTCCATTATACTTTCAATCTTTTTCACATGGTTTTTTGTGCAAATCATATCCAATTCAATCCAATTCTTCCCAATCAGCATGTGCACGAATTATAGAGTCCAAAGTATGCATAAAAAGATTTGTTTAGGTTAAGATTATATTTTTCATGAATTAAAATCATTTAAATGAATATAAATTAATATTAATTCAAATAAATAATTAAAAAATATGAGAATACTTCCCTTTGGGCCTAATGGTCGTGCATAGGCTTGGCATGAAGAAATTTGGAAGGAAAATAGGCCCATTTGCATTTTTAAGCCTTTTGCATCAATGTTGACTTTTCAAAATTTCCAAAAATTTCCCAACTTCCACAAGGCATAACTTGGTCAATTTTTAAGCTTTTCACATGTTCTTGGACATTTTGGAAAGATCTTTGAGTCCTTTAACCAATGCCTTTGGTCCCAGGTCATTTTGATTTACCAATCTCAAGTTATGGCCTTTGAATTAAAGTCACTTTTTGTTGACTTTTGAAAATGACCTATAATGTTGAAATTGATAACTTTTTGTGAGAGCATTTCTTGGACTTGGAACATGAAGATGAATTGTAGGAAATGTCTTTCTCTTCAAAATGAGCTTTGGATGGAATTTTTCTGATAATCCATGTGAAAGTTATGCCCTGGTCAATTTCAGTTGACTTTTTCAGCTGTCCAAATATAGTAACTTTTGCATCTTTGATGATTTCTGAGCCAAATTTTGAGAATCATGATCAAGCATTGATCAAATGATGTTTGTGGCTTCAAAATGATATGTTGACCAAAAATTTGAACTTTTGACTGTCAAATGACCATTTTGCCCCTACAGTTGACTGTAGTGCAATCTAGGGTTTTGACTGTGCAATCTTGAGCTGAATGCCTTGAAACTTGACATGAGGATGCTTGACCATCTTTTTAGGCACATGAGACTTGATTGGGCCTTTGGAAAGTTCATTTGCTTGACCAGAACTCAAACCCTAGTTTTGACTGTATAGGAGACAGTTGAGCTGCACAACCCTGGGGGAATTTTGTGACCTTGACTTGGCAATTTCTTGATGAATATGGGAGGGCAAATTTTGGGGTACAACACCAACTTCAGAAATTAATACAAGTCATTTTTACAAAACCATTTGTTTTTATTTTTCTGTTTTGTTTTGCAAAAAATGTCCAATGATTTATTCTTGACATATGAATTTGAATATGATTGCTATTCACAAATATTTACATAAAAACGGAAAGACGGTTGCTTACAACTTAAGGAACCGGGGCAAGGACTAAAAAACCATGTCAAGCTCGATAGCTACTCCCTCCAGCAGGTACAGGGGCAGAAATGTCCTAATATGAAGTCATCTTCATATCCTCAGCATACGTCCTCGTGACATCTACACTCCCCCACAGAGTAGAGGCGACCAAAGCTTTGACATCGGCTTCCCCAAACAGGAGTTACTTTCCCCAGTAAAGTTCCTTCAGAGAGCCGACGTCTATATTCCTCAGCTGAATTTTGCAATCGCAAGAAGTTCATAAAGTTTTCTCCGGAATAGACTTTATTTCTCTGAATACAAAAGCTCAATCCCTAACAGAGCTTATTCCTCCGTCTACAGAAGTTCATCCCCCAAATGTGTTTATTTCTCTGAATCGGAAAAATCTTCCCACGAAGCATCCCCTCTCTCAAACAAGAGTTATTTCTCCACGGAGTTATTCTCAAGCAGAGACTCTCCCCGGCAGAATATTCGTAAACAAGGAGCAAATCCCCAGCATAATCATCTCCGTTCACCATCCCCAGCAGAAGTAGAAGAACCAATTTTTCTACAACGGTCAGGAATTCAATTTCCAGCACTCTCCAGCAGCAGACAGGGATTTATTTTCCTAGACTCAGATATGTCACAATAGCATTTCATACATCATGACGCGCGCATATATATTGCATACATCATAATCTCATTTATTTTGAGAACATCATCACACAATGCATTTCATGCATCACATATAATTAATCATGTACCTTTTCAGGAAAGATGGTTATTATCAACAATTCCAACAGTCCAAGATTAAATCCATGAAGCTATACATGTCATATCTGCAGACAACTAATGGAAAATCAGTTCCCGAGACCAAATGGGTCGACTAATCTACGTGATCAAATGAGGCACCCCTACTACCCAGGCTTTCATTTCAAAGTAAACCTACTATCCAGGTTCCTTCTCATAGCCCTACTATCCAGGCTTTCATTTCGAAGTAACCCTACTATCCAGGTTCCTTCTCACAGCCCTACTATCCAGGCTTTCATTTAGAAGTAACCCTACTATCCAGGTTCCTTCTCATAGCCCTACTATCCAGGCTTTCATTTCGAAGTAACCCTACCACCCAGGTTCATTCTCATAGCCCTACTATCCAGGCTTGCATTTCGAAGTAACCCTACTACCCAGGTTCCTTCTCATAGCACTACTATCCAGGATTTTATTTCAAAATAACCCTACTATCCAGGTTCCTTCTCATAGCCCTACTATCCAGGCTTTCATTTCGAAGTAACCCTACTATCTAGGTTCCTTCTCATAGCCCTACTATCCAGACTTTCATTTCGAAGTAACCCTACTATCCAGGTTCCTTCTCATAGCCCTACTATCCAGGATTTCATTTCGAAGTAACCCTACTATCCAGGTTCCTTTTCATAGCCCTACTATCCAGGCTTTTATTTCAAAGTAACCCTACTATCCAAGTTCCTTCTCATTGCCCTACTATCCAGGATCCTTTTTATAAATCACCTGACGCAGTTTTGCATGGGCTTATCCCGAGAAAGCCCTATATAGATTCCTTCTCTTTTATCTTCGGACAACAGATACGGTCGATTTCATATTCCCCAGTAAGTCCTATGAAGCTTGGAATACGACCAGATAGTAGTCATCCTTATCATCCTCAACCAATCATTGTGAAGCCTAGACCCGACCAAATAACATCTCACTTTTGTCTCATCAATCAAGAGTTAATTCCCCATTAGAGTAATGGACAACCGAAGCTCCTATACTCTATTTCCCAGGACATAAATCAACATTCCCCGATAAAGTCCTCCTCAACGACAGGTACAAGAATTCCCGCAAAGGAATCCTTATGCAACTGATATCTTTTCTGGATGGAATCTTTAAGCCCATCTCCGACTATTCTATGTCTCCTTCCAAATGGCATCTGTAAGCCCATTCTCGATATTATCGATCAGTATTACTTCATGCGAGTGAAAATTTCTGGACACTCTAGTGTTCAATCATCTTCCACCTTCAGATCACGAAAGGCAGACCAGCCAATCTACATCCTCAGGTTTAAGAAGATTGAACATGGGCAGTTGTTCCACCCCAAAATTTTCCCTCCAATTTTCACACAAAAACATACTCCTAGAGGTCCCCAATTACTCAAGTTGATTAAGGATTGACCAGACAAATCCTCCTCCTAAGACAATGAACCTCAAACTAGGGTTTCACTCCTCATTAAGATTTTTGAGTTCTAAGGGTCCTAAATGGTTTCCATTTCCCTAATATGTCCTCAAGATCATCCATGCCAAGTTTCATGCCTTGCACAAGAAGTTTGCTCAGTCAAGTGCTCAAATGTCTGAAAATCAACTATACTAGGTCAAGAGTCAATTGTGACCCACATACATTAAAACTTCAATATTTTTGGTCAACATCAATATTTTGAAGTGACATCCATCATTTGATCAAGGTTGATCATGATTCCTCAAGGAATTCTCGTAGTTCATCAAAACTCAAAAGTTGCTAAATTAGGGTTCCTATGGGAAAAGTCAACCAAACTTTGACTAGGCATAACTTTCTCATACTCTATCAGAAATTTCTCATCCAAGGCTCATTTTGAAGAGAATCCAATTCCCTACAACTCATATTCATCCCTAAAGTTCAAGAAATGCACTCATGAAAAGATATAAATTCAGACATTATAGATCCTTTTCAAAAGTCAACAAAAACACCTTTTGGGTCAAAGCTCCTTACATGAACATGGAAGACCCAATGGAGATGAAACCAAAAGGGTTGTTTAGAGGACATCCTAAGATTTCTAAAAAGTTCAAGAACGCCCTCTTAGGGTCAAAATTGAGAGATATATGCATTGTCAAAGTTGGCCATTTTTAGAAATTTGCATAAAGTCAACAATGCCCAAAATTGCATTTTTTTTCCACATGGGCCCATCTTTTCAAGATTGAATCTCAGTCCTAGCATGGTCCACAACCTATGGGACCCTCTATACCTTATTTATTTGTTTGTTCAATTTATTTTGATTTTTATTCATTTAAAAATAAAATCAAATCAAATAAATCCAAATAAATCACATAATTTGTTTTAGCAATGATTTTTGCATTGAATGGAGATCTTATATGCTTTCAAATAGCCAAAGAAATTGTGCAAGGCCAAATGGACACAAAATATTCACATATGGCAACTTTTCAAGATTTGATTTTTTTCTTAAAACCTTGCCATTATATCTTTGATTCTTTCCAATTCTATTACCCTAATTCAATCCATTACTTAAACACAACATTCACAAGTCATAAGGGACGGAAAAATTGAAGGTTTTGCAGCCAAGAGCACTCATATCAAGCTTCCAAAAATTCAAGAAAAACTCAATTCGGATTCCACATTGCAGCCCTCCTCAAGGGGAATTGAAGATTGCAATACATTTCTTGGTACTCCCAGAGGCTCTTCCAATCGTTACCCAGCATCAAAGCTCCCAGAATCGTACCATCCACACCCACGGTTTGCTTTCTTTTTCTCAAATTCGAGTTCATCTATTCATGTATCATACACTTGTTTTGATCACATATTATTATTCATATGAATGTGTGCAAGCTTTCTGTATTGTTGAATTCGTGTTTAGATCCATGATGTGTGATACGCCATTGCTAGGGTTTTGAGGTCCTAAATTGGGAACTCTGTACAAAGGCGAAATTAAGGGTTTATTCGTGCTCAGGGGATTATTTCCAATCGATCCATGCACTTAGTTGGGGTTTATTTTGCTTGTACTGCATTTTTTATTTTTACAGGTTTGTAGCCACGCACAAGAATGGTCACCATAGCCTATAGTGACGAATCCGTCTGTAGGTAAAAGCCCAGTCCCTAAGGCGACAGTTCTAGGGAGAAGACAATTAGGTGGCAGACTCCCATTGGGAGATTTGAATCACGCGCGTTTTTTGCTGGGCATGCTACTTTGTTTGGCTTATACTTTATTTGTTTATTATATTGACAAATGAGCTTTCCAGCGCAGATGGTCAAGGAATGAACGCGTAAGGCAAACGTCCTGGGTTCGATCCCATGCATGTGCTTTTGTATTTTTCTTGATAATTCCTTACATATCCAACGCATCGCCTAGCCAAGCGTCCACTATGCGTCATCAGATCTCACCCTTTGGATCATCTCAAAGCGGATCCAATGCTCCAGAATTGAAGATCCATGGTGCACTCCTTGAAGGTGATCCCCATTGGATCAGAGGCAGATGGGCCAGCTATTTTGGGCCTGTAAAATTCCAATTCACACCCCCCAAATTGCTTCCAGCATCAGACCCATTTTAATTTCTTTAACTTTTTTATTGTTTTTATTTATTTTTAATTGTTTTAAAAATCTTTTTTTAATAAAATCTTAAAATCATAAAAACACAAAAAACATTAGAATTAGGTTGTTTTTTTTAATATTCAATTTCATTAATTAATTAGTTTAATTAGGATAATTTAAATTTCTTTTTCATAATTAAAATTAATTAGAAATTAGGGTAATTTGTAAAATTAATTACTTTTCTCAAAAATCCAAAAAAAAATATTTTTTCTTTATTCACTAATTAAATGTCTTTGAATTTAACTTTAATTCCTCGTTTAATTTATTCTCGCGCGCATTTATTTACTTATTTTTCCAATTATTGTATATATTTCGAGTTTGTAATAGTTAATTAGGTTTATTACTATTTTCATTTACTGTTTTCCCCAAGTTTTTGATTATGTAACCCCCCTCCCCAAAGCCTTGTAATAGCTAGGTTTAAATTTCTCGCACTTTATTTTCTGCTATTGATTAAACTGTTAGATGATTGATAACAAGATTGTATGTCAAAGATCAATAATTTAAAATAGTAGAAAACCCTAAATGTGCAAAGATAATTGACTGAAAAACAAACGCTTGCACATGCTCACTCCTAGGGTTTCTCCCCACTTCGGTTGCCTTCGGAAAACGGTCACTACTCTCGAAACATGAGAATTTTTAGTGGTTGTCCTCTAATTCGAAAGATCACTAGTCCCTCGATGATCCTTTCGATGTTGCCTCGGTAAAAAAAGTGATCTTAGAGTTTTAGGACAATTACTAAAAGATCTTTCCCTGTTGCCTTAAGTGGCTGTAATCGTCCCTTTCGATTGTCCCTCAAACTCCAACGATGGAGCTACCTACTCCTTAATAGTAGGATAGTGCTGTCTAAAGGAAATAAGAAAACAAATAGTCTTTTTCGAGTAGGTAGAAACTCTTAAGTACTTGCTCAAAATAATCTTTTACACTATACACTTTCAAACAAACTTTTCAACTAAAGTTTTCAAAAACACTTTATCACACTCTTGAGGACCGATACAAGAGTTACCATAAAGTGAAACGCCGCACTAAGGCAATTTCATAACTTTTTTAAAAGCACACAAACATACAAAAGCAATTTAAAAATGAGCAAGTACCTAAGAGCTCGTGGAAAACCACGGATTGAAAGGGTGCTAACACCTTCCCTTTCTATAATCTACCCCTCGTACTCAGAAACATCACGAAAAAGGTTCTTTTTGTTGTTTTTCCCTTTTCCTTTGTTGGATAAAATAAAAGTCGGTGGCGACTCTTGCTTACCGCAACATTTGTGAATAAAAAACGCAAACCAGTATTAACAGCCGGTTCTTCCACCGTATCATAATATTCAAATATTAGAATAAAAATAAGCTCCTATGATTTTTTGTGAATTTTTTTGATCAAGAGACATTTCAAAATAAAAATCAAATATTAAACAAGAAATTAATTAAACACATGAATTTTAAAACCAATCAAAACATTTCAAAAATTCTAAAAAAAAAATACACAAGGTCAGAAATATTATTTTTAAGTTTCATGAAATTTTTTAGAATTTTTCATCAAGTTTTGATCAAGAAATAAAATCAGGGGAGATCAAGTTATAAAACAAAATTCAAATAGATGTGAAATTCAAAATTGACCAATCAGGAGGTGACACGCTTCGTCTTCAACCTCTTGCCTTAACCAGATGCACGTGAAAAAACATATGTTATGGCTCAAGTTCAGATATATCGTTCATACTCAATTACACACCATTTTTCATGAAATTTTGTGCAAATCAAAGCCATAAATAAGATCTACATTATGTTATTCGAATCACACTAAATGATTAACCACAGATCAAGAATAGATCTCATGAAAATTGCAAAAACACACTGAGCAGAAATTTTCAGATTCATCATATGTACATATCTCATCAAAGCAAAAGCTCTAAAGCTGCAGAAACACTTAATGAACATCAAACAACATGGTTCCAAACTCAAATCATACAATTCATGGCCAGAAATTAGGATTCAAAGTTGAGGATTCTAATCTTTAAGGCAAAAGTGTATCTATTGTCTCCTTCACTTCAGCTGCAAACCAAGCCTCGGTCTGCAATCTTTAGCAGTTGGAGAAGAGAATGCAAGAAAAATCACTCAAAATGCACAAGAAAATTGGGGAATCGAAGAAATGGATTTTGGGAGAAAAAAGTGGTTTCAGATCTTGAGCTTCCTCTAGCCTTTCGTTCCTCTCTTCGCCTCTTCCCATTTTTTGAATGAACAATGCAGTGTTTATATAGAGTGTTTAGAGTGAGGGCAATAGGGTTATAACTCAAATAAATCCGTTGGGGGGAAAATTGGCCAAAACAGGTAAATGGAAATGTGAGATCATGTGCTTGAATTTTGTTTGTTTATTTGGCTTTTCATGCTGCATTTTGATGAGCTATGAGTTGTATGAGTAAAGCAAACAAAGCGTGAGGGGGTGAGGTGGAAAGGATTGCACATGGGACTTATTTGCTTGTGATGAAAGTTACCAATTTTGGCAAAAATACAGAAAGCGTGGGGAGGCAAGGAAAGTGTGATTGTTTGGCCAAAAGGAGTAAGAAACAAAGTGTGTGGTTCGTGCCAAGCATGTGCAGTATCACCCTGAAACCAAACAGAATCGAAGGATGTATAAAATTTGCAACTTGTATGACCCACGCGTGCACAAAAAGTCAGAATCGAAGGATATAAAAAACCTACAACTTGCATGACCCACGCGTGCACTAAGATTCAGTTGATTTCTAAATGAGGCCATAGAAAATTGGCTCCTGCGTTCTCAAATTTTTCTTGAGGAAATTAAAGAACATATTCTAAGCTTCGAAACAAGCTGAGGTTTGAAAGAAATGATGGAGGGATGAGCAAGATGTGAGGCTTAGGATTCCTGGGCAAATCCAACCAACTTGCCCAAAACTGCGCGCAATGGCCTGCCTAAGATAACACTTCGATTGGTCTAAATTGAGAGCATGAATGAGGTTTCAACCAACCTATAAGGTGACACTTTGAATGTCCAAATGAAGAGAGAAAAGTGAGGCTTTGAATAGCCTTCAAGATAATGCTTCGAATGTCCAAGCGAAGAGTGAAAAGTGAGGCTTTGATTAGCCTTCAAGATAATGCTTCGAATGTCCAAACAAAGAGAAAAAAGTGAGGCTTCAACCAGCCCTCAAGATAACACTTCAAACTGTCCAAACGGAGAGAGAAGAAATGAGGCTTCGACCAGCCCAAGGTACCACTTCAAACTGTCCAAACGAAGAGAGAAAAGTGAGGCTTCGACTAGCCTTCAAGATACCACTTCAAATTGTCCAAACGGAGAGAGAAAAGTGATGCTTCGACTAGCCTTCAAGATACCACTTCGAACTGTCCAAACGAAGAGAGAAGAAATGAGGCTTCGACCAACCCATTGGATGACACCTCAATTAGTTCAATCAAAGAGAGAAAAATAAGGCTTCGACCAGCCCACAAAGTCACACTTCGAATGGTCCAAAATGAAGCAAGATGAATGAAGCTTCGACCAGCCCACAGGATGACACCTCAATTAGTTCAATCGAAGAGAGAAGAATGAGGCTTCGACCAACCCACAAATTCACACTTCGAATGGTCCACACTGAGGAAAATCAAAGGGAGCACAAGGAGGTTTCAACCAGCCCACAAATCCAACTTGAACGGTCTAAGCTAAAGGCAATCAGAGAGAGCCACTCGAATCCAGTTTCAGCACCCAACTTCTTGAATTCACAACTCTTTCAAATTCAAATCAAATTGATTGATTCCAAGTTCAATGAGAAGCTTTCATAGTCCTCTTCAAAATGCACGAGGCACATTTTTGAACTATGCCTCGAACCAAAAGATATAGCATGTTACCAACTGTTTGATGAATTTCCTAGGCCAAATGCCTTGCCTCGCTTGGCCAGACGCCCAAGGTGCCTCAACAAATTCCCAACTTGCCTTAAACTTCAAAGGCTCATAACTTTCTATTTTGAGTATGAAGTGTGTTTTTTGTCCTCTGTGGGCCCTTGTAGATATTTTTCCCCTCTTCAATTGGCAAAAAGAACCACCAAAATTCCCTAAAAAATGAGAAAGTTATGCCCTTGCAAAGACAGACCAAGAATCAAGGACACTTAGTGAAATTTTCAATCACCAAGATAACTTCAAACCCAAGTAAACAAATCAAACTTGCAATTCTCCTCAAAATCAATCATTAGTGATCATCCCACATGAAAATACATGTCAAATGCTTCATGTTGACCAAAAGTCCACCTGGTCAACTTTGACTTTGTTGATTTTGAGTAAAATAATTGTTTTACCCCTTTGATTCAATTGAACCACTTCTCTTCAAAATTGATGATCAAAATTTCAAACATATGATATTCCAAACACATAGAGGCTATGGAAGGAGTTTCCACTCAAAAATTCCAAAGAATCCCTTATTAAAACTCAAACCCTAATTTTCACTGATGAATCCAAAGGGAGTGATTCTCCTTATAACAGCATAATACTCAATCTTTTGATGATCCAATGAGGTGGATAAGACATCTTGAGACATATGGTACCTTTGGGCTTGAAAGATCCATAGGTTTATATAATAAGGCTCTCCTTGAGAAACTTTTCAATATAATCAATCTTCCAAAGCTTGAGGGAGGCTTGATAAACAAAAATACCATGATCCCTACACCATGTATGAATGCAATGCAATATGATGTTTATGATGAAACATAAGCCTGAATCAAAAGGGTAAATTTTAGGGTGCAACAGTTGCCCCTGTTCAATTATGTTTAACTGGATAAGTGAGAAAAGCGAAAGCTTTCGAGCGTTCAGAGTTGAAGATGATTGAATACGAAAGAACCCGAAAATTTACACTCTTGAAGAAAAAGCAGAAAACCCCCAAGACATGCGTTAGAATGAAGCGGTAACACGGATAAAAATGAGACAAAACCAAAACTTAGAAGAATAGACGAAACTAAACCTCCACACAAAAAATGTGTCAGGACGAAACCGGACCACAAAAGGGTGAGATAAGACTCAAACCAAAGAGAATAGGCAAAACTAAACTCTGGAAAATAAAAAGTATGCGGGCAATTACTAATTGATGTGGGTAGGGATTCCAATGACCAATACTTCCCTTTAGCATTTGGCGTGGTTGAGAATGAAACTAGGAGAGTTGGAGATGGTTCTTACAACTATTAATGGAAGATATTGGACAGGAGAGGAGATATGTTTTTATATTTGATCAATAGAAGGTAGTGCATTCTTATCATGTAACTATTTCATTGTACATTTCTATGTTGATTTTAAGATTGTGGAAATGTTATTTCAGGGACTTGTTGTTGTATTTAAGGAAATGTTTGACAAGATTGAGCATAATTGTGTCTTAGACACTTGTATGTTAATTTCAAGAAATGGTTTGGTGGTGGATCCTTGATTAGGGATTTGATTATGGGACCAGCTATGGCTACATACTATCAGGCATGGGTCCAAAAAATGAATGAATTGAAGAAGGTTAAAGCTTGGACTTGGTTAATGGATGTCCCTACCAAAAGTTGGTGTAAGCATGCCTTCTATTTTTACTTTAAATGTGATGTTTTGATGAATAATATTTTTGAGTCATGTAATGCTAAAATTCTAGTTGCTAGGGACAAACCTATTCTTGTTATGTGTGAATGGATAAGAAAATATCTTATGAATAGGTTAGCAACACCTGCAACCAAACTTGAAAAGTGGCAACATAGAGTGATGCCAATACCTAGGAAGAGGTTAGATAGTGAAGTATTTAATAACGACCATTGGTTGCCAACTTGGTCCATGGATGAGATCTTCCAGGTTACACATGGTTTCAACACACAGGAGTTTATTATTAACATTGCAAAAAGAACATGTAGCTGTAACCTTTGGGAACTTGTAGGAATTCCTTGTAGACATGTTGTAGCTTCTTTGAGCTATAGGATGCAAAACCTTGATGATTTTGTTGATAAGTGTTATACAAGAGAAACGTTTGTCTTATGTTATGGTTTTTTGTGTAAGCCCTATCAATGGTCAAGATATGTGACTAGAGGTTGAAGTTGAACAACTCCTACCACCTGCATATAAAAATGGTCCAGGTAGGCCTAGGAAGTTAAGGATAAGAGAGAGTGGCGAGGATGGTGCAAGGAATAGAAGACATGGGGTTGCATATAAATGCACCAAGTGTGATAACTTTGGTCATAATGCAATGACTTGTAAGAGCAAGACACATGACCCTAATGTACTAAAAATAAAGGTAAGTAATTTTTAATTTTGTTTAAGAGTTTTAGTTGTGCCTAACTGCAACCAGATTTTGTGTCTGATAAATTTGTGTCTAATAATATTTGTGTAAAGAAAAGTAAGAAGTGAGGATGTAATAACTGCTGAAGAAGCAATGCCTGCTACTGAGTCTTCTGGTATGCCTGCTAATGAGCACATTGAAACTATAATAACTACTAAAGAAGCAATGCCTGATGGTGAGTCTTCTGGTATGCCTGCTAATAAGCATATTGATACTACAAACCCTACTAAAGAATCAATGCATGTTGATGTGCATACTCAGTCTGTAAACATTATTGAAGAAGCAATGCCTGCTGTAGAGCCAGACCAGAGCCAATTACCAACAATTTAGAGTTAAAGTGGATCTTGTGTAGTAGACTCAAGTCAGCAAAAATCCAAGAAAAAGAAAGCCAACAAACAAATAATTAAGAGAATACAGAGTGAGAGAATTAAGTTGACTTGGTTTAAAAAACCCATTACACGCCAAGGATCTACTAATGAACAACTAATTACCATAACAGAAGCTGAAGACAAAGCATGTGCCAAAGACTCTAAGCTTGGAGTGGCTACTAGGTTTATGAAGTCATGAAAAACCAACAAAATGAGAGATTAAGAAGTTGTAATTCTATATTTATATTTTGTGTAATATTGTATTAAGACATGTGGATTTTTGTGTCATTTTGTGTTTGTGTCATTTTGGGATAATGTGTGTTTTGCTTTAATAGACTTGTGCTGCATTGGCTGTTATTTTGTAAGGTTGTAAGAAGTGTTTCTTGTAAGAAACCTTTTATGTTTTGTTAATCTAATATGCTAAGTTATGATATATTATACACAATCTGTCTATTTTGTAAGGCTGTCATTTTGTACTGCATTCTTATACACCATTTGTCCAACATGTTAATTGAAATGTAAAACATAACATTGCTTTCATCAATAAGTGTGATACGGTGGCAGAACTGACTGTTAATACTGGTTTGCATTTTGTATTCGCAAATGTCACGGTAAGCAAGAGTCTCCATCGGCTTTTATTTCATCCAACAAAGGAAAAGGAAAAAGAACACAAAAAACCTTTTTTGAGATGTTTCTGAGTACGGGGGGCAGATTATAGAAAGGAAATGTGTTAGCACCCTTTCTATCCATGGTTTTCCATGGGCTCTTAGGTACTTTGCTCATTTTTAAAATTGCTTATGTGTGCTTGTTTTGAAAAGTTTTACTTCGTGATAACCCTTATATCGGTCATCAAGAATGTGACGAAGTTGTTTCGAAAACTATTTTGAAATGTGTTTGTGTGAAAAGTTTTGTTTGAGCAAGTACCTAGGAACTAATCTACCTACTCAAAAAAAGTCTATTCATTTTCCTTTAGACAACGCTATCCCATTATTAAGGAATAGGTAGCACCGTTATTGGAGTTTTAAGGGACGTTCGAAGGGACAAGTACGATCACAAAAGCAATGTTAGGAAATTTTAGTAATCATCCTAAAGCCTTAAAGATCTTTTTCTGAGGCAACATCCGAATGGGTCATTATAGATCTTTTGGCACTAGAGGACGACCACTAACATTCCCTATACTTCATGACCGTTTATCGAAGGCAACCGGAGTGGAGTAAACCCTAGGAGTGGGCATGTGCAAGTATATTTTTTCAGTTAATTATCTTTGTACAATTAGGGATTTCTACTATTTTAATTTCAATGTGTCTTTCCATACAATCCTATTAACATACATCTAAGCAGTTTGTAGTTTACGGAAATTAAAATGCGAGAAATTAGAGTCCTAGCTATTACAAGGCTTTGGGCAGATACATAATTATTTTGACTGAAAATAAAATACGGAATTAAAATCTTACTTAAATCTATTACAAACTCGGAGCAGTTATAATAATAGAAAAATAAAATTAAAGGCGCGCGTGGAGAATTAAATGCGAGAAATAATTGGAAAAACCTAAAAATCTAATTGAAAAAATATTTAGGTTATTTTTGAGGAAAAACTAGGTTATGTACAAAATTAAACCCTAATTCTAATGATTTTAAATTATAATAAAAGAGAATTAAATTACCCTAATTTAATTAAACTAATTAATTAATAAAAATATTTTTATAAGAAAAATGATTTTTGATGTTTTTATGATTTTATGATGCTTTTTTGGTGTTATTTTGAAAAAATGAATAATTAATAAATAATAAAAAAAGAATTGAAATAAAAAAGATTAGAATTGGGCCTGTATAAGGAGCAATTAGGGGGGTGCGCTGCCAAATTCTGGTTAGGCCCAAAGACGCTGAGCCCATTCCTGCGCCTGATTCTGTGTTGGTACGCCTGGAGAGTGCACTATGGTTCTTCCTTGGTTTGAGCATTGAATATGTGTTGGCAATGATCCAGTGGCTGGATTTTAAGATCACACGATAGGCGCTTGGGATGTGTATTCATGGAATCTGCAAAGGAACATTAAGAAAATAAAGAAAACGCATGGACCTGGGATCAAACCCAGGTCCTCTCCACTATCCAACGTACGCTTCACCACTGAGCCATATTGTTTAGTTGTTATTATGATAAGATTAAACCATAATATATAAAACAAAGTGGATAGGCTGGACAAAATAAAAAAATGTGCGATTATTCAAATAGACCAGTGGGGTGGTGACAAGTCATCGTCTTCTTCCCTATCTGTCTTCTTAGGTATCAGATTTATACCTACGGACAGAACTCCATAGCCATAAACTTGCAATCTTCAAAAATACATACAACGCATGATAAATTAATTCTAAATACACCAATCAACTCGTCTTGATCTCACGGGTATCATGGCACCATTTTCTTGGTCCAATTTTACCTGTAAAGAGAACCCCAAAATGGCTTCTTAAACCCTAGCCTTGGTAATTATCAATATATGCATCAAAACGTCAATTAAATCATTCAAGCATGTTGCAAATATGTCAATAATCACAAATACATCATTAGAATATTTCTATGATGCAAGAATTATTATAATCGATTTTGAAAAAAAGGGCAAACCGTGTGAAGGCTATGGGACGATTCTGGGCTCGGTAATACTTGTAATTGATCGTGTTAGCTTCAGGAGATATCCAGGAAGCGATTAGAAGCTTTGGAATGTCTTGAATCACCCTCTATGTGATAAAATGATCTACCACTTTTTTGCCAAAAATTGAGTTTTGTTCTTCAGCTCTCACGACTGTAATCCTTGTCCTTTTGCATTGTGTATTTTCTATCTTGATGAAAATGGAAACCCTAGTTGGAGGTTCATAGCATTAGGAGAGAGTTTGTCTGGTCAACTCTTGGGTGTCCTTGAGAAAGTTAAGGGTCTTAATAGGCATATGTTGAGTAAAATGGGAAGGCAAATTTTGGGGTACAACAGCTTCCCCTGTTCAATCTTCTTACACCTGAGGATATAGATTGGCTTGTCTGCCTTTCGTGATCTGAAGGTGGAAGATAATTGTACACTAGAGTGCCCAGAAATTTTCACTCGCACGAAGTGCATGGTGATCGATCGATAGTATCGGGAATAGGCTTACAGATGCCATTTGGAAGGTGACGGAGAATCGTCGGAGATGGGCTTAAAGATGCCATCTAGAGAAGATATTGTTGCATAAGTGATTCCTTTGCGAGAATTCTTATACCTGCCGATGAGGAGGACTTCACCGAGGAAAGTTGATTTATGCCTTGGGACATAGATCCTAGGAGCTTAGGTTGGCCATTACTCTACTGGGGAATTAATTATTAATTGAGGAGGTGGAAGTGAACTGCATATCTAGTCAGGGTCCAGGCTGCATAGTGACTTACTAGGGAAAGGTGAACTCGACCGTAACTGGTCGGGTCCAGGTCTTACAGTGCTGTGAACTGTTATCTGGAGATAAGAGAGAAGGAACCTGGATAGTAGGGTTGCTTCGAGGTGAGATCCTGGATAGTAGGGCTTTGAGAAGGAACCTGGGTCGTAGGGTTACTTCAAAATGAGAGCTTGGATAGTAGGGCTATGATAAGGAACCTGGATAGTAGGGTTACTTAGGGATGAGAGTCTGGATAATAGGGCTATGAGAAGGAACCTGGATAGTAGGGTTACTTCGGGATGAGAGCCTGGATAATAGGGCTATGAGAAGGAACCTGGATAGTAGGGTTACTTCAGGATGAGAGCCTGGATAATAGGGCTATGAGAAGGAACCTGGATAGTAGGGTTACTTCGAAATGAGAGCCTGAATAGTAGGGCTATGAGAAGGAACCTGGATAGTAGGGTTACTTCGGGATGAGAGCCTGGATATTAGGGCTATGAGAAGGAACCTGGATAGTAGGGTTACTTCGGGATGAGAGCCTGGATAGTAGGGATATGAGAAGGAACCTGGATAGTAGGGTTACTTCGAGATGAGAGCCTGGATAGTAGGGCTATGAGAAGGAACCTAGATAATACGGTTACTTTGAAATGAGATCCTAAATAGTAGGGATATGGGAAGGAACCTGGGCCGTAGGGTTACTTCGAAATAGGAGCTTGGATAGTAGGGCTATAAGAAGGAACCTGGATAGTAGGGTTACTTCGGGATAGGAGCCTGGATAGTAGGGCTATGAGAAGGAACCTGGGTCGTAGGGTTACTTCGAAATGAGAGCCTGGATAGTAGGGCTATGGGAAGGAACCTGGGTCGTAGGGTTACTTCGAAATGAGAGTGTAGATTAGTTGACTCGTTTGGTTTCGGGAACTGAGTTTCCATTAGTCGTCTGCAGACGTGACCTGTATAGCTGTTGTATTTGTTAAAGATGATTGTCTTTCCTGAAAAGATACTAGGGTTAATTATATGCAATGCATGAAATGCCTTGTGATATGATGTTCTCAAAATAAATGAGATCCTTCTGTATATGATATGTATGCGCATGTCATGATGTATGTACATGAAATGCTATTGGGGTATGTTCGAGTATGGGAAAATAAATCCCTGACTGCTACTAGAGAATATAGCATTCCTGACTGTTGTAGAGAATTGTGGTTCTTCTACTTCCGCTGGGGATGGTGAATGGAATGACTGTGCTGGAGATTTACTCTTTGTTATTTATGAATACTCTGTCAGGGAGAAACTCTGTTTGAGAATAACTCTGCGGGGAACCACTTGGAAAGTGAACTTCCATAGCTGAAGTAATGAGCTCTGTCAGGGATTGAGCTTCTATGTCCAGAGAAATAAACTCTGCTTGGCAGATGAAACTTACTGACCCGCTTGCGATCATGAAATTCAGCTGGGGGATATAGCTGTCAGGTTTATGAATGACCCTGGTTGGGGATGGTAACTCCTGTTTCAGGAAAGCCGACATCAATGATTTTGAATATTTTTACTCTGGGAAGTGTATGTACCGATGATTGTGCTCCACGGCTGTCTTTGTCCCGGTACCTTCTGGGCAGAGTAACTATCGGGTTTGACACTTCTTGTTTTTTCCCCTGTTTCAGGAATTACGAGTAATTGTCTTTTTGTTTCTTACGTAAATATTTATGAGCAACAATCATATTAAAATGCATATGTCAAGAATAAATCATTGGATGTTCTTGCAAAACAAAATAGAAAAAGAAAAAACTCAAAGTTTCTTGTGAAAATGATTTTGTATTAATTTTTGAAGTTGGCCTGTAATAGGCATTTTCGTACAAGGAGGTTGACCTCTAGTAAGAGAACACCGCCATAAAAGTAGAAGCTATACAATTTTGTGTAAAAGAAAACAGCTATGTGCAACAATCCCATTGAGTTCCGACTCTGCTATTGCCCTTATGTCTTTGAGTGTCTCATCACTTTGCTACTTGGCCGAAAGTTGATTAGATTGATTGGTGTCGTCCGAGCTTGATAGTTGATACCAAAGTCTGGTCGCAAGATGATCCGATGGGACATAGTGATACGCTTTATATCCCTAACTTTTTCCTAGACTGCCCTTTCGGGTTTTCACTCCACCGGGATACACTTTTTTGCCCAAGCCGCCTTTTCAGGTTTTTGGCTAGCCGGGTGTACAGATTTTTTCATTTTCATCCCCTATTTTTTCCCGAACCCTTTTGGTTCGCCGGGGAGCCCTTATTTTTTCCTAGGCCAGTCAACCTATCAGGTATTTTAATTAGGCGTAGTATCTTTTCACTATGTTTGCATTGACAGGGTGAGGAAGGTCGTTACCGTCCATGGTGGTTAAAATCATAGCTCCACCCGAGAAAATGTTTTTAACCATAAATGGCCCTTCGTATGGGGGGGTCCATTTTCCCCTGGGATCACCTTGCGGCAGTATGATGTGCTTGATTACTAGATCCCCGACTTGACATTCTTGACGCCTGACTTTCTTATTAAAAGCCTTGATCATTCGCTTTTGATACGTCCGACCATGACAGATAACGGTAAGTCTCTTCTTGTTGATTAGATTTAGATGATCAAGTCGAGTTTGAATCCAATCGTCTTTGTTCAAACCCGCATCCTTCATAATCCTGAGAGAAAGTATCTGGACTTTAATCGGTAGGGTTGCCTCCATGCCATATACCAGAGAGTAGGGTGTTGCCCCTGTCGACGTCCGTGTTGAGGTACGGTATCCATGAAGAGAAAATGGTAACATCTCATGCCAGTCTTTGTATGTCACTGTCATCTTCTGTACAATTTTCTTGATATTCTTGTTAGCCGCTTCAACAGCGCCATTCATCTTCGGTCGGTAGGCAGAAGAGTTATGATGTTGTATCTTGAACTGTTTACAGAGCTCGGTGATTATTGTGTTGTTGAGATTTGTACCATTGTCAATAATAATTCTCTCTGGCACCCCATACCGACAGATTAGATTATGTCGGATAAATCGCGCCACAACATTCTTGGTCACAGTAGCAAAAGAGGCCGCCTCAACCCACTTCGTGAAGTAATCGATGGCCACTAAAATAAAGCAATGTCCATTGGAGGCAGTAGGCCTGATTTCTCCGATCATGTCAATGCCCCACATTGCAAAGGGCCACGGATCTGTCAAGACATTCAAGGGAACCGGAGGCACATGCACCTTATTAGCGTGGATTTGGCACTTATGACAAGTTTGGGAGTGCTGATAACAATCTGCTTCCATAGTGGACCAGTAATATCCTGCCCGTAGGATCTTCTTAGCCATGGTATGTCCACTAGAATGGGTTCCGAAGGTACCTTCATGTAAATCTATCATAATCCTCTCTGCTTCGCTCTTGTCTACACATCATAGTAAGGTAGAGTCATGATTGCGCTTGTAGAGGATTCCATTACTGAGAAGAATTTCACAGCGAACCTTCTCAGAAACTTCTTATCGTTGACAGATGCCTCTTCGGGATACTCTTGAGCCTCTAGATACCTTTTCACTTCGTGAAACCAGAGCTTGTCTGCCACCTCATCGGTATCAATCTCACAAGAGTGTGCTGGATCATCCAACCTCTCAATGGTGATTTGGGGAGCTTCGTTGTCCCACCTGACTTTGAACATAGAAGACATGGTAGCTAGCGAGTCCGCTAACTGATTCTCCTCTCGCGGGAAATGTTCAAAAGTTACCTCCTCAAAGTTTGGGAGCAATGTCAGCACGTACTCTTTGTATGGGATGAGATTTGGATGCTTTGTATCCTATTCACCTTTGATCTGACTTATTACCAAGGCTGGATCCCCGAAAGCGTCCAAGAACTTGATCCTGAGGTCAATAGCGGCCTTGAGACCCATGATACAAGCTTCATACTCCTCCATGTTATTAGTGCAGTTGAAACATAGTCAGGCGGTGAAAGGAGTATGACAGCCCTCAGGAGATATGATTACAGCACCGATGCCATTACCCAGTGCGTTCGATGCTCCATCAAAAACCATAGTCCATCGGAATCCCTCTTCGGGTCCTTCATCCAGTCCAGGTTCTTCATAGTCAGTCACCAGCATAATATTCTCATCTGGGAACTCAAAATTCATGGACTGGTAGTCATCCACGGCCTGATGAGCCAAATGATCAGCCAATACACTCCCCTTGATTGCTTTTTGGGTTGTATATTATATATCGTACTCAGTTAAGATCATCTGTCATCTTGTTATTCTTCCGGAGAGAGCGGGTTTCTCGAAGATGTATTTGATTGGATCCATCTTAGATATCAACAAAGTAGTATGGGTCAGCATATACTGTCTTAGTAGGCGAGCAGCCCATGACAAAGCGCAACAAGTTTTCTCGAGCAGTGAATATCGGGTCTCACAGTCGGTAAACTTTTTGCTAAGGTAGTATATTGCATGCTCTTTTCGACCAAACTCGTCATGCTGCCCCAACACACACCCCATTGAATGGTCTAGCACTGTTAAGTACAATATCAAAGGTCTTCCTTCAACCGGAGGCATCAGAATTGGCAGTTCTTGAAGGTATTCCTTGATTCTTTTGAAGGTTGTCTGGCATTCGTCATTCCACTTTACCACTTGATATTTCTTCAGAAGCTTGAAGATGGGCTCACAAGTAGCAGTTAGATGTAAAATGAACCTGGCGATATAATTCAAGCGTCCCAAGAAACCTCTAACTTCCTTCTCTGTATGGGGAGCTGGCATTTCTTGTATGGCCTTTACCTTTGCGGGGTCTACTTGGATGCCTTTGTCACTGACAATGAAACCCAGGAGCTTACCAGACCTTACCCTGAAGGTGCACTTGTTTGGATTCAACCTCAGCTTGTATGTCTTTAACCTGTCAAACAACTTTTATAAATGATCAAGATGCTCTTCCTCGGTTTGGGACCTGGCTATCATGTCATCCACATAAACCTAGATCTCATGGTGGATATTATCATGGAACAAAGCGACCATGGCGCGTTGATAAGTTTCCTTGGCATTCCTCAACCCAAAAGGCATCACCTTGTAATAAAAGGTGCCCTACTGTGTGACGAAGGTTATCTTCTCCATATCTTTAGGAGCCATCTTGATCTGGTTGTAGCCAGAGAAACCATCCATGAAGGAGAAGATTTTATGTTGCATGGTGTTGTCAACCAGAACGTCAATGTGAGGAAGTGGGAAGTCGTCCTTGGGGCTTTCCCTATTTAGATCTCTGTAATCCACACACATTCGTAACTTACCGTCCTTCTTAGGTACCGAAACGACGTTAGCAACCCACTGTGGATAGGAGGTAACAACTAAGAAACCTGCGTCGAACTGCTTCATGACATCTGCCTTGATCTTCTCTGATATTTTAGGGCGCATACAGCAGACCTTCTGTTTAACCGGAAGACAGTCTTCCTTAGTCGACAGACGATGTACCACAATATCAGTGTCTAAACCTGGAATGTCTTCATATGACCAGGCAAAGATCTCAACATAGTCGTGCAACATTTGTATCAACCGCTGTTTAATATTAACTTCTAGATTTGCACTGATCTTGACTTCTTTTCTGTCTATCTTCGTGCCCAGGTTTATCGTCTCAACTGGCTCTTCATGAGGCTGTATAACCCTTTCTTCCTGTTGTAATAGTCTAGCAAGTTCTCCAGGCACCTCACAATCATCCTCACCTTCGTCTTCGGCTTGGTTGATCAGATTTTCGAAGTCATGGCTGGCAGTAGCAAAACTGTTATCAATGGGATCCATAGTGGATATGGATTTGCAATATGGTACGTGAGTGTGTGTGTAAGAGCATGGCTATTTTGATAAATTGAAAACAGAAAAGAAAAACAAAGAGCGCAAAATTTGTATGCAAGGAACGTCCAATATGTTTTTGATGATATATGAAATGACAAATAATAGCCCTCACAAACAAAGCCAATGTGCCTCGGGCAAGGCACAAGGCCGTAGAGTTTAAATTGTTTATTACAAATCTTAAAACAAGTAAGATAATTACTGCGGAATAAAAGAAATTGGTATAAAGTCCCTAGCCGTCCAATTACTTGGTCCACCGTTGGTAGTTGGGTACATCTATATGTCAATGTCAGAGTCTTCCTCGCTGTCTTCAATGGTGTTAATTCCCCTATTACTGATGTGTAGGGGGGGTCCTCCAGCACGAGCGCGTCAAACAGCCCTTTGAGCTCCTAAAGTAAATCCCAAACCAAAATTGTTAGTTTTATGAGTAAAATCAGGGAGTTGTCCCCAATTGGTATACCCACCTTCTTCAACCACTGCTCTGGCTTCTTTGAGAGAAGCCATCTTCAGAGGAGGTTTGTTGTTGGTAGTAGTTTCAGTCGATGCCAAGATCTGGGGAACCTCTTCAAAGTTCTGGCAAGGAGTCTCTATGAATTCCCCGTCCATCTCTATGTACTTGAAGGAGTTGAGGTGGCTTACCATATACTCCTCTTCACCATGCACAGTGACAATCTTCCCTTTTACTGGATACTTCAGCATTTGGTGCAGTGTAGAAGTAACAGCCTCGGCTTCATGGATCCAAGGACGACCCAACAAACAAGAGTATGATAGCCTGATGTCCATCACATAGAAAGTGGACTCAAAGGTTTGAGAGCCTATCTTGACAGGGATGTCCACCTCCCCATGAACCATTATCTTCGACCCATCAAAATCCCTTACCATAATATTACTAGGCTTTAAGGTCAAGCCTTCATAATCCAACCGATCCAGCGCCTTCTTGGGCAAAACATTCAGCGAAGACCCAGTATCTACTAGCATATGAGCCATAGTGGTGCCCCTACATTCGATCGAGACATGCAGAGCATCATTATGCTTGCTCCCTTTCGGTGTCAAGTCTGCATCTGAAAAACCCAGCCCATTGTCAGCAGTCAGGCTGGCCACACAGTCTTTGAATTGATCGGTGGAGGTTTCTTGCGGCACATGCGCAGTCTTGAGGAATGCAATCAAAGCCTTCGCATGGGCCTCGGAGCACAACAGCAGGGACAACATGGATATCTTCGAGGGGGTCTTCCCCGGCTGTTCGACCACATTGTAGTCGCTCTTTTTGATTATTTTCAAAATTTCTTCTATCTCTTGCTTAGAAGCTTCCATGACAATTTTTCTAGGTGCCTCCATCCAGGCAGGCTCACCTATAACTTCTTTGCCTCAGGTACCAGATGAATCGACAGCGGGAGTGATAATTGGAGTAAGCACAGGAGTAGTAGTTGAAGTACCAGCAGGAGTAGCAGACGGAATAACAATAGGCCTATTGACAGTCTTTGGGGAAATCTCAGGAGAGAAAACCCTTCCACTTTTGGTAACCTTGTTGGTCCCGACAATATTACTGACATCAGGATCAGTCTCTTCATTCTTCAGATCTTATTTGATTCCATGATAGTACACATAGGTACCATAATTCCAAGGGACAACTTTGTCTGAGGCGTACGGGACAGGACCAGGAAAGGTGATTATTAACGGGGCAACTCTTGGAGCAGATGTAATCCTAACAGGTCTTATCGAGGAGACCTTGGAAGGATTGGTGGAAATGGTTATAATAGCAACATCTTCAAGCGAAACAACGGGAACCAAAGTTTTCTCGAACAAGATTTATTTGTTGTCCATCAGGCGCTGAACACCTGACTTCAGCAAATGGCAACCAGAAGGCATAGATGAACACATGTGGCAACCTTCACCACAACCCGGAAATAAACCGGCCAACAATAGATTCTACTTAACAGTCATAAGAGGAGTAGAAAATTCATCAACTGAGGTCACAAACAGATCGATATCAACAGCATTAACTCCACGATTGTGCTTAGGCATGGGAGCAGTTATTACATTGGGTTTTTCCGGAGCATCGAACCCAATCTCCTTGGCCTCGATCAGATCATGTACCTTATTTCTCAGAGTCAAGCAGTCATTTGTATTGTGTCTAAGACTCTTAGAATGATAGGCACACTGAGCATTTGGATTATATCGGGGAGATGCAGTATTCGGATTCTTGGGAGCCTCTTTCAAGGTAGCCAAGTTGGATCTTAGCAGATGGGGTAGAACTTCAGCCAATGTCATGTTAATCTGGGTAAATTGTCGTTGTGGTCTTTCCACCCTTTGTTGATTGTTGCATTATGGAGCAACCGCAGGCCTAGGTATCATTACGACATTTATTGTCTAACGGTGTTAAACTCTAATTTGACCTCTCAGGCTATGGATAGCACTAGCTTCCTTTTTACCAGTAAAAGGCTTCTTTATCGAACTCGAAGAGGCATCTTTTTGTATATTACCGCTCCGAATCCCATCTTCTACCCTCTCTCCAGTTAGAATCAACTCGGTGAAACCAGTTGACGAGATGCCGATCAAATGATTAAATAATGGATCAGATAGCGTCCCTAGAAACATGTCTACCAACTCCCTATAAGACAAAGGGGGTTGGACTCTTCCAGCCAAATCTCTCCACTTCTGTGCATAGTCCTTGAAGCTTTCACTTGCACCCATGGACATACTCTAGAGTTGAGTACGAGTAGGAGCAAGGTCGGCGTTGTATTGATACTGCTTATAAAAAGCAGCAGCCAGATCTTCCCAGTTTTGGACATTGGTTCCCCCCAGTTGGTAGAACCATTCAAGCTGGGTCCCTAACAGACTGTCTTGAAATAAATGAACCCACAAATTTCTATCAGCAGTGTGGGCGGCTGTATCTTCCTTACATAGGAACGGAGATGGAGTTTTGGGCAAGACACCCCATCTTACTTTGCAAAAATTGGAGCCTTGAACTTCTGCGAGATGACCACTCCCGACGCCAATCCCAATTCTTTGAAATCCAACCCAGATATCCTCTGGATTTCCATAGCACTCAAATGGTCCTCCAATTGCTTGTATCTATCCTCAGTAGGAGGATACTGCTCATCATTGTAGTCTGTATCATTGTCAGAAACTTCAGGACTGGGGTCATTTTCCCTTGTCTCTCTTTCTTGATTCTCCCCTTCCTTGGATGAAGAGGTCAGATCGACTGGTTGCTTTAACGGCCCCCCGAACCTTCTGCCCATATTCAGAATACCAGAGACCCTCTTCTTTTTCTTTTTCTCCTTCAGGATGAGGGCTTTCAGATCCTCCTGCCCTTTCTCCAGATTTATGAACATCTGTTGGAATTGGGCATTTTGTGCCTGAAGATCCTTGATGCTTTATTCAGAAGACATTACTGCTGAAATAAACAACGAAGAAGATGAGAAACCTGTAATGGTAACTGTTTATGCAATGCTATGGATGGGATGTATATGTAATAATTTCAAGGATTCTTAAAGGCTCAAATTTGTTTAACCAAAAGAAACACATGTTAATTGCATTAATAAGTTCAAATTGTTACAAAGAATGCCCTTTAGGCTTACAATTAAACAAACCTTAAAGAAAAAAGAAACTAGGTCTCCCAGGAGTGCATCCTCTTTGGTTCAATGTAGGAGTTTATCTTCCTTTCTTCATGAAGTGGCCTAGTGAGCTCCAGGACCTTCTTCTTGCTGGCATAAAATTGAGCTTCAAACGTGTCCCTCTCCTCTTTGAGTTGAACCCATGACTTCTGTAACTCTTCATGATTAGTTGGCATGTCAGGATGATGACCAAGGGAAGTAGTATCTCCTTCCATAACTGGTTCCACAATTATTGGTAGGACGGCAGGGTAAGTCATCATAAGACTTTGGGCGCGAGCTCGTACCCAACGGAGATAAGGCTCAAGAGGAATGGAATTCTTGTGCCCTAGCATTTTTCTATCAATTTTATGCACCATGCCCCAAGCTTTTATGAACCTTTTGCGGTATCCCTGAGCATCATTCTCATAGTTGAAGGTGATTCCTTGGATAGGTGTATCATGAGGACCATCTCTTCTCGCATAACCAAATTGACGCAGTGTCAAACAAGGGTTGTAAGTGATTCCTCCCCTAATGCCTAAGAGATGGACATTAGGGAATTCACCACAGCGATCGATGATGGTAACATCATCCAAGAACTGTGAACACCAATGAATGTCTGAATATGTAAGGGACATCAGCCTACGAGACCATTTCAAACCCTGTTCATTCTTCAAAATAGACCTGGGTAGGTGAGAAATAAACCACCTAGCCAATAGAGGAGTGAAACATAGGAGGGTCCCCCTTCTCTTTAGAGTGCGAGCATGCAGAGAGCGTAGAATATCCCCGAGTAATATAGGTCGTATTATGAGACAGAAAAACCTTAATAGCGTTCACATCTATGAGTTGATCCGCATTAGGGAAAAGTACCACCCCATAAATGAGAAGTACCAGTACCTCTTCGAAAGCTTGTAAATCAAGGGTATCCCAAAAATGATAAGCCTTCTCGAATAGAAGCTTAACCGGGATTCCTTTGACACTTCCTCTAGTCTCCCAACTTGTCACTACGTCGGACCGTTGCAAGGACAGAGCTCTAGCAATCTCTTCAGGCTTTGGATGTTCTTCCATACCGTTGAAAGGTAACTGATTAAGAATAGGTACCCCCAACAACTGAGAAAATTCCTCCATAGTAAGCACTAGCTGGTAATCCGGGAAGGTGAAACAATGGTGCACATGATCGAAGAACTGAAATAACACTTTTAACAATTCTTCATCAGGTTTTGTAGTGACCAAGTTGAGCAACTGACCACGCTTTTTAGCAAAATGAGAACTTTCAAGAACCCTTAATGCCAGGTCCTTTAGTTGGAGAGGCACTTTCACAAGGTTAATTTGTATAGTGTTCCTACGGGCGGATGTCGTGTCCTACAAAACAAAGCAAAAATGAGCCCTAGGAAATCCTTGAAATGGTTAGTTATGATATGACATGCTTATGATGTCATGATTATGCTAGAAAATCACATGTATAGCAAAAAAAAAAAGCAAATCACACCAAGTCCTTAGGTTTAAGGCTTGCATGAGTTTTAAGGTCATACCCTCTTGAAGTTGGATTGGTTTAACCTGTCCTATAAATAGTAACCGAGTTCTAAGGGATCTTAATATCACCGATCTTTCCCCCAACTTTATTCAATAGGCGATTGACTCGCAACCAAACAAAACTCAAGAGTCAAACCTCAATGAGTGTAGCATCGAGTATCTGTCGACCTTGGGAATACACCAAAGTCGGCCATCTTGCTACGTCCTACTGGCCAAGTTATGCAATTAAAGGTTCTAAGGTCAGTTGATGCTTCACGACACCACGCGGCGGCCCTGTACTCTCCCTGATTGACTCAGGGGTTACCGGTACCAACCAAAGTGCCACATCAACGTAGCTACTGCTTCAACCGTGTCAGTATACTCCACACAGTTCTCTCACAGTTTATTGCTACTTACCTAAAAGGTGTCCCCAGATCCAGGTATATGATCTATATAACCCCAACAAAACCCTTGAATAATAAAGCAGTAAAAGCAAAAGACAAGCAAGCAAGTTAAAAAAATGACCTAGATCCTAAGGTATACCCCACTTATTAATTTCCCAGCAGAGTCTCCAGTTCTGTGATACGGTGGCAGAACCGACTGTTAATACTGGTTTGCGTTTTATATTCACAAATTTCGCGATAAGCAAGATTCGCCACCGACTTTTATTTCATCCAACAAAGGAAAGGAAAAAGAACATAAAAAACCTTTTTCGAGATGTTTCTGAGTACGGGGGGCATATTATAGAAAGGGAAGGTGTTAGCACCCTTTCTATCCATGGTTTTCCATGGGCTCTTAGGTACTTTGCTCATTTTTAAAATTGCTTGTGTGTGCTTGTTTTGAAAAGTTTTACTTCGTGATAACCCTTATATAGGTCATCAAGAGTGTGACGAAGTTGTTTCGAAAACTATTTTGAAAAGTGTTTGTGTGAAAAGTTTTGTTTGAGCAAGTACCTAGGAACTAATCTACCTACTCGAAAAAAGTCTATTCGTTTTCCTTTAGACAGCACTATCCCGTTATTAAGGAATAGGTAGCATCGTTATTGGAGTTTTAAGGGACGTTCGAAGGGACAAGTACGATCACAAAAGCAATGTTAGGAAATTTTAGTAATCATCCTAAAGCCTTAAAGATCTTTTTCCGAGGCAACATCCGAATGGGTCATTTTAGATCTTTTGGGACTAGAGGACGACCACTAACGTTCCCTATACTTCATGACCGTTTACCGAAGGCAACCGGAGTGGAGTAAACCCTAGGAGTGAACATGTGCAAGTGTATTTTTTCAGTTAATTATCTTTGCACAATTATGGTTTTCTACTGTTTTAATTTCAATTTGTCTTTCCATACAATCCTATTAACATACATCTAAGTAGTTTGTAGTTTGCGGAAATTAAAATGCGAGAAATTAGAGTCCTAACTATTACAAGGCTTTGGGCAGATACATAATTATTTTGACTGAAAATAAAATGCGGAATTAAAACCCTACTTAAATCTATTACAAACTCGGAGCAGTTACAATAATAGAAAAAGAAAATTAAAGGCGCGCACGGAAAATTAAATGCGAGAAATAATTGGAAAAAACCTAAAAATCTAATTAAAAAAATATTTAGGTTATTTTTGAGAAAAAAACTAGGTTATGTACAAAATTAAACCCTAATTCTAATGATTTTAAATTATAATAAAAGAGAATTAAATTACCCTAATTTAATTAAACTAATGAATTAATAAAAATATTGTTGATGTTTTTATGATTTTATGATGTTTTTTTTGTGTTATTTTGAAAAAAGAAATAATTAATAAGTAATAAAAAAAGAATTGAAATAAAAAATAATAGAACTGGGCCTGCGCCTGATTCAGTGTTGGTACGCCTGAAGAGTGCACCATGGTCCTTCCTTGGTTTGAGTGTTGGATCTGTGTTGGCAATGATCCAGTGGCTGGATTTTGAGACCACACGGTAGGCGCTTGGAATGTGTATTCACAGAATCTGCAAAGGAACGTTAAGAAAATAAAGAAAATGCAGGGACCTGGGGTCGAACCCAGGTCCTCTCCACTATCCAACGCACGCTTCACCACTGAGCCATATTGTTTAGTTGTTATTATGATAAGATTAAACCATAATATATATAAAACAAAGTGGATAGGCTGGACAAAATTTAAAAAAAAACGCGCGATTATTCAAATGGACCAGTGGGGTGGTGATAAGTCATCATCTTCTTCCCTGTCCGTCATCTTAGGTATCAGATTTATACCTACAGATAGAACTCCATAGCCATAAACCTGCAATCTTCAAAAATCCATACAACGCATGATAAATTGAATTCTAAATACACCAATCAACTCGTCTTGATCTCACGAGTATCATGACACCATTTTCTTGGTCCAATTTTACCTGTACAGAGAAGCCCCAAAATGGATTCTTAAACCCTAGCCATGGTAATAATAAATATATGCATCAAAACGTCAATTAAATCATTCGAGCATGTTGCAAATATGTCAATAATCACAAATACATCATTAGAATATACATATGATGCAAGAATTGTTGTAATCGATTTTGAAAAAAAGGGAAAACTGTGTGAAGGCTATGGGATGATTTTGGGCTTGAGAATGCTTGCAATTGATCGTGTTAGCTTCAGGAGATATCCAGGAAGTGATTAGAAGCTTTGGAATGTCTTGAATCACCCTCTATGTGAGAAAATGATCTACCACTTTTTTTGCCAAAATTTGAGTTTTGTTCTTCAGATTTCACGACTGCAGTCCTTGTCCTTTTGCATTGTGTATGTTCTATCTTGATGAAAATGGAAACCCTAGTTAGAGGTTCATAGCTTTAGGAGAGAGTTTGTCTGGTCAACTCTTGGGTGTCCTTGAGCAAGTTAAGGGTCTTAATAGGCATATGTTGAGTAAAATGGGAGTGCATATTTTGGAGTACGACAATAAGCCAATTCAATTACAATACAATACACCTTACATTACCAAGAACTATTGAATCAGATTACATCACAATTGCAATAATCATCCATGATAAACAATTACATTAACTTAAACATTATTGCAAAAACCATCCATGACAAAATAAGTGCAACAATCAGAATAAGGTTTTTTCTCTTCTCTATTACAAGCTTCTTCTTTAATTTTTTCTGACTTATTTGAGCTTCCTTCTTCTCCCCATTTCTTCCCAACTGCACATTCAATCTCCTTGATGATTTCCTTCACAAATTCACACAAATAAATTTTGCTGATTTTACATTGACAAAATTTTGAAAGATTCATGTCGTTCCCTTGAAGCTCATTAGCTAAATCGTCCCACATAAACAGTCAACAAACACCTACCATTGAATTTCTACATTTCCAGAATTTCCTATTTGGGTTATCAATTGTGTTTCATACCCACATCTTCATTGTTTCGTTGCACCCATAGGTTGACAATCCCCTACCAAAATTACCAGCTGATGATGACGACTTGCTACCACCCATGCTATAAGAAGGACGATGAAGATGGTCAGACGTGGACGATGAAGATGGACGAAGATGTTGTAATGCAGACGAAGGAAGAAAGGGGAAAGTAACCCTAACTGTGAACAAATTGTACGTGAAGAGTGAAAGAGACACAATTAAGTGATTATGCCATGCTATACTATACATGTTGAAGAAAGTTCGGGGAAAAAAACAATAAAGCCACATATGAAAAAATTAAGTTAGGAAGCTAAGGATTACGAAGATAAATAAAGCTATCTAAGAAAATAAAGATTGTTTGATTCATTTCATAATCCCAAATCTCTCAATGAGAGTATATATATAGAGCTAGTAATAGATAATAAAGTAAAAAACTCAAAGCTAAAAAGTCCAATTAAATAGTAAAAGCCCAACTAAATTAAATTCAACTTCTAACTTAACTATTTAGATTATATAAAATTAACTCCATGATCCTATCGAATTCGGCACCATGAGATCATTTTGATAGAATATGTATGGAAAAATAAAGCAAACACAATAGTAAAAATTCTTTCACCACTAATTTAGTGGAAAAAGTTAGATTTACTTGAAACCTGAGGAACTATCAATGGCCACTATCCGAATATTTAAACGACCGAACACTAAACTACATTTTATACATAAATAATAAGATATATATATATATATATATATATATATATATATATATATATATATATATATATATATATATATATATATATATATATATATATATATATATATATATATATATATATATATATATATATATATATATATATATATATATATATATATATATATATATATATATGACCTCTATAAGCATAACCTAAACATCTTTCATTAATTTTTCATAATATTATAACAACTAAAATATTAGTAGTTCTAAAAATCAAATCGGAGAAAAAAAATTGTTAAAACATGTGGGTTAAGATTCAATCGATTTAATTGAATCGTATATTAAATTTAAAATTTTAAACTAAAAAATATATTATTAAACATCTTAATAAAATTAATTTATATCATAATTTATAAAATGAAATTCTCAAATAAATATGATACTAATAAATAAGCTTAAAAAAGAAGAAGAGTGTAATGTAAGACCCAATAACAAATCAGAAAATTATTTAACTCAACGCCACAAGTTTTTAATCAAAATAATTTTCACATCTCTTCCAAGACCAATATCAGTTACCCCGTATCCATAAATATTACAATATTATTTCTTCTCTTTCTATTTGCATTTACATTGTCTCATGTCTTCCAATTTTATTATTTATTTTTCATCTATATATTTTTAAATGTTTTTTATAAATAATTTTTAGATTTAAACAAAGAAATAAAGTGAAGTAAAACATTAAAAAAAAATTATCTTTGTTTTTTTGAACCGTTTGATTCATTAAAACTAATTCCGATTTTATAATTATTTTAATTTTTCACAATTGAAGTAATTTTATTCTAATATTTTAGATCTAACCGTTTATTAATTAAAACTAAATCGAATTAGACAACGATTCAAAATTGAACATATTCAATGGAACAGTTCAATTCACTTTTTAAAACATTGCTCTAAATATAACCTAAACAATAATATATGTATAATGTTTGAACTATAATTATATGAACATTCGTACAAATAACTTAGTTAAATAAAAAATAATGTTGAAAAAAAAAATAAAACTCTGAAATATAGTTAAGAAATCAAGTTGAACGACATTTGTATTCAGAAAAAAAAAAAGGTAAATGAATGAGATGGTGATTATGACTATTAACCCCTTTTTATTGTTTAACTAAATATCAATACCATTTTATATAAAAAAAAGTATTGTCAGTTTTCCTTCGTATTCTTTTAACAATGTTTGTTCATAAAAGCATTGTTATTAGGACACTCGTACGAGCTGAATCTGATATAGTGTCGTACAATAATGTGATAGATAGAATTTTGTACTTTATTAATAAAATTTTACTTCACAATTTTTATGAAAACACCTCTTTTTTATTTTAAAGCAGTAATGTGATTTGATTACACTTGAAAACTTTTTTTTGCATAAAAAATTGTTTTTGTAAAAAATAATATATTAACAAATTGTTATTATTATCAATCACAGATATCATAACAAGGCTGATTTCAAATATAGAACATCTAACTAAATTAAGTTTGAAGAGATTTCTTATATTAAGTGAATCACTTTTAATAAAAAATATTACATATATATTTTTAGTCAATGAAAATTTTATAATAGTAAAAAACATTGTATTTCTTAATTTGAGTTGTTTTATAATGATAAAAGTATTGCATTTTTTTAGTCAAAGTCATTTTACAATGGTAAAAATCATATAGTGCATATAATAATTTTATTATATTGTAACAGATTTATTTTATTTTTTTCTTTTTTTAATAAAAATTTATTAATTTATAATTTTTATATTAAAATATTATAAAATAAATAAATGTTACGATTAAAAATTAAACCAAGAACTTACTCAACTAACACATTTAAGTTCAACTACCCTACCTACTCTCTATTTTTTTATTAAAAAAAGTTATTTTATAAAGACATTGTGCATATATTCAAAATACATTCTTTGAATATATATTGTGCATATATTCTAAAGAGGTTGTTTATTCAATATATTTAGAAAAATATCTCTTTTTAATAATATGCATTTAAGTAATTCTTAATGTATGATAATGAAATTCATTTTAAAGTCGAAAAATAATGTATTTTTAAGTAAAACTCGTGTTTCGATCACACATGAACAACAAACACAACGCAATGGAGATCAATGCCAATGATTGGGAAGATTCAAAATTGGTGGTCCTCATCACGGGTTGTTCCAGTGGAGGAATAGGTCACGCGCTTGCACGCTCCTTCGCCGCCAACAATTGTATAGTGGTGGCCACCAGCAGGTCGCGTTCCACCATGGTGGACTTGGAAGACCACCCATATTTCTTTTTACAAGAACTCGATATTTTGTCCGATGAGAGTGTGAACAGAGTTGTCGATACTGTTATAAATAAATACGGTGGCATTGATATTCTTATCAATAACGCTGGTGTTCCATGTGTCGGTCCAATCGTAGATATTCCTCTATCGACGATCAAAAACACCTTTGAAACCAATGTTTTTGGTTGGTATTTCTTTCAGATAAAGAAAATATAAATATATTATTAACTGGATTCTTAATTTTAGTTTTGTATACATGCGCAGGTTCTTTGAGAATGGTGCAGGCGGTGGTTCCTCACATGGCAGCTAGGAAAAAGGGAAAGATTGTGAATGTTGGGAGTATTGTGGGGTTGGCCGCTAGACCTTGGACGGGTGCCTATGCTGCTTCTAAAGCTGCTCTTCATGCTTTGACAGACGCATTAAGGTTTTCATTTTCCCTTGGTCAATTTTTTATGTTGTTTGAGTTTTTACTCGTACTATTATATCTTAGAACTGTTGTTATTCAACATGCAGATTGGAACTTGGACATTTTGGAATTGATGTTGTGAATGTTGTTGGTGGCTATGTGAAATCAAATATGGTAAAATCAGTCCTGACCACCCACGACAACATGCTTGAGTGGAAACTATTCAAATCATTTGAAGCAGGATTCAGAGAGAGACTTGTACGTTCTCAGAGTTCAAAATCAACACATGCAGACGAGTTTGCTAAACAAACTGTAGCTGCTGTCCTTAGAAAGAAATCACCTGCATGGTTCTCCTATGGTCAATATACTACTGTCATGGCTATCATGTACCATTTACCTCTTTGTGTTAGAGACTTTCTTTTTAAGAAAGACATGAAACTCTGAGCTACATATTAGATTCTCATTTTGGGAGAATGTCTTATTATTAAGTCTTTTAATTGTAATATGAAATTTCAATAAGGGTAGCTTCTTTGAGTTTTTTAAAGTTATATGTAGGCAAGACACAACATGATTGTGAAAAAAATAAATATTTACTCTATTTTATCATGTTTAACTGTGGTAAATGTTTTATAAGGTTTTACTTAATTGAGGTTCTAATCAACTAAGTACAATTACAAAAACGAACAAGCAAACACATAATAAAAATAAGGATTAAATATTCAAACTCCCCACGTAATATTAGCGAGTTTTAATTTTAGCCACTATAATTTTTTATCCCCCCTTATCTTATTTAGATTCCCTTAAATAACCCCAAAATGCCAAGTGACATGGAGAATTCTTTCATTTTTTCAGTATATGTCCACGTTGTAATTTTATTTTAACATATGGCATTTTGGTTAATTTTATTGGTTACTTACTGGGTATATAGTTTTCAAAAAAAACCTTGTAATTGTTAGGATTTATGCAAAGAACATTCAACTGCAAAGACGAAGACGGAGCAGAAGGTTGTCACACTGCGAAGACGAAGATGAAACAGGTCATAATCGAAGGCACGAACAACAACGAAGACAATTGTGAAGACATTGAAGATTGTAATGTCTCAGGTAAGTTGACTTGTAAACATCTTCGACGTTACTTGGTAATATTAAGGCAACTAGAAATGATTTTTGAGAAATATGAAATTTGGTATATTCTCTTAACGGGAATCGATACATTTTAATGTCACCTTTCACCATGGGGGTGAATCTATAAGGGTCAATCCAAAGTAAATTACTTACAGAGGGGGCGTTGATACAACAGTAATTGGGGTAGACGTTGCGATTTTTACAATGGAAAGCATTGGCAAGTTGGTGAGTAAGTTGGAGTATAAGGGTGGTAGTTTTAGGGTTTGGAAAAAAGTATTAGAGATTCAAGATGGATTTATTCTGATAAGAAAAGATGATGATGCATATGATTTTGCTTAATACTTCAATGCAATGGCTATTGATGGGGATATATTTGTGGAACATTCTCTAGAAAACATGGATTATGAGGATAGAGAACCTAAGCATGTTAATGAGGTGAAGGAAATGGACGTGTTAGAAGAGGAGTATGTTGAAAGCTTAGATGATAGTGAAGACGATAGAGCCATTTCTCTTGTTGATGGCTTTGAAGAAATTGATTTAACATTTCCCGTCAATAAAGATGCAAGTGTTAGTTGGCTTTTGTTCTGGACTTACCCAATGACTAGAATTGGACCAATCCGCTTCTATGGCCCAACAATAGTGGCCTAACATTCTATTCGACCATGCCCCGAGCAGAGGACCAGATATTCCTGACAACCGCGCCTGACCCAGTCAGCGGTTGTCTCCTGTCAGCTCGATACGAGTCGAGCAGACAACCAGGAAAGCTCTGAAATGACCATCTTCCTATAATCCCCCTGCTCGAAACCAACGGTTATTTACGAGCATACCCACCCGTTTTGACCAAGTTCCGACAGTTATCTATTTTTGCGGATCTGCATATCTATAGGCTCAAAAATAGAGACCAATAGCCAAGTGCCAGGGGCACTATATAAATCCTCACACATGTGAGGGCCAAGGATCGAATATCCACTATTCATCACTAAAACCCTAACACTTTGTTTGTATCTCTTTTTCTCCCTCACCTACTTGATCGTCGGGGGCCTTACAAGTACAACCCCCTTTTTCCTCCTCGACTTTCCAGCCCATCCGAAGATCATCATTTGGTCACCTTGCAGGTTCTGATCAACCGATAAGATCAGTGATGCCGTTTGTAGGAACTATTTTCCTCGTTTTCTGTTCCCCATAATCTGAAGACCAAAGATCCTCCTCATTCATCAATCATGGCCGACCATGATGATCACCACCTATCTAGAAATAATGCACTTTCCCCGACACATAAGACCGACAGAAGTCAAGAACATCCTCACCTCGAGGATAACCTCGGCTTCCGCGACGTCCAGACTGCATCCTCAAATTCAGTCGATGCCCAGCACGAAGAACATCAGTTCTTGGACGAGCAGCGTCCCAAGAACCCTATCAAGGAATTTCCGAAGATTCTACAACCAGTTCCCATTCCTCATAATGCCGACCCGACCATTGCAGCATTGCTCGCTGCTACCAACTAGACTAACACCCTTGTCCTACAGTAGAATAAGAAGATATGAGCCTTGGAAAAGAAGCAGTTAAAGTCTCCTCCTCAGAGACACTGACAACATGATTCCCCTAGAATATCCCCACCTAGATGTGGTCATCCTCCAAGAAGGGAGAAGCGCGACATTTCTTTCTTTAAGAAACGCAACCGCACACCTCCCGAGAAAGATCAAAGCTCTTCATCCTCCAAGAATAAGAAGAGCAACCGCCAAGTTGACTGCGGCCGATCATCGTCGCCTAAACCAAGACAACACTGAAGGATCCCTTCCCCCCGACGAGGCAATGATGCCCGACAGGAAAAGAACTATCACTCCCCGCCTTCATCCCCCGAGGAAAGCAATGATGATAAGCCCCGCGGCCCATTATCAAGAGAGATTACAAAGACTTGGCTCCCAGTCGGTCTAGAAAAGCCACCCTCGTTGGGAACGTATGAAAATACAACTGATCCTGATGAACACATGGAGAATATCAATGCCCTCCTCAATTACTGAGGGGTCAGGGGCGCCATCAAGTGCATACTGTTTCTGACTACCCTGAGAAAGGGAGCCATGTCTTGGTACAAAATCCTCTCGGACGAGTCTATTACCTCCTGGAAACAGTTAGGGAGGATGTTCTCGAGGCACTTCACCGCCTCTCGTCGACATCCAAAATCAGAAGCTTCACTTGAAGTGATTATCCAGGGCAGAGATGAGTCTTTGTGAGCATATATCCAGCGCTTCAATAAAGAAGCAATACAAGTCTCCATGACCGACACCATGAAGAAATACCTTCTTGAATGCAAGCTCCATCCCTGTGGCGACTTTGCAAAAGCAGTGGGCATCAAATAACTAGCCACGCTCGACTCCCTCCTCCTCAAGGCTCAAGCATACATTCAATACGAGTAGAAAGAAGCCACCAACAATTCCAACGAGTCAAGGCACCGAGAAAGTTCCAAGTTCTCAACAAGTGACGAGCCCTCGACATCTCGTCGGGGGGGGGGGAGGGAGAAAAGAAGCGGGAGGACAGATCCCGAGACTCCAAAGATTACAAGGGGCCTGCTGGTCGATTTCACGACTATACCCATCTGACCACTTCGTGGGAACATATTTTGTCCAAATGCACCAATTCTAAATTCAAACATGTTGGGGTGCGCTTTCCCCGACAGATGCCTACAAAGCCCAAAAATGACAAGAGAAAATGCTACGTGTTCCATAAAAGCCATGGTCACAACACCGACGTTTGCATCCATCTCAAGGATGCAATCGAGATACTAATCTGAGATGGGCACCTCAAGAAGTACAAGAGGAAAGAGGGTGCCCACGAGGAGGCTTTCGAAAACCAAGAGCGTCGAAGAGGGGTAGAAGTCCCCCGACATCAGCGTTATACCGGTCTCCATGAGTATCTCGCGACCAAAATATTTCTACTTCTCAGACATGGAGAACGTCACATTGTACTTCTCCTCTCACAGTCCTTGGGAGTCATTCCTTGTTGTGATGGTCATCTCTAGTAGGGGATTCAACAAGCATACAATGGAATCTGTAAAAAGAAGGTTCGAGCAACTTATCAAAGCCAAGTTTTACATGGACGCCACACTGGATAAGTTCCAAGGAGGCTCGCATCCCCTCGCTTTCTGCAGGGAGGAGCTGTCGGGCGGAGCCCCCAACTCGACTATCCCACTGCTCGTGAGGGCTCACATGGAAAACTTTGATGTTTGGCGCATACTGATCAATCAAGGGAGCTCGATAGACATCATGTACACTCAGTTGTTCGCTACCCTATAGCTGAACGAAAGCCACCTTACCCCGTACGTGGGCTAAGATCTCTGGGGCTTCAACAGGGCCAATACCAAACCTTAGGGGTATGTCGAGCTAATCGTCACCTTCATAAGATGGGTAACCTCCAGAGCCATCAAGATTAAATTTCTGGTAGTGGATTGTTCGTCTCTCTATCAATGTATCTTCGAGAGGCCCACTCTGGATGAACTGATCATGGTTCCCTCCACCGTACACCTCAAGATAAGATACTACACTGCATAGGGTTTGGTCGCCACCCTCCACGGGGACATCCAGACGACAAGAAGATGTTTTAAAGCCTCGGCTAGGGGCCTGAGTTCCATCAATGCTCAACCTCAAACGACCACTGGGGCCACACTTCCCTCCAGCTCCGAGGAGGCCAAACCACTCCAAGGGTCGACGCCATCGACCTCGACAGTCGCTTCTCCAAGGAAGATCGCGCAGAATAGAGAAAGAAAAGGAAATAGCCCATGGTCGAAGGAGAAAGTTCATCCATATCTGCAAATAGCAAGGAACTCTCAGATCCCGCACGACCCATCTTCGATAGAGACTTCGAGATCATACCCCTCGAGAATGATCCCACCAGAGGAGTAAAGATCAGAGCTGACCTCCCCAACTTGGCGAAGAGGCAACTTAAAGCTTGCTTGAGGGAGAATACTGATCTGTTTTCCTGGAGTGCAACTGAGATGCCTGAATTGGACCCGGAGATTACATGTCATCACCTGACCATAGACCCTATCCTCAAGGCGGTCACCTTACGCAGAAGAAAATAGTCCCCGGAAAAAATGGAGGATGCCGAACTAGCTGTAAAAGACCTCATAGAGGCACACTTTATTTCTGAAGCTCGGTACACAACCTGGCTCTCGAATGTAGTTCTTGTAAATAAATATAATGGAGAATGGCGCATGTGCATTGATTATGCCGATCTCAATTGGGCTTGCCCAAAATATGCTTATCCCTTCCCCAAAATTGACAAGCTGATCGACAACTCGGCCGATTTCAAATTATTATCTCTTATGGATGCATATTCTGGATACAACCAGATTCCAATAATGAACGTGGATAAAAATATACCGATTTCATGATCGAGTCGGGCAATTATTACTAAAATGTAATGCCCTTCGGCCTGAAAAACACGGGCTACATATCAGCGTATGATGAACAAAGTCTTCCGTAATGAAATAGGCGACATGCTCGAAGTCTATATAGACGACATGATCATCAAATTGACGGAAGAGATCGACCATTCTCTCCACTTGAAGAAAGTGTTCGAGCAGGCCAGAAAGTGTCGGATGATATTTAACCCTGAAAAATGCACCTTTGGCGTACGAACATGAAAATTCCTCGGATTCTACATCACGGAATGAGGGGTCGAAGTAAACTCTGACAAATGATGAGCATTTTCTGATTGGCACGCTCACTTCTCTTTCGTAATTCGTGGAAAAATCCACCCAGCACGCGCTTCCCCTCTTCAAACTTCTCCGCAAGGAAACTGCCTTCGAATGGACGATTGAATGCGAGCAAGCCCTCACCCACTTGAAGTAAGAACTATCGCAACCGCCTGTCCTTTCTCGACTAGAGAAGGATGAAATCCTCTATCTCTATATGGACGTCACCTCTGAGGCAATAAGCATAACGTTAATTAGAGAAACCCCATAAGGGAAGAGACCAATCTTCTTTACGAGCAAGGCCCGAAAATGAGATATCAGCAAATTGAAAAAGTGGCCCTCTTCCTTATCAATGCGGCGAGGAGACTCAGACACTATTTCTTGGCACATACCATAGTCGTCCGAAAAGATTAGCTAATAAAGCAGCTGCTCGGTAGGCCTGACATGGCGGGCAGAATGTTGAAATGGTCGTTAGAACTCTCTGAGTTCGACATCCAGTACGAAGGCAGGAAAGCCCTTAAAGCTCAAGAACTGGCCGACTTTGTGCTGAAATAACCTCGCCCGCACCCCCAGACGGAGCGCGCCGGTGGACAATTTTCATTGATGAAGCCTCTAGTTTAACAGGAAGCGGCACGAGAATTATATTGGAAAACAAAGAAGGAACCCTAATCTAAGTCCCCCTTGTATTATCCTTCCCGACCTCGAATAACCAGGCCGAATACGAGGCATTCTTAGCAGGTTTACGCCTAGCCGAAGACCTAGGAGCCGAGGAAGTGAAAATCTTCACCGACTCTCAAATAGTTGCATTCGAGGTCCAGGGAGAATATCAAGTGAAAAAAGATCACCTCACTGAATATTGGGCCCTGGTCCAGGAGAGAAAAAAGAAATTCAAATTCGTGGATGTAATACATGTTCCCCGCGAACATAACGCCCGAGAAAACATCCTGTTCAAACTAGCGAGCACAAAGAGGAAATGGGGGAACAAGCCGGTGATTCAGGAAATCCTTCCTCGACCGAGCACCCAGAGACCCCCCCTCGACTTTGGAAGTATTCTCCATAAGGGACAACGACTGCTGAATGACCCCCGTGCACGACTACCTCACAAAAGGGGAGCTATCTGTCAACTCAGAAGAAGCGGCCGTGGTTAGAAGAAGAGCCTACTCGTACGTCCTAGTCGAAGGCAGATTATACAAGAGAGGGTTTTTCATTACCCTCATCAAATGTGTTAACCGAAGCGACACGGATTGCATCATGCTTGAAATCCATGAAGGGATAATCGACCATCATTTGGGCAGAAGATCCCTCACCAGGAAAGTTCTGCGAGCATGGTATTATTGGCCCACCATGTAGCACGATGCAAAAGAGCACGTGAAAAAATGCGACAAATGCCAGCGGCACGGGGACATGCACTTAGCTCTCCCCAACAAGCTCAGGTCCCTCTCTTGTCCCTGGCCCTTCGCCTGGTGGGGGTTAGACCTCTTCGGTTCATTCGTGGTAGGGACCAATCAAAAAAAATTTGATAGTAGCCGTTGACTACTTCACCAAATGGATAGAGGCAAAAGCATTGGCCAAAATTATCGCCCAAAACTTCCTTCGCTTCTACAAAAGAAACATCCTTGAGCGATTCAGTATCCCACAAGAAATAGTCACCAACAACGGGACCCAGTTCACAGATCAGACCTTTCAGGAATTTGTCTCCAAGTTGGGCACCACCTAACACTTCGCCTCTGTCAAACATTCTTAGAAAAATGGCCAAGCTGAGTCCGCAAACAGGGTGATACTCATGGGCCTCAAACGAAGGTTAGACGAAACCAAAAAAAGATGGGTCAAGAAGCTATACAACATACTCTGGGGATACCGAACAACAACACACTCATCAACCAATGAGACTCCATTCCGACTAACTTATGGGACGGAGGTTGTTATTCCCATAGAGATTGAAGAACCCTCCAGGTAAACTGAAGCTCCCCTAGACGAGGAGATGAACGGTGTCACCCTACGGGAAGAACTAGACCTGGTTGAATAAATCTGAATAGAAGCGGCCCTACGAGAGGCCTATCTCAAATAAAAATAGCCATGTGCTACGATGCCAAAGTCATACGACGAGAGTTCAGGCAACCTTGTCTTAAATAGAAATTGCAAAGAATCTCACAAAGGTAAGCTCGCAGCAAACTGGGAAGACCCTTATCGCGTCTACACAAAAACAAGGACCAGGATGTACTACTTAGAAAATATACAAGGGGAACAACTTGCTCGACCATGGAACACTGAAAAGCTAAAACAATATTACAGTTAAAACACTAAGCAGTCAACGAGCTTTATCGACAAGACAAACTCATCCAGGCCCGACCACGTGTGCATGCCTAGGTACAAACATAGCACCCAAAATATTTTTGAAGGGGCGATACTCCACTCTTTTAAGGAGCATGTCCTCAGCCCGACATGGATAACTCAACCGAGCTCCATCGTCCTTGTACCATAATGGTATAACACCTAGCTCACGATAGGAAGTTCATGCTGCCAAGCTCAGGTCCTCGAAACAAGACCTGAGTTCCGGCCCATGCCCGGTATTTACCCTGATCGTTTGTCCAGTTTCCCTACACTGGCGAACATACAAATCAAACGAGCAAGTACCCGCTATATTATTTTATCAAAATATAATATCTCAAGCAGACGGGCATAACAATAAACATGCAAACACGAATATTTAACAAACGACCACCATGGCTGGAAAATTAAAACAAACGAACATTAAGGCCGCCATTATACAAACTTTACAAAAAGGGAGGCCCCTGGCCCCCCATCCAACAAAATAACTTTGTGGCCACAAGGACCACAGTTGTTCAAGAATTATATAAATGGGTAAAAGTCTGGGAAAACAAATTATAACATATTGGCACGCAGGCTGAAAAAGAGAAATAACTAGATAGAAATCAAGCATATGGCTGGGGATCCTCCTTGGTAACAGGCTCTTGATGCGACGACTCCCCAACGAGAACATCCCTGACACCTATGAGACAGTTAGCAATTACGATTTGGCTATCTGCCACGTCATGATGAAGACCCATCCCGGTCACATTCATTTCAACTGCGGGGTTCAGAACCTGAAGCTGCTTCGCAGCATTATCAAAGCTCCCCTCAGCAATAGCCAAATCATCATCCAAAGCCAGCTGTAAGTGAGCAACCAAATCAGCTCGGGTTCTCAAACATTTGGCCTCTTCAGGCTCATCATCGGCGGGAGAAGCTTCAGCAGTTAAGGCCGTCACCTGCTCGTCAGAAGCCTTCTTCTCGAGTAGAAGCGCCTTGTGATCCTTAGATAATTTCCCCATCTTGTCCTCCGCTACCTTCCGGACAGTCTTCTCATCATTGCACTCCTTCTCCGTCTCGGCCAACTTCGATCGCAACTTCCTCACCTCGACTTCTAGGGAATTACCCCCTCAGTGTACGCCACGGTCATCTCCAAGACCCTTATAACTTCCCTATCATCCTGAGTTAATGTTGTCCTCTTCACCGGGTAATCGAGCTCTTCGAGCAGAAGGGACTTACCCCGGAGAAGATACAGAGAACAACCCTAAAAGAAGGACATGTTGTGCCAGCAAGGGGGCAACTCGTACTTTCCATTCTCCCTCTCCTCAATCAGGTCCACAGTATCCTCGTTGTGTTGCCTCTTATACCTCAAGGATACCTGCAGAGGAGAAATAGCCATGGTCGACTGCCCTATCGAATAAAAACAAATCATAAAAGCGACTACCAAGATGCTTTAAAACAAAATCATTTTCTAAATCATTTTGAAAATATTTTATCATAAACATTTGAATATGTAGTGAAAAATTAAGGTAGAGAAAATTAGTGGAAAGTAAAATAGTTATGGGAAAAGAGAACGACACCCAAAATTTATAGAGGCTCGTCAAGAATTTATCTTGAGACTATCCACTAATACTTGAGAGCATTTAAAAGTTTAAGTCCACGAACCCCCTTATATAAGAAAATGAAGTTTCAGGCTAACTTATAACCAAACAACTAACATAGGAATAAAGCAATTAGTCTTTATACCAAACAACAAACAGAACTTTGAGCGGTTAGTCTTTAAGCCAAACTAAATTTTGCACAAGCTGATCTCAAACCATGATGGAGTTTTGAGATGGTTATCCTCCAAACTAAACATAGGTTTTACACGGTCTGACCATGAAGTGAACTAAGATTTTTACTAGGCTGATCTAGAACTTACTAAGCTTTTATGTAAGTTGAACTCAGGAACCGAGTGAGAATTTATACCATGATGATCTCAAACCATCTAAGCTTTTAACCAGACTGAGCTCAAGAACCGTTGTGAAGATTTCTCTAGTTATTCTTCACGAACCCAAAAAAGAATTTTTCTTCAATGGCATAGCTCACAAACAAAACAAACACCTATACTAATCCCTAAAAAGATTTTACACTAGTTTAGCTCCAAACCAAAATAATCACTTCTCGAGGAAGAATGATTTACTCAAGAGGAAAAAAAGAACTCTTGGTAAATTTGTAATAAAACTCTCATCTAAAACAATTTTCTCAATAAACTCAAGAAAACTCTCAAAGTACTATGAAAAAAATAGTGAAAGAAAAAGAAATGATTTAAAGAGATTGAGAGAAAGAGGAAAATTGAGATATTTCACAATTTATAGATGATTTGAAATAATATATTTTAGAAAACAATTCATAAACAAAATAAATAACCTAATCAATTATGTAATTGCAACAATCAATTATTGCAACCCAAATTAAAAGGTTTTGTTAGAGAGATATTACAATTAATTAAAAAAATGTCACAATTGATAGAGACTTAATTTTCCCTTTGCACTCATTTGGAGAGCTTTTTGACAATGAAAAAATGCAATGGCTCGAAGGTGTATTGGAATACAGTGTATTGGTAGTCGAATACAGACTATCAAACATTCAAAAGGTTTGAATTTTTAAGTATATAATTACAGTGACGAAAGAGAAATAAAATATGTTTCGATATCATCATTAAAAAGTCGAAAAATATTCTATTTCAAATTGTTTATAAATATCGAATTTGATGATTTAGTTTATAAATTCATTTATTAATGTTAGAAAAGTTTATATTAATTTAGAGATATTCTAAATTAATATCAAAGATATTCAAATATTTATAAAATTTTAAAATTAAACAAAAAAATATGATAAAATATTTATAATAGTATAAATTAATATAAAAAATATTATAAAATGAGTCAACTATTAACCCTAAGCGTCACATTTTATTTTGACACCAAATCTTATCTCTTCATTTTTTTAATTTTTTTTAATCTTAAATACCATGTTTATTTGTTTAACTTTGAATTTTTGTTTTTTAATCATTATAATTCATTTCTTTTTTAAAACTAAATATATTTTGTTTCCTAAAATAAATTTTTTTTTAAAAAAATATATCTCTCTCCTTCTCATTCTAACTTTCCGTTTTCCATATTAAGAACATTTGTTTATATTATTTTTATTAAGTATATAATTATAAGTTTATTTTATAAAACAAAAGTCAATTTTATTTTTATTTTAATGGACTTACGTATCATTTTGTTTATTTTATAAAAAAAAAACATTTATACTAAGTATCATGATAAGTACAGTAACTATGAAAAACTACAAATAAAAAAAAATGAAAGAGTAATTATTTTTATGAAAGATAATATCAACAATAAAGAATAACGACTTGATGAAAATAATAATAATAATAATAATAATAATAATAATAATAATAATAATAATAATTTTTATTATTATAATAATTATAATAACAATATAATACATTAACTATTTTATTCTTTTTTAATAAAATATAACAATTTACCATTATTTTATAAATGTATAGCATAAATATATAAGTAAACTCATATATGAATTTTTTACTCTACACAATTATTTTTTATATAAATTTATCTTTAATATTTATCTTTTAAAATAAATTAATCATTTTTAAAAATATAAGTTTTTTTGCTTTTATCTACTAGTTAATTAACATATTTCTAATTTAAATACTATTACTTTATTATAGTATATTTATCTCAACAAATTGTATTAATATTTTTAAAAGTTATATATGAATTATTTTGACCCTATTCTCTAAAAAATTTATTTAATTTTGAGATAATTGTTGAAAATTGTTTATTTAAAACATTATTATTATTATTATTATTATTATTATTATTATTATTATTATTATTATTATTATTATTATTATTATTATTATTATTATTATTATTATTATTATTATTATTATTATTATTCACTAATATGCATTTTTAAGTATTTTTGAAAAATTATTGTTTAGTGTTAACTTTCATTAAAAGAGAGAGAGGGGGTGTTTTTTAAAAAATTCTTGTTAAAAAATTGAATTTAATATTAAAAAGAAATAAATTGTTAATTAAATAAATCAAATTCGTATTTATTTGAATCAACATAGGTACTTGGATTAAAACGATTTAACAGTTAAGATTAGGTGTCAAAGTAAACGTTTCAATAAATTCTAACTCTTATAAGATAATTATAATATTTTTTATTTTAACAATTAATCAGTTGTGTTATGGGCCCATTAAGAATTATTTGAGTTTCAACAATTATAAATATGTATCTCTATCATTCTCGTTTTCACAACCTTCAAAACTTTATCAGCTGAAGATCGAGATAAGGGTTGGGAATCTTCGGTAAACTTAGAGAGGTAGGGGTTGAAATCATTCATCCATTTTGGTGGAGTTAAACTCATCACTCAAGATCCAACGATGTAATTGAAGCTTATGATTAAAAATCACATAGTTCAAGCTCAGCCAAAATATATTCAAAAATAAAATTACATTTAATAAGCAAAATAAAAAAGAAAATAATTTTTAAATTGTTTTTTTAAGTGAAAATAAAAGGTAAAATAACAAACTATGTTCAAAGTATCAAATAAAAATTAAAAGAAAACAAAGAAAAGTCAGAGATGATCTCAGACATTTTTACAAAAAATTTAATAATTTTTTTAAAACAGAAAAGTATTTTTAAATTATTTAAAATCACTCAAGTAATTGAAAAATGATTAAAAATAGTAAAAATCATAATGAAATTTTAGAAAAATTCCAGAAAGTCAGAAATAAAGAAAGTGGTCTTGATGATTTTTTTTCAGAATTTAAAAATACTAATAAGTATTTTTGAACAATTAAAAACAAGTTAAACAAAAAGAAAAAATCATAAAAAATATCAAATCTGAAAATAAAATCATGAAAAAATAAAAATCAGAAGGAGAATATTTAAAAATATTTTTGTGAATTTTTTCATAATTTTTGAGTCAGAAATGAATTTTCTATGAATTTTTGAAGTTTAAAACAATTAAATATAAAAAATCAGAAATAAAAATAAATTTAGAAAATTATGGACCATTGGATGAGAGTCAAAATGTGTTATTAAGCTAATCCAATAGATCAGACGTGTTGTGCATATCATGGTCTTCTTTGAAAATCACAGCAAATTATTTTTTAATAATTAAAAGTGACTTAAAATCTGGCGCGTTGGATGAAGTCTGACTAATGAAAGTAATCAGATCCAAGGGTTCCTATGACGCGTGCATGGTAAAACATGTGCACTGGATAAGATTCAAAAAAATCACATCTCACGCTATCATTGGCTGAAGCACGACATGTAGGTCGTCTTCAACCTCCAGACGCCCTAAATTGGAGTTTCATAAACTGTAAAATTAGAGAACCAGACTGGTACCATTAGATTCATCTCTTCAAGATGATTCTAATGGTACACTCGCGCCAAATTTATATAAGTTGTGCAAGGTTGGATTTGGAAAAAAACCAGGAAAAAATAGCGAGCACGGAAATTCCAAGTATCTCTCTCATTTCTCAATGAAAATGAAAACCGTAAGAAGTGTGAGAATCAGATGGATGAGTAGAGTAGAATAGGGATTTATTTGGTTCAATTTGGTTGAGAATTCTACCTAAATGAAGTAGTAGAAAACTGCTCTGAAACTGGACTTGGTTAGCACGATTTATGACACTTCAAGTCTTGGTTCTTCTTCTGTTAGCTTCAGTGAAGTTCAAGAATAAAGAATCAACAAAGGAATTGGACTGAAAAGTGGAGAAAAGATGAATTCGAAAACTCAGAAAAGTAGGTTATGCAGAGAGTTTGGCAGGATGATTTTGGTTATCCAAGCTTGAGAAAATGAGAGGAGTGAGGTCCTTTATTTATAAGGAAGTGAATGGTGCAAAGAATTGAGAGGAAAGTTGAAGTTTGGAGGGAAATTGGATGGAGCCCGAAAGTGGAAAATATGTGACTCCATGTGCATCAAAATTCAGCCAAATCCTGCGTTTTGATCCTTAATTCAACTTTGGAAACTTTCTTAAACATGTTTAAATAAAAAACGCATGATAATTTGATGTTTAGAAGTTGAATTATGGATTTCAAATTCTGACTTGGAAGAAAAAATCAATTTTAAGTAGCTGACTTTGAACTCATGGTGTGCATGATTTAGGGAACCTTAGGACCTGATTCTTGATGCATTAGAAAGATGAGATAACATTCTTTATAATTTTCCAAGAAATAGATCATTTGTATGCTTGAGCTAGAAGTTGTGCTTGGTCAAAATCAAGAAAAATGTGGTGACTTTTATACTTAGAAAAAATCTAAGTTTTTCTTTAAAAAATGACCTATAATGTTTTGATTCTAAACAAGATCTTTTTCCAAAATTTTGCTTTGATCAATGGTGTTAGCTTGAAGTGGACTCCTTAAACAGTATTATGAAACTTGTATCACTCAAAAATTCCAAATATTGGACAAGTTATGATCCTTTGAATTTGATGAAAATTCATGAGGTGGCCTATAATCTTTTGAGCTCTTAAGGCATCTTCTAACCATTTTCAAGTTTTGCATATAAAAGAAGACTTTAAGTTCACACTCTTAAGATCATTATGGAAAAATAATGGGCTTAAGGAGATAAAAATTGATCAAGTTATGACCCTTTGAAGTCACATAAGGAAATTTAATGGCCTATCTAGAGGACTTGTAATCTTTCTCAATCATTAATGATATTTCACACAAAATTTGCTTGATACTTTTGAAGTGATTTGTTGATAACTCTTTAAAGAGAAGTATATCTTTATAAACACTCAAAAAAGATGGACAAGATATAGCCCTTAGAAGTCCAAAACCCTAACTCCTAGAGCATCAAAATGGCTTGGGAACGCCTTTCAATTTTGACAATCTTTCTTGTACAAATTGTAAGTGTTTGTTGGCAGCAATTTTGGCAAAATAATGACTTGTTAATGTTTTTCTAAATGTCTTAACATTTGGAGAAAAACTGTTTTGAATGATGTCAAAGAAGATGTCTTGACATCTTCCTACTGAACTGATCTCAGCCCAAAATCTGTTAAGTCTTTTGTTTCCTGTTTTCATGCGTGGTATAATTCAGGATTTGTGACCTACAGGATGGGAAAAATATGGAGGAATATTTTTCAAATTGCATAATTTTATCTAGGCCTGCTTTTATGGAAATATTCAAAATATTTGAATATTTGATTTTAATCCCAAGCCCACAGTTGCGCATATATAAGGACTTGTTTCCTTATTCAAAGACAAGCAACTTTTGAAGAAGAATACATTCTTTCTGATTAGAAGTCTAGGATTTTTATTTGTAATACACTCTAAGTATTAGTTTGAATACTTGAGTTTTTATTTGGGTTGTTAATTTTATATCATTCATAAGCTTTTAAGCATTGAATGATTGAAGTGTTTCAAACTTATTAGTTCTGTTAAGTTATTCACTGTAAGTGATTGAAGGGATTTGAGGATGGCCTCATACCTAGGTGAGTCTTAGGTAGAAGTTTAGCTTGGGTAGTGATTAACTGATTAGATCGTAAACTGGTTGTTTACTGAGGGTATATGAATTGATAATATTTAGTGAACTTGTCTCTGGCTTGGTAGCCCTCAGAGTAGGTGTTGTTGTACACTGAACTGGATGAACAATCTCTTGTGTTTTTACTACTTTTGATTTTACTGCACCTTACTTGCAAACAGATATTAGTGTCGTGACATCTCATTCGACATCACATATCTGATACCAGAATTTCAATTGGTATCAGAGCAGGCATCCTGCTCTTTATCTGGGTGAGATCCAGGGAAGATACTTTCTGGTAGGGGTGTTCAAAACCAAACCAACCCAATAGAAAACCGCAAAACAGAACCGAACCAAACTGAAACCGCGAAAAATCGCATTAGGTTCGGATGTGTTTGGGTTATTTTTAATAGAACCGTGCGGTTCCGTTTGGTTTGCAGTTTGTATTTTACAAACCGAACAAAACCAAACCAAACCGCAATATCTTATAAAAATCTTACTAACCAATATATATTTCTTTAATTCTTTAGAGAAATCAACTTGTATTATGTGTATATTTTATCATACTTTGTATGATATTTATTTTAATTTACAAATCATAAAAACTAAAATATTATTCATTTATAAATACTATTTTCACAAAATATATTTTATCGTATTTTTTGTATAATATTTATTTAATAATGCAATCTTGTCTATATCATTCTTTAGATTTAGGTAAAATTATAATACGCAATTTTATGTATCAAATTATAAATTTATTTTGACAATTAAAAATATTTTTATGGTAATGTATGAACAATTAAACATAAAATTAGATTTTCCTCTATATGTGTATGTATGGCTTAATAATTTTTTTTAAAAAACCAAATCAACCGAACCAATCCAAACCGCATTAGTTTGGTTTGGTTCGTATTTATTTTCAAAAGTCAACCAAACCAAACCGAACCGCATGTTTTTTCTCTTGCGGTTCGGGTGTTTTTTTGCTTCAAAACCGTCCAAACTGCACCGCGAACACCCCTACTTTCTGGTACTATGGACAAGGAAGGAGGATTTGTGAACAGACCACCCATCCTGGATGGAAGCAATTATGACTACTGGAAATCACGTATGGTTGCCTTTTTAAAGTCCTTAGTCAGCAGGGCTTGGAAAGCTGTTTTAAGAGGATGGAAACACCCTGTCAAATTGGGAGAAAATGCAGAACCTACTTCTGAATTAAAACCTGAAGAAGATTGGTTTAAGGAAGAAGATGAAATTTCTCTTGGAAATTCTAAAGCCTTTAATGCTATATTCAATGGAATTGACAAGAACATTTTCAGGTTAGTGAATACATGTGAAGTTGCTAAGGATGCATGAGGGATTCTTCAATCTACTCATGAAAGCACATCCAAAGTTAAGATGTCAAGACTTCAGTTACTCACCACAAAATTTGAGAATTTGAGGATGAAAGATGATGAAAGTATAAATGACTTCCATATGAACATCCTTGAAATTGCTAATGCCTCCAATGCTTTAGGAGAGAAAATACCTGAAGACAAATTGGTGAGAAAGATGCTTAGGTCTCTTCCCAAGAGATTTGATATGAAAGTAACTGTTATAGAAGAAGACCAAGACATTGACAAAATGAAAGTGGATGAACTTGTTGGATCCCTTCTAACATTTGAATTAAGCATAAATGAAAGATCTGAGTAGAAAAACAAAAGCATAGCCTTTGTATCTAATACTGAAGATGAAGAAAAGAATGTGATCTGGATACAGATGGAGGAATATCAAATTCTTTAGCTATGCTTGGAAGACAATTTAATAAAGTGATAAAAAGAATGGACTGGAACTAAAGTTCAAATGTCAAGAACATCCCATCTGACATCTATAAGTCAAATGAGGTGGGAAGAAAAAGGGATGAAGAAAAATTTTGTCAAGGGAAGGGAATACAATGTCATGAATGTGAAGGATTTGGTCACATTAGAGCTGAATGTCCTACATATCTAAAGAAACAGAAGAATAATCTATATGTTACTTGGTCTGAAGAGGACTCAGAGAGTGATCTTGAAGAATTTTCCAAATATGTTAAAGCATTGACATGCAAATATGTATCTGATGAAGAGTCTAGTGATGGGGAACTAACCTTTGATGAGTTAGCTGCTTCACACAAAGAATTATGTCTCAGAAGTGCAGAAGTATGTCTTGAAGGGGAGAAACAAAAAATCCTTATAACTCAGCTGAAAGAGGAAAGGGAAGAGCGTCTTAAAACTATCTCTGATTTGGAAAGTGAAGTGTCTTCTCTAAATTCAAATCTTGATAGAATGATCAAATCTCTCAAGATGCTGAATAATGGGTCTGACACACTAGATGAAATTCTCCAAGCAGGAAGAATGACAGGAGACAAAAGTGGTTTAGGTTTCAATGAGAAAAAGGAACCTAACTTAGCACAACCTTCATCTATTTCCATACATGTCAAGTCTAAACCAAAGATGTCGAATCAAATGTCTAAACATCATGATAAGAAATGACATCTTGAGAAACCTCATGTAAAGAAAGGACATCATGACAAATATCATGGGAAGAAAAAGCTTAATCACACTAGAGAGAACTCCCAACCCTGGAGATGTCATCACTGTGGAAGGCTTGGACATATAAGGCCCTTCTGTTTCAAGATGTATAGGTATCCTAAAAATACTCCTTCCAAAACTGATAAGATTCCCCAAAATAACAAAAAGGAGAAACAATGGGTTCCAAAGTCCAAAGTTGGTAGTTTCATTGCTCACACCTCTCTCATAGTATCAACCAAAGATGTCTGGTACTTTGACAGTGACTGTTCTAGACACATGATAGGTGTCAAGAATCTATTGGCGGATGTCAAATCTCATTCCACCAGTTATGTGACTTTTGGTGATGGAGCAAAAGGAGAAATCAAAGGTGTTGGCAAGCTTGACTGTTCAGGAGTTCCTAAGCTTGATAATGTGTTACTTGTAAAGGGTTAATAGCTAACCTGATAAGTATAAGCCAACTATGTGATCAAGGATTCAAAGTTAACTTCTCCAAGGAAGAATGTCTTGTGTGCAATGAAAAGAATGAAGTTATCATGAAAGGAATCAGATTTAAAGACAACTGTTATCTATGGGTTCCTCAAGAGTTAAACATCTCCTCAACACGTGTTTTAGACAAAGAGAATGAAGTTAAACTATGACATCAAAAATTGGGGCACTTGCATCTAAAAGGTATGAAGAGAATTATATCTGAAGAAGCAGTGAGAGGGATTCTTAAGCTCAAGATAGAAGAAGGAAGGGTATGTGGTGATTGTCAAATTGAAAAGAAGACTAAGATGTCACATCAGAAGATTCAACATCTTACTACATCAAAAGTTTTGGAACTTCTTCACATGGACTTGATGGGACCTATGCAGGTTAAAAATATTGGTGGTAAGAAGTATGCATATGTTGTTGTAGATGACTTTTTTAGATACACATGGATAGGCTTTATTAGAGAAAAATCATAAAATTTTGAAGTGTTCAAAGATCTTTGTCAAAAAGTTCAAAGGGAAAAGGAAAGTCATGTCATAAGAATAAGAAGTGATCATGGAAAGGAATTTGAGAGCAACAAATTTGCTGAGTTTTGCTCCTCTGAAGGAATCATCCATGAATTCTCTTCTCCCATTACTCCTCATTAGAATGGGATTGTAGAACGCAAGAATAGAACTCTCTAAGAATCTTCCAGAGCCATGATTCATGCTAAGAAGCCACCCTACCATTTTTGGGCTGAAGCTATGAATATTGCATTCTATATTCATAACAGAGTCACTCCAAGGAAAGGCACTTCATCTACTTTATATGAAATATGGAGGGGAAGAAAACCAACTATTAAATACTTTCATGTTTTTGGAAGTAAATGTTATATCTTAGCTGATCGTGAACAAAGGAGGAAGATGGATCCCAAGAGTGATGAAGGAATATTCTTGGGTTACTCTACAAATAGCAGAGCATACAGAGCTTTTAACTCCAGAATCAAAGTTATGATGGAGTCAATAAATGTTACTATTGAAGATAGAGGATGGAATATTAAAGAAGATGTTGGAACATCTTTGCCTGATAGTCCAACTGAATCAAATGACACAAGTATTGATTCTAATCCTCTTCAAGGAGATCCCCAACCTAGTTGAAATTCTGGCAGCAGATACTCAATGTCACAGTGAATGTTATGACACCGTATCTGACTTTCTATAAGACAGTAAAACAAAAAGCAGTAAAGAACACAGTCAATTGTTTACCCAGTTCAGTGTGAAACAACACCTACTCTGGGGGCTACCAAGCCAGGGAGGAAATCCACTATAAGAGATATTAATTTAGGAATAAACCAACCAGTTTATCTCCTTCACTTAAGACCTACCCAATGCAACTTCAATCTAAGTTCAACTTAAACCTGAGTTCCTACTCACTCCCCCTCAATCACAGCAGTGATACTTAAACAATTGACTAATGAAATAATGAAGACACTCTTCAGAACATACACTTGATTATGCTTCACAGCTTTTAATCAAGTAACACAAACACTCGTGCTTCAAAGCTTTGAGTGATACATAAACCTAACTTGACCTTGCTTCAAAGCTTTAGTCAAGAGACACAAACACTCTTGCTTCAAAGCTTTGAGTGATACACAACCCTTACAATCAAAACCTACTCCAAGTAACTTATCACAATGATACTTGCTTGGATTACAGCAGTTAAAACTATACAACCCCTAATTGATCTTCTGTCAAAGAGATAATTTCTAATCAGCTTTCCTGTTGAATATATATGCAGCTGTTTCTTCAGTTAGGGCTTCCACGAAAAGCTAAGGTTAATTAGGGTTCACCTCAAGACTTGGTCACAAGACTTTATCAACCATATTAGGGTTGAGCTAGGTTAACCTAAAGTCCACGTGAGATTCTGTTCTGGAATGAATGAACCAATTTCCTGAAAAATCTCAGAATTAACCAAACTGCATAACTGTTAGATCAGTACAGGATGTCTTAACATTTGGTATGACATCAGAATTCCTGTTTACTGATTTTGGTAGAAAGTAATAAATGTGATCATTGCAAAATGCTCAGATACACACTCATAAACAGCAGCTACTGTATGCCATTCTTTTTCTGCATAAAGAACCTAATAATCCAGAATGTTATGACATCAGTCATGAAATTCACACACCTGGTTTTACCAAAAAAACATGCCAATACCTAAACACTTACAAACTCCTCCTTTGGCAAATTTTTGGCTAAAACCCCTAAGCAATCAGAGAATAGAGAGCAGCAGAATGAATATGTCTGCAGAAAAAAATAATGTCTACCAAGAATTAACACAAAATATCTCCCCCTCTTTAGCCATAAATAGGCCAAAGATACATGTACTTATATGTTATACAGTCATCCAAAATGATTAATAAAAACAAAAAAAATCTGAAATCACTTGCAGCAACAGGAACCATCAACAAGCTTGACAACTCCACCAAACTTTAAGCACAATCATCTTCAGAGGAGGCACTTTCTTCAGCATTGAGCTGATCTTCAGCAGCATCCTCTTCCCTTCTTCGTTCTTCAGTCTCCTCCTGTTCTAATCTGGCAATTAGGTTCTCAAGAGTCTTTTTCCTTGTCTCCAGCTCTTTGCAGGTTTCCTTCAGCACAGCTATAACATCAGATGTCTTGGACTGAGTTTTTACAGTTGATGTCTCAGTTGATGTCATGACAATGTCAGGAACATGAGATCCCTGGAATAGTTTATAGTGCAACCCAAGAGCAGGGGCTCTTTTGCATACAGTATCTCTTTCCACCAGAATGTCTGGATACTGAGCAAGGACAATACCACATAGGAGGGAGGGAAAGGTAATAGGGCCTTTAACAGCATAGCTACCAGTGTGTTTTAAAGTTTGATCAAAGATATACTTGCCATAGTCAAATTCAGTCCTGGTTCCAACAACATAAATGAATCTCCCCAATCCTGTGGAGATGGTTGATTTATGGTTGGTAGGAACCCAGTTGGTTGCACCAATCTTGTGCAGGATGGCAAATTTCATGCTTAGCTTACTAGCATTCAGCTTGCCTTTTAAGGGCCAGCACTTGACTTGTCTTGCAGTGATGGTTTGGCATACTTCATTGTCAGTAACCTCTAGTTTAGGGCAAGCCTCATTTGATCTTCCAAGGAATTTGTTAATTTCAGAGGGAGAGAAATTAACCTTTCTTCCTCTCACATAGACACATTCAAAGTCAGCTGACCTTCCATCAGCACATTCATCAGACAAATTCACTATGAATTCCTTGACAAGATTTTCATAGCATTTGGTAAACTTTACCACAGTCTTCATTAGTCCAGCAGCTTTGATTAGGTCCATGATTTCCTTACAATCCATGGCACCATTGTTCAGTTCTCTTTCCAAGGCTATTCTCTTCAAGCAAACATACTTCCATCTGTTGGCATTTTCAGGGTGGTGAAATGAAATGTTGTCAGTGGGCACTTCAGGAACTTTAGCCATTTTGCTGGAAGGGAGTTTCCTTCTGAGAGGAATGTCTTCAACATCAATTTCAAATTCTGATTTCTCATCAGAATCAGAAGGTTCAGGCTCTTTCCTCTTCTTTGCTATTGGTTGTCTCTCAGGCTTTGAGAGACTCCCAACATGTACTCGGGTTTTCACCTTCCCTTTGGACAGTCCAATCTTCATAGTTTCTATACCAGTCTTGCCTTCAGACCTGGTTTTCTTGAGAGCAACATCAGCAGTCTTCTCTTTGGTCAGACATTTTGTAGCATCCTGATTACCTTTTCTGTTCATCATTCTCCTAGCTATGCTAGGGTTGATATTTGCAATTAGGTCATTGTCTGAATATTCTTCATCCACATCAATAACCGGTGGTTCAACATTCTTCTCTGAAGGGTTCTGGATATCATCAAGATTTTCATATGATTTCTGAATGTTGTCATTTGGTGTCTCAACATTCTCAGAGACATCTGGATTTAATTCAACATTTGGGCTTGCTGATTCTTGATTTAATGGAACAGAAATCCCAGGTACAGAGTGGTTCTCACTCAGAATTCTTGTAACAAGCCTAGCTATTGCTTGATGAACATAAGTTGATCCTTCCCTAATTGGAACAAAATATGAAGGTTGAGAGGGATTACCGGATGAAGTAGCTTGAGACCTTCCTGCATGCCTTGTTCTCAGCTTTTTTACCTTGGAGGGGTTAGTTGCCATTTCTCTAAGAGGAGTAATCTCCAGGACTTCAGAATCCATGCATGATGTGATTGCCCGAGAATCTCGATCAGAGGATGAGGATGAAACGGTCGTCTTGGATGAGGATGATGTTTGAGACATTTTGATAGTCTTAGAAAACCAGTAGCAACTAGAGAGAAAACTTTGATTGAGAGAATGGGATTTATTGCAGAGTCGGGAGAGGAAGGAGGCAAATGAGTGTCTATTCAACTTCTTAATAATTTTGAAAGAAAAGGGAAAACATATGATTAACCCAATCAAAATAGACTTAACAAAAACAACTCCTTCAACCCTTGTTTTAAGCAAAATTAATTGCTACAATTCCTCATGTTGGCAAATACCCAACTTGCCCCTCAAGTTTTCAAATTGATTTGCATCAAGTGCCTTGGTAAAAATGTCATCCAGCTGTAGCTCAGTGGCAACATGTTCCAGTTTAATAGTCTTCTCTTCTACAAGGTCTCTGACAAAGTGATGTCTAATGTCAATATGCTTGGTCCTGCTATGTTGAATAGGATTCTTGGAAATGTTGATTATACTCAGATTGTCACAGTACAATGTCATAACATCTTGTGTGACATTATACTCAGTAAGCATCTGTTTCATCCAGATCATTTGAGAACAGCTACTACCAGCTGCAATGTATTCAGCTTCAGTAGTAGAGAGAGACACACAGTTCTGTTTCTTGCTGAACCAGGAGACCAGATTATTTCCTAAGAAGAAACATCCTCCAGAGGTGCTTTTTCTATCATCAGCACTTCCAGTCCAATCAGCATCACAATAACCAGTCAGAGTTGGTTCACAACCATGAGAGTACAGCAAGCCATAGTTGTAAGTTCCACTTACATACTTCAAAATTCTCTTCACTTGGTTGATATGACTGACTTTAGGATCAGCTTGGTATCTTGCACAAACTCCAACTGCAAAAGCAATGTCAGGTCTGCTGGCTGTTAAGTACAGCTGACTTCCTATCATGCTTCTGTACAGGCTTTGGTCCACCTTAACCCCACTTGAATCTTTGGATAGCTTTAAATGAGTAGGTGCAGGAGTCCTTTTGTGACTGGCATTCTCCATACCAAACTTCTTGACAATGTTCTTTGCATACTTGCTTTGAGATAGAAAAATTGAGTCCTCCATCTGTGAGACTTGCAGTCCAAGAAAATAAGTCAGTTCTCCCATGAGACTCATTTTGAATTCAGCCTGCATCTGGTCAGCAAAATGTTTAACCATTTGTTCTGACATTCCCCCAAACACTATGTCATCAACATATATTTGAGCTACCATTAACTTCCCTCATTCATTTTTGACAAAGAGGGTTTTATCCAAGCCTCCTTTTCTGTATCCTTTGTCTGAGAGAAATTTTGTTAACCTGTCATACCATGCTCTAGGAGCTTGTTTCAGGCCATATAGTGCTTTCCTCAATTTGTAGACATGATCAGGGTGGTTTGGATCCACAAAACCTTTAGGCTGTTCCACATAGACTTCCTCATTTAAGTACCCATTTAGGAAGGCACTTTTTACATCCATCTGAAATAACTTGAACTTCAGGAGACAAGCAATTCCCAATAGGAGTCTGATAGATTCCAGTCTGGCTACAGAGGCAAAGGTCTCATCAAAATCAACCCCTTCAACTTGAGTGTATCCTTGGGCAACAAGTCTTGCCTTATTCCTAGTGACAACTCCTTCAGCATCTGATTTGTTCTTGTATATCCATTTTGTGCCAATGATGTTTGTTCCCTCTGGTCTAGGAACTAACTCCCAAACTTCATGTTGCTTAAATTGGTTCAATTCATCTTGCATTGCACTAATCCAGTATTCATCAGTTAAAGCCTCCTTAACATTTCTTGGTTCAATTTTAGACACAAAGCAAGAGTTTGAGGTGATTTCTCTAGATCTTGTAATGACTCCACTGTTAGGATCCCCTATGATGAGTTCTTTAGGATGATCTTTCTGAATTCTGATGGAAGGGATTTTGCTAGCTTCCTTGGATTCAGAGTCTGCTGTAGTGGTGTTAGGTAGGTCATTCTGTTGAGTTGGAGTCTCAAAGAATGTCTCAACATTACAAGGGACATCTGTTTCTTCATGATAATCATCAACTATGACATTTATTGATTCCATCATGACTTTGGTCCTGGAATTGAATACCCTATAAGCTCTGCTGTTGGAGGAGTATCCTAGAAATATACCTTCATCACTTTTAGGGTCCAGTTTTCTCCTTTGTTCACGATCTGCCAGAATATAGCATTTGCTACCAAATACATGGGAGTACTTCACAGTTGGCTTTCTTCCTTTCCAGAGTTCATAAATGGTGGATGAGGTTCCCTTTCTCAAAGTGACTATGTTATGGACATAACAGGCTGTATTCATAGCTTCAGCCCAAAAATGAATAGGAAGTCTTTTGGCATGAATCATAGCTCTGGCAGATTCCTGTATGGTCCTATTTTTCCTTTCTACAACTCCATTTTGTTGAGGAGTTATAGGAGAAGAGAATTCATGACTAATTCCTTCTGAGGAACAGAACTCATTAAACTTACTGTTTTCAAATTCCTTGCCATGATCACTTCTGATTCTGACAATACACCTTTCTTTTTCTCTTTGAATTCTTTTGCACAGTTCTTTAAAAACTTCAAATACATCAGATTTTTCCTTAATGAAGTTAATCCAGGTGAATCTGGAAAAATCATCCACAACAACATAGGCATATCTTTTTCCACCAAGACTTTCCACCTGCATTGGTCCCATCAGATCCATATGTAGAAGTTCTAGAACCTTAGAGGTGGTCAGATGTCTTGACTTTGGATGTGACATCCTAGTCTTCTTACCAACCTGACATTCACCACAAACTCTCCCTTCATCAATTTGCAGTCTTGGAATCCCTCTGACTGCCTCCATGGATATAATCCTTTTCATTCCTCTTAGATGAAGATGGCCAAGTTTTTGGTGCCACAGTTTCACCTCTTTTTCTTCTTTGGCAATAGAACACACAGTGGAGTAATTAGTGTTCTCAGGCTCCCACAAGTAACAGTTGTCTTTAGATCTGACTCCTTTCATTAAAACTTCTTGTTTTTCATTAGTTACAAGACATTCAGATTTTGAGAAGTTGACCTTGAATCCTAGATCACATAATTGACTGATACTAATGAGATTAGCAGTCAGGCCTTTTACCAATAGTACTTCTTTTAGATTTGGAACTCCAGGGCTGTCCAAGTTACCAACTCCTTTGATTTCTCCTCTAGCACCATCTCCAAAGGTCACATAACTAGTGGTGTGAGGTTTAACATTATTGAGAAGGTTCTTGATTCCAGTCATGTGCTTAGAACACCCACTGTCAAAGTACCAGTCTTCCTTTGCAGAGACTCTAAGGGAAGTGTGGGCTATCAGGGCAGTAGCCTTTTTCTTCCACTGTGGAGTATGTGGTACCTTGTTAGACTTAGGTTTGACACATGGGTTCTGATTAGGGTATCCATACAGTCTGAAGCAGAATGGCTTTATGTGACCAAACCTCCCACAATGATGACATCTCCATCTTTGGTATTTTTTCTTCATATTTCTCTGTTCCTGATGTTGAGTGCTGTGTTGTGACATCTGCTTTGACATTTGTTTATCAGGCCTGATCTTTTTGTCTGCACCAGATTTCTTTGCTGCCACAAATCCTAGACCAGACTTGTTTCCCACATTTTGTCCAACCTGAAGGATTTCTTCCAATTTGTCAGTTCCATTTGTCAGCATCTTGACAGATTTGGTCATCTGATTCAGTTTTGAGTTCAGCATTTGAACCTCCCCTTCTAGATGACTTATAGTTTCAATGTCTGCCCTTTTTTCAGCCTCCAACTTTATTATGAGTTTTGTTTGTCTCTCATTTTGCAGACAGACTTCAGCACTTCTGATACATAATTTCTTGTAGGTATCATCCAGTTCTTCAAATGTCACTTCCTCATCACTAGTGTCACTTTCAGAGGTACAAACACCAGTTATTGCAGTAACTAGTTTGGCAGATTCTTCTTCAGAATTACTTTCTGAATCACAGTCAGACCAGGTAACAGACATTCCTTTCTTTTGTTTCTTAAGAAAGGTAGGACATTCAGCTCGAATGTGCCCATATCCTTCACATCCATGGCATTGAATTCCTCTGCTTTGATTTCCCTTCTCTTCAGACCTTGGTCTTCTGCTGGAGTCATAAGATCTGTTAATGTCAGAAGGAATGTTCTTAACATTTGACCTTGACTTTGGATCCATTTTCTTGATGAGTTTGTTAAATTGTCTTCCAAGCATGGCTATAGCTTCTGAAATATTTTCTTCTTCATCCTCCTTGTTTTCATCTTCAGTGTTGGATACAAGTGCTATGCTTTTGTTCTTCTTGTCAACATTTTCACTGATCCCCATCTCAAAAGTCTGAAAAGACCCAATGAGTTCATCCACCTTCAACTTGCTGATATCCTGGGCTTCCTCTATAGCAGTTACCTTCATTGCAAATATTTTAGGCAATGATCTGAGAATCTTTCTCACCAGTTTTTCTTCTGACATCTTTTCTCCCAATGCTCCTGAGGTGTTGGCAATCTCCAAGATGTTCATGTGAAACTCATGAATGTTTTCATCTTCCATCATCCTTAGGTTCTCAAACTTGGTGGTCAGCATCTGAAGCCTTGACATTTTTACTTTGGATGTGCCCTCATGAGTAGTTTTGAGAGTGTCCCAAACTTCCTTGGCCAGTTCACATTGATGTACTAGTCTGAATATGTTTCTATCAATTCTATTGAACAAGGCATTTAAAGCTTTGGATTACCCAGGGCTAACTCATCTTCTTCTTTGCTCCATTCTTCCTCAGGCTTCAGACTGATTATCCCATCTTTCTCAGTTATGGTGGGATGATTCCATCCTTTGTCAGCAGCTCTCCAAGCCTTTTTGTCCAGTGATTTTAAGAAGGAAATCATACGAGGTTTCCAGTAGTCATAATTTGATCCATCCAGAATGGGTGGTCTGTTTCCAAAAACTCCTTCTTTGTCCATAGTGCCAGAAAGTGATATCCCTAGATCTCACCCAGTAAGACAGGTAGGGTGCCTTCTCTGATACCAATTGAAATTCTGGCAGCAGATACTCAATGTCACAGTGAATGTTATGACACCGTATCTGACTTTCTATAAGACAGTAAAACAAAAAGCAGTAAAGAACACAGTCAATTGTTTACCCAGTTCAGTGTGAAACAACACCTACTCTGGGGGCTACCAAGCCAGGGAGGAAATCCACTATAAGAGATATTAATTCAGGAATAAACCAATCAGTTTATCTCCTTCACTTAAGACCTACCCAATGCAACTTCAATCTAAGTTCAACTTAAACCTGAGTTCCTACTCACCCCCCCTCAATCACAGCAGTGATACTTAAACAATTGACTAATGAAATAATGAAGACACTCTTCAGAACATACACTTGATTATGCTTCACAGCTTTTAATCAAGTAACATAAACACTCGTGCTTCAAAGCTTTGAGTGATACATAAACCTAACTTGACCTTGCTTCAAAGCTTTAGTCAAGAGACACAAACACTCTTGCTTCAAAGCTTTGAGTGATACACAACCCTTACAATCAAAACCTACTCCAAGTCACTTATCACAATGATACTTGCTTGGATTACAGCAGTTAAAACTATACAGCCCCTAATTGATCTTCTGTCAAAGAGATAATTTCCAATCAGCTTTCCTGTTGAATATATATGCAGCTGTTTCTTCAGTTAGGGCTTCCACGAAAAGTTAGGGTTAATTAGGGTTCACCTCAAGACTTGGTCACAAGACTTTATCAACCATATTAGGGTTGAGATAGGTTAACCTAAAGTCCACGTGAGATTCTGTTCTGGAATGAATGAACCAATTTCCTGAAAAATCTCAGAATTAACCAAACTGCATAACTGTTAGATCAGTACAGGATGTCTTAACATTTGGTATGACATCAGAAATCTTGTTTACTGATTTTGGTAGAAAGTAATAAATGTGATCATTGCAAAATGCTCAGATACACACTCATAAACAGCAGCTACTGTATGCCATTCTTTTTCTGCATAAAGAACCTAATAATCCAGAATGTTATGACATCAGTCATGACATTCACACACCTGGTTTTACCAAAAAAACATGTCAATACCTAAACACTTACACTAGTCACCTCAATAAAGGACCTCCAATTAGAACTCATAATGATCATCCTAAAGAGCTTATCATAGGAGATCCAAACAAAGGAGTTACTACCAGATCAAGAGAAAGGATTTCAAACCATAATTTCACAAATACTTTTGCTATGTGAAGAGAAGTTGTTGTGGATGATAATAAGAACCTATAGCAACAATAATCACTTCCAAATGTTGATAATTGAGGGAGTTATACACTTGTGATCAAGGAATCAAGAACTTGTCCAATTAGATCAAATTTCTTCAATCAATTCTTGCATCTTTTGACTTCCTTTGACAACTGAAACGTGATGAATCATAGTAGACTTTGTCATGACATTATTCTAAACCACTCTCAATGATGAAGCTTAAATCTCAATGAAGCTTTGTTGAAGAATGCATGGAAATAAACCCATGAACCTATGAATCAACCTGATGAAATGTGTTGTGCCATCACCTATAGTACTAGCATTTATAGAGAAAAAATTCATTATATTTGTTAGTTAGAAGTCAATCAACACAAGACATATATGACCATAATATACAAATCAAAGTTTTTGGTGATCTCTCATGAACAAACCTAAAGATAGGGAGAAGAATCAAACCCTAGTGTAATCTTGATATGATTGGGTTGATATGAGATGATAGATGGATCTTAGGAGAAAAAATTGGAGTATAACAATATCATTCTTTTTCACTTCAGGCTGAAAAATTGGATTAGGCCATAAAGTTTGTCAATGAAAACAAGTATAGAAACGGTGCTACTATATTCATTAGATCTGGTGTTGCTGCTAGAAAATGACAAAGGTGAAAGGTTTATTTAAGCCATGTTTTACATCCTTTGAAATTTTGGCCTGCACCAAAATTTTCTTTGAAACTGGTTTATTTACCCTATGTCTTTATGAGTTGAAACTGGTGTAAAAGTGACAACTCATGTGGCTGGTATTCAACCATGTCGCTGGTATATATTAGTCGCTTTCCGATTTATTAGTCGTTTCAAACTTCTTGCAGTATTAAGTCTGTGTTTTGTCAGATTTCTTAATATCTGTATATTGGTTCAGGAAGATGCGTAGCACATGACATTGGTTTGACAACTGAGTATCGTGTTATAATATTGAAAGTTTCTGCATCATTTTAAAATTTGTGAATGTTGAAATTTAAATAGGATAACTATAATCGTGGAGACAATTTAGAATTTGGCAAATAATTGAAATTGGTGCAGTTAAATTAATATTTTTGCTATATATTCAATTGCCACAGGGAAGTTGTGATTAGAGAACACTATGAATCCTGCTATTCAATGTTTAATGGTAACATCTTTTAAATGGCATGGAATCCTACTATTCAATTCAACGTTAAAAATTCAACTAATTATCGGTTCATTATTCATTAAACTATGTATTCAATTTTTATAATATTTTTTATATCAATTATGCATTTAATTATTTTTTTCAACAACCATTAAAAATAGTGATATTACGTGTATTATACCAGTATCTGTATTAGCGGAAAAATATATCAAAATTCGTATAAATCCACAAGTAAGACATTATTATCTAAACGCACGAATAATCAGGTCAAAATTTATGCGATTTGTCACGTGTTAATTTTAAAATAAACTCGTAGTTTTCATTATGATTTGGAATGTACAAAACAACATTATATATATTGTTAAAGTAACAAACTGTTTAGTAACAAACTAAACAGAATTGCAACAAACTTATAACAAACTAAAACTAACTGTTTAGTAATAAACTAAACAGTATTATTTTCATCATGTAATAGTCCCCCACAAGCTGGACTATGGATGTCTAATAGACCAAACTTGGAAACAAGAGAATCGAAAGAGGGAGCTGCCAAAGGCTTGGTGAGAACATCTGTCAGTTGAGCAGCAGAAGAAACTGGTAAAAGATGGATGAGACCAGTTTGGATTTTCTCACGAATGACGTGGCAGTCAATTTTGATATGTTTTGTCCGTTCATGAAAGGTGGGGTTGTGAGCAAGGTAGTGTTTACCGTTGAAATTGGTAAACAACTGCTGATCTTCCAAAAGATTACTTATTTGGTGACTCGCAGGATCGATCAGATTGATCCTAAGACATGGTTGATTTTCTGGAGTTTGACTAATCCTAATGGTGATTAATGTCGGTAAAGTAAAGACACTTTAAGTAAATTGCATGAAGAAAAGCTTGATAGAATAAATAAAAGCGTTAAATAAAAGGCTTCAACGGAGATGCGTAAATGAAAAGCAATAAAGTGCTTGAATATAAAAGACTTTGATTAATTTAAATGGTGTTTCACACATACATTCTCAACGATTCTTTCGCTCACACTGGGTACTTGAATCTAGATGAGTGACTTGTATAAAATGATGAACACCCCCGAAAACTACGTGAATAACTAGTATTTATACTAAAACAAATCCTAAGTAACCGTTGGGCAGTTACGTCGCTTCGAGATGACGCCACATGGCACGCTCACAGCATTCGACGCTCCTGATCTCGGCACGTTGCACTTGGTAACTGCTGGGAACCGTTTTCCCTCCAAGCATTCAAATCTCAAACCGTTCGACCCTGGGCATCAGGTACCTTTGTCGAGAGGTTCCTTCGACGTCGAAGACGACAAGATTCCCACTTGGAAATTCTCTAAGTACCTTATCATTCTCTGATGAGCCTTCGACATGATCAACTGGTCGAAGCCTGGAAACTCTTCTGACTCATAATTAATGGTCTATATTGATAACAAACAAGGGTGTCGAATTTAAGAGCCAACAAATTGCCCCCCAAGAATGTCTTATTTCGATGCTGAAAAGAAAAAGGCATTCTTTGAGATTCCACTCGACACCTGTCCTTCACTCTTAGCCACAGATTAGTTTGTGCGCTTTTCGCCTCCCACCAACCAACTGACAATCTCAAAAAGCCATCATTCCACCTGTTCCTAAGACGTCACTTCAGTAAGGCGTTTGGCATGCCCAATGTCTTTTCACAGATTGTCATCATGACGATTCCCCGAAATCGAGGACGCACGCTGCACCGCTTCCGTTCTGCAGAACAGCTACATCACCAAATGAGCGCCACGTGCCCCACTCTTATCTGAGACATTAAATGACCTCGAGTCTTGTGATTTTCCAATCACTATAAATAGCACTAAGTGCCCCTCGTGGGACTCTTTACGCTTTCCTTCATCCAAACCTTAAGTCGAACAAAAATTTCTGCAAGAACCTTTGTTCTTCATCCATCTTCATCCCAAACCAAAAAATGGCTTCAGGTTCTCGTTCTTCCAATGTCCCCAGTTCTAACACTCCCTCTAAAACTGCTCAACCGACAATCTTTTCAACCGCTCCAACAGTTAACTCCAAGGGAATGCGAAGGGTTCCCGAACCCATGGGAGATGCTGAGCGTGAGACTTAATCTTCTCAACTGTTGATTCCTGTTGGATATTCCAACCAGGTTTTCGCCATGTCTGGTCCTCTATCTGCATGCATCGCTGACCCAACGAAGATCAAGGGTTTCTTCCCCGTGCATGAGGCACTCAAGCCCACTGGGTGCTCCAAAAAGGCGACAGACGATAACGAAGATCCTGCAAAAGAAAAGATAGATCTTCGTTTCTTCAACAGAGGGGTTAGGGCTTTTAGGTCTAGCCCTAGACTTACACCAGAATACAACGCTTGGCTCGACAAGATGGAGAAAAGCCAGGCTTCGATTTGGAAGAACATGGGGATTTATGACCTAGTCATGCTATCAAAGACTGGTCTCAACTATTCTCCTGAAATGCTGGTAGCTTCTTTGCTATTTTGGGACTATACTCACTTCACCTTCCACCTGCCTTGTGGAATGGTAACACCCACTCTCTTCGACGTGGCTGCCATTACTGGTCTTCGACCAACTGGGGATTACTTTGACCCAGAGGAAATGTCTGAAGACCAGATTGGGTTTTCAGCTACCAAACCCACTTACACCACCTACACCAACCACTATCATGACAAATTGACGGCTGTGGTGACGGACGCGGAGCACATTGCGTTTCTAGCCCTTTGGCTGTCACGCTTCGTGTTCTGCACGAAATCTCTACAGGTGACGAAGAAAATGGTCACCCTTTCTACTCAGCTTCATCACGGTCAAAACATCTGTTTGGCCGAATTAATACTGGCGAACCTATATGAGTCGATAAGCAGTGGGGAGACTCTATTAAAGGTAATAGAAAATAGAGCCAGCTTGTTGCTCGCTGGACCCTTCTGGCTACTACAACTATGGCTAAACGCCACTTTTGAGTTTTTTCTACCCCAGAAGGCTCAAATAAACGAACAGGCTCCTGAGATAGCCAGAAGGTGTATCGAAGGTACCAGGCTGGCTTTACTGACTCCCACTGAAGATGGGCTGGAACTCCAACAGACCTTTGCAAACTTCGTTTTGATGTTTGCAGGGAGTAAAGAATTTACCTCGACCATGGCTCCTTTCGCCCGTCGAAAGTTTGGTCCAGGGTGGTTCACCAGGCCCCATCCCAAGTCATCAGAGGATCCTCACCTCGAAGAGCACACAACACTGTGGGAAGCATTTCTCACTCCCAGGATAATGCCATTGCGCTTCAAGAGTTCAAAGAATCATCTGAGCCTGATTGCTTATCAGCCAAATCTTGTCTCTCGACAGTTTGGCATTATCCAATCGCTTCCTTCTCCCATTTACCCTAGGGAGAACTCAGTGTTGTACTTTTGTAATGATTACACTGAGGATGCTGCTACCAAGCACATTGGTAGGTACGCTGGTCGGACTGTACTTTCATTGTTCGACTACCAACTCAACTTCCTCTGTTCACCATCTTTTGAAGACTGGTGGAAGAGTTATTATGTCGAAGAATTCTTCGATGAAAAGGATTTTGTGGACGAACTCCAGAAGTCCTTCGTTTTGGTTCTCGACAAAATAAAGAAATGTACGTTCACTCTTCAAATTATATTTGTCTTTCCATTTTGACTTATAACTTGTCAATTATAACTTGTGAATGTGTCTTCTTTCAGTTGTTCGAAAACCTGTGGCAAAGAAAGCCACAGACAACCATCAGGGTGGAGGTCCCTCTACAAAACCTCCAGCACAAGTAACCAAATTTTTCTTGTTTCCTGCTGGTTTTAACATCCTGGTTTTCAATGTTGCGCTCTAAATCAACTCCATTTGGGGTTTCAGGAACCTGCGCCTAAGAAACGACCTGCATTAACGGTCGAATCTGCGAGTGGCGACGAGGATGAATCTCCCCCGTTCCTCTCAAACGGAGAAAGGTGAAGAAGGCTGCCCCTGCTCCTGAGCCTCGACCTACGATCAAAATCAAGGTCGCAGGGAAAAAATCCAGGCCACCTCTTGTGATCATCGAAGAGCCCACGGAGGAGGAGCTGAACGTCTTGCTCAGGAAACCCGTTGAGAGTGATAACTCTAGCCCTGGGGCTGAAGTTCCTCTACAGGTAGTGCCTTCGACCACTTTTAACTTAGGTGTCGACGATCACGTTCGATTGTGTATCTCTCTAAACCAGAATATTTTTCCCCTTCTATTTTCAGGAGACCGCTGGAAGTTCAGCACCAAAAACTTCAGAGCCACAAGACTCTGCTGACCATAGTAGACAACGAGAGGAGGAACTGGTGGATGATGAAGTCCTTGCTGAAACAGAGGAACACCAGGAAGAGGAATCTCAAGTGGTCAATGAGACAGAGGAGCAACATGATGAAGAGGGTCATGTTGATGCTGACGCTACTGAACAAACTCAGCCCCAAGCCACCACTGCTGTAGGAACGACCACCTCGACAAAGCCCAGGTCTAAAGAAGACTTGGCCCTTTTGAAGCAAACTGATCCAATTGGCTACCTGAATGCCATCATTGAGAGTAGGGAGAATTCATCTGACCCTAGTCATGATGCTTCTACTGCATCAGGGAAGTCCACTTCGACTTCTCCTCTTGATGAGGTTTTGAAGAAGGTCAAGGCTCAGTTCTTCAAAAAGGATCTAATGAAGGCTTTGGAGGGGGATCCTACTGTCCCGTCTTGTCTGGGAGCTGTTCTGGGTGCAGTTGATTTGCTTGCTGTTTCTCCAGAAGTTTCCAGCTTCATCTTGGAGTTATACTCCATCATTGACCAAGTCTCTGCGGACTATAGACGTCGAAGGGGGTTCAACAGCCAACTCGAAACACTACATGGCAAGAGTTCTTCTGCTTGGACTGAAGTAGCTGAATCAACTTCTCGAATTGCAGAATTGTCGAAACAGAAGACATCCAAGCAGCAGGAAATTGACGCCATAGATCAAGATAACGCCTCTATAAGGGCGCAGATCGAGGAGTTGGAGGCCAAGTTAAATGCTAACACCAAGCGCAAAGAGGAACTCCTTTCGACTGTTTCGGACGCAGAGGGCCAAGATGAAGTTACCCGAGGCTTAGAGTTCGCTGAAAGGGCCCAAGCCCTTGACGACCAGATTGCCCAACTTTCTCAGGCGACTGCCTTGTGTAACAAACGGCTGGAGTTGCAGCAAGCCAAATATCTTCAACTTAAAGCTTCCATCCCTTTCTAATTTTCTCAGCACCTCATTGACCATGTACTGTAATATTTGTAATACAATGCAACCATTTTGGTTAATCAATATATAATTTTCCATTTTGGCTCTTTATGGTTAACTTGGTCATTAACTGTTATTTATTTTGATCTCTTGGAGCATAGGTTTATATTTTTTCAAATATTTGCCGTTTACTCTCAAGAGTCTTTTATCTTCGCCTAACTCTTCAACCTCATAAGCTCCACCAGAAAAATTTTGGATAATTCTGAACGGTCCTTCCCACTTGGGTGACCATTTTCCCATGCTTCGATCTCTTCGATCCATGGGGAGAATCACCTTCCAAACTAATTCTCCAGGCGAGAATGCCTTAGGTTTTACTTTTTTATTGTAAGAGTCTTCCACTCTTTTCTTCTGAATTCTCAGTAGGTCGAGAGCGCGTAGTCTTTCCTCGTCTAAATCTACTAGTTCGTCTAACATCATATCCCAATAAACCTCAGAGGGAATATCTTGATGTCTCTGAACCCTTGCTGATTGAAGACAAATTTCTGCTGGCAGTACTGCGTCATGACCAAAGGTTAGCCGATATGGTGTTGTACCTGTGGCTTCTTTTGGGGACGTTCGACAGGCCCACAAGATCTGGTCTAACGTCTTATGCCAACTTTTTGGCTTCTTTCCCACATGCTTTTTTATCAGGCCGATCACTATTTTATTTGCTGCTTCGACTTGACCATTTTCCTGTGCATAATAAGGTGTTGATGTTAGGAGTCTAAAGCCTGTTTCTTGAGCGAATTCCTGCATCTTTCGACCAGTAAACACTGATCCTTGATCAGTTGTTACAGTCTCAGGGATTCCAAATCTGTAGATAATGTTCTTTTGAATAAATTCAATGACATTTTCTTGGTCGGCATTGACTAAAGGGATAGCTTCGATCCATTTAGTGAAATAATCAATGCCTACCAGTATATACTTCTGGCTCTTTGATGATGATGGTCGAATCTCTCCAATAAGATCCAACGCCCATCCTCTAAAAGGCCAAGGTTTCACTATTGAGTGAAGTTCGCTTGCTGGTACATGTTGGATGCCCGTATGGGCTTGACATTCCTGGAAACCCTTCGCAAACTCAACACAATCTTTCAAGATAGTGGGCCAGTATAGTCCTTGTCGAAACAACAACCATTTCATCTTATGGCCTACTTGGTGAGCCCCACATGCTCCAGCGTGCGTAGTTGAAAGGGCCATGTATGCTTCAGTTTTACTTAAGCACTTTAGCAATACCCCTTCAAGCGTCTTTTTAAATAACTCATTACCCATGAGTACGTAACTCAATGCCCTATATTTTATTTTTCGTTCTGTCAAAGCTGCTGGATTTTGTAGATAATCTACAATGGGTTTCCTCCAATCTTGCTTTGACAAATTGTCTATGAACGATATTTCAAAGTTCCTTTGATCAGCATACCCTAGTCTTGTCGATTTCAAATCTGTTGGAGACAGGCTGGTTGCTTTTATTTTTTCTCGAACTTTGATTGCTCTTTGTAATCTCGTTTTTGAAATTTTGTACCCAGATGCAATCTGTACCAAATCATTGGCTACTTGATTTTCCAATCTAGGTATGTGTCGAATGTTAACCACTTCAAACTTTTTCAATAAACGATTTGCTATCACAAAGTACATAATAAGATTTTCTCTTATGCATTTATACTCTTTTGTGACTTGCTTAATGACTAACTCTGAGTCTCCCATTATTTCGACTCGAGTTTCCCCCAATTCCAACAATATCTCAAGGCCAGTAATTAGAGCTTCGTACTCAGCCTCATTTTTCGAACAAGTACCTGATATCTTGTACTTGAATGTTGTTGGAATTTTTTCTGGAGAAATAATCAAGACCTTACTCCTGTTCCATCTTTATGGCTGGAACCATCGAAGTAGAATTTCCAAGGCTCTATCTCCACGTAATTTATATTTTCAACCTGAATTGAGTGGTCAACTATAAAGTCTGCTACCACTTGCCCTTTTACTGCCCTAAGAGGCATAAAGGTCAATGAATACTCAGTTAATGCTAGCGCCCACTTGCCAATTCGGCTGTGCAAGATGGGTTTCGACAACATGTATTTGAAAACATCAAAATGAGACGAAACATACACATCAACTGGTTTTATATATTGTTTGAGCTTTGTACAAGAGAAATAAAGACATAGACATAATTTTTCAACTTCGCTATATCTAGTTTCTGCATCGTTCAAAACTCTGCTAAGATAGTAAATGGGTCTTTCGACTCCTTTTTCATCTTCTTGGGCTAACATGCTTCCCAAAGTTCTGTCGAATGCAGCTATGTACAATCTCATACTCCTGTTGCTGCAAGGAGGCACCAAAATAGGTGGCTTGGTGAGATACCCTTTGATCTTGTTGAAGGCTTCTTGTTGCTCTTGCCCCCACTCGAATCTTTCCTTATTCAATCGAAGTAAGGGTGAGAAGGCTTGAGCTTTTCCACTTAGGTTAGATATGAATCTCCTTAAGAAATTTATCTTTCCCAACAGAGATTGCAGTTCCTTCTTGTTCGTTGGCGCTTTCGCTTCCAAGATTGCCTTCGTCTTGTTCTGGTTGATTTCTATTCCTTTCTTGTGGACGACGAAGCCCAAGAAATCTCCAGCTTTTACACAGAACGCACACTTCAAGGGGTTCATTTTCAGACCATGTTCTCTCATTCTTTCAAATGATTGTCGAAGGCGGTCTATATGGTTCTTCCTGGAAACAGATTTTACAACAATATCATCGATATACACTTGCATAAAAGTGTTAATAAAATCATGGAAGATAGAATTCATCGCTCGCTGATATGTTGCCCCAACATTTTTTAGGCCAAAAGGCATCACTACCCATTCGTAAGTGCCTAAAGCCCCGGGGCATCGAAAAGCTGTTTTCGACACATCTTCTTCAGCAATGAAAATTTGATTATATCCTGAGTAACCATCGAGCATGCTCAGGTACTCATGGCCAGTGGCAGAATCGACTAGCATTTTCGCCACAGGCATAGGATATTCATCTTTGGGTGTAGCAGCATTCAAATCTCTGAAATCTATGCATACCCTCAATGTACCATTTTTCTTAATTACTGGCACAATGTTTGCAATCCATTCGACATACCTCGTAGCTCGTATGAATTTGCACTTCAGCAGTCTTTCGACTTCTATTTTGATCTTCGACAGTATTTCTGGAGCGAAGCGTCTTGGACTTTGCTTGACTGGCTTCTTCCCAGGTTTGATTGGCAACTGAAGTTCTACCAATCCTCTGTCGAGACCAGGCATCTCGTCGTAATCCCATGCAAAGCAGTCCTTGAACTCCTTTAACAAATGGATCACTTCAAACCTGAGCTTTGGGTCTATTTTGGCGCTGATGTAAGTTGGATTTTTCTCTAACCCTTCGCCCAAGTTGATTTCTTCTAAAGGATCCTGTGCTAACATTTTGATGTTGTTCTCCAGGGGGTCCTTTTCGAATCCCAAAGGCTCATCGTCATAGATGGCGTCGAGCCTTTGCTCCTGCATTCCTTCTGTCATGATATCAGGAGGTTCTGGGTCGAAATCCTTTCCAGGACCTGCAGAAGATAGCTCTTGATCGTTGGCCTGAGTGGCCATATATTTTACTCCGGCTTCGAGATCCGCTATCATCCTTGTTTCGGCTACATAAGCCAAAATTCGCTGCAGTGATTGTGACTCAGTCATTATCACTGAATTCACTTCCCCAACCAGTTGGTTGGATGTCAGTTAGTCCACTGAAATCAATGTGGGACAAGTCTTCTCTGTCCCATTGAAAACCATGCTCAGGGTGCAGGTACAAGGAACAAAAAGCATTTGGCGCTGGCGCCATGTCGAAGTCAGGTGCTGGGCATGGCCCAATGTGAGCCAAATTTTTGTCGAAGTCAGCTCTCCCCAGGTGATTTACTTCGCCCAAGTAATAGCTCTGATCCGCTTCTATATTTTCGACAATTCCATCAGGACGCCATAGTATTAACCTTTGGTGCATTGATGATGGTACTGCTCCAACACCATGTATCCATTCTCGGCCCAATAAAATATTATAATTTGGTTTGGCCGATATGACCATAAACATAGTTGGTCGAAGGATGGATCCTACTTTGAGGTCTAGTTGGATCACACCCATAGTGGTCCCTATTCCACCTTCATAATTCGACAGGACCATGTTATGAGGCTTGATGTTTTCATCACTCTTGCCTATTTTTCTCAGCATGAAGTGAGGGATGATGTTGATGGTTGCCCCACAGTCCACCAAGATCTTATTTACGGTGGCTTCTTCGAGTTTTGCCCTTATGAATAAAGGCTTGAGGTGATTTTTCATCGCCTCAGTAGGTGGTTCGAAGAAACCATTTTGCTCTTCGGTACGGCCATTATCCATAATGAAGTAGCATACTGGCCTATGCTTGGCCATTTCTTGTTCGACTTCCCAGTCGTTCGATTCGACCTCCATTTGGCGGTTGAACTCTCTTGGCAAAACTGAGACTATGTTCACCATGATATCTAGGGTGTCATCAGACTCAGAGCCATCTTCGTCATCAACTTCGCCCTGATTAGGCCATACTAGTCTATTGGTCACTGGTTGCCTCTCCAGAGGCTTTCTCTGCTTTCGCTGAGGGACATTTGAACTTGATTCTGGCTTTGGTTCGTTGATAGCTTCCCTCTCAGCCTTTCGCCGCCTCTGGTATCTTCTCCATTGGGATCGAGACATGGGATTCTTTCCCTTGTAGTTACTTGATACCTGGGTCACTTTGGAGGCAACAACCTGAGGTTCTTTCTTGTGTGTCAAAGATGAACCCCTTGGCACTTCGAAGGAGTGCCACCTTTCTTTGCTTGGTCTCTTTCGACCCGATGTTTTATGCCACGTATCAACTGGCATATTAGCTGGAGGCATGAAAGTCAGTGGCCTCTTTTCTTGATTTTAACCCTTTTGGTAGGTTCTTCTGGGGTCATGTCGAACATCAACACCCTCCCTTCTTCTGTTTGCTGCTCTTACACCTTGGATGTGTTCAGCAGCTTTCTTATCGAAAATCGAGCTGCATCGAGGACACATCATCACTTCTGACTTCTTCTTTTGGCATCTTTGCAGGAAATCTGCCAGATTTTCGTTTTCCCGAGGGAAAGCTGTTTTGTTTGCTTTCTCTTGCCTAATGGTCTCCTCTGAAGCTTTCGATTCAGAGATTTCGACCATGTTGACATTCATGGTGTCTTTGGTAGCAAGAGTCATCTGCTTCATCTGGGCCTCCAGGTCTTCTGTCTGGCCTTGGACTGCAGCCAAGTAGGAACTGGGTTTAGCTCCAGATTTTGAGGCTCCAACTGTCTCCAGTTTTGGGCCTTCAGCAGCTTTTTGGACTGCTTCGATTGTTTTTCTAGAAAGATTCTCAGAAAAACTGCCAAAGATTGGCATGTTGATATGATCCTTGGTGACTTCGACCATAGTTATTCCTGGCCTTTTCACCTGACTTCTGGACGCCTCGATCACATTCACCTCTGAAGGTTCAGCATAATGGGCTTCAGCCTGCAAAGGGTTAGAGTCCACAATCATGGGGGTCTTATCGACGAATTTCAACCTCCCTTCTTCGATAGCATTTTGTACGAGATCCCTGAAAAGAAAACATTGAGATGTTTTATGGCCCAGAAAATTATGATATTTACAAAAGCCTCTTTTCCTTCTTTGATCAAGAGGAGGCACTTTTACCCCTGGGGGTATTATCATTTGGCCATCTTTTACAAGTAAGTCAAAAATTTCGTCACATTTTGTAATATCAAAACTGTAGGTCTTTTTAGGGAACCTATCGTTGGCCCTTTCAGGACCAGTGGGGTTTTTTCCACTTGAGGGGACTAGTAGTTTGCAAGAGTATGGTGGCCCTTGTTTTAACTCCGCTAAATCGACCTCACTTTCTTCGACGGTTATAGGTTCGTCGAATGTTTCTGGATCTTCATCGTTCATTTCGACATATGCTATCCTTTCTCTTTTATGAGTTTTTGTCGCCCTGGCTTTTTCAGCTTTAAGGCGTTCTAACTGTCGAACCCTATCGGCCAATTGGGCCATGTCTCTCAGGTATTGAGTGTCTAATTTCTTCCTAATGGAATAATCTAGACCTCCTGCGGCTATTTCGACTAACTCATGTTCTGGCACTTGCGTAAAGCATCTTGCTTTGAGCAACCTAAACCTATTTAGATATTCGTCTATAGGTTCAGCGAATCGCCTCTTTACACTGGCCAATTCTTTCAGGCTTATCTTGGTTTGTCCCATGTAGAATTGCTCATGGAACAATCTCTCCAACTGGGTCCAATGGTGGATCGAATTGGGGGGAAGAGTTGTGAACCAAGTAAACGCGTTCTTTGTTAGGGAACTTGGGAAATACTTAATCCTCAGGTTTTCATTGTTTGAAATCTCTCCTGCTTCGATCAAGTATCTCGCCACATGTTCGACAGTGGATTCTGTCGTGTCCCCTGAAAATTTAGTGAACTTAGGGACTTTGTATCTAGGCGGTAAGTCCGTTTGTAACACATATTCTGACAGTGGGGATGTAAAGTTGGGCCTACGGAAGCCCGTATTCATCCCATTTTGCATCATGATTCTCTCGATCATGGCTGTCAAGTTATTTTCCAAACCAATATTCTGGTATTGGATCTGCTGAACTACTTCGTCAGCATTTTGGTTTCTATTGACTATCCTTACTTCCGGAGCTATGACTCTAGGTTCTTCGACCCCGGGTTGTTCCATTCGCATCCTAAGGTTTTCTTTGACAGGCTGCTAGACTTGGTTAATAGTGGTTTTTTCCTCTAGAAGTATACCTTGGTTTCCCCTCATCTGTGCCCTTTGAGGCTGTCGAATAGGTTGGGGTACCCCAAAAAAATCGGCCAGACGCGCCATTTGCGCTGTCATTTGCTGATTCGACTGGGTGGTATTTTGTATTAGAGGATTTAGCATTGTGCTTAAAGTTTGTGCCAACATTTGAACCATATCGTGGTTGCTTTCGTCCATTTGCTGCCTCAAGACTGCTGTCGAGGCATTCGTAAGGCCATGCATTACTTGGGACGTTCCTCCTAAGAGTTGGGTCCTACCCCTGTTCGCCATACCAACTCCAGAACCTTGGAGTGGCGAAGAGGCGCTCACTAAAGGGTCTGAAAAAGTGGACGCAACATTCGTCAGGCTAGCCAATTTAGAAGTTGGCATGCCATAAAGTGGTTCTCAATTTAGACCGACTGTCGAAAACCATGGGGGAACATAAGGCCTAGTTCCTTGGTTTCCCCTTGGTGGGGGAGTTCCCAAAGGCATTATGGGGCCAGTAAATGGAGGTAATGGCCCCGTTTGTGTGACCGTTACTGCTGGTGTTGAACCAGCGGTTACCATTTCACTTACGGTTGGGATGACCGTTGTTCCCACGTTTGTTTGTGGGATTTCTCCATTGTTTGGCGGATTCGCCATCGCTTCTCTTCTTCTCCTAGTATTTGTATCGTTGGTGTATATTCTACCACTTCTCAATAACATGCAATACTCTCGAAAAAGGAGGATATTTTGTATAAAACGGTTAAACTTAAAAATCAACACAAGGTCCCACCGGGTGTGCCAATTTGTTTACCGTTGAAATTGGTAAACAACCGCTGATCTTCCAAAAGGTTACTTATTTGGTGACTCGCAGGATCGATCAGATTGATCCTAAGACATGGTTGATTTTCTGGAGTTTGACTAATCCTAATGGTGATTAATGCCGGTAAAGTAAATACACTTTAAGTAAATTGCATGAAGAAAAGCTTGATAGAATAAATAAAAGCGTTAAATAAAAGGCTTCGACGGAGATGAGTAAATGAAAAGCAATAAAGTGCTTGAATATAAAAGACCTTTGATTAATTTAAATGGTGTTTCACACATACATTCTCAACGATTCTTTCGCTCACACTGGGTACTTGAATCTAGATGAGTGACTTGTATAAAATGATGAACACCCCCGAAAACTACGTGAACAACTAGTATTTATACTAAAACAAATCCTAAGTAACCGTTGGGCAGTTACGTCGCTTCGAGATGACGCCACATGGCACGCTCACAGCATTCGACGCTCCTGATCTCGGCACGTTGCACTTGGTAACTGCTGGGAACCGTTTTCCCTCCAAGCATTCAGATCTCAAACCGTTCGACCCTGGGCATCAGGTACCTTTGTCGAGAGGTTCCTTCGACGTCGAAGACGACAAGATTCCCACTTGAAGGAAATTCTCTAAGTACCTTGTCATTCTCTGATGAGCCTTCGACAGGATCAGCTGGTCGAAGCCTGGAAACTCTTCTGACTCATAATTAATGGTCTATATTGATAACAAACAAGGGTGTCAAATTTAGGAGCCAACAGGTAGATAGCACTTTTGTTGTCACAATAGACTAAGCTAGGTTGATCGAAGGAGATGTGGAGATCCTTGAACAAATACTGCAGCCATTACAATTCACAAGTCAAGCTTGCCAAGGCCCTGTATTCTGCTTCTGAACTGGATTTGGATACTGTAGACTGCTTTTTGGATTTCCAGGATATGAGAGAATTGCCAAGGAACACACAATATCCAGTTACGGATCTGCGGGTAGCAGGGCAACTTGCCCAATCTGAGTCTGCAAAGCTAGAGAGTTTGAGTGGAGAGGAAGATGAATAGAACAAACCCTTGGCAGGAGAACCTTTGAGATACTTGAGTACTCGAATTGCTGCAGAATAATGAACTTGCATATGATGTGAGATGAATTGGCTAAGCTGTTGAACGATGAATGCAAGGTCAGGTCTGGTGGTAGTCAGATATAGAAGTTTTCTAACAAGCCTTCGATAAGCTGTGACGTCTTCGAAAGGTGGTGAGTTATCATTATGAAGCTTCAAGGAGGAATCGAAGGGAGTAGAGCAAGGTTTAGTAGCCAATAAGCCACTGTCTTCGAGCAATTCCAAAGCGTACTTTCTCTGATTGAGAAAAATGCCGTGAGTGGATCTGGAAACTTCTAGACCAAGAAAATATTTTAGCCTACCAAGGTCCTTGATTTTGAAAGTGGAATCAAGGAAGCATTTGACATATTTGATTTCCTGCAAATCATTACCGGCTAAGACAATATCATCAACATAGACTAATAAAACAGTAAAGGAAGAGTCATGTGATTTTGTGAAAAAATAATGATCAGCAGAAGAATATGAGTAGCCAAGAGAGATAAGGGCAGTGGACAATTTCGAAAACCACTGTCTTCTAGCCTGCTTCAGGCCATATAGTGACTTATGTAATTTGCAAACTTTGTTGGTCGAAGAGGTGCAAACTTCGTTGGTCGAAGGAGTGCAAACTTCGTTGGTCGAAGGAGTGCAAACTTCGTTGGTCGAAGAAGTGAAAACTTTGTTGGTCGAAGAAGTGCAAACTTCGTTGGTCGAAGGAGTGCAAGCTTTGTTGGTCGAAGGAGTGCAAACTTTGTTGGTCGAAGGAATGCAAACTTTGTTGGTCGAAGAAGTGCAGACTTTGTTGCTCGAAGTGCAAACTTTGTTGGTCGAAGAAGCAGGAAGCATGAATTCAGGAGGCAGATCCATATACACTTCCTCATGTAGATCACCATGAAGGAAGGCATTGTTGACGTCAAGTTGTTCCAAGTGCCAATTCTTAATGGCAGCCACTGAGAGAAGGGTTCGAATAGAAGTAAGCTTCGCAACAGGTGAGAAAGTGTCGAAATAATCCACCCCATCCAGCTGAGTATATCCTTTCGCTACTAAACGTGCCTTGTATCGTTCGATGGATCCATCAGCATGATGCTTGATTTTGTAGACCCATTTGCAACCAATCGGTTGTTTTCCTGCAGGCAAATCAACAACAGACCAAGTATTTGTAGATTCAAGAGCATCTAACTCAGATTTCATAGCATTGTTCCAACAATCAAATTTGCAGGCTTGTTTATAGGTTTTTGGTTCTGTGAAAGAACTTATGGATAGACAAAATAATTTGTGATCAGGACTACATTGGCTATAAGATAATACAGAAGAGAGAGGGTAGTTAGAGGAACCTGAGTCAGATGCTGGCAGCATGAGGGATAGCAAATTGCAGTGATAATCAGATAGATAAGCTGGAGGTTTACTATTTCGATTGGATTTTCTAGTTGGCACAGGAGGGGAGGGTCAAGGGGAGTTGTTAGTGTCATTCGAGGAAGAAGAGAGGTTAGTGGGAGATTCTGGCTGGGGGAGAGAGGTAGGAGAGGAAGGTTCATTTGATGGTGGAGGTAAGTTGGGTGGAATGTTGGTGAAAATATCAGGTGAATCAATCGAAGGAGGGTCAGGAGTAGGAATTATAGGATTAGGTGCAGGTGGGATGGATACAAAAGGGAACACAGTTTCATAAAAGAATACATTCCTTGAAATGTAAAATTCATGTGTGATAGGATCATAGAGAAGGTAGCCTTTTGTGCCTTCCTTGTAGCCAAGAAAAATAGATTTTCTTGCTCTTGGTTCAAATTTAGTGCGGTGGTTAAGCAAGGTCGAAGAATAGGCAAGACAACCAAAGACTCTGATATGGCTAAGGCTGGGAGGAATAGAATGGAGTTTTTGGTATGGAGAGTGGTTGTTTAAAAGAGGAGTGGGAAGACGGTTTATAATATGAATGACATGTTGTATGGAAAGGTGCCAAAGGTTGTGAGGGAGGTGAGAGTGGAAAGAGAGGGCACGGGCAACATTCAAAATGTGTTGATGTTTTCTTTCCACGATCCCATTCTGTTGAGGCGTTTCCACACAAGACCTTTGATGAATGATTCCTTTAGAAAGGTAGAAAGTGGTCATGAGAAACTCAAGACCATTATCACTTCGAATGCACTTGAGTTTCTTGTTAAATTGGGTTTCGATAGAGGATATGAAGTGAATTAAATGGTTTCTGGTTTCACTTTTGTTGGCCATAAAAATTGTCCAAGTAAACCTGCTGTAATCGTATACGAGGGTTAAAAAATACTTGTGGCCACATATCGAAGGTATGGAAAGAGGGCCCCAAATATCAACATGAAGTAAATCGAAGATGGCAACAGACTTAGTATTACTGTGAGTAAAGGGCAAATGTTTTTGCTTAGCCAAATGGCAAGTATTACAGGGCTTATGATTGTCATTGTAGGTGACAAAAGGAAATTGAGAGGAAATACATTTGTGTATGTAGGGACTTAAGTGTCCAAGCCTAAGATGCCAAATAGTAGCAGGATCGAATTGGGGAGAAGAGGAGGTGTTGACAGATCCAGGTGTGGGAGAGATGGTCTTAGGTGGGGTGGCATCAAGAACATACAATTTGCCAATCCTCCTAGCTGTAAATCCAGTCATCTTGGATTGGGGCAACTGCATAATTTGACAGCATTTAGGAGAAAATTTCACATCATATAAAGTGGAGTCAAAAAGAGTGGTGACAGAAATAATATTGACATGAAATGAAGGAAAGTAATAAACATTGTGAAGGACAAGTGAACCACATAGTAAAACTGAACCAGCAATAGTTGTAGTGACAGAGTCACCATTAGGCATTGTCATAGATTTAGGTGCAATGTGGTATGTGGAAACGAAACTGGCAAAGGTATGGGTGATGTGATCAGTGGCACCTGTGTCAATGATCCACCAGTTATGACAAGGAAGATTTGAGGAATTCTTACCAGAGGAAGTATGAGGAGAGGTATTGGATACAGAATTAGCAGTATAAACTGAATTAATCGAGGGAAGTGAAGGAGATTGCAAATTAGATTGTTGGAGGAGCTACAGAATCTGAGTGTATTGTTCTTGAATTGTAGACAAAGCACTTGGACTGGTGTTTGATGTGGATGCAGCATCTTGAATCGAATTCACTGTAGAATCAGCAGAATTCCCCACAGATGTAGTAGGCTTGCGTTGTTGAAATCCAGGGGGATAGCCATGTTTCAAGAAGCAAGTCTCAATGGTGTGATTGGTGCGGTTGCAATGGGTACATAGTCTGTTTCCACGGCCACCACGGCCACGACCACGACCAGTGTTATGAGAAGAACGATAAGGTGTTTGAGAAAGATGATTCACATATGATTGAGACTTAATCGAAGAAGCAGAAGGTGAAAGAAGGTCAAATTGACGTTCTTGTTGAAGAACCAAATTAAACACATTATCAAGAGTTGGTAGTGGTTTCATCAGCATAATTTGGGATCGAACATTAGCGTATTGGTCACCAAGGCCCTTCAAGAACTTGATAACTTTATCTTGTTCTTTGAATTTGCGTAAGTCTGGAGCAGCACCACAGGAGCACGGTATAGCGCAAGTACAATCACGAATTGGCCGGAAGTTCTCAATTTCTTCCCAAAGAGTCATCAATTTTGTGAAGAACGAAGAGACATCAAGAGTTCCTTGTTGAAGACGAGCAACACTTTCTTGAATGTCAGCAATGCGAAAAATATCTCCCTGAGAAAAACGATTTTCCAAACTTTTCCATACAAGAGAAGCACGATCATACCAGAGAAGAGATTTGGCAATTTCCTCAGAAATTGAGGGTTGAAGCCATGAGAGGACGAGATTGTTGCATCGCAGCCAAGGTTCGTATAGAGAGTCGGAGGTAGGGGGAGGAGAAAGAGTGCCATCAATGAATTTGATCTTGTTCTTGGAGATAAGAGCTACTTTCATTGATCTAGACCAGATCTGGTAGTTCTTGGTATCAAGAACAGGTTGAACAAGAACAAGAGAGGGATTTTCATTAGGGTGCATGTAGTAAGGATTGGAAGGATTGGTAGCAAAATCAGAGTAAGGAAGCGCCATAACAAACGCTGAAACAGCAAGGGAAGAAGGGGGCGCGAGGAATAAGAAGAAGGCGCGAAGAAGAAAGGCGCGGAAAAGAGAATTCAAACTGATACCATGTTAATTTTGGAATAAACTCATAGTTTTCATTATGATTTGGAATGTACAAAACAACATTATATATACTGTTAAAGTAACAAACTGTTTAGTAACAAACTAAACAGAATTATAACAAACTTATAACAAACTAAAACTAACTGTTTAGTAATAAACTAAACAGTATTATTTTCATCATGTAATATCACGGATAACACATCAGTACTGTATGAACGCACGAGTAAGCAAACAAAATCTGTGTAAACACACGGGTAATACATCAGTACTGTGTGAACGTACAAGTATTTAGATTAAAATCTGTGTGAACGCATAGATTATTTCATTTTTTTATAATTAAAGAAATAAAAATTATATTTAAAATAATGTATGAATTCAAAAAACGAAAAAATGTGTTATTTTTTATTTATTTATGTATCGAATATTTATAATTTGAAATTATTTTTGATTTAAAATACAATATATATATATATATATATATATATATATATATATATATATATATATATATATATATATATATATATATATATATATATATATATATATATATATATATATATATATATATATATATATATATATATATATATATATATTATTGATGTCGTTTTTTTATTTTAAAATTGATATAATTTTGTTTTTATTTAAAAAATATGTCTTTTATTTAAATATTTATTTTTTATTGACTTATATATTTATCTTGTATTATTTTTTTTATTTTTTCTATTTTATAATTAAATTAAAATATCTTTATTTTATTTAAATTTTAAAATTAAGTTATTGACATATTTACAGTCCACACCAAAACCTGTGCGGATGCACCAGTTTCCCACTAGTTTAATATAATTTGAAAAAATCCAAAAAAAAAATCAATTATAAAAATGTAAGAACTGAATAAAATAAAATTAATACTATCAACTTTTTATCAGTTCACCCCATAGTTATTTTTAAGGAAACGCCCAAAATACAAATACACAAAGGAAGAAGGAATAACTTTTCAAACTAGCAAGAATTCAATTTTCGGTTCCGATTCCAATGGTGGCAAACGCGGATGAGAAAGGAAAGGTAGAAGCTTTTTACTTTCTCAGTATTCTAACCTAATCGTGAATGAGAAAGGAAATATAAGAGATAAATTTTGATTTCAAATAAGAATATTTTGATATTTCTATTATATAATATTTTTTGGGGATAAATGCCTTCTAACCCCTACTATATAGGCATGTTTTGATTTACCACCCTTAAGAAAAAAATTTGTGATCTCTCTAAAGATTTTTCCACAACCAAGATTCAAACCTGCTACCATTAAGTTGGGAAGCGAAACTTCCACCCACGAGACCACATGCTTTATGTTGAGCTTAACTTCCTCAAAATCAATTAATATAACAAAAACTTTCTTTTCATGTCCATAACAATTTCCTCTTCACCAAAAAAATGACGAGAAATTGTGTTATAGTTCTCAACTCATTCACATTCACATGTTACATTGTTTTCCTCTTCTTTGATTTTCTAGATGTTGTTTTATGCGTTATCCATGGACATCATCTTCCCTCTATCTACATCTTCTTCCCCAATTTGAAAACCCTAACATTCCTTGCAAAACAAATAGTAGTGAATCAATAGAACTGCACTGAATTATTTTGCAAGAATAGTCAAGACAGTAGGCTACCTGTGAAATTCGAAGTCACCGATTTTTGTCATCCATGTCGTTCAGACCTAAAAAATGTTTTGTTCGTTCAAGTGTTTAGATGGCATCCACCATGTTGTTCTTCTTCTAGCAAAACCAGAGGTTTGTTTTCTCGAAATTTGTACTAATCATAGTAAGTTAAATTCATAGTCTAAAAGGATCGCTGGCGTTTATTTATCACTGACTATTTCTTCAAATCAAACCTTGCTGAAGATTTTTCTTACGCAGAGATGCTAGTAAGCGTAAACATTTTACAAAAATGCTCTTGTTATTGTAATTTTTGTTTGGGAAATCTGAAGTCTTTCTGAAATTAGGTTATATTTCTGGATCTGATGGGTGATTATATGAAGGATAGATTTATTGTGTTTCCATAGATGAATTTCATTGTTGTGTTTGCAATGTTTAACTGAAGCCTACTTTGATTGTATTTGTAGTTTCACAGCTTTTTTACAGCAACGACAAAAGAGAGATAGGAGATGATACTTGGATATTTATAACGTACCTGGATTTTGATAAATAAATCTTGATGTAATTATATACAACAGAAAATTGATAACCTAGTGGTAAATGTCTAAGTGTTCCTAGGTTTGAAACCCGTTGTTGTAACAAGTTTTTTAGAGCATATTTTTAAATATATTGAAATATTATTATTTAAATAAAAATTATGTCTAAAATAGTGACTTTCTTTAAAGGATAAATCAAAACAAACCTATTTAGTAGAGATATACGATTTTTTTTTGAATAACCAAGTATTAAAAAAAAATCGCAAATAACCGCGTTTCGGAAAAAATTACGCAAATAATCATGTTTCAGATGACTCCCCAAAGGAGGAGCCATCTCACTTGGTGCCTACACCCATTATTTAAGGGGAGGCGCCATCTCACTTGGCGCCTAGGTGCTTAGGACATGCCCTAAGCCAAGTGAGATGGCGCCTAAGTGCAATTCTAGGGAAAATTCCGCTTCTTTTTTTTCCGGTCCGGTGCGTTGCGTATTGGATACAGGATCAACAAAATTGACTTTTTATTAAAAAAAATAATTACATCCAAATGTATTACATTAAAAAAACAGATAAAAAAAAACAGATAAATCAGTGATCCCCCGGAACCCGGTAATGACCCCGGTTCCGCATCCCCGTCCCCGCCTTTCCCGTGCTGGGTGTCGTCGCGTTTCCTGCTGTGGCAGGGTCGATGGCCCAGCAAAGTCAATGCGTTCCAGATCCATGAAATCAGTCAGATCTCCATATCTAGAAGATCCGCTTTGGTACAGTCGGTTACCCATACCCTCAAAGTTTGGTCGTGTTGGTGGTGGGTGGGGTTCCATGGTGGGTCTGTAGCATTGATCGTCTGAGTACGGGGGGTAGAAAGGAAATGGATCTTGGGGTGTTTGGTATTTAGGATGTTGGGTGGTTTGGTGATACTGTGGTTGATGGTAAGCTGGCTCGGTTGGTTCATAATCTTCCGACATTCCGAGATCAGGGCTAAGGCTGGATGTTGAGGGGCCCATATTGGGATATACGGAAGACTGAAATTATGTGTGGGGTATGCGGGTGTGTTGGTATTGTGATTGGTATTGCGGTTGGGTGTGAGGCATATTGGGGTATTGGTACTGAGGTGTTGATTGTGGGGCATTTGAGGGTAATTTTGTTGTGGTGGGGACTATGGTTGGGTGTTTGTGGTTCTGTTTCGTCTGGGGGGTTGGTGGGAGGTTGATGTGTGTTGGGTTTGTTGTTGGGGAAATGAGGGTTGTGCCCATTGTGTTCGTGGGTCAACTAAATACCTTGGATGAGACACGTGCATTTTAGGGTTACTAACTGACATGTACCAAGATAAATATTGATCCGTGTGTCGCATATTACCATGATTTAGGAAAACCGGGAATTGCAAGACATATCGGTGACGCCTCTGCCACATCTTACACCATTCCGGAGCAAAGTCTTTCCAGTTGGTAAGACCCCACTGGGCGTCGACCCTTTTGAGATGCCACGAGGACAAACAAGTCAGATCACTTGGTATCTCTTGATGCATTCCGAACTGCATCTTCACACGGTCACTGTGGTGCATCTCCACAACATTGAACCGTATGATTGCAATCTTGGCGCTCCAAGTTGCTGCATCCTCGGGGTTTGGTTCATGGCCCAAACCCAAATATGGTCTCCAGACAAATTGCGAAAAAAATTAAACCAGGTTAATGAAAACGTAATATATGAATAATTTAAATGAAGAAAAGTTTAAAGGTACGACGTACATCATACGGGCCTAGGTGATCCAACAGATTACGGTATAGTGCGACATTGAATCTTGGATTCTTGCCGTAATCTATACCCCTCACGCAATACCTAAAGGAAATGAAAAATATTTTATTTTTAGCATATATTTGGTGAAGAGATGAATAGTAATAAATTATATAACTTGATGACTTACTTTGTTGCATACGGGAAAACGAAAGTGTTGTTGTTGACGGGGTTTAAGGACTCCATCCTCCACCAACCCCAGGCTTGTAGTAAAAAAGCGCAGCCATAAAATGTACATTTTTCCTTGACTGCATTTTTGCACAAGGAACTGTATAGGTGGGCTAAAACTTCAGAACCCCAACTATACTTTCTTGTTTTTTTCAAAATCTCTAAGTGAATGTAAATACATAAAATTTACACTATTTTCCGTACTTTCGGGAAATAAAAATGTACCAAATAGTATCATTAGATAAGTTCTGGCTTTTACTACCCTGTCTTGCTCGGAGGAATTTTCGTTTAATTCCAAACTTGCATAATGATTTTTAAGCTCAGTGAGTAGTATTCCCTGACCTCTCGCACCACCACCTTCAACCATATCCCTGCCCAACAATTCTTCACACTGAGAATTGGGTTGTTGAACCGACCCGTTCACGGCCTTACCATCGACAAGGAGACCCAGTAACATGTACACATCCTCTAGCATGACGGTACATTCACCTATTGGTAGGTGAAATGTATGGGTCTATGGTCTCCACCTTTCCAACATTGCAAGAATGAACTTCGAACCAATTGTGCAGTTGGAGATCTTTATAACATGTCCAAAACCTGCGTATTCCAGATATGGTACGATAAATGGGTCGGGAGCCAGGTAGTTGTGAGACCGGATTCTGAATCTTTTGGTATCCTGAGTTAATAATGTAAAAGGTGTAAGATTAAGTAAGATGAACAAAGCATTACCTGAAGTATAAAAAATGTATAACCAAAATAGAAACTTACAAATGCGGAAATGTTGTCCCTTGTGCCTCTGTAAGAATCGCCCATTGTTATAAGAGCCATTTTTGAAAATGCCTGAGATTATGAAAGACTTAGAAAGTGTAAGAGATTATGAAAGACTTCGTAGCAGAGAGTGAGACGAGTGTGGGTGTGAGAGAAGTATGATATGGTCTGTATTTATAGGCAAAAAAATTTCATAGAGTAATTGAGGTGGTAGCTGGTGCATGCATGCATGAGAAGTGTCACTCTTGCAGAGTAGGCGCAGGTTAGGTGGTAGCCTAGGGGGTAACATATCTGCATGCATATAACACGATTGGACATTAAGGGATGCGCCATTGGACTTGGCAAAAGAGTACAAAAATGAAAGGTGTCGCCATCCCAATTGGCGAATAAGAGGTGTCATTGGTTGCAGAGTAGGCACAGGCTACGTGACAGCCTTTGGGATGCCATGCCTGAACGCATGTAACACTATTGGAGGTGATGGGAGGAGACTTACAAGTTACAGTGTAGGTGCAGAGTAGGCGCAAGCTGGGTGGCAGCCTAGGGGGTAACATATCTGCATGCATGTAACACGATTGGACATTAAGGGAGGCGCCATTGGACTTGGCGAAAGAGTACAAAAATGAAAGGTGTCACCATCCCAATTGGCGAATAAGAGGTGTCATTGGTTGCAGAGTAGGCACATGCTACGTGACAGCCTTTAGGATGCCATGCCTGAATGCATGTAACACTATTGGAGATGATGGGGAGGAGACTTACAAGTTACAGTGTAGGTGCAGAGTAGGCGCAGGCTGGGTGGCAGCCTAGGGGGTAACATATCTGCATGCATGTAACACGATTGGACATTAAGGGAGGCGCCATTGGACTTGGCGAAAGAGTACAAAAATGAAAGGTGTCGCCATCCCAATTGGTGAATAAGAGGTGTCATTGGTTGCAGAGTAGGCACAGGCTACGTGACAGCCTTTGGGATGCCATGCATGTAACACTATTGGCATCCTTGGGGGTTACATCCTTACTTAATTGAAATTCAGTACGACCTTTTTAGTCTTACGTTTATCATAACACTGATTCACTTAATCTGTCAAACCTTCCAACCTTCAAACGTTCATACAATCAAGCCTTCAAACCTTCAAACAATCAAACATACAAACCTTCGAATAACTCGTAAACTTCAAACATTCCAACCTTCAAACCTTACAACCTTCAAAACTTACAACCTTCAAACCTTCATACAATCAATAAACTTCAAACATACTGAAATTCTGGCTGCAGATACTCAATGTCACGTTCAATGTTATAACACCGTATCTGACTTTCTATAAGACAGTAAATACAAAAACAGTAAAGAACACAGTCAATTGTTTACCCAGTTCAGTGTGCAATAACACCTACTCTGGGGGTTACCAAGCCAGGGAGGAAATCCACTATAAGAGATATTAATTCAGGAATAAACCAACCAGTTTATCTCCTTCACTTAAGACCTACCCAATGCAACTTCAATCTAAGTACAACTTAAACCTGAGTTCCTACTCACTCCCCCTCAATCACAGCAGTGATACTTAAAACAATTTGACTAATGAATTGATGAAGACACTCTTCAAAACATACACTTGATTATGCTTCACAGCTTTTTAATCAAGCAACACAAACACTCTTGCTTCACAGCTTTGAGTGATACATAAACCTAACTTGACTTTGCTTCAAAGCTTTAGTCAAGAGACACAAAAAACACTCTTGCTTCAAAGCTTTGAGTGATACACAACCCTTACAATTAAAACCTATTCCAAGTCACTTATCACAATGATACTTGCTTGGATTACAATAGTTAAAACTATACAGCTTCTAAATGATCTTCAGTCAGAAAAGGGATTAGATTCCAAAACAGCAGCCCTGTTGAATATATAGCAGCTGCATCTTCAGTTAGGGTTTCCACAAAAAGCTAGGGTTAATTCCGTTTGACCTTAAGACTTGGTCACAGGACTTTATCAACCAGGTTAGGGTTGAGCTAGGTTAACCCCAAGTCCACGAGATTTTCTGTTCTGGAAAGACTGAGTCATTTTCCTGAAAAAACTCAGAATTACCCAAACTGCATAACTGTTAGTTCAGAACAGGATGTCTTAACATTTGTTATGACATCTGAATTCATGTCTACTGATTTTGGTAAATGTGATGTTTTTGCAAAATGCTCAGATACACACTCATAAACAGCAGCACATGTATGACAATATTTTTCTGCAAAGGTACCTAATGAATCAGTACCTAATAAACTAGAATGTTATGACATCAGTCATGACATTCACACACCTGGTTTTTCCAAAAATGCATGCCAATAACTAAACAACTACAAACTCCCCTTTTGGCAGATTTTTGGCTAAAGCCCCTAAGCAATCAGAGATAGATAGCAGCAGAAAAAAAATGACTGCAGAAAAATAGAATGTCTAATAAAGTCTACCAAAATATATCTCCCCCTCTTTAGCCACAAATGGGCCAAAGATACATGTTCTTAAAAGTTATACAGTCATCCCAAAAGTAAAAGCAACAAAACAAAAAAAAACTGAACACACTTTGCAACCTCCACCAGGAAACAGCAACTCCACCAACCAGCAACTCCACCAACCTTTAAGCACTGTCATCAGACTCAGAAGGTTCGGGCTTCTTCCTTTTCTTGTGAGTAATGTCAGCATTCTTCTCTTTGTCTGATGTCTCAACATCCTTAAAGACATCTGGATTTGTTTCAGCATTTGAACTTTCTTGATTTAAAGGAACAGAAATGCCAGGAACTAAGTGGTTCTCGTTCAGAATTCTTGTAACAATTTTAGCTATTGCTTGACGAACATAGGCTGACCCTTCCCTATTTGCAATTTCAGAGGGAACAGAAGAAGAAGGATGAGAAGGATTACCAGAGGCAGTAGCTTGGGACCTTCCTGCATGCCTTGTTCTCAGCTCTTTGACCTTGGTGGGGTTAGTTTCCACTTCTCTAAGAGGAGTGATCTCCAGGACTTCAGAATCCAGGCAAGATGAGATTGCCCTAGAATCTTGATCAGAGGAAGAGGACGAAATAGTCGTATTGGATGATGATGGTGTTTGAGACATTTTGATAGTCTTAGAAGACCAATAGCAACTGGAGAGAAAATTCTGATAGTGAGATTGGGTTTTGATGCGGAGACGAGAGAGGAAGGAAGAAAAGGAGTGTCTATTCAACTTCTTAAAAGAATTGAAGGAAATGGGAATATATAAGTTTAACCCAATCAGAACAGACTTAACAAGCATAACTCCTTTAACCCTTGTTTTAAGCAAAATTAATTGCTACAATTCCTCATGTTGGAAAATACCCAACTTACCCCTCAAGTTTTCAAATTGATTTGCATCAAGTGCCTTGGTAAAAATGTCAGCCAGCTGTAGCTCAGTGGCAACATGTTCCAATTTAATTGTCTTCTCTTCTACAAGGTCTCTGATAAAGTGATGTCTTATGTCAATATGTTTGGTCCTACTATGCTGAATGGGATTCTTGGAAATGTTGATTGTACTCAGATTGTCACAGTACAATGTCATAACATCTTGTGTGACATTATACTCAGTAAGCATCTGTTTCATCCAGATCATTTGAGAACAGCTACTACCAGCTGCAATGTATTCAGCTTCAGCAGTAGAGAGAGACACACAATTCTGTTTCTTGCTGAACCAGGAAACCAGATTATTTCCCAAGAAGAAACATCCTCCAGAGGTGCTTTTTCTATCATCAGCACTACCAGCCCAATCAACATCACAGTAACCAGTCAGAGTTGGTTCACAGTCATGAGAATATAGCAACCCATAGTTGTAAGTTCCACTCACATACTTCAAAATTCTCTTCACTTGATTGATATGACTGACTTTAGGATCAGCTTGGTATCTTGCACAAACTCCAGCTGCAAAAGCAATGTCAGGTCTGCTGGTTGTTAAGTACAACAAGCTTCCTATCATGCTTCTGTACAGACTTTGATCCACCTTAACCCCGCTTGAATCTTTGGAAAGCTTTAAATGAGTAGGAGCAGGAGTCCTTTTGTGACTGGCATTCTCCATACCAAACTTCTTTACAATGTTCTTAGCATACTTGCTTTGAGATAAGAAGATTGAGTCCTCCATCTGTGAGACTTGCAGTCCAAGAAAATAAGTTAGTTCTCCCATGAGACTCATTTCGAATTCAGCCTGCATCTGGTCAGCAAAATGTTTAACATAGGTTCTAACATTCCTCCAAACACTATGTCATCAACATATATTTGGGCAACCATCAACTTCCCTCCTTCAGTTTTGACAAAGAGTGTTTTGTCCAAGCCTCCTTTTCTGTATCCTTTGTCTGAGAGAAATTTTGTTAACCTGTCATACCATGCTCTAGGAGCTTGTTTCAGGCCATATAGAGCTTTTCTCAATTTGTAGACATGATCAGGGTGGTTTGGATCCACAAAGCCTTTAGGCTGTTCCACATAAGCTTCCTCATTCAAGTACCCATTTAGAAAGGCACTTTTCACATCCATCTGAAATAACTTGAACTTCAGAAGACAAGCAATTGACAATAGGAGTCTGATTGATTCCAGCCTGGCTACAGGTGCAAAGGTTTCATCAAAATCAACCCCTTCAACCTGAGTGTATCCTTGAGCAACAAGTCTTGCCTTATTCCTGGTGACAACTCCTTCAGCATCTGATTTGTTCTTGAAAATCCATTTTGTGCCAATGATGTTAGTTCCTTCAGGTCTAGGAACCAGTTCCCAAACTTCATGTTGCTTGAATTGGTTCAGTTCATCTTGCATTGCTCCAATCCAGTATTCATCAGTTAAATCTTCCTTGACATTTCTTGGTTCCATTTTGGACACAAAACAAGAGTTTGAGATGATTTCTCTAGATCTTGTAATGACTCCACTGTTGGGATCTCCTATGATGAGCTCTTTTGGATGATCCTTCTGAATTCTGATGGAAGGGATCTTGCTAGCTTCCTTTGATTCCGATTCTGCTGTGGTGGTGTTGGGTAGATCATTCTGTTGGGTTGAAGTCTCAAAGAATGTCTCAACATTACAAGGGACATCTATTTCCTCATGATAATCATCAATTATGACATTTATTGATTCCATCATGGCTTTGGTCCTGGAATTGAATACTCTATAAGCTCTGCTGTTTGAGGAGTATCCTAGAAATATGCCTTCATCACTTTTAGGGTCCAGTTTTCTTCTTTGTTCACGATCTGCCAGAATATAGCATTTGCTGCCAAACACATGGAAGTACTTCACAGTTGGCTTTCTTCCTTTCCAGAGTTCATATATGGTGGATGAGGTTCCTTTCTCAAGGTGACCCTGTTATGGACATAACAGGCTGTATTCATAGCTTCAGCCCAAAAATACATAGGAAGTCTTTTGGCATGTATCATTGCTCTGGCAGATTCATGTATGGTCCTGTTTTTTCTTTCCACAACTCCATTTTGTTGAGGAGTTATAGGAGAAGAAAATTCATGACTAATTCCTTCTGAGGAACAGAAATCATCAAACTTGCTGTTTTCAAATTCCTTGCCATGATCACTTCTGATTCTGACAATACACCCTTCCTTTTCTCTTTGAATTCTTTTGCACAATTCTTTAAAAACTTCAAATACATCAGATTTTTCCCTAATGAAGTTAATTCAGGTGAATCTGGAAAAATCATCCACAACCACATAGGCATATCTTTTTCCACCAAGACTCTCCACCTACATTGGTCCCATCAGATCCATGTGAAGAACTTCTAGAACCTTAGAGGTGGTCAGATGTCTTGACTTTGGATGTGACATCCTAGTCTGCTTACCAACCTGACATTCACCACAAACTCTTCCTTCATCAATTTGCAGTCTTGGAATCCCTCTGACTGCCTCCATGGAGATAATCCTTTTCATACCTCTTAGATGAAGATGGCCAAGTTTTTGGTACCACAGTTTCACCTCTTTTTCTTCTTTTGCAATGGAACACACAGAGGAGAAATTAGTGTTCTCAGGCTCCCACAAGTAACAGTTGTCTTTAGATCTGACTCCTTTCATTACAATTTCTTGTTTTTCATTAATTACAAGACATTCAGATTTTGAGAAATTGACCTTGAATCCTAGATCACACAATTGACTGATACTAATGAGATTAGCAGTCAGCCCTTTTACCAGCAGTACTTCATTCAGACTTGGAACTCCAGGGCAGTCCAAATTACCAACTCCTTTGATTTCACCTTTAGCACCATCTCCAAAGGTCACAAAACTGGTGGTGTGAGGTTTAACATTATTGAGGAGGTTCTTGATTCCAGTCATGTGTCTGGAACACCCACTGTCAAAGTACCAGTCTTCCTTTGCAGAGACCCTCAGGGAAGTGTGGGCTATCAGGGCAGTAGCCTTTTTCTTCCATTTAGGAGTATGTGGTACCTTTTTAGACTTAGGTTTGACACCTGAGTTCTGATTAGGGTATCCATGCAATCTGAAGCAGAAAGGCTTTATGTGGCCATACCTCCCACAATGATGACATCTCCATCTTTGGTACCTTTTCTTCATATGTCTCTGTTCCTGATGTTGAGAGTTGTGTTGAGACATCTGTTTTGACATTTGCTTATCAGGCCTGATCTTCTTATCTGTACCAGATTTCTTTGCTTCCACAAATCCTAGTCCAGATTTGTTTCCCACATTTTGTCCAACCTGAAGGATCTCTTCCAATTTGTCTGTTCCATTTGTCAACATCTTGACAGATTTGGTCATTTGATTCAGTTGTGAGTTCAGTAATTGAACTTCCCCTTCAAGATGACTTATAGTTTCAAGGTCTGCCCTTTTTTCAGCCTCCAGCTTTATGATGAGTTTTGATTGTTTCTCATTCTGCACACAGACTTCAGCACTTCTGATACATAATTTCTTGTAAGTATCAGCCAGTTCTTCAAATGTCACTTCTTCATCACTAGTGTCACTTTCAGAGGTACAAACACCAGTTAGAGCAGTAACTAGTTTGGCAGATTCTTCTTCAGAATTACTTTCTGAATCACAGTCAGACCAGGTAACAGTCATTCCTTTCTTTTGTTTCTTAAGAAAGGTAGGACATTCAGCTCGAATATGCCCATATCCTTCACAACCATGACATTGAATTCCTCTGCCTTGATTTCCCTTCTCTTCTGACCTTGGTCTTCTGCTGGAACTTTCAATGTCAGAGGGAATGTTATGAACATTAGACCTTGACTTTGGATCTATTCTTTTGATGAGTTTGTTGAACTGTCTTCCAAGCATGGCTATAGCTTCTGAAATATTTTCTTCTTCATCCTCCTTGTTTTCAACATCAGAGTTGGATACAAGTGTTATGCTCTTGTTCTTCTTGTCACCATTTTCAGTGATCCCCATCTCAAAAGTCTGAAGAGACCCAATAAGTTCATCCACTTTCAACTTGCTGATGTCCTGGGCTTCCTCTATGGCAGTTACCTTCATTGCAAATCTTTTAGGCAAGGATCTGAGAATCCTTCTCACCAATTTTTCTTCTGACATCTTTTCTCCCAGTGCTCCTGAGGTGTTGGCAATCTCCAAGATGTTCATGTGAAACTCATGAATGGTTTCATCTTCCATCATTTTTAGATTCTCAAACTTGGTAGTCAACATCTGAAGCCTTGAAATTTTTACTTTGGAAGTGCCCTCATGGGTAGTTTTGAGAGTGTCCCAAACTTCCTTGGCCAGTTCATATTGATGTACTAGTCTGAATATGTTTCTATCAATTCCATTGAACAAGGCATTTAAAGCTTTGGAATTTCCCAGGGCTAACTCATCTTCTTCTTTACTCCAATCTTCCTCAGGCTTCAGATTGATTGTCCCATCTTTCTCAGTTATGGTGGGATGGTTCCATCCTTTGTCAGCAGCTCTCCAAGCTTTTTTTTCCAGAGATTTTAAGAAGGCAATCATACGAGGTTTCCAGTAGTCATAATTTGTTCCATCCAGAATGGGTGGTCTATTTCCAAAAACTCATTCTTTGTCCATAGTGCCAGAAAGTGATATCCCTAGATCTCACCCAGCAATACAGGCAGGGTGCCTGCTCTGATGCCAATTGAAATTCTGGCTGCAGATACTCAATGTCACGTTCAATGTTATGACACCGTATCTGACTTTCTATAAGACAGTAAATACAAAAACAGTAAAGAACACAGTCAATTGTTTACCCAGTTCAGTGTGCAACAACACCTACTCTGGGGGCTACCAAGCCAGGGAGGAAATCCACTATAAGAGATATTAATTCAGGAATAAACCAACCAGTTTATCTCCTTCACTTAAGACCTACCCAATGCAACTTCAATCTAAGTACAACTTAAACTTGAGTTCCTACTCACTCCCCCTCAATCACAGCAGTGATACTTAAAACAATTTGACTAATGAATTGATGAAGACACTCTTCAAAACATACACTTGATTATGCTTCACAGCTTTTTAATCAAGCAACACAAACACTCTTGCTTCACAGCTTTGAGTGATACATAAACCTAACTTGACTTTGCTTCAAAGCTTTAGTCAAGAGACACAAAAAACACTCTTGCTTCAAAGCTTTGAGTGATACACAACCCTTACAATTAAAACCTATTCCAAGTCACTTATCACAATGATACTTGCTTGGATTACAATAGTTAAAACTATACAGTTTCTAAATGATCTTCAGTCAGAAAAGGGATTAGATTCCAAAACAGCAGCCCTGTTGAATATATAGCAGCTGCATCTTCAGTTAGGGTTTCCACAAAAAGCTAGGGTTAATTTCGTTTGACCTTAAGACTTGGTCACAGGACTTTATCAACCAGGTTAGGGTTGAGCTAGGTTAACCCCAAGTCCACGAGATTTTCTGTTCTGGAAAGACTGAGTCATTTTCCTGAAAAAACTCAAAATTACCCAAACTGCATAACTGTTAGTTCAGAACAGGATGTCTTAACATTTGTTATGACATCTGAATTCCTGTCTACTGATTTTGGTAAATGTGATCTTTTTGCAAAATGCTCAGATACGCACTCATAAACAGCAGCACCTGTATGACAATATTTTTCTGCAAAGGTACCTAATGAATCAGTACCTAATAAACTAGAATGTTATGACATCAGTCATGACATTCACACACCTGGTTTTTCCAAAAATGCATGCCAATAACTAAACAACTACATATACAAACCTTCGAATAACTCATAAACTTCAAACATTCCAACCTTCAAACCTTCAAACAACCCTACGCAATGGCCTCTGCACCATAATATGTCATCAATGCACATTTCAACGGTGAGACATACATTTGTCCCACCTCTGGGTTTTTGTTTAGAGACACAGACAACATCCGATTTATTTTAAACGGGAAAGCCAATTTCTCGTACTTCAAAAAATGATTGGAGGCCAAACTTGGACGAGGCCCGGTGACACATATATTTTATCAGAATCCAGTTTTTTTTGGAAATAACCAAATATTTTTTTATAAGGTTGAGGTTCAAGATGACGAGGATCTCCAGAATATGTTTTCCAGCCATGTGTATTATGGGTACGACTCTATTGAGTTGTACATTATGTTGCGAGAGCCTCAGGTGACACAAGTGATTGATCCTTTGGAGAACGAACAAGCTGAGGTAGATGAAGTTGATGAAGAAGAAGAAGAAGATGACGAGTTAGAGTTTGATGAAATGGTGAATGATGATTCTGATGATGATGTCATACCTAGTATTCCTGCAAAAGAGATCTACACACCACCTCCGCACATGACAAACTTCAACATGGGCGGAGATGAACCGTCTACTGATTTATTTTTCAATCCGTATATGCAGTCAGATGAAAACTTAAAAGAGAAGGACAAGTTTCATAACAGAGAGGAATACATCAGAGCCATAAAAAAATTCCACATGCTCAACTCGGTTGATTTTAAGGTGGACCGTGTCAACCCAGAAAGGTACAAGATCAAGTGTGTCCACCCTGACTGTATGTTCAAGCTGACTGCATCATACAAATTAAGAGGTGATTGTTGGGTCATAGGTTCCATGACTACCCACACTTGTGTAAGTTCTACCCAATCACAGAACCACCGAAAACTTAATTACGATCTCATCTGTCAAGAAATCCTACCACTGGTCAGCAACGAACCATCTTTGAAGGTGAAAACAATCATCTCCCACATCACCACGGTTTTTAACTATACTCCGTCTTACCGTAAGGCGTGGTTAGCAAAGACTAAGGCGATTGAAAAAGTGTACGAAAACTGGAAGGAGTCATACCAAGAACTTCCTCTCTACCTGAATGCACTCAAGACGTATTCTCCGGGTACTGTTTACATTCTAGAAACAGTGCCAGCATACGCCCAAGATGGTAGTCAACTAAACAGCAACATAATATTCAGTTGAGTGTTTTGGGCATTTCAACCTTGCATCACAGGGTTTGCATCATGCAAACCAATTATACAAATTGATGGGACTTGGTTGTATGGGAAATACAAAGGCACGCTACTGATGGCAGTTGCACAAGATGGCAACAACAACATTTTCCCCATTGCCTTTGCCCTGGTCGAGGGGGAGACCGATGGTACTTGGAGCTTTTTTCTGAAAAACCTGCGGACACACATGGCTCCTCAACCAGATCTCTATTTGATCTCGGACAGACATGCCTCCATTGAAAGTGCCTACAATAATCCTGTAAACGGTTGGCATGACCCTCCTTATACGTATGTCTATTGCGTTTGACACATCATCCAGAATTTCACGAGGGAGATCAAGGACAAAACACTAAGGAAAGTGGTTATGAATGTGGGATATGCATTGACACAACCCACATTTAAATATTACCGCAATGAGATCCGTTTGTCAAATCCGGAAGTCGGTAGGTGGATCGACAATATTCCGGTGGAAAATGGACTAGGTCATACGACAATGGCCAAAGATGGGGGCACATGACAACGAATCTTATTGAATCGATGAATGGGGTATTCAAAGGCATACGAAACCTCCCGATCACTGCTTTGGTAAAATCTACGTATTTTAGGATGGCTGCGTTGTTTGCCAAAAGAGGTGAAATGTGGAATACGGTGTTGCAATCTGGACAACTATGGAGTGAAAGCTGCATGAAATACATTAAGGAAGAAAGTGCCAAAGCCAACACTCATATGGTTATACGGTTTGACCGACACAGCCACAACTTCATTGTGAAAGAGACAATCGACCACAACAAAGGCATGCTAAGACAAGAATATAGGGTCATACTACCTTCTCGTTGGTGCGATTGTGGCAGGTTTCGAGCATTTCGTATGCCTTGCTCTCATGTCATTGTCGCTTGTGCTTATACCCATCAAGACGCGCTGCAACTTCTGTCACACATTTACAAATCTGAAACGTTGCTCAACGTTTACAACAACAGCTTTCCTTTGGTAGCAAAATTAGATTATTGGCCTGCATACGACGACGAAATAGTGTGGCACAATGACCAAATGCGAAGGAACAAGAAGGGTCATCCCAAAAGTAAGCACATCACAACAGAAATGGACGATCTTGACAAGCTGGAAAGAAAGTGTGGTTTATGTCGTCAGGTCGGACACAATCGCAAAAATTGTCCGAATTGGGCGTCTGCCTCGACACATAAAAATTGTAATACATAAAATATTTCCTTAATTATGTTGTAAACATTAGGGTTTTCCGTTAACAGATTTTGCTACAATAAATATTGCACGTACAAGAAAAATACACGATATTCCGTCTACGAAATTACAACTGTTAACACAATTTCATCTGACCCATGCATCATCAACATTACATCGCTATTTGTTTTGACTTCCTCCAACCATACATTAGGTCTTCTTGTCGCATGTGAGGTTGTTGTTCGTCTTCGCTGGATCCCTCGAATTTTTCCCCCTCTGCAATGTCTCCATCTAGCCATCGCATCAACTCCCGCTTCAGACGCTCCATGGAGTGAATGTGCCAAAATTTCATTTTCATCGAAGGTTTCGTGGCGGAGAAGATAACGTAACCATCTCTGCTAAAAATCATGGGCGATGTCATGACACAAATAACAGAATAAAAAATAACAAAACAATGCAAGAAAGTGTGAGAAACAACGGAGAAACGGACAAATTATTTATAAAACAGCATTTTGCCTTAGTTTTGCCCTAGGAGTCAAGTGAGATGGCGCCTCCTCTCACTTTTAAAGTGCATGCGCCATCTCACTGTTTCTAGTGATTTCTGGTAAACAACCGCTAGTCTTCCAAACTATCGAATAATCTTTCTGACTGTTATTCAATTCCTCTGGTAACTCACAGGATCGACTAGATTGATCCTAGGACTCCTTGGATATTAAGGTTACTCTCACGATCGAACAGATATTCATGGTTGATATTGTATATGTGTTTGGCTTATTTCGATTTCTCTCTCTAAAAGTCTAAAGATGTAATCAAAATGTGTGTGAAAACTAAGTTACATGAATAAATGCTAATTGTAATGCTAATTGTAAAGACATGTAAAACTGCATAAAAGTGAAGTAAATGGTTTCGACTTACAAAACAGTTAATATAAAGGATTTCTGGAACGTAAAAGGTTTGACTTTAAGGCTTGAAGGTAAAGGTATGGAAAATATGACAGTTTTCTGAGATATAAAGTGCTTGAAATATGAAGAAAACATTAAAATGTAAAACTTTGAAGAAGAGATTTCGAAGTGAAAAGACTGTGAATAAGAAAACTTGTAAATGTTATTTGACAAAAGGAATAAAGGAAAGTACTGGAAATGGTAAAAGGTTTTCATTAAATCAGAAATACATGGTGCTATCATACATACATTTCTCTTGCATTCGTTTCCCTTGCCATGTGGTAGTTTGAATGTTACTGAGTATTTTGTATAATAGATATGACACACGAAATCCTAATACTAAGACTTCTATTTATACTAATTCGACCATAACGGTCTTGCTATAGGATTATGCCACGTTTAGAACATGCAAGACAATGCCTCTTTCATCTTTCCACGTGTCCCCAAATGCTCCAACACATAACTTTCAAACTTCGAAAGTCCCGCTTCCATTTGAATTTCAAATGCTTTGGTGCTTCTCCGTTTCGAACGCTCTTCCCAGACACAGCCTTGTTGTTATTTCGAGACTTCTTTAGATATGTTCCCATAATTGCCACTCGAAGCTCCAAGCTTTGACACACTTATTCGAAACACTGCTTCTGCTACTTCGAAACATGACGCTTTACCTCATTTCGATCAAAACGTTTAATTCATTTGGCTTCTAATAACATTATCAAAATCTTCAGCCAACAAATTGCACCTTTAAAATATGTATTTCGATTCCTCTGAGAAATACCTATTTTAAACACCTACACAAGATTTTGATGGGACTTTCGAATCATCGTAACATTTAATGCATTTGACTCCAGTCACGTCAATCATAGCACCTTTTGGATTCCTTAACCGCCTGGAGCCACTTCACAGCGTGGTGCAGTTACAAATAATGATTATCTTCAAATCACGCCTATTACCCATGTTAACTTTACGCCACCTCTTCATCACACCAACCCATGATCTCCACGTATCACACCTTTATTCGGTGGATGCTTAAACTTCCCCATTATAAAACATCAACTTAATCTTCTTCTTTTCTTTTCACACTCTAAATCTTTCACACTCTAAATCTTTTACCCTCTAAATCTTTTACCCTCCTTCTCTCGTAAAACAATCCAAGCTTTCAACATCTTTCAAAAATGTCTTCTTCTACTTCATCCCAACTCAAGAAAGTCTCCAAGAAGAAAGGAAAAACTGCAGGAGCTACCATGGAAAGTAAAATCATCACCCTCCAAGGTCAATCCGCCCTTGCCCCTCAGATGATTTCAAAAGAAAAAGAAATGCTGTATGCGTCACAGGTACTCATTCCTACCAACGTTGCTGGTAAGAGGTTAGCTTTAAATGGCCCTCTTACGGTTTTTGAAATATTAAAAGACACCAGGACGATTTTCCCAGTTTGTTATAGCTTCAAACCCTTATTTAACAAAATGGACGCCCCTAAGGCAGTAGAATCTCCTAGTTCAAATACCATAGAAACCCCAACTGTTCCTCCTAAGGACCCCTTTGTTTTGGATTATGTAAAAAGTAATTTTAAGCCATTTCGATCTTGCCCCACCTCTGATATTGCTTATCAAAATTGGTTCACAAAAGTAGAAGCTAAGAAATCCCAGCAATGGGAAGAATTAGGCATCTATAACCTGATTAAGCTATCGAAGCCTGGTTTCACCTACAGCCACCCTCTGCTATTCGCGTCCCTTTATTTCTGGGACAGTACCTATAACACTTTCCATCTCCCAGGTGGAATGATCACCCCAACCTTCTTCGACATAGCGGCCATCACTGGGCTATCGCCAGTGGGAGAAACTTATATACCCGACAACGAAGAGCACTCAAGCATAATTGACTTCGAAGTCAAGCTAGCCAGTTTTTCCAAATTTATCAGTCATTACCATGCTGAGGGGGACAATGTGTCTGACGTAGAGCACATTGCTTTCTTAACCCTGTGGCTGTCAAGATACGTTTTCTGCAGTAGATCCCTACAGGTAGCTAGTAGGTTCATTCCTCTAGCTAGGGACTTGCATGAAAATCGAAAAGTGTGCCTAAGTGAACTGCTCTTAGTTGACCTCTATGAAAGCCTGAGGTCAGCTGTTTCGAGCCTCAAATCCCACACCTCCAAAAATATTCTATTGGCTGGCCCCTTTTGGTTACTCCAACTATGGCTAAATGCCATGTTCGAACCCTCCTTATCAACCGCCAACACCATTGATGAGCAAGATTCTGAGATAAGTGATAGGATAGTCGAAGGCACTAGGCTTCGAAGATTAACTCCCAATGACGACAAAGATGACTTCAAAGTTCAATTCTCGAAGTACATCATGATATTCTCCAAAAGGCACAAGTTTGAAGAGAGCATGGCGCCTTTTGCTTCGAGGGCTCATGGACCTTCTTGGTTCACCATGGCTCTCTCAGAAGCTATCAAGAGCAAGGAGATTCAGGATGTATGGAGAGCTTTTTTGCTGCCTAGACTCATTTCTTCAAGAATAACCCCAGCCAAGAACCAAAATTTTCTCTTTGCCTACCAACCAAACTTCGTTTCGAGGCAGTTTGGCTTATGCCAACTGATTCCTGAACCTTTATTTCAAACTGAGAGCGCCGTCACTTCTGGACGAACTTTCAAGGCACGGGAAGCCAAAATACAGCAAGAACAATATCAAGGCTTTGCCCAATTTGAGCTGATAACCTTCGAACCTACCCATCTCGCGGCTAAAGGATTTCTGGAATGGTGGACCAAGTTCTATCAAACTTATATGTTCGATACACTTACAATTCGACAGAAACTAATTGATGCCTTCGATGTGCAGGTACCAACAAAGAAAGGTATGTTTACTCATGCCAAAGAGATTAAAGCTTTCCAAAATTATTTTGAAACTACTTACGACCCCACGCGCTTGGACTCCACTGTGCATCAAGCAGCTGAGACCTTGAAGGAAAAATTTAAACAAAAAGTTTCTAAGTTAAAACTTCCTTCAGGGCTGTCACCTGAGGATAGGTATAGGTTGGCATTCGAAATGCATCCACCTAAATTTCCCAGATTACCTACCTCAGAACTGGCTCTGGCTTGGTTTCCCCCATATCCATGGTGGTTTACTTGCAAAGAGATGTTCAAATATCTTCAAAGGAAACCAAAGCCATCTGAGACTGTGACATGGGCTCGATACTGGCTTCATGATTTCCCAGGACACCTTCGATACGACCTTTCTGCCATGACAATTAAATCTGATCAAGGCACAGGTGCGAATGCTTGGGAAAATCCCAAATGTCTTTTATTTTCCATATCTTTAAACTTTGCTTTAATTGTTTCGATTTTCAGCTATTAGGATAAAGACAACTGCCTCGAAGTCGAAAGAAGGGAGTGCCTCTCAAGCCTCCATCGAAACTACTGACAAAGTGACTCCACCCTAAACAACCACTACTGCTGCAACTAAAACAACAACAATAATACCAACAACAACCAGTGTTCCAATTCCAACGGTAATCACTTAGCCTTGATGTTTCGAATTCACTCATGCTTTATGGTTTACATCTAACCCCAAGTTTTAAAATTCTTTCAGACCAACAAGCTTCCTCCTACTACTCCCAAGAAGCGGAAATCAAGCACCACTGGGGAAGACCCCAATGCTGGAGGAAACTTAAATACTGCTTCGAAGAAGAAGCCAAAGAAAGATATTTCGAAAAGCACCGTTCCAACTAGTGTCTCTGGACTTGATTCCAGGGATGCTGCTCCCTCACCCAAATCCAAAAATCCACCTTCGACCTCCAACCCAACGTTGGAACGTATAGCTAGTAACCTCTCCTCTGAGAGTCCACAGGTAAATTGAACCTTTAAATTTTTTTTACAATACTAACTTCTTATTACCTTGGTGAATGTTTTTCCTTAACATTCTGTTGTTCCTTGCAGAACATCTTGAATCCAGCTTCCACTATTTCGACCTCACCATCCAGAGCTGCTGCTCCGCTCAACTCCTCTCCTCAAGGAGATTCCAGCAACCTGGTCCAAAATAAAGGTTCCTCCAATATGGCGGTTCTGGCTGGAACTTCTGAACAGCAGGATGATCAAGGTACCTCCATTCCTCTGAAAGAGATAAACGAAACAACACTTCAAACGTCTGCAGAGGATTTGCAAAGGGCTTCTCTTCAAAAGTCCCCTCTTGAAACTCTTCAAGAGGACCCAAAGGACACTCAAACTGAAGAAGAGAAAGCTGATTCTGGGCAAAGAGCCGAAGAATCTGCAGACGAAGAATCTGAGGAGGAAAATGCCAATGACGGTTCGACTGCTGGGACGGAGTCCAACGCAAATAGCAGTGAAAGGGATGGTATCGAAGTGGTGGACTTGGACGAGGATGAAGAAGACCAAGAGCACGAAACGAATGAAGGGGATGGTAATGCAACCAACGAACCCCTAGAGGTTGAAATAAACGTGGCTCCCCTACGTGTGGAACTCCCTCAATCCTCTCTGTCTCGAATGACTGACGAGGAACTGGCACTTCTGAGACGAAATGACCCTATTGGGTACATGAAGGTAAAGTTGGCTCAGAGGGACGTCCCACTCGCTAGGGCTGGCACAAGTTCGACCAACTATCCTCTTCCCACAGATGAAAGAATTGTTCTTCTTAACAAAATTAGGAAAACCATTCTCAATGTGGATATATTCGAAGTGCTTAAGCAAGATAGTACTGCTTGCTATACTATGAAGGAGCTGCTCACAAAGGTCAATCTTTCCACCTGCTCCTTGCCAGTTAGTACTCTCTTGTTCGATCTTCAGAATTTGCTGGACAACGTAACTGGTTACCTTCTCCAAGACGGATCTGCTGCCAAGAAGGTTCAAGAGAAACGCATTGCCATGGATGCCGCTTATGAACAAGCTTCGAAACTCTCTCAAGAAGCTGAGGATCAAGCTATGCATCTGAAGCAGGTGAAAACTGATTATGAGGCTCGAGTTGAGTCTATCCTTCTTTGGGAAAGGCAGATTATGGAACTTCAACAGAAGGTTAAGGAGGCTAAAGAACAACAACTAGCCTTCGAAACCAATTCTGCTGGTAACCAATTCGAAGAGCTTCTCAACCAGGGGCTTGCGGAAATGGAGACTGCAGAACAACTTAAAGGAGAAGTGGTAACCTTGGAAGGAGCCAGGCGGTTCGCTCAGCAGAAACTTGAATCATTTCGAAGCACTTTTAATCGATTGAAAAATAATTCTTATTTCTAGATTTTGATGTTTATTTGACTATAATTTTGGTTTCTTACATGTAATATTCGAACAACGCCATTTTGGCATTTTATCTTGCCATCTTGGCTTTTTATAATATCTTGTTTACGTTGTTACTATTCGAATCTCCCGCAGGCTTGGCTTATATTTCTTTAAATATTTCCCATTAACCTTTAGGACACGTTTATCATCCATGAGTTCTTCGATTTCGTATGCATTGTTTGAGAATACTTTTAATATTCGAAAAGGTCCTTCCCAATGAGGTGACCATTTACCTAACGCTTTATTCTTCTTGTCCATAGGCAATATGACTCTCCAAACCAAGTCATTAATAATGAATACTTTTTTCTTCACCCTTTTATTGTATGTTCTGGCCACTCTTTCTTTTTGCCTCATCAAAATTTCCAATGCATGTAATCTAATTTCGTCCAACTCAACTAATTCATTCATCATCATTTCCCAATATAATGCAGTTGGGATTTCGTTTTGTCTCTGAGTTCGAACTGATTGCAGATGAATTTCTACTGGCAACACTGCATCATGACCAAATGTGAGTTGGAAAGGCGTAGTGTTAGTAGCTTCCTTAGGAGATGTTCTACAAGCCCATAATATTTGGTCCAGAGTTTTGTGCCAGTTTCTTGGCTTTTTGCCAATATGCTTCTTGATTAATCCTATTATTACTTTATTTGCTGCTTCGACTTGTCCGTTTGCTTGAGCATAATATGGCGTTGATGTTAGCAATCTAAACCCCATTTCTTGGGCAAATCCTTGCATCTTTCTACCAGTAAACACAAAGCCGTGGTCTGTAGTTATGCTCTCTGGCAATCCGAACCTATAGATAATGTGCTTTTGTATAAATTCAATAATAGCCTCTTGATCAGCAACTACCAGTGGTATAGCTTCGATCCATTTGGTAAAATAATCTATTCCCACCAAGATGTATTTCTGTCCTTTGGACGAAGCAGGATTTATTTCTCCTATCAAATCCAATGCCCATCCTCTAAATGGCCATGGTTTGATGATCGAATGCAACTCACTTGCAGGGGCATGTTGAATTCCTGCATGTTTCTGACATTCCTCACATCCTTTAGCAAAGTCTATGCAATCTTTGAGCATGCTAGGCCAATACAAGCCGTATCGAAATAACAACCATTTCATTTTATGGCCTGCTTGATGTGCCCCACATGCCCCATTATGGACTTCAGACAATGCTAAGTATGCCTCACTTTCTCCTAGGCATTTCAATAATACACCCTCTTGGGTCTTTTTAAACAATTCGTTCCCCATGAGGAGATATGACAATGCTCTATATTTTGTTTTTCTATCCACCTTTAGAGTTGGGTCTGCTAAATAACTATTCAATGGACTTCGCCAATCTGCATCTGACAAAGTATTTATGGCTAATATTTCAAATCTCTGTTTCTCAGCATATCCCAATCTCATACTTTCCAGATCCGATGGTGTGAATCTAGTAGCCATAACTCTTCCCCTTAATTCGACCAAATCCTTGAAGTTCTTGGTAGACACTTTATAACCTGAAGCCAACTGCGCTAAGTCATTTGCTTCTTGGTTCTCTATTCTTGGTATGTGTTGAATATCCATGTATTCAAATTTCCTTAATAGCCTATTGACTATGACGAAGTATACCATTAAATTTTCCTTTATGCACTTGTATTCCTTTGTGATTTGTTTGACCACTAATTCAGAGTCTCCTTTAATTTCGACTCTGGTTGCCCCCAATTCCAACAAAGCTTCAAGTCCAACAATGAGCGCTTCATACTCAGCTTCGTTGTTTGAACAACGAGGACCATCTAATTTATACTTGAATTTTGTTGGAATTCCTTCAGGAGAAATCAGAAGGACTCCAACACCACTTCCATTCCTGTGGGTTGAACCATCAAAGTACAATTTCCATGGTTGCATTTCGACGTAACTCATGACCGTCTGCTCAACCAACGAATGGTCCACAATGAAGTCAGGAATCACTTGACCTTTCATAGCTTTTAAAGGCATGAAAGTCAACGAATATTCTGTTAAGGCTAAAGCCCACTTGCCAACTCTGCTATGCATTATTGGTTTTGAAAGCATATGTTTAATGACATCGAAATGAGATGAAACATAAACATCAACAGGTTTTATATAATACTTGAGTTTCATACAAGAGAAATACAAACAGAGACATAGCTTTTCTAAATTGCTATATATGGTCTCTGCATCATTTAGCACTCTACTTAAATAGTATATGGCTCTTTCGACGCCATTGCTATCCTCTTGTGCTAGCATACTACCTATACTAACTTCAGAGGCAGATATGTACAATCTCATGGGCTTCCCCCATGAAGGTGGAGACAAAATAGGAGGCTGAGAAAGGTATTCTTTTATCCTGTCAAACGCCTCCTGGTGAGCTTCGTTCCATTCGAAGGCTTGACCTTGCTTTAGACGAAGTAACGGAGAGAAAGCTTGGGTTCTTCCACTTAGGTTCGAGATGAATCTTATGAGGAAGTTAATTTTCCCTAGCAGAGATTGCAACTCCCTTTTTGACGCAGGTGCTTTCGTCTCCATTATGGCTTTGGTTTTGTTCTGGTTGATTTCGATTCCTTTCTTGTGAACCACAAAACCAAGAAAATCTCCAGCCTGCACAAAAAATGCACATTTAAGGGGATTCATCTTTAAGCCATGTTTTCTCATTCGCTCGAATGATTGGCTTAAATGATGCAAATGTGTTTCTGAAGATATAGATTTGATGACTATATCGTCAATATACACCTGCATGAAGGTTTCAATGAAATCATGAAAAATTGAATTCATTGCCCTTTGATAAGTTGCCCCAGCATTCTTTAAACCAAAAGGCATCACCACCCATTCGTAGGTGCCTAAGGCTCCTGGGCAACGAAATGCTGTCTTTGCAACATCTTCTTCAGCAATGAAAATCTGGTTATACCCAGAGTATCCATCTAACATACTCAAGTATTCGAACCCTGCAGCAGAATCTACTAGCATTTCTGCCACGGGCATGGAATATTCATCTTTAGGGGTTGCAGTGTTTAAATCCCTAAAATCTATGCAAATTCTTAAAGAACCATTTTTCTTAATAACGGGTACTATGTTTGCTAACCATTCGACGTACCTTGTTGTTCTGATGAATTTGCAACGCAGCAACCTTTCGATCTCAGCTTTAATTTTTGTGAGAACCGCTGGTGCGAATCTTCTGGGAGTTTGTTTGATGGGCCTCTTGCCATCTTTGATTGGCAGTCTGTGTTCGACCAACTCCCTCTTTAAACCAGGCATCTCGTCATAATCCCATGCGAAGCAATCTTTGTTTTCCTTAAGGACTTCGATCACTCCCTTCTTGAGGCCTGGGCTAAGTTTAACACTTATGTAGGTTACTCTTTTCGTTTTTTCATCCCCTAAGTTGACTTCTTCGAGTGGATCCTGTGCCAACATTTTGGCACCTGAGTTTATGGGGTCCCTTTCGAAGCCTAAGGATTCTTTATCATAGATGGCATCCAACCTTTGATCCATCTCAAACTCTTTGAAGGGTGAGCATTTCGAACCCTCCCCACTGACTTCGTTCGTCTTTATAGTTGATTTATTTATTTCAGCCTCTAAGGCCGCTTTTGATTCGTTCTCAGCCATATAGGCCGAAATCCTTTCGAAAAAGGTAGACTCAGTCATGGCTAAGGTTGTCGAAGTCCCAGCCTGCTGGCCGTTTTTGTATAGTGTTTTCGACTCCCTCTTCTTCATTGATTATTGTTCTATCCCAGTAAAGGCCATCATGACGAAGGGTCATGTAGTAGTGGGCGTTTCTAGTTTCATTAATCTCATCATTTGGAACACACGGAGCAATCTTTGCCAGATTTTTATCATAATCCCTCTTGTCAACTAAATTGACAGTTGACATAAAGTAACTCTGGTCTGCTTCGATGTTTTCCACGATTCCATCATCTCTCCACAAAACTAGTCGCTGATGCATTGACGAAGGAACTGCCCCCACGCCATGGATCCACTCTCTTCCCAGCAGTAGGTTATAGTTGGCCTTGGCTTCGATCACCATAAACATGGTGGGCCTACAGCTTGAGCCTATTGTCAATTCCAACTGGACCACCCCCAGTGTTTTGCCCACTTTTCCTTCATAATTGGACAGAACCATATTATGGGGCTTGATGTCTCCTTCGCGGATCTCTAATCTTTTTAGCATGAAATGGGGTATCAAATTGACTGCAGCACCCCCATCCACTAGAACTTTGTTCACACCATGGACACCAACTTTCGCCCGAATGAAAAGTGGCTTGAGATGGTTCTTCATTGCAGGTTCTGGACGTTCGAAGAACGCATTTTGTTCCTCAACAGCCCCATTGTCCATCACATAGTAGCACACGGGCCTATGTTTCATCAAATCTGTGGTGTCTTCCTCCTCATATTCGTTGATTTCGGTTTCCTGCCCAAATTCGCAGGGAAGCACAGACACCACATTACAGTTCAAGTTAAATGAAGACTCCCCCTCCGATTCAAAGTTATCTGTTATCATATCTCCGTCCTCTTCCGGGCCTGGAGTGTATTCCTTTGGTTCATCGCGTTGTTCTTCAGAGAAGAGCCTCCTATTGACTGGAGGTTTGTCTTCAGTTTGATTTTTTGGTTTGTTGGTGCTAGATTCACCTTGGTTTTTCGTTGAAGTAACCCCTTTGTTTGCCACAGCTTCTCTCTCAGCCTTTCGAATCCTTTGCTGTCTGCGCCACTGGGACCTTGACATGGGGTTCCTTCCTTTGTAATTTTCTAATCTCACTTCCTCCCTTTTTGCTGTGTTGAATTGCCTCCTGTATGTCACAGCATGGCGTGCATTTCGTTCAGTGTTTCTCCATCTATCTTTGCCTTTGTCATTTCTGACCTGTAACCATCTATCGGTTGGCACTTCAGCAGGGAGTTTGAAAGTCACTCTTCGAGCAGCCTTGGGGTGAGGGCTATCAGGCCTTCGCTGTTTGTGTCTGCTGTCGAAACGTGGGCCCATCTGGGCAGTTTCTTGATGGTTCCAGCAAGGGGCGAAGGGAATCGTTTCGAAGGCCCTGGCCATGCTTTGGTCATACACAGCAGAACACCTTGGGCAAATCAAGCACTTGGTTGCCCCTTTGTAGCAGCGAAACACAAATTCCAGCAAACTTTCTCCAGCCTTGGGATAACACCTAAAAAGCTGGTTATCCTGGCGCCAATTGTTGCCAGTTCGAGTCCTCTGTACCCTTTCGAAATTCGCAGCGATTCTTTGATTGCAGAGGATGCTGCACCTAGGGCACAATATCATGCCTGAATCTCCTTTGTGGCATGTCATGAGATAATCCTTGAGACTAGCATCTCCAGTGTGATTATCCCCCATTCTATACTTTTCTTTTTCTAAGTATTTTTCCACTTCCTCCATCTCAGAGCGAGGTCTTTCCATATCCACCATATTTATTTCCACATCTCCCTCTTTAGCTTCATCATCACCCCATCCTGTGGGCTTTATATCCTCAATCTGAACCTTCGAACTCTCTGGGGCAGAATATTTGACCAAATAGTCAAATTTTCCACTAGGTTCCCCTAGAGTGTCCCATATTTCTTTCTGGAGGGAAATTGGCTGTGTGATTTGGACTTTCTCCAATTCCAGCCTCAAGCCTTCAGTGACTTGTGTTAATTCTTGGTTTTGATTTCCCTGGCCTTCAGTAGCCTAGGTTTCTCTTGCAACAGCTACAGGGGCGGCAATCGGAGTCTCTGGCGTATTCTGGATGTCTTCAGTGACCTCCTCGCTGACTTCGACCATCACCCAGTTTTCAACTCCAGTACCCTTCTCTCCTGTTAGGGCGTCGCTTTGATCAGTTTCCACCATGTTGACCTCTCCAATGCATGCAGGCTCGGAGTAGTTGGTGTCTGCGACGCCCAAGGGATCTTCGTCCACTTTCATCTTCACCTTATCAGCAAACTTTAGTCTGCCATCTTTGATCGCGTTTTGAATCAGGTCCCTGAAAAGAAAACATTGTGAAGTTTTGTGGCCTAGGAAACTATGATATTTGCAAAATCCTCTCTTCTTTCTCTGATCCAAAGGAGGTATTTTGACATTTGATGACACAATTAGTTGGCCATCTTTGACAAGTAAGTCAAAAATCTCGTCACATTTAGTGACATCGAAGGTATAAACCTTCTTTGGAAATTTGTCACTTTTTTCATTTTCAACAATATCTTTCCCTTTTGTGGGAACTAACAATTTGCAGGAATAAGGCGGGGCCTGTTTTAATTCAGCGAGGTCGATTTCGACCTCTTCGAATTCGAATTGAGGATATTCTTCTGCTTCCTCAGTCCCAACATAGGAAATCCTTTCTTTCTTGCTATTCTTAAAGACTCTGGCTTTTTCGGCCTTTAGTCTTTCGACCTGTCGAACCCTATCGGCTAACTGAGCCATATCCCTCAAATATTGAGTGTCTAGTTTCTTTCGAATAGAATAATCCAAGCCACCAGCGGCCATTTCGACTAACTCATGTTCAGGCACTACTGTGTAACATCTGGATTTCAAAAGCCTAAATCTATTCAAATAATCATCTATGGGTTCGGTGAAATTTCTCTTAACACTGGCCAGTTCCTTCAAACTTATTTTCGACTGTCCCATGTAAAATTGTTCATGGAATAATCTCTCTAAGAGAGCCCAAGTGTCAATGGACCCAGGAGGCAAAGTGGTAAACCATGTGAAGGCGTTTTTTGTCAAGGAACTTGGGAAGTATTTGATCCTGAGATCTTCATTATTGGCTATATCTCCCGCTTCGGTTAGATATCTCGCTATGTGTTCGACTGTTGACTCATTGGTATCCCCAGCGAACTTTGTAAATTTAGGGACTTTATATCCCCTTGGTAAATCGGTATGCATTATGCAATCCAATATAGGAGAAGCGTAATTTGGCCTCCTCATTCCTGTGTTGAGGCCATTCTGGGCCATGACTCTCTCTATCATGGTGGTTAGGTTGTTTTCTGCCAAGATGTTATCGTTTCGAATTCTATGAACGACGGCATCGACATCTTGATTTCGACCAACCAAAACAACTCCCCTAGGTTGTTCTTCTCGAAACTCTGGGGCTTCTAGCCTTTCGACCCTTGCCCCTGGTTCCATAATTTCCCTTTGTGGGCCCGGGATTATTGGGGCTTCTAACCTTGGTGCCCTGGCCCCTAAGTTAACTTCTTCTCTGGGTGGTCTATAAATCGGGTCGTTAGCAGTTTGTTCTATAACAGGCATGTTTGTTCGAAATCCCGCCTGATTCTGCCTACGCCTTTCTGGGGGAGCAAAGAAATCTGCTATTCGACTCATATTGTCAGCGTTTTCCCTGTTTGTCACAGTCACATTTTGCACTATTAGGGAAAATATCTCCTGCATGGTTTGTGCTAACACCCCTATCATATTATGGTTACTGTCATCCATCAATTGCCTAAAAGCCAACTGGTTGTCTGTGGTTAGGATATGCATTGTGCTATAACCCACCGACCCTTGGTTATTTGTCATAAACTGATTCGCCCCAGACCCAGACCCTAGTTGTGGAGATGAATTCGATGTGGAATTGTGTAAACCTACCATAAAAGATGTTGGCATTCCATAAGAGGAATTTCTGGTTCTATTCCCATCGAAACCGGGTGGTCTAGTTAATGGAGTGGCGAAATGGGATTGTGTCCCTGATGGTGGAACGAATCCCCCAGGGTAGCCAATGGTTCCAGTATTTCCTAAGATCGAACTATTAGTCGATATGCCACTTACTCAATTAGTGGCTATGTTACTGGTCGAAGATGCAACAGACTGTGCATTCGAAGGGATTACATTAGATGTTCCGATCGAAGTGGACGCGTTAGTGCCTGTTGCATGTGGGCCATTTTGGTCCCCTTGTTGATTGTCTGAACTAGACATTTTGTCCAAACGTTTTCTTCTGGATAAAGGTTGGTTGCTGTTGGTTATCTTACCACTTCTCAGGTTCATAAAACAGCAAACTTCTTAGGTTCCAACGTTTTTGTAATGGTTATGTCTCAACAATCCTTATTTCTAATATCCAATTATTTGTCCCACCAGGTGTGCCAATTTGTTTCCAGTGATTTCTGGTAAACAACCGCTAGTCTTCCAAACTATCGAATAATCTTTCTGACTGTTATTCAATTCCTCTAGTAACTCACAGGATCGACTAGATTGATCCTAGGACTCCTTGGATATTAAGGTTACTCTCACGATCGAACAGATATTCATGGTTGATATTGTATATGTGTTTGGCTTATTTCGATTTCTCTCTCTAAAAGTCTAAAGATGTAATCAAAATGTGTGTGAAAACTAAGTTACATGAATAAATGCTAATTGTAATGCTAATTGTAAAGACATGTAAAACTGCATAAAAGTGAAGTAAATGGTTTCGACTTACAAAACAGTTAATATAAAGGATTTCTGGAACGTAAAAGGTTTGACTTTAAGGCTTGAAGGTAAAGGTATGGAAAATATGACAGTTTTCTGAGATATAAAGTGCTTGAAATATGAAGAAAACATTAAAATGTAAAACTTTGAAGAAGAGATTTCGAAGTGAAAAGACTGTGAATAAGAAAACTTGTAAATGTTATTTGACAAAAGGAATAAAGGAAAGTACTGGAAATGGTAAAAGGTTTTCATTAAATCAGAAATACATGGTGCTATCATACATACATTTCTCTTGCATTCGTTTCCCTTGCCATGTGGTAGTTTGAATGTTACTGAGTATTTTGTATAATAGATATGACACACGAAATCCTAATACTAAGACTTCTATTTATACTAATTCGACCATAACGGTCTTGCTATAGGATTATGCCACGTTTAGAACATGCAAGACAATACCTCTTTCATCTTTCCACGTGTCCCCAAATGCTCCAACACATAACTTTCAAACTTCGAAAGTCCCGCTTCCATTTGAATTTCAAATGCTTTGGTGCTTCTCCGTTTCGAACGCTCTTCCCAGACACAGCCTTGTTGTTATTTCGAGACTTCTTTAGATATGTTCCCATAATTGCCACTCGAAGCTCCAAGCTTTGACACACTTATTCGAAACACTGCTTCTGCTACTTCGAAACATGACGCTTTACCTCATTTCGATCAAAACGTTTAATTCATTTGGCTTCTAATAACATTATCAAAATCTTCAGCCAACACTCACTTGGCTAAAAAAGAGAGGAGGCGCCAAGTGAGATGGCGCCTAGGGCAAAACTAGAGGTGGAGGCGCCAAGTGAGATGACTCCTCCTTTAGAGAGTCATCCGAAACATGGTTATTTACGTAATTTTTTCCGAAACCAGGTTATTTGCGAAATTTTATTTCAATACTTGGTTATTGTAAAAAAAAATTCGAGATATGTCATTTAACCCTATTTTTTTTTTTTAACTAGAGAGGTGGACGTGGTCTTCCCCTGTCCCTCCACTCCACCACTGCACGTAAGAACTACGGCCTGCCACTAATAGACATTAGTGTCACAATAACACTCCCAAACTACCTATTTTTTGTGTGGCTATTTTGCTTTCTTTTGTCGGCTCCGAAACCTTCCATTTTCCACGTGTTATTATGTATTAAATATAAAATATCTATCTCCTCTATGTAAATCGGTTGACACGTCCTTAGTTTGTCGATACCCATACTGGATCGGAGGGATCGAAGTTGAAGAAGTTCATTTTCTAGATCCCTTAATTGTGAAAAAATGCATTAGCTCAACAGCTTTTTCAAGGACAACCCTTTGTTAAAACCAAATCTTGACTAACCGTCCATACAAGAGATTTCATCCATAACATCGACCTGCTAAGACAAATAGAGGGTTTCACGAAGAGAAGATTTCCAATAATTGAAAACCACCATATGGCTATTTTTCATGCTATGATCATCACACTTTGATTCTTTAAAGATGGGTAGATGCAATTGTAGCTCAGCATTTCATTGCTTTCTTAAAAAGAAAATCTCTAACACAAAGAGGTAAATGGTACATGATAGCCATGACAGTAGTATAATGACCATAAGAGAACCATGCAGGTGGTTTCTTTCTAAGGACAGCCGCTACAGTATGTTTAGCAAACTCATCTGCAGGGGTTGATCTTGACCTCTGAGAAAATAGAGCTCTCTCTCTGATTGCTGCTTCAAATGGCTTGAACAGTTTCCATTCCGGCATGCTGTTGTAGATGGATATGCCAGAATTTCCAATATTCGACTTCACAGCTCCAGGGACAACATTCACAACATCAATTCCAAAATGACCAAGTTCCAATCTGTTTGTTCAAAATAACCATAATTATAAGCTACTATAAAGGAAAATGGTCAAATGGAAATCACCTAAAAACTCAAAAAAAAATGGCAGAGTTCAGAGTCACCATATCTCATATGGTATATTGTTTTGCATCCACCGAAAATTGACATTAGTAATGTAATACTAATATGAATATTAAGAGTAAAAACACATACTAAGTTGGTTCTGGAAAATGAAAAGTATGAACTTATTTTTTCAAAAAAGTTAAATATCGGTCAAATTAGTCTTTCTTAAGATAAATTTTAGAGACATTTTAGTCTCTATCATGAACTACCTTAACTTGACATTTTCTATATATTAGGGAACAAAGATGTCTCATTTCAGTTTTTTTCCCTTTCAATTGTCATTTGGACTTCACTCATACTATAGAGTAGTTCTTAACAAACTCCACTAGATTCCATTTTTTCATCAAATTACCACATTGATTGCAGATGATGACGGTCCATGGCAGAACCAAAATAATGCCATACCGACCGCTTAACGGCGCCGTTATATCGGATTATGACGGAAAAACCCGCAATATTGGCCGATATTTACCATTATGGTGAGCCCAAAAACCACTATGTATATCCACCGTATATTTGATCACACTGGTAACAAGAGACTGATTCTACAACTTAAAGGAGAGATTCTAATTCACACGCTGTAGTAAGTCTCTAACTAACACCAAGGCTCTCTTCATGTACACAACAAAACAACAATTTCTTAACCAATTGAATTACCTTTAGTTATAATATGATGCAGACATGAACAGCATTTCTAAGATTAAAACAAGTTTGAAGAAGGGAAAGTTAAAACCTTAACGTATCTGTCAAAGCATGAAGAGCAGCTTTAGAAGCACCGTAAGCACCCGACCAAGGTCCAGAGGCCAATCCTATAACACTGCCAATATTCACAATCTTTCCCTGTTTCCTAGCAGCCATGTGAGGAACCACCGCCTGAACCATTCTCAACGAACCTGCACAAGTATGCAGTGCAAAATAGATTTTCTTTTTCGTGAAAAGCCAAATGAATTTCAATTAAGGATAAAGTTATGCAATGAAAAATAGATTTTCTTTTTGGTTAAAAGCCAAATAAATTTCAATTAAGGAGAAAGCAGGAAAGGAATACTCTAATCCATTTACAAGAAACATGACAGAAAAGTTACACAAAACCAAAACCTAAAACTTACTAACAACATCGATCAAGAATTTTATTCATGTTTTACACTACCGTTCAATTATTAATATTTGATAACTAAAAACATTTAACTTTAATCATAACTACTTCTAAATCACATACATCCTTGATTGTGATTATTTATGATGCAACAACAACAACAACAACTAAAGCCTTATTCCATAAAGTGGAGTCGACTACATGAGTCAATTTTTACCATATGTTCTATTCAGAACCATATTTTTATTCAAATCGTTAATCTCAAGGTCTTTATTAATAATTTCTCTAATAGTTTTTCCACATCTTCCTCAACCTCTAGTGGTTTGACTTCTCTCCATCTATTATATTCTTCTTACCAAATGATCTCCTTTCCTTATCACAAAATCTTTCTCTTTGCATTCTCAAACCACCTCAGACTATAGACTAGTATTTATGATGCATCAAAATTAAACTCAAATACAATAGTTAAGGTCTAAATGATAGGAGTACCAAAGTTTAAACCATTTTTGGAAAACTACATGATCAAACTCTAAATCACCAACCACTTTTTAACCAAACAAAACTGAAATTAATGCACATGACATGACAGACAAAATTCCAAGCCTAATACAGAATGATAGCATTTTCCTTTTTAGGCTTCAAAACAAGGAGATGCAAAACAATTCAATAAACAAAGCTAGACATAAAAATCAGGTAGATAAAAATAATTCAATCTTCTTAATTTTTGGAGAATTACCTACCAAAGACATTGGTTTCAAAGGTGTTTTGAATAGTAGACAAAGGAAGCTCTGCAAGTGGACCGACACACGGAACACCGGCGTTATTGACGAGAATATCGATGCGGCCGTATTTATTTATAACAGTATCGACAACTCTGTTCACGCTCTCATCGGACTGAACATCGAGTTCTTGAAGGAAGAATTTGGGGTCTTGGTCCAAGTCGGCCATGGTGGAACGCGATCTGCTGGTGGCCACTACTTTGCAACTGTTGGCGGCGAATGAGCGTGCAAGCGCGTGTCCTATTCCGCCTCCGGTGCAGCCCGTGACGAGAACCACCGGTTTGGAAGCTTCCCGATCATCGGCATTGATCTCCATTGCGTTGTGGTTGTTGTTTTGTGAGGGTTATAGAACAGTAATATTAGAGTGTTTGCGGTTCCAGTTTTAAATCAAAAATTCATCTGAGTCAAAAATAAATTTGATGATATATTAAAAAAAATTAATCTGATTTAATCTAATTTTATTTAATTTAATTTTAATCAATTTTTTAATATTCATATTATATATTTATTTTTATTAATATTATAAAATTAATAATAAATTATAGATTTAATATAATATGTAATAGATAATATATTAAAAGTTAATATTATAAAATAAAAATGATTGATTATGATTGAAATAATAAAAATAAATAGATTATATCAAGCTAATAAATATTATTAAAAAAATTATTATCACCTAATAATAAATTCACGTGACATATCATATTAATAAAAAATAAATAAGTATAAAAATATATGTATGCGGTTCGATTTGGTTTGAATCGATTTTAAAAAATTAATCCGAAATCCGATTCAAATCAATCGATTTTCATAAAATAACATACAAACACATCCAATAAATTTCAATTTTTTATAGTTTTTAGTTTTTTGGATCGATTTTCGATTTTTTATTTGAATTAGTTTGAATTTAAACACCCCTAAACATTATCCTTCTACTTAATAATACATTCAATACTTTTATGGCAAATTCTTATACACTCATTTAATACTTTACTGGCAAAACATTAAATGAATTTCACTCTTTCCCATTCTTTTTCATAATTTAGATTCTCTTTTCATTTTTTTTTAGTCATGTCATTCATATACTTATTTCTATTCTGGAAAAAATAAATTTAATCAGAAGAGGTCTTTGTTCGACTATCTTTAATCTGAAATAAATAAATCTAATCAGAAGAGGTTTTCGTTCGCCTCTCTTTAATCTGGAAGAAATAAATCTAACCAGAAGAAGTCTTCGTTCGCCTGGCTTTAATCTGGAAGAAATAAATCTAACCAGAAGAAGTCTTCGTTCGCCTGGCTTTAATCTGGAAGAAATAAATCTAACCAGAAGAGGTCTTCGTTTGCCTGTCTTTAATCTGGAAGAAATAAATCTAACCAGAAGAGGTCTTCATTCGTCTGTATTTAATCTGGAAGAAATAAATCTAACCAAAAGAGGTCTTTGTTCGTCTGACTTTAATCTGGAAGAAATAAATCTAACCAGAAGAGATCTTCATTTTCCTGTCTTTAACTGGAAGAAGTGAATCCATCCAAAAGAGGACTTTGATAGGTGATTGATTTTTCTGCAAGGAAGAGGGTTAGTTGCATGCAGATATATGCATGGTGTAATGATGTTCTCAAAATAAATGAGATTATGCCATATGTATTTGCCATGTATGTGATATGATGTATGAACGTGATATGTTTTATTGAAGTGCATCTTTGACAAATGTTGGGGAGCTTTAGGAAATTAAATCTCAGACTGCTTGTTGGAGATGAAGAATATGTGTATCTTCGAACTTTGTTTTAGAATGCTTCTGCTGGGGATTCCTGTTTTATTGAGGAGAACTCCTCTAGGGAACATTGACTTTGGCTATTTGCTTGAGGAAACTCTGCGAGGAATGTTGATCTCTGCTTGGGGGATAGATTTAAGGAGTTTTAGTTATCCATTGCTCTACTGGGGAATTATCTCTTGACTGGGGAGAATGGAAGTTAACTGTTATCTGGTCGAAATCCAGGCTTTACAACAACTTGCTGGGGATAATAAAATTAACTGTTATCTGGCAACGACTTACTGGGGGGAGATGAAGTTAATTGTTATCTAGTCAGATTCCAGGCTTCGCAGTAACTTACTGAGGATAAATGGAGTCAACTGTTATCTGGTCAGTTTCCAGGCTTCACAGTAACTTTCAGGGATAACAACAACTCTGTTAGGGATTGCAATGACTTTACTGAGGATTAAGGGGTTTCATCCAATGATTTATAATAGTCTGGGAGAAAGACTCATACTGGAGAATTTATAGTTCGTTGGGGGAATAAACCCTTTTTAAGAGAATATTTTGACGACCTACTGGGGGAGTGAAATTTTTTAGGAAGAAACTCTACAAGGCTTCTTTCTTAAGACCAACTCAGCTGGGGAGAGGGTTTTCAAGGGATTGAAATTCTGGCTGGGGATTGCATGAATCCAACTTTGTGGGGATAATCTTATTGAGGCAACTCTGTGGGGATATCCCGAATCTTTAAGGAAATGCTTGTTACTATTTTTATGCATACACTTGTTAATATTTTAATCATGTTCACATGCATATGTTCATTCACTTTTAGTCATTGGACACTTTTGCATTCAAAATAGAAAAAAAAAAGCTTGCACTTCAAAGTATATTTGTATTGATGTTTGCCTATAAACAGGCGTTTTTGTACAAGGAGACAAAGATCTTAGTAAGAGGAAATCGTCGAAAGAATGAAAGGAATACAAAGTGAAAACAAAAATAATAACCACGTGGAAGTGATCTCATTGTGTTCCAACTCCGTTATTGCCCTTATGTCTTCAAACATCACCCCTTGACGTTGAGAGAAGTCGGTTGAATTGATCTTGGACCATTGAACTTGGACCTTGGTAATAAAAACTGTCCACAAAGATTTCACAGGACATAGTCATACGCTTTTATCCTTAACTTTTGCCTGGACTGCTGTTACCTTGGAAATCTTAAGGTATTCAAGTACATGTAGTAAATGAAGATATTCTCATAAGCTAATAGTCATCCTCCAAAATAGGGGTTTTTTTCTGAGAAACGGGAGCCAGTGTTTGAAAATATGGTTTTATTAAGTTAGGGTTAATGCTTGAAAGGAGTCACACTGAAACTGTCGAAATCGAACTACGTCGACTAGGAAGAAATAAAAGAACATATGTCAAGAGGTCAAATTGGTTTAGTCGACCAAAGGATAAAAGACAAGGAGTTTGTCGAAAATGGTTTTAGTCGACAAAAAAGGGTTTCTTGGACTTAGAGGAAGTGTGGTTATTCTTTTCCAGAAAGAAAGTGTCGAAGCAAGGCATAAGCGGTTTACGTTCAAGAGGTTTAGAGGAGTCATGGGCGGTTACCACCAATCCACGACGTGTTCAAGCGCCAAATAGGTGGAACTTCAAAATCATGAGCAGTTACCAGCGATCCACAATGTATTTGAGCGCCAAATAGGTGGCAACATCTAGTGAAGCAGTTACCTCAAGATGTCAATATTAGCTGTAGATTTTATCTAGGTAGTTACATTGTAAACACTATAAATAGGCAGATTTAGTATAGTTTGCGGGTGTTCACTTGTACTCTCAAATCACTTGTCAAATTCTATCATTCCGAGCGTCAGAAAATCAAGAGTGAAGAGTGCTTGATGTACATGAATCACCATTTTTATTTCAATGCAAATCCTTTACCTTTCAATTATATCTTTTGAGTAATTTATTTGTTTTCTCTTTACTGTCGAGCAAGATCTATACGTTATCTTCTATTTCACATAAACAATTCGACACCATCTGTTGGTCACGAGTCACCAATCAGTTAGTTTAGTGAGTCTCGCTTTTGTGTGAATATCTTCTGTCGGTCACGAGTCACCAGTCAGTCGATTAAATCATAGTGTGGAAAACCATTACACCCGTTCCCCCAGTCAAAAGAAAACCATCTCCCTTGACTAATATTTCGACGGAATATGTGTGATAGTAAAAACTCTTAGCACACGTCTTGAGATCAACTGGTCGATCTCGTAAGTTACCCTCAGTTTAGGACTTTGGGAGGACCAACGGTTTTTTACCATTTTCCACAGTAAAAAAATTGGCACACCCGGTGGGACCCAGTGCTAAGAATTGGTCTTAAGTATTTATAAGTGAATGCAACTTAGAAATGGGAAGTTAACCAAATAGTATAATAAACCATTATCTAGGAAGCAGATATCAAGAATGACAATTCCTGATAATCCAAACATAGACAAAATACCGTCACGAACTTTAATCACTACCGATCCAGTAGTTTCTCAAGTTGCACTTTTTCCTCCAGTAGGGTCGATTGTTGCGGTTTCCGTACAAATGTCCCAGGCTCCACCGGGAAGCCCAAGACCAGTAATGACTACGACTACCATACCTAATGTGCCTCGTTTTGGTAATGTAGATCTGACTTAGATATCAATCAACGTCGAATACAACAGTGGTGTCAGATAATGTTCAATATTTGAACTCTCCTTTACAAGGATCTGCGCCAGGGGGAAATATCAGAGGCAACCAAAATAGGGTAGCGCCTTCTCAACCTTTAGTACCGCCTCTTACTAATACTTCAGTAACAGTATTAAGGCAACAAATGGATGATAGCAACCACGAGTTGGTTAATATGTTAACTAACCATATGGGTAATGTATTTAATCCTATAGTACAAGAGTCGGCTGAGACTAATAGGCAATCCGTTGAAACAAATCGATAGGTGATTGCCTAATTAACGCGTTTGTACAATTTTTTAGGTGCTCCCCCAGCGCCTATTCGACAGGCACCACATGTTCGACTAGATGCCCCTGGTCAAATAGGCATGAGGGCAATGTAGGACGAAACCGTCCATCAGGGGAAAATGCTAGTGCCTCCAAATAATTTGATTGTCGATCCACCTAGGGTATTAGTACATCGACATTAAGAGGCTGATCAAATTTTTGATCAAATTCGACAAGAGGACTTAGCCGTTGAAAATAATTTAACCACCATTGTCGAAAGAATTATGGCTAGAAATGGTATGAATACCACACTTCATAGGACAACATATTCCTCCCCTTTGTCTGAATATATTTTACAGACTGAAAACCCTAAAGGATGGAAAATCCCTAAGTATACGAAATTTGGGGGATAATCTGGAGAGTCGACAGTGGAACATATTGCCAGATATTTAACTGAATATGAGGATATGTAGAATAATGAAAACTTAAGGGTAAAGCACTTTCCTTCCTCCCTTACTAAGGCATCTTTCACGTGGTTGACCACTTTACCCCCAAATTCGATTGACTCATGGGCAAAGTTGGAAAAACTTTTCCATGAACAGTTTTATGAGGGTCATTCAAAAATTAGTTTGGTCGAATTATCAAACATTAAAACAAGGTTTGCTGAAACCATTGATGATTATCTAAATAGATTTAGGTCATTAAAAGAAAGATGCTTTACTCAAGTGCCATAACATGAGCTTGTTAAAATGGCTGCTGGAAGTTTAGATTATTCCATTAGGAAGAAAATAGATCCAACCTTCACGAAAAGTATGTCACAGTTAGCTGATAGAGTTCGACATCTAGAGCGTCTGCGACTAGAAAAGGTCAGACATAATAAGGCTAAGAATAGAAAAGAAAAAGTAGCCTTCATAGATTATGATGACACATATCCCATTTGTGAGGCTGACTATACCTTACCAACAGAGGCAGAGGTCGACTTGGCTGAAATGAAGCCAGGGCCAACCTATGAGTGTAAATTATTATTTCCTGCTAAAGGAAAGAATACGGTCGAAAGCAATCCAAAATTCCCAGTAAAAACTTATGCGTTTGATGTCACTGTGTGAAGAAATTTTTGACTTACTGGTTAAAGATGGTCAAATTTTAGTACCCTCAGGTGCTAAATTACCACCATTAGAACAACGATAGAAAAGAGGTTTTTGTAAATTTCATAATTATCTTGGTCATACAACCTCTCAATGTTACCTTTTCAGGGATCTCGTGCAAAAGTCACTGCAAGAGGGTAGGCTGAAGTTTGCTCCAAGAAAGATGAAGATTGATATTGATCCTCTTAGGAAAGAGGAAGCTTTATTTCTCAACCCAGTTTGCATAAACATGGTAGAGATTACTGAATTTCCTGATGATAATATGGTCGAAGAGGGCACTGGAGAGAGTCCTGATGTCGGCCTAGCAGATGTGTACCCAAGGCCTGGGGAAGATTTGCTAGAATTCCTTTACCGCTGTAAGAATAAAGGTTCACAAGCTTGTTTGTGTCCTAGATGTGGCACTTTGACTGACAAAGTAGTTGCTGAAAATTTCCAGAAGCTACAATTAGAAAAGAACAGAGGCAAGCCATACAATCAAAGGTTCCCTACACCAAGGGACCCAAGGAGAGCTATGGGAAACTCTCATGTTAAACCTAGGAGTTATATTCCCTTAGCAAAAGCTCCTAAAGGGACCTAGATTAAACCCCAATGGAGAAAGGGCGCACCAATTGATGGGGTACCAAACAAAGGGAAGTCGGCTATTGACTACCGACATGAGTTCAAGTCAGAGAAGAAAAGCCATATTTCTGAAAACTACATGGGGAAGAATCCCATGACTCGAACCCAATGGAGACGCTTCCAGCATCGAAAGCAAGCTGAGAGGCAAGCAGCTGCTAGCCTGATTACTACAAAAAAGGTGACAGTCAGAGGCAGTACCGGGTGAAAGTCGAATCCTCTATGAAAGAACGAATCAAAGAATTTGTGAATTGACCAGCTGTCAAATGTTCTGAAGAAGCCACTGACGATTTTGATTCCAACTCTGAAGAGAGTTTGAATATCTTAGTCAATGTAGTATTAATTCTGCTAGCAGAATATGATTTCTTGACTGAAGTAGAGGATTCAGCAGACACAGATGCTGAGGAGATGGCTTTACACAAGCCAACGTGTTATTTTGTCATGAACAATGGTTCCATTGAGAAGCAAGATGCTTTCTTTGAAAAACCAGATATGGCCATGATGAGCCATTTAAAGCCTCTTTTAATAAGGGCTAAGGTCGAAGGGGGTGGCTATCAACAAGGTGTTGGTAGACCGTGGTGCTACAGTGAACATTATGTCACACCACCTATTACAGAAAATCAGTAAATATGACACCGATGTTAGATCTCATAACATGGTCTTATCAGACTACGAAGGAAGAACTAGAAACACCATGGGTGTGATCCAAGTGGACATTAATGTCGACTCAGTTACTAGGCCGACTATTTTCATGGGGATTCAAGGCAAGCCAAGTTACAACCTCTTAGTAGGGAGAGAATGGCTGCACGGAGTGGGGTCTGTGCCATCCTCTATGCATCAGCGTTTGGTGATCTGGAGGGAAGATGGCATAGTCGAGAATATTGAAGCTGATCAAGGGTATTTTATGGCTGGCGTGAACAAAGTCGGAAAGAAGCAGTTCGACAGGAAATTAGCTAATATTTCCCCATGTCAACCTGCTGAAGATGTATATGCCAACCTTGATGAAGCATTTGTTTCATTGAAGTTACATGAAACCCATGGTTTTATATGGTATGTGGAACCTCTTGAGGATCCATACTGTACTAACCGACCGACAGGCTGGGGAGACATCAGTGATGATGTCTGAGCTAGATGCTCTAAACAGGATTTCAGCATATATTGCCAAAAGTAAAATAAATTCGGCACTGGAAGTTGAAGAAAATATGGCTACCGAAGCCAATAAAACACAAGTTCTAGATGAATGAGCTAATTTGGCTATTGAGCCAAAGCTACCAGATATAATAGAGACAGTCGAAGAAAACATCGATAAGCAACGTTTGGACTGCATATATGACGAAGAACCCTTAGGATTCAAAAAGGATCCAATGGCACCAGAAAAGATGCAGCCACAAGACCCTTTAGAAATAGATCTTGGCGAAAAGGGGGATAAAAGACCAACTTATATCAGCGCCAACATCGACCCAAAGTTGAAATCTGAAGTAATATATTTATTAAAAGAATTTAAATATTGTTTTGCTTGGGACTATAATGAAATGGCATGTTTAAGCAGGGACTTGGTAGAACTAAAATTACCAATAAAAGCTGGAAAGAAACCAGTAAAGCAAACGCCAAGACGTTTCGCTCAAGCCATAATGTCAAAAATCAAAGAGGAGGTGGAAAGACTCCTCAAAAGCAGATTCATAAGAACTGCAAGGTATGTCGACTGGTTGGCAAACATAGTGCCAGTAATTAAGAAAAATGTAAAATTAAGGGTATGCATAGATTTTAGAGATTTAAACGCTGCCACCCCAAAAGATGATTATGTTATGTCTGTGGCAGAAATGTTGGTCGACTCGGCTGCTGGTTTTTAATATCTAAGTATGCTTGATGGTTATTCTGGTTATAACTAAATTTTTATTGCAGACGAAGATGTGTCGAAGACGGCGTTTCGCTGCCCTGGGGTACTGGGAACCTATGAATGGGTTGTCATGCCATTCAGTTTAAAAAATTCCGGAGCGACATATCAAAGGATAATGAATTCTATGTTCCATGATTTTATTGAATATTTCATGCAAGTTTACATTGATGATAATGTAATAAAGTCGAACAGTAAATCAACTCATCTGCCACACCTTCTAAAGTCTTTTGAAAGGATGAGAAAACATGGATTAAAAATGAATCCATTAAAATGTGCTTTTTGTGTGCAGGCAGGTGATTTTCTTGGCTTTGTGGTGCATAAAAAAGGCATAGAAGTAAATCAAAGTAAGACCAAAGCCATCATGTACATCAAACCACCGTCGACCAAAAAGGAACTTCAGTCTTTGTTGGGCAAGATAAATTTCCTAAGGAGGTTCATATCCAACTTAAGTGGAAAAACCAAAGTATTTTCACCACTACTTCGACTAAAAAAATGAAGATTTCGTTTGGCAAGAGGAGCATAAAGAGGCTTTCGACAAAATCAAATACTACTTAATAAAGCCTCCAATATTGGCACCTCCTGTTAGACATAGGCCTATGAGGTTATATATTGCAGCCTCATATGTGACTATAGGTAGTATGTTAGTCCAACAGGACAAAAAAGGTGTCAAGAGACCTGTGTACTATCTTAGTCGAATGCTAAATAATCCTGAGACTAGGTATAGTGATATAGATAAACTATGCCTTTGCTTGTATTTCTCTTGTATTAAACTAAAGCAATATATAAAGCCTGTTGATGTGTATGTATCTTCTTATTTCGATATTATTAAGCATGTGTTATCTGAACCAATTTTACATAGTCGAATTGGTAAATGGGCTTTAGCATTAACAGAGTATTCTCTGACTTACATGCCCTTAAAGCAATGAAAGGACAAGTAGTGGTAGATTTTTTGGTCGACCATTCAATGGTTGGTATACCTCAAAATTATGTAGATTTAGTGCCATGGAAATTATACTTTGATGGTTCTAGCCATAAGAATGGAGTTGGAATAGGAGGAATTATAATTTCTCCCAGTGGAACTCCAGCAGAGTTCAAGTATAAAATCGACGGTATGTGCACAAATAATGAAGCAGAATACGAGTCTTTAATAACAGGACTTGAACTACTGCTAGATTTGGGGGCAAGGAACATCGGAATTATGGGAGACTCTGAATTAGTGGTTAACCAAGTATCAAAGGAGTACAAATGTGTTAAAGAAAATTTAATCATGTATTTTGTGATTACCATCCGATTATTAAAACAATTTGAGCAAGTAAGTATTCGACACATACCTCGAAGAGAGAACAAAAAGGCTAATGACCTAGCACAAGAAGCCTCAGGATACAAGAGAGATCAAAATTAAGAACTTACCCAAGTAAGAGAGAAAGTTCGAGCAACTTTGTTATCCCCTTCAGATTTGTCGATTGTAAAGTTAGGGGCTATAGATGCCGAAAATTTTCAAATTTTAACCATTGACAATGGACAAGAGAATGACTGGCGAAAGCCATTGGCTAACTATCTACGCATCCCCACGGGGTCGACAGATCGTAAGATCAAGTATTGCACTCTCAGTTATGTTTTGATAGAGAACGGATTATTTAAGAAAACTGCTGAAGGAGTTTTGTTAAAATTCCTTAGAGAAAGTAAGGTATACGTGGCAGTGTCAAGTGTGTATAGTGGAGCATGTGGTGCACATCAAGCAGGACACAAAATGAAATGGCTTTTGGTGCGTTCAGGCGTCTATTGGCCTTCAATGCTAAAAGATTGCATTGAATTTGCTAAAGGTTTCCGAGAATGCCAAATGCATGGGGGCATACAACATGTCCCCGCAAGTGAATTACATGCAGTTATAAAACCCTGGATATTTAGAGGATGGGCTTTAGATGTGATTGGAGAAATAAAACCAGTATCATCAAAACAACAAAGACATATTTTGGTCGGTATTGATTACTTTACAAAAATGGGTTGAGGCAGTAGCCTTAACTAACGTCGACCAAGAAGTTGTTATTGGTTTCATACAAAATCACATCATCTGCCGATTTGGAATTCCAGAAACAATTACGACCGACCAAGGATCAATGTTTTACTGGACGAAAAATGCAAGAATTTGCACAAGAAGTTGGAATTAAATTGTTAACTTCTACTCCTTACTATGCTCAAGCAAATGGTCAAGTCAAAGTTGCCAATAAAGTGATAATTAGCCTAATTAAGAAGCATGTAGGAAAGAAGCCAAGGAATTGGCATAAAACACTGGATCAAGCCTTATGGGCGTGTAGAACTTCCCCTAAGGAAGCAACAGGAACTACTCCATTTCGACTTGCATATGGGCGTGATGCAATGTTACCAGTGGAGATACATGTTCAATCGATAAGAATCCAAAGACAACATGAAATACCATATGAGGATTATTGGAATATGATGGCAGACGAGCTTGTCGACATAGATGAAGAAAGGATGTTGGCCCTTGATTCGTTAATAAGGCAGAAAGAAAGAGTTGCCAGAGCTTATAACAAAAAAGTAAAGGATAAAGTATTTGTTGTCGATGATCTAGTATGGAAAGTGATATTACCTATGGACAAAAATGATAGAGTCTTAGGGAAATGGTCCCCAAATTGGGAAGGACCTTTTAAGGTGATACAAGTTTTTTCAAATAATGCATATGAGCTTGAGGAGTTAGCCTCAGATCGATGGATTTTAAGGGTAAATGGAAAGTACTTAAAAAAGTATAAGCCCATTCTTCAAGAAATCAAAATCCCGACGGAATAAATATTCATCGAACCAACGAGCTGGTAAAATTTTGTTGAGACCAGCAAATTCAAAACACACATAAAACATGGAAAATACATATAAAACAAACAAAGAAAGGGTTCATTAAAATTTGGCTTAAAGCCATGAAGAAATTACAAGATTGTTGGTACAATGATTAAAAATGCTTAAATTTTGCTTGGAATGACCGCAGTTCACCATGGAGGTTGGTGGCCTGATATTCAAAACCTCCTGCCCGAATCTTAAGTGTTTCAAGCTCTATTTCGACAGAAGAAATCGCATCACTTACAACCACGACGTCCATAGTCATTTGCTCAGCTTTTTCTTGGGTTAGATTAATCACATTGTTAATATCTTCCTCTTGCTTGGTGATTAATTCTAATTCCTTGTTGAGAGCAGAAATCTGGTCACGTATTTCAGCAGCTCTGTTCCATTTGGAAATTAGTTCTAGTTTCTTCTTTTCAATCATTGCTAACAAATCATTAATTTCTTCAGTAACTTGCACCACCATATCCAACTTCTGTTTCACAAAGGCTTCCTTCAACTCAACCGCTTCCTCATTTTCCCGAATACTTTCAACATTTTGGCATAGAGGAATAAAAAATTTCTCAAATGTCGTTATCATCAACCTGGCTGATTGATACATATTGAGTTCTTTCATTTGAGTAAGAGCGTCTGAGAGTTCTGGGCCAAGAGTTGGATCAGAATGGAGCAGATGAGGCATATCAGGATTCAAAGCATGAGTCCGAATTTTAGTCATCAGATTTTTGGCTTTAATTGCTTCAGGACTCATCTTGTCATTATATGCTTGAGAGGGGTTGGAGTCTGAAGAAAGAGTGCGAGAACTCACAAAGTGATGCAACCTAGCAATTGCTTATAGACTAGAAGGATTTACTCCCATGTGTTTTAGTTTAGTGGGTGAGTCAACCTTTGTTCTCCCAGAAGAAATGAGAGGCGCGCCTTGCGTGCTTTCAGGAGGGGCAGAATTCGGGAGGTGGTGACATTTTTATTTGCTTCTGAACCTTGCAAGGAATCTGAATGACTAGAATCAGAACTAGTCGAACTATAACCCTTATGTTTGGCAGGACTAGTGACTGAGTCAGAGTCACTGAGAGTAGCCAGAATAGTCATGTCGATAAACTCACCATCAGTAATGTCAAGATTCTCATGATGGTGAGGGGAAGAAGCTTATGACAAAGGGGTATAGTCAGGTACACGTTGTTGTTGACCGGGGATATTAACCTAAAGAAAGCAAGAAAAGGTATTAGCCAAAACAAATTCAACAAACAAAAAACGAAAGAAACTAGAAAATAACCAGCTAATACCTGTGTCAACAGATTAAGATCGACAAACTCATCCTTAGATGAAACATCAGTAAGGTCTCTCATTAGGCTTTGAACTTAATCAACCCTAGGAGAACGAGTCGGAGTAACCAGAGTTGTGTCGACCACAATGGTGTCAGCACCTAAATCTGAGGTGGCTTCAGGATTTTCAACCAAGACCATGTTACGTCTCCTTCTTGTAATAAGAGGAATTTCGACATCAGCTGGCTCCTCTATTTCATCAACAAGTTTCAAGACAACCTTTTCTTCAACACCCTGGGATACATGTACCTTTGTCTTCTTCTTCTTTTTCACCACCTCGCCTTCAGTAGAAGAATCTTTTTTCCTCTTATGGATTTTGGATTTGTGGGAGTGTTGAGAGGGTTGAACATCAGGTGATGGTTAAGTATCAGAGAAAGATATAAGTTGAAGCAATTGTGTTAGTCGATAATGGAAATTTTGAATCGACAGAATATACCTTAGCCCTCTCAAAAGTATGCTCTTTGTCCTTCTTTGACCTTTTGGATTTATCAGAGGGAGTAGCCAAATCTGCTGAGTGTTTTTGAATCTGGCAAACAAGGAAAATATTAATACAAGTTTAGGACGTAAACAACATAGAAACAAGAAGCATATAAATACACCCACTGAAGAAGCCTTCTTGAGTGAAGAAGAAACGGGTTCATCGTCGGAGGGTGTGTGGTCAGGAATGATCTACAAAATTAAGCAAAGTCAGATATGCCAAATCAAGAATGATAGCTGGCAGAAAGTTGAAGTTTAAACCTGACGCGTTGAAGGTTTTTGTTTTCCGACGGGAACGACACCCGCCTGATCTATTGGTATACCTGTAAGACAACTGTAAAACAACCAGATAAGCAACCAAAGTAAAATAGGCAGGGGGGTAAGCTTTCCAGAAATCGTTACCAATTTGTGTAGTCGAAAGTACTCTAACATATCGGAGATCATAATGAAGATGCCCTGAATAGTTAGGTAGGTAATAATTCGTCGGTACCACTCTGTCGGCCTTTGTCTTATAGGCATTTTGCATATCTAGTATAGAGCAATACCACCAATCAGGAATAGGTGGGCCAAAGGCCAAGGCCAAAGGGATGGATGGAAAAGGAGGAAATTTGATGTTTCCAAAATAAAGAGCGTAAAGATATTTATCTTTCGCATAATCAGGGATTTTTAGTGTCGAGAGGTCAAAATTGTTTTAGTCGACAAAAAAGGTAAAAGACAAGGACTTGGTCGAAAATGGTTTTAGTCGACAAAAAAGGGTTTCTTAGACTTAGAGGAAGTGTGGTTATTCTTTGCCAGAAAGAAAGTGTCGAAGCAAGGAAGAAGCGGTTTACTTTCAAGAGGTTTAGAGGAATTGTGGGCGGTTACCAGCAATCCACGACGTGTTCAAGTGCCAAATAGGTGGAACTTCAAAATCATGAGCAGTTACCAGCGATCCATGATGTATTTGAGCGCCAAATAGGTGGAAACATCTAGTGAAGCAGTTACCTCAAGATGTCAATATTAGCCATATATTTTATCTAGGTAGTTACATTGTAAACACTATAAATAGGCAAATTTAGTATAGTTTGCGGGTGTTCACTTGTACTCTCAAATCACTTGTTAAACTCTGTCATTCCGAGCGTCGGGAAATAAAGAGTGAAGAGTGCTTGATGTACGTGAATCACCATTTTTATTTCAATGCAAATACTTTATGTTTCAATTATATCTTTTAAGTACTTTATCTGTTTTCTCTTTACTGTCGAGCAAGATCTATACGTTATCTTCTATTTCACATAAACAATTTGACACTATCTGTTGGTCACGAGTCACCAGTCAATTAGTTTAGTGAGTCTCGCTTTTGTATGAATATCTTCTGTCAGTCACGAGTCACCAGTCAGTCGATTAAATCATAGTGTGAAAAACCATTACACCCGTTCCCCCAGTCAAAAGAAAACCATCTCCCTTGACTAATATTTCGATGGAATAGGTGTGATAGTAAAAACTCTTAGCACGCGTCTTAAGATCAACTGGTCGATCTCGCAAGTTACCCTCAGTTTAGGACTCTGGGAAGACCAGCGATTATTTACCATTTTCCATAGTAAACAACTGCCCTTTCGGGTTTTCAACCCACCAGGATACCCATTTTCCCCAAGATGTCCTTTTCGGGTTTTCGACTTGCCGGGTGTACAATCTTTTTCATATATCTCTAACTTTTTCCCGAACCCTTTTGGTTCACCGGGATGCCCTTATTTTTACCTAGGTGTGTCAACCTAGTGGGTCATTTTATGCGTAGTATTTTTTAACTATGTCTGCGTTCATAGGATGTGGGAAGTCTTCACCATCCATAGTAGTCAGCATCATGGCTCCACCAGAGAAAACTTTCTTTACAACAAATGGTCCTTCATAAGTGGGAGTACATTTACCCTTGTGGTCGCCTTGTGGTAAAATGATATGCTTTATTACCAAATCACCCGTCTGATACGCTCGAGGTTTGATCTTCTTGTTGAAATCCTTGATCATACGCCTTTGATACATTTGACCATGACAAACGGCAACCAGCGTCTTTTCATCAATCAAGTTCAATTGATCCAATCTAGTTTGAATCCATTCATCTTCGCCTAAGTCTGCTTCTTTTATAATCCTTAGAGAAGGAATCTGAACTTCGACAGGCAGGACAACTTCCATGCCATAGACCAAGGAGAACGAGTTTTCCCCAGTTGATGTTCGTGTTGAAGTACGGTAGCCATGGAGAGCAAACGGTAACATCTCATGCCAGTCTTTGTAGGTTACTACCATCTTTTGCACAATCTTCTTGATATTTTTATTCGCAGCTTCCACCGCGCCATTCATCTTAGGTCTGTATGGAGAAGAATTGTGATGTGTGATTTTGAACTGAGTGCAGAGCTCCATAATCATAGCATTATTGAGATTGGTTCAGTTTTCAGTGATGATCCTTTCAGGGATACCATATCGGCATATGAGGTTATGCTTGATAAATCGGGCTACAACATTCTTAGTGACTGAGGCAAATGAAGCAACTTCAACCCATTTGGTAAAGTAATCAATGACCACGAGGATGAAATGATGTCCATTAGAGGAATTAGGTTTGATTTATCCAATCATGTCTATGCCTCACATTGCAAATGTCCACGGGGCAGTAATGACATTTAGAGGCATCAGAGGCATGTGAACTTTGTCGGCATAGACCTGACACTTATGGCAAGTCCTCAAGTGATGGTGACAATTAGCTTCCATAGTTGACCAATAATAACCATCCCTTAGAATCTTTTTGGCCATAGTTTTCCCACTAGAGTGAGTTCCAAAGAAGCCATCATGCATGTCCTCCATAATCTTCTCTACCTCCTTCTTGTCCACACACCGGAGTAGAGAAGAATCATGATTTCGCTTATACATGATTCCATTGCTTAAGAAGAATTTGGCTGAGAATCTTCGCAAGAATTTCTTATCATTGATGAAACCTCCTTCAGGATACTCTTATGATTCAAGATATCTCCTTACTTCATGGTACCATGGTTTCTCTTCGTCAGTGTCAAGCTCGTAGCAGTGTGCAGGTTCGTTAAATCTTTCAATTGTAATCATAGGAGCTTCATTGTCCCATTTAACCTTGAACATGGAAGACATTGTTTCCAAGGCGTCAGCCAACTGATTTTCTTCTCTAGGGAAATGTTCAAAGGTGATCTCCTCGAAGCATGGTATCAGGGTTAACACAAGCTCCTCGTAAGGAATGGGGTTAGGATGCTTAATGTCCCATTCTCCTCTGACTTGAATGATCACTAAAGCATAATCTCCGAATACGTTCAAGAACTTGATCCTTAAGTCAATGGCATCGTTTAGACCCAAGATGCATGCTTCGTACTCAGACATGTTGTTCGTACAATCAAAGCACAATCTAGCAGTGAAAGGAGTATGGCAACCCTCAGGAGAAATAATAACATTACCAATTCCATTACCCAAAGCGTTGGAAGCCCTATTGAAAACCATAGTCCATCGGGATCCTTGTTCAGGTCTGTCATACGGTCCAGGTTCTTCATAGTCAGCTACTAGCATAATATTCTCATCCGGGAAGTCGAAGTTCATAGACTGGTAATCATTAACAGCTTGATGGGCTAAATGATCTTCCAATACACTTCCTTTGATGGCCTTTTGTATGGTATACTGGATGTCATATTTGGTCAGAATCATTTTCCATCTAGCTATTCGTCCGGAGAGAGCCAACTTATCGAAGATATACTTGATATGGTCCATCTTAGAAATCAACAAAGTGGTGTGAGTCAACATATACTGTCTTAGCCAGCGAGAAACCCATGCCAGAGCGCAAAAATTTTTCTCGAGCAATGAATATCTAGTTTCACAGTCGGTAAACTTTTTGCTCAGGTAGTATATTGCATGCTCTTTTCGGCCAGACTCGTCATGTTGGCCCAACACACCCCATAGAATTCTTTAGCACAATCCAATACATGATCAAGGGTCTTCCTTCAATTGGAGGCATAAGGATAAGAGGCTCTTGCAAATATTCCTTTATTTTGTTGAAGGCAGCTTGGCAGTCATCGTTCCATTTGACTACTTAATCTTTCTTCAAGAGTTTGAATATTGGCTCACAAGTAGCAGTTAGGTAAGATATGAAGCGGGAAATGTAATTAAGGCGACCCAAGAATCCTATAACTTCTTTCTCAGAACGAGGAGCTGGCATTTCTTGTATGGCTTTAACCTTCGTAGGGTCAACTTCAATGCTTTTGCTACTGACGACAAAACCTAAGAGTTTTTCCAGATCTTACCCCGAAAGTGCGCTTGTTAGGATTCATCCTTAATTTGTACTTCTTCAATCTTTCGAACAACTTGTATAAATGATCAAGGTGTTGTTCCTCAGTTTGCAACCTTACAATCATATCATCCACATAGACCTCTATCTCATGATGGATTGTGTCATGGAATAAGGCTACCATAACTCACTGATAGGTTTCCCCTGCATTCTTTAAACCGAATGGCATGACCTTGTAGCAAAAGGTTCCCCATTGCGTAACAAAGGTGGTATTCTCCATGTCTTCGTGAGCCATCTTGATTTGGTTGTAGCCAGAAAATCCATCCATGAAGGAGAAGACTTTATGTTGAGCGGTGTTGTCAACCAAGACATCAATATGAGGTAGAGGGAAATCATCTTTGGGGCTTGCCCTATTTAAATCCCTATAGTCTACACACATACGAACCCATTGAGGATAAGATGTTACAACTAGGAATCCTGTATCAAATTTCTTCATCACTTCCGCTTTTATCTTTTCAGACATGTCAGGCCGCATCCGACGAACCTTTTATTTGACAGGAGGGCAATATTCCTTTGTCGATAGACGATGAACCACAATGTTAGTATCCAACTCTGGCATGTCTTCATACGACCAAGCAAACACTTCAACATAGTCATGTAGCATCTTAACCAACATGCTCTTAATACCGTCTTCTAAGTTGGCACTGATCTTGACCTATTTCTTGTCTGTCTCTGTACCTAGGTTGATAACTTCAACTGGCTCTTCATGAGGTTGAATAGCTTTCTCCTCTTGCATTAGAAGTCTGGCTAGTTCCTCTGGTATTTCACAATCTTCCTCGCCTTCGTCTTCGGCTTGGTTAATTGGATGCTCGAAGTCATAATTGGCAATAATAGAGTCGTTGGCAATGAGATCTAGAGTGGATGAGGATCTACGAGTGTGTGTGTGTGTGTGTGTATGTGTGTGTGTGTGCATGTAAGATACATGGCTATTTGAAAAATGCAATAAAGAAAAAGAAATACAATGAGAACAAAATTTGAATACAAAGGTCTAATGTTTTTCATTAAATAATCTTATGATAAATAAACATGAACAAAACCCTTAACAAATGGACCATGGTGCCCTGGGCAAGGCACATGGCTTAAAAGTCATTGTTTGGAATTAAGATTACAAACTGAAGTTCTTGAATTGATAGAGAAATAGTAAACAGTAATTACTCCTCATTGAAGGAGATGGGAGTGAAGTCCTTTGCATGCCAGTTGTTGAGCTTTCCTCCAGAAGTAGGGTAGATCCATTCTTCAGAAGCACATTCGTCGTCAGAGTCTTCCACAACATTTACTTCATGATTTCGGATGCGAAGAGGTGGCTTTCCCACGCGAGCACACCTGACCTCTTTCTGAGCTTTGATGGTGAAACCCAACCTAAATTTGTCTACTTTAAACCGAATGTCAGGGAGTTGTCCCCAGATAGTACAACTTCCATCTTCGACCACGACACATGCATCTTTAAGTGAAACCATTCTTGGTACAACTTCATCAGCTTTTGATATGTCAGAAGAGATTTTGGTGGCGACAACCATAGGAGGAACATCTTCGAAAGCCTGGCACGGAGTTTCTATAAATTCACCACGCATTTCCACATACTTGAAGGAATTGAGGTGGCTCACCATAAATTCATCTTCACCATAAATAGTGACAATATTCCCTTTGATTGGGTATTTTAACTTTTGATGAAGGGTGGATGTTACTGCCCCTGACCCATGGATCCAAGGGTGCCCAAGCAAACAAGAGTAGGCAGGACGTATGTCCATTATATAAAAGGTGGAGATGAAAATCTGTGATCCTACTTTAATGGGGAGCTCCACCTCTCCATGCACCATCCTTTTAGACCCATCAAAAGCCCTTACAACTATATCACTTGGTTTCAACACTAGGCCTTCGTAATCTAACCGGTCCAAAGCACCTTTGGGTAACACGTTTAGAGATGAGCCATCATCAACTAAGATATGATCCAAGGTAGTTCCCTTGCATTCAATAGAGACATGCAAAGCCTTGTTATGATTCTTTCCAATAGGAGTTAAGTCAGCGTCAGAGAAACCTAATCCGTTGTCAGCCGTTAAACTCGTCACACAATTCTCGAACTGGTCAGCTGTAGTCTCTTGGGGCACATGAGATTTTTTCAAAAACTTGATTAAAGCTTGCGCATGAGCATTAGAATAGAGTAGTAATGACAATATAGAGATTTTGGAGGGGGTTTTCCCTAGCTGTTCGACTATTTTGAAATCACCCTTCTTTATAATTTTCAGGATTTCCTCTATCTCTCGAGTGGAGGGCTCTTCAGCATCAACATCTTTGGCATGTGCCTCTATCCCAGCAGGCTCACTTACTTTTTCTTTGCCTCTAGTGTTGGCATTAGGCTTGTTATTGGTTATGTGAACGTGATTTGTTGTAGTAGTCGGAGGTGAAATATCAGGGGAGAAGATCCTCCCCGTTCTTGTTACCTTACTAGAACCTGCAATATACGTAACATCGTTGGTCTTGTCTTCATTGATCCATGAATCTTGCTTTATTCCATGATAGTAAACTTCGGCACCATAGTTCCATGGAACTGTTTTGTCGGAGGAGTAAGGAATTGGCCCAAGGGAAAAGATTATTAAAGGAGAAATTGTTGGTTCATTTGAAATCCTAATAGGACCCTTTGAGGAGATCCTAAGAGGCTTGTTGGAGATTGTTAATGATAGAAACATCTTCAGCTTTATCGGTCAAACTTTTGATGGGCGGAGTTCTCTCAAACAGGATCTCATGACTATTTATTAGGCATTGAACACCTTCTTTTAGCCATTTGCATCCATTCACTTGTTCGGCACAACAATTACAGTCTTTCAAACAGCCATGGAAAACCCTAACTCTCAGCAGGTTCTCTTTAACAATGGTCAGTGGAGTAGTCAAATCTTCAACTGAGGAAACAAAAGCGGTGTCTTCAATTGCATTGACACCTTTGCCATGATTTGGCATTGGCGCAATTATAACATTCAGAGTTGTAGGTGGATCAAACTCAATAGTTATATTATCAGTAAGATCTTGAATCTTGTTTTTTAGAGCCCAACATTGATCAGTATCATGCCAAGGGCTATTGGAGTGATAGGTGCATTTGGTGTTAGGATTGTATTTCAGAGATGAAATGTTGGGATTTTATGGTGGATTACATAAGGTTACCAAGTTGGCCTTTAACAGGTGTTGCAAGGCTTGGGACAGTGACATGTTAATCCTCATGAACTGTCTTCTTGGAACCTCAGACCTCTGATGGCTGGCTTGTTATGGTTATCTTTTAGCAGATGGAGGATTGGAGATCAAAACAGCATTAACAGATGAACGACGATATTTCTTGATATGGGCCCTTGACCCATATACAACATTGGCTTCTTTCTTGCCATTAAAGGGATTCTTTACAGTGCTTGATGTAGAAGCAGATGCCATGGGAATTTTTCCACTCTTGATACCACTCTCGACCCTTTCACCAGTCAGAATTAACTCAGTGAAACCGAACGATGAGCTCCCAATTAGCAAGTTGAAATATGGTCCCGTTAGTGTTTCCATGAACATATCAACTAGTTCTCTGTCAATTAGTGGTGGTTGGACCCTACCAGAAAGATCCCTCCATTTTTGTGCGTACTCTTTAAACCCTTCATTAGTACCCATTGTCATTCCTTGAAGTTGAACTCTAGTTGGTGCCAAATAAGCATTGTACTGATATTGATGATAAAAAGCAGTGGCCAGATCTTCCCATGTATGAATGTGGGAACCCTCAAATCGGTAAAACCATTCTAGTTGAGTCCCAGCTAGACTCTCTTGGAAGAAATGGACCCAGAGCTTCTTATTGGTAGTATGTGGTTCTATCTTAAGGACGTAGGACCTCAGATGAAGTTCCGGGCATGAAACTCTGTCATACTTAGCAAAGACTAGTATTTTGAACTTATGGGGAATGACGACCCCATGTACTAAGCCCAAATCACCAAAATCTAAACCAGGTATGGCTTGAATTTCAACAGCTTTCAGTCTATCCTCTAACTGCTTGTTTTTATCCTCAGCCGGTGGATATTATTCATCAAAGTAGTCTTCATCCTCAGAAGCTTGATTGTTTGCACCCCCAGGGAGGGTACTCCTTGCCTCCTCATCCTGGTTCTCGTCTTCCTCGGATGACTCTTCAATTATCTGCACCTGGCGGACTGGGCCTTTAAATATTTTCCCCATGTTGATAAGGGCTTTCTTCTTTGTCTTCTTTTTGGCCACCAGAAGTGTCATCAGCTCTTGTTGTTCCTTGGCCAGGGTTAGCAAGGTCTCTTGGAACTGGGAATTCCGTGCTTGCAAATCTTTCACGGTTTGATCGATATCCATCTTACTGAAATAAACAGTAGAAAGATGAGGGAACCTGTTGTGGAAAACTTGCTTATGTCATGATGCATGTAATGCAAATGCAAATGTTTTCAAGGATTTTTAAGATTTAAATTTGTTTAGACAAAGAGGGAACAAACATTAATTGCATTAATAAGTTAAAACGGTTACAAGATTCCTCTTGGGCTTACAATGGAAGAAACAAAGATAATGCAAAATAAACTAAAACACAAAAAAAATACTCAAGCTTCCCATGAGCACATCCTCTTCGGTGTAATGTAGGCATTCAAACTCCGCTCTTCATGAAGTTGTCTCGTGAGCTCCAAAACCTTCTTCTCGCTTGCTTAGAACTGGGTTTCAAAGGTGTCTCGCTCTCCTTTGAGTTGAATCCAAGCTCTTTGCAAATCTTCAAGAGAAGTAGGCATATCGGGATGAAGGACATTATACAGAACATATCCCTTGGCAACATGCTCCATGATGATAGGTAGGATGGCTTCATAAGGCATCATAAGGCTTTGAGCGCAAGCTCGCACCAACTTGAGATAAGGATCCAAAGAAATGGAGTTGTTATGCCTCAATGTCTTGCTATTAACTTTATTAACCATGCCCCAAGCGCGTATGAATCTCTGACAATCACTTTGGACATCATTCTCGTAGTCAAATGCAATTCCTTGGACAAGTGCATCATGAGGGCCATCCCTCCTAGCATACCCAAACTTTAGCAAAGCCAAACAAGGGTTGTAGGTGATACCTCCCCTAATTCCAAGTAGAGGGACATTAGGGAATTCCCCACAACTGTCAATAATAATGTCCTCCAAGGATCGAGCACACCAATGAATATCAGAATGCGTGAGTGACATCAATCTTTTAGACCATCTCATGTCTTGCTCATTCTTCACAACAGATCTAGGTAGGTACGAAATAAACCACCTAGCCAACAGAGGAATGCAACACATAAGAAGTCCTCTTCTCTTCATGGTGAGAGAGTGAAGAGAATGCAAGATATCCCCAAGTAAAGTAGGCACCAGATTGCAAGATAGAAATTTTTTGACTGTGTTCACATCTATGAGTTGGTCAGGATTGGGAAATAGTACCATCCCATAGATGAGAAGAGCCAATAATTCTTCAAAGGCTTGTAAATCCAGAGCATCCCAAAATTTTTGAGCCTTCTCAAACAAAAACTTGGCTAGAAACCCTTTGACACCACTTCTTATTTCCCAATTTGCCATAACATCGGATTGTTGCAAATGTAGAGCTCGAGCAATCTCCTCAGGTCTTGGGTATCTTTCAATATCGTTGAAGGTTAGTTGATCAAGAATAGGAATTACCAATAGTTGAGAGAATTCTTCCATAGTAGGCACAAGTTGGTAATCAGGAAAGGTAAAGCAATGGTGTAAAGGGTCAAAGAACTGAAAGAGCACCTTCATCAAGGCTTGAGGTAACCAGATTGAGAAGTAGACCATGTCTTGTGGTAAATAGAGAATTCTCGGGAACCCTTGACACTAACTCTTTGAGTTAAGGAGGCACTCTTACGAGGTTAATTTGGATAGTATTCCTGCGAGTGGAAGCCATGTCCTACAAAACAGCACAAAGATAAATCCAAAAAATCCTTGAATTGGTTAGTGCAAAATGCCATGGTATGATGTCAATGATGTTATGTACAAGTAAACATATACACACAAAGCAAACAAGTCCTTAGGTTTAGGCTTGCATGAGGTTCATAGATAAGTACCCTCTTGAAGTTTAGTTGGTTCAACTTGTCCTAGAAAGTAACCAGGTTCTAGGGAATCTCAATATCACTAATCTTTCTTCATCGAACATTGTTTCAGCGCAAGCCTCTTTATTGGAGACCGAAATATCTCGAAAGTCCAATCTCAATGAGCGTAGCATCGAGTATCAACCAACTTCAGACTGCACAAAAGCCTGTTGTCTCACTACTTCCTAATGGCCAAGTTGTTCAATTAAAGGTTCTAAGGTCAGTTAGCGCTTCATGACACCACACAGCAGCCCCGTATTCTCCTTGACTGGACTCAAGGGCTACCGGAACCAACAAATATGTCACACTAACATAGCCATCACTTTAACCATGTCGATATACCCTGCACAATCTCTATGATCTATTGCTACTTACCTAATAATGTTCCCCGATCCGGGTATAGGATCAATACAAAACCCAAACAACGACCCAAAATATAAAGCAAACAAGCCAAACAATGGAAGCATTTAAAGATGATCTAGTCTCTAAGGTAACCCCACTTTTAAGTATTTCCCTGGCAGAGTTGCCAGTTTTGTAATACGGTGGGAGAACTGACTTGGGTGTTTTGCGTTTTATCGCAATTATTGCGGATATCAAGAGTCGCCATCGACTTTTCTTTTATCCAATAAAGGAAATGGTGAAAATAATAGGAAAGACCTTTTGAGATATTTTCTTGAGTTCGGGGGGTAGGTTATGAAAAGGAAAGGTGTTAGCACCCTTTTCATCTGTAGTTATCTACGGGCTCTTAGTTGCCATGTCACTTTGAAATGCTTTGTTTGAATTGTGTTTATGATTGGTTTTTGAAAGTATTTTCGAAAAGTGCCTTCATTTAGGCGAACTTTGTAATGATTCTCGTCTCTATAAGAATGCATACAAAGTGTTGACTTTTGAAAATATTTCATTTGAAAGTGTTGGTGTATTTGAAAGATGTTTTGAAAATGGTTGTGAGCAAGCAACTATGAACGCTCTACCTACTCAAAAAGTCTTAGTTCTTTTCCTGCACATTTAGATATTGCTACGTTACCATTGGTTGATAAGAAGCCCTATCATTGGATGTGAAGGGACGGGCGTGGGTCATTGTATAGTCATAGAAGGAAACATTGTAGGATACCTTAGCAATTTTTGTAAGGGTCTAAGATCGTTTACCGAAAGCAACATCAGAGGGTCATCGAGGGACTACGATCTTGTATTCGAGGGTCATTGCTAAAGTACCCCACGTTCGAGGGACATGACTATTTTTCTTAAGGAAACAAGTGTGGATTACCCTAGAGGTGCACATGTGTGAGTGTATTAATTTTGTGCATTTTTTCTTGAATTAGGGTTGTATAGTTGTTGATTTTAAGTCTTGCCATACACAATCTAATTACTAGCAATTATATTGAAAGCGGTAAATTGCGGAAATGTAAATTTTACGCTATTACATCTTTTTTGGGGATGGGGATACAAGTTTATGAATGGGGGATGAAAGCAATAAAGTTCTAATTATGCTATTACAACCATATTTAATATTGAATGACAATAAAAATATAAAGGAATATAAAGATAATGTAAAATAAAGAAAAAAATGGTTTAAGAATTTTTTTATGTATTGACACATGAGCTTATGCATTGATACGAAAATTTTATGTATTGACGCATGCGTTGGGTCATACTGCTTTGTATTGACTCATACTGCTTACTTTTTCCTAAAAATCAAAATTAACTCAGTATGAGTCGAAACATAGGGTTTTGTATCGACTCATACTGCTTTGTGTCGAGACATGCAAGCTTTGTATCGGCTCATACTCATTTCAAGCTCCTAGAAGTCCAAACAACTCAGTATGAGTCGACACATAAGGGTTTTGTATCGACTCATACTGCTTTGTATCGGCATATACGCATTTTGTGTCTACTCATAACCTGTTTTGTACACTATATGTGTCGACTCATAGTGTTTTGTATCGACTCATACTGCTATTTTTTAGCTGCTAACATTATTCTGTTGTATATATGGGTCAGTTCTCATCACATGGTTAGTGAAAATGAAAAGCAACCATATTTTTAGCTTCAAGGCAATGATATCTACATTTTATCTTTAAAAATTACACATTAATTATTCTTTTTATGAAGAGTTCAAAGTCGAGAAAGCTTACATCGAAACTGAAATTTGTGCTTTGAGTTTGAGTTGGAGAAGTCAAGTTGCAAGTGGCTATTTTTTATGTTTGGAAAGTAGTGATGTTACAAAAGTTGTTCTTGAGTTTGGACAACTTCTATATGATGTATGTGGAGTGTTTGGATGGTTTGTTTGGACAGAACTTGCAAGGTGTGGGAGGTTCAAAGGTTTTGGACTTCAAAGCTCAAAGATGGAGGTTTTTATGGACAATTCTAGTTTTTAGAGTATGAGGGGGATTTGTGGTTTTGTCAATACACAAGAATCTCTCTAATTTTTCTGACCTTCTTCCCTTGTAAATGCTCCCTCTATTTATAGGCAAAAGGTTTGTGATCAAGGGCTGATTAGGTTTACAAGACAACATGTTATGGTTTTGTTGGGATGCAAATATCAAACTATGTCTAGTATTCCATGGTTCCAAGATGAAGTACCAAAGTTGCTGGTATAGAGGGGCTACTATCCATGATTTATGACGGAGTAAAATAAGAAGCAAATAAGGTATGGGCTCAAGACAAGTTTTGTGCCAACAAGCTTGCTTTTCAAGAATAATAATGGCGCCTTTATGCCATAAATGGAAAGATCTTTTGGACAATGGCTAAAACACTTGGGGTAATAGCTCAAAGGTAGGTGTAAGCATTAAATTATGGCGAGATTAGAAAGTTAGAAGGCCTGCAACACAAGATTATGCATCATAGCATAAGGATTTTGTTATGTGTTCTTCAACAAAAGGACATGCAATTCAAGGATGGATGTCCAACTTGATACCCTTGAATCTCCTAGCTCAAGTATGATAAATTCATGCTCTTGGATGTTTTGGAAAGCTTGAAACATCCTCTATAACTTTCATGTTGGCCATTTTGACAAAATCATCTTGGAACTATGTGAAAGAATGCCAAAAAGTTGGGATAAAATCCTGACCAAAATCTGTTGAAAATTTCTCTAAGTGCTAGATGAAAATGTCATGTCTTCATGGGCTCATATCTTCAAATCTAAGCATTTTTTGGACATCAACCCTCTAATATAAAGTTGTAGAATTCATCAAGATCTACAAATTTCATGTTGAAAGTTTTCTTTGAATCATCTTACATCTTGGTGAAAGAGTGTCATGAAGTTATGAGATTATCATGTATAAAAAACACTTCAAAAAATTCTAAGTCTTGAAAAGTTCGACTTTTCACATTGACTTTTGACTTTCTTGATTTCTTGATGATCAAGCTTTGTATTTTGAATGTATTAATGAATTGTGATCTTTGAAACCAAATTTTAATCGAAAAGTCAAAGTTTGACTTTTGGAGCATCAATTGACTTTTCATCAGTTAACCAAATTTTAACTATCAATCCACTAATCTTGAGAAATGATTTAAGCCATGAAATTAGGTCAACATGTTATATTTGAGTCTTTGGGATTATAATTCAAGACATTAGGTCATGTATTAGGTCAAAGGTTAATGATCAATCGTTCTTAGTCAAAACCCTAATTTGTGGTCTCAGTGTTTCAGAGTTGATTTTGTCTGATCAATTCCTTGAGAATCCTTGAGCACTGGAGGTCCTATGTGAAATGTCTTGAGAAAAGAGAGGGAAAATTTTGGGGTATAACACAGACAAACGAGATTTTTTGGACATGGCAGGCACTCACCTTGGCTTCTTTTGTGCTCCTGGTCACACGACTTTGTTGCTTGTTGAGGATTTCTATTTGGTAATCCCTTTTTTGATTTTTGCGCTTTTCTCTTTCCCTAAATTTTGCCTGGACAAATTTCTTTTGAATTTGACTATGAAGTACAGTGGGATTCCATGACTTTTGCCTAAGCGAATTATTTTTCAAGTTTCGAATTAGCAGGGCTTTTTGTCTCTATTTTTTCAAATCGTGTGACTTCGAGTCATTTTCGACTTTGTTGGAAGGACCGTGGCTGCCTCAGTCCTTGGTAGATGAGGGATAACCATTGTGTCGTATCCCAAGTTTGTCCTACCACGACGATCCGAATTTCAAGATAGAAGAAATATTTAACTAAAGATGGTACTATAGTATCTGATGGCCCATCTTTACTCAAGACGATCATGGGTGTACTTTAAATTCGGGAGAGTGGGGCTTTCTAAATCAGAAAGACTCGTGTATACATGAATCCATTCGCGTAGCATGTTGGCCAATGGCCCATGCAATTCGTAAATAGAAATTTTTTTCAAATAATTATTAAAAATTATTTATTACAAAGCCATTTAAGAATTGTTGTCATTAGTAAAAAGAAAGGGTGAGATTACAAACTAGAAGCCCATTAAAATTCACACTAGTCCATTTTCATTTTTAGAAGGGGGTTTGCTTATAAACTTACTGGCCTGTTAAGATATTCTAACCAACCCTTTTAACGATTCTGTTTTATTCTAAAACTCTTTTTTTCTCTTTTGATTGATAAGAGATTTAGTTTTATTATTTAAGGAAAAGTTCTTAAACTGATTTATTAGACTTAAGTTATTAAGAGTTTTTGGTTTTTGAGAAAAGATGCTGTTGGATCAAACTACAAAAGTTAGTTGGGCCCAATCAGGTTTAAAGGAAATGTTTGATGCAAAAAAAGAGCGTTGATGGACACTACAGTAAAAGCCCAATTCAGAAATTAACGGTTACTAATTTAAAGCCCAATTCAAATAGGCAATTCAGAGCCCAACTCAATTCAAAAGCAGACCCAAAACGTAATTAACAACAACTGTTCCAATCAAGCCCAATTAAGCACACATTTTCCTCCATTAACATATACTGTATAAATTAACAGAAAATCAAATCTTACTAAAAAGTAATTTACAGTCCAAATCTTTTATGAAGAACGGACTAAATCAAATATTCAAACTTAATGAAATCTGGAAATCTTTATTACAACAAATCAAGAACAGAAATCAATCTATTACAAGAATCCGAAAATCTCTATTAACACTAAATCAAAAATAGTATAAATCTTACTAAATCAATCAAATCCCTAATTTCTTTCTAAACCCTAAATCAAAGCAAACTATCTGTAAGAACAAATTCATAAAACACTGAAACTAAAGCTATAAATACAAAAGGAAATTGAAGAACAGGGGGGGGGGGACAAAATTATGGACAAAGAGAATACGCAAACACCGCGAAGAAGACGAAGAACACGGAAGAACATAGTTACTAAACCACGCTTGATTATTGAAGCAAGAGCCTGACGCGATTGGGGTTTCGACATCCGAAACCTTAATCGCTATCCCAGTCACATAATCGTCATCCCCGTTGCTAATCACTGCCGCAACCTCAATCGATCATTACCACCATCTTCAAAGCTTCACTGTAACCTGCAAATAAAAAAAGAGAGAAATGGGGGTATCAAACAACAACTCGGACCGGAAGATCAAAGTCAGAATCAACATTGTGAAGTGTAACCTAGCTTTTTTATATTTTTAGATTATTGATTGGGGATTTGGGTTTAGGGTAAGGTTTTTAGTTACGCCGCTGGTAGCTTAGGATGGGTGGGGTTTGAGAGAGTGAAAAGGAAAGGGTTTCGCGAGGAAGAGAGGAAGAAGAGGGTACTGTAACTAAAACAAAAATAAAATAATGAAATGAATAAAACAAATGTATAACCCTGTATAATCCAATGCACCGCACCCGTGATAACTATCGTATGCCCTCATTGACACCCATTTGATCGCGATCTGACAGCCTTGAGGCCAAGTCACTATGTTAACTAACGTATTCCCTCACCCACACTATCAAGCGGACTCCTCTCCCAAACGTAGTGGGCCTGAGCCCGACACTTTCTGCACCCCCTTTTCTAGTATTACTAAACCATAAAACAATCAACACCCCCTGCCAGCCTGCGTATTGGGCCTAATTCAAATTACTTTCAGCACCCCCATGCTTTTACTTGATAACTAGAAGCTACACCCCCAGGTTTAATCAATTTTTTATTTTACATTATATTATCTATTTTTAATTCTTATACTTATTATATTATATTTTTATAATAATAATTATTTATATTTGCAATTAATATCATCATTAATTTTTATATTAATTATTATTATTATTATTATTATATTATTATTTATTAGATCATGAAAATAAAATTTTCTTTATCAAAATGCATATATTATTTTCCTATATCATGTGAATTAAATATTTTTTTGATCATGCATTAATCAAGAATTTTTGCAAATAACACGATTAAAAAACACTCAACAAACAAAAAACTATTTTTCGCAATCAACTAAGCTAATCAACTGTTTTTTGTAAAAGGGTTTCAAACTGATTTTGACTAATCGCGCATTTAGCCAAAATCTCCGCAATCACTACTCCAGGTCAAATGCGAGGTGATTCAAAATACATTTGCAACCCCTAAAAAACACCAACCCATATGAACTACGAATTGGGACTCTGATTCCTCATAAGAGGATACATAGGCATACGGGCAAAAATCGTAGCGAGTTCCCCTATAAAAAATTTAAACCCTTTCCTCCTAATTAAAATTCAAAACCCTATTTTACCCAAACTTAAACCTAAAACCTAGTATCCTTGTGAACAAGGTAGATGAAATGTGCCTAACACCTTCCTTTCTTCTAATAAGAGTCTGAAACCTAGAATCTCTGTCTGCGAATTAGGGTTTCCTATTAGATGCCCTTACTTAGGATAAAAACTAATAGTGACGACTCTTAATTTAAAAACCAATCGCAACAGCTGATCGTGACTTTGTGAGTCTTAAAGAATCTAGACCGCAAGTATACAGTCCTATCGCGTGTAGCTTTAAAGATTATCGAATCCCAAGGGACTAATGTCGATCTACCGTTATCTTAGGTTACTACGTAAATCTAAGGCTAATAATGTAATTAATAGGGGGCTTAGGGAACCTAACTGATTATAATCTAGTTTAGATTCAAGGGAGAATATCGGTATGTAATGGTCAGACTTTGGGGATTTAGCAACTCATTGACCTAGCTCGGATTAACAAAACATTTTTCAGTAGGAAGCATTTGTTTGAAAACCGTCTTCTCACACTCTCGTGTTTATTGATTCAGATCCTACGATCAAACCTCAGTGAGTGCTCTCGTTGTTCCAATTAGGGTTTAAAAATAGTTTTTGGAAACAAACAAAACCTAATCAACTTAAAAGCGCTCTCACTGTATTTTAAGTTGATGCACAATTACTACTGTCCAATTATTATCTCAAACTCTCATTTTATTGATCCTAACCTCTATTTGTATTTTACTCTCATAACAAAACAATTAATATTTAGAACTAGTAATTAAAACCAGAAAAATTATTCTTTCAAAAAGGAACTGATCAATTGGCGTTGCTAAAAGCCCGTTGGCTATATGACCTTATGAAGGAAAATTGCGATAAAAAACGCAGCGGAATATAAAATTTTCCTTTAGAGATCCTTACGAATGAGCATGGTCAGTGACAGAAAGTTTTACCTCTTGTGGCGATTCAGACCTTTGATGTCGTGATCACGAGCGTTGATGAAGAACAACGCCTCTACTCAGTCCACACGAACAGATCGCTTCCGGTCACAGTGCTAGCTGATCACGAACGGAAACCTTGAGTGAGAGAGAGATTCAAAAACGAAAATGCATCAAGTGAAAAAACTTCATCACAAGGGATCTATTTATAGAATCACTCGTGTGGGCTACAAGCTAAAAGCCCAATTAAGGCTATAAGCTAAAAGCCCAATTAAGCTTATGGACATCATACCTTATGATGTACCATATATCACTTATCCACGTGGTACCTTACCACTCTCCGTATTACACTTAAGTGCACCATACCTTACGGTGTTCCTTATTTATTCTATCTCTCATCAACCTGTCCTTATGTGTGTGACCCTGTAGGTTTTCACGACGTTGGCAATTATATTAAATTACACATTTAATATAATAAACAGTGAGTGGTATCTAGCAACACATCACTGTTACCCAAGTCACGAAAATGTCATGTGATCTGACCAAACCTTTTCCGTGATAATATTTGTGTTGTACAATTACCCTTTTGCCCTCATGTCTATATTGAACACAAGGCATACACTGTGTCACCCTTGTCCAGTTCAATATTGGGCCCTTAGACATTTATCCTGTTATGCAGGATGAGCAAATTCCATCTAGGTCACTCATGTCCCTTAGCATGCTTTGTGAAGTACCCATCAACCATCTTTATAGTCATCCAGTTACGGATGACGTTTGATCATCAATAAAGTACTTGACTCTACATCTAGGGTCCATAGTGGTTTCAGGTCGAAGGGTGGTATACACCATTATCATCATGAGAATAACTTATGACACTTTGCATAACATTCTATGTAGTATTCTCATAACGGGTCAATCCAGTATAAATATTACTCCTAGTATTCATACCTATGTCAAGACTTGATAACTCCTTATCTATGATCCATGAGATGTGATCATCAATCTATCTTCATAATAATCTTAATGCTTTAATGTTATCCCACTTCACATTAAAGCTTGACTACAGATACTTTAAGAATAGTTTCTTATGTTTAATGGGATCTCATGATTAAGTCACACTTAACATTTCATTAAACCAATAAACCATTCTAGGGACTTTATTATTTTGGAAAACATAATAAAGAAATGCCTTTTATTATTAATAAATAATTCGATACAAGTACCAAAAGTATTGGCCTCTAGGGCTTACACCAACAATCTCCCACTAGCACTAGAGCCAATCAGGCATACCCCTAATACCCATAGATCTAGTATGTCCATCATGCTTCAGCTGTGCAAGAGGCTTTGTTAATGGGTCAGCAACATTGTCAAGTGTAGGTACTCTGCATATTTTCACATCTCCCCGATCGATTATCTCTCGAATGAGATGATAACGCATAAGTATGTGTTTGGATCGTTGGTGAGATCTAGGCTCCTTAGCTTGTGCGATAGCACCATTGTTATCACAATAGAGATCAATGGGATCCACAATGCTATGGACTATGCCAAGTTCACTAATGAACTTCTTGATCCAAACAGCTTCCTTTGCTGCAGTTGAGGCAGCAATATACTCAGCCTCGGTTGTAGAATCAGCAACTGTATCTTGCTTTGAACTTTTCCAGCTCACAGCGCCACCATTTAAACAAAACACATAACCAGATTGCGATCTAAAGTCATCCTTATCTGTCTGGAAGCTAGCATCAGTGTATCCAATTACAGCAAGCTCTTCCTGACCTCCATATATCAAGAATGAATCCTTAGTCCTTCTCAAGTACTTAAGGATATTCTTGACAGCTACCCAATGAGCATCACCGGGATTAGACTGGTACCTACTCGTTGCACTTAAAGAATACGAGACATCTGGTCGAGTACATAGCATGGCATACATGATAGATCCTATTGCAGATGCATATGGAATCTTATCCATGCGATCCCTTTCTTCCTTACTTGAAGGGGATTGTGTTTTTGACAGACACATGCCATGTTGCATAGGTATGAATCCTTTCTTGGAATCATGCATATTAAAGCGTCTCAACACTTTTTCTATGTATGTACTCTGACTTAGGCCAAGCAGTTTTTGTGACCTATCTCTATAGATCCTGATTCCTAATATATAGGCTGCTTCACCTAGGTCCTTCATTGAAAAGCATTTCCCTAACCAAGTCTTCACTTGTTGCAAGGTAGGGACATCGTTTCCAATGAGTAATATGTCATCTACATATAATACCAGGAATACGATCATGCTCCCACTAACCTTCTTGTAGACACAAGGCTCATCTTCATTCTTGATGAATCCATATTGTTTTACTGTTTCATCAAAACGAAGATTCCAGCTTCTGGAAGCTTGCTTTAATCCATAAATTGATCGCTGTAACTTACATATCTTTTGGGCTTCCTCTGGTATGTCAAATCCTTCAGGTTGTGTCATGTACACATCCTCAAGAAGATTCCCATTAAGGAAAGCAGTTTTGACATCCATCTGCCATATTTCATAATCATGATATGCAGCGATAGCAAGTAAAATCCGAACAGATTTAAGCATTGCAACTGGTGAAAAGGTTTCATCATAGTCCACCCCATGAATTTGTTTATAGCCTTTTGCAACCAGTCTTGCCTTATAGGTATGTACCTTACCATCCATGTCAGTCTTCTTTTTGAAGACCCACTTGCATCCTATAGGGTTAACTCCTATAGGAGGCTCTACCAAGGTCCAAACCTGGTTTGTGTACATGGAATCCATTTCAGATTTCATGGCTTCTAGCCACTTCTCGGACTCAGGACCAGTTATGGCCTCTTGGTAGGTCACAGGCTCATCTTGATCCATGAGTAATACATCACCCTGATCACTTATGAGATATCCATATCTCTCAGGTTGTTGACGTATCCTGCTTGACCTACACTGGTCTTGTTCTACTTGAGCAGGTTGCTCTTCCACAACTACTTGTGTTTCCTGCTCTAATTCCTCCATAGGTGTATCAATGCTTTGTGGTTCTTGAATTTATTCAAGCTCTATTTTCCTCCCACTGATTCTTTTGGAAATAAAATCCTTTTCCAGAAAAACTCCAGTTCGAGCGACAAACACTTTGCCCTCAGAAGGATTGTAGAAGTAATACCCTCTTGTTTCTTTAGGATACCCAACAAATAAGCATTTGTCAGATTTGGGCTCAAGCTTAGTTGAAATTTGTCGTTTCACATAAACTTCACAACCCCAAATCTTCATGTAAGACATATGTGGTTTCTTACCACTCCATATCTCATATGGTGTCTTCTCAACCTTTTTGGATGGAACTCGGTTAAGTGTGTAAGCTGCAGTCAATAGTGCATGTCCCCAAAAGGAGTTCGGAAGATCGACGTGACTCATCATGGATCGAACCATGTCTAACAAGGTCCGATTTCTTCTCTCGGATACACCATTCCATTGTGGTGTTCCGGGAGGAGTAAGTTGGGATAAAATCCCACATTCCTTTAGATGGTCATCAAACTCTAGGCTTAAATATTCACCGCCTCGATCTGATAGAAGAACTTTAATATTCTTACCTAGTTGGTTTTGTACTTCATTCTTGAATTCCTTGAATTTTTCAAAGGTTTCAGATTTGTGTTTCATTAAATACACATAACCATATCTACTGAAATCATCAATAAATGTGATGAAGTATTGAAAACCTCCTCTGGCTGGTATGTTCAGTGGTCCACATACATCAGTATGTATGAGGGCCAAAAGATCATTAGCCCTTTCACCTTTTCCTGTGAATGGGGACTTTGTCATCTTTCCAATTAAACAAGATCTGCATGTCTCATATGATTCATAATCAAAAGAGTCCAAGAGTCCATCTTTATGGAGTTTGGAAATGTGTTTCTCATTTATGTGGCCTAAGCGACAGTGCCAAAGGTAGCTTGGATTTAACTCATTAGGTTTAATCCGTTTAGTATTAATGTTATAAATTGGCATTTCAAGATCAAGGACATATAGTCCATTGTTCATTTGTGCAGAAGCATAGAATATATCATTCAAATAAATAGAGCAACAATTGTTCTTTATTATAAATGAAAAACCAAACTTGTCCAAACAAGAAACGGAAATAATATTCCTACTAATTGCAGGTACATAATAACAGTTCTCTAACTGAATTATTAAACCACTAGGTAAAGTCAAAACATAAGTTCCTACGGCTAAAGCAGCAACCTTTGCTCCATTTCCAACTCGTAGGTCAACTTCACCTTTTGCCAAATCTCTACTCCTTTTTAGCCCCTGCACATTAGTACAAATGTGAGAACCGCATCCAGTATCTAATACCCATGATGCAGAAGTAGATAAATTAATTTCAATAACAAAAATACCTGAATTTGAAGTCCCTACTCCATTGTTCTTATCTTCCAGGTACTTTGGGCAGTTTCTCTTCCAATGTCCGGTCTTACCGCAATGGAAGCAAGTGCCCTCCTTTGCTATGCCTCCACTAGGCTTCAAAGCAGGAACAATAGGTTTAGGCTTGGCAACTTCCTTGCCTTTCCCTTTACCAACCTGCTTGGTAGGCCTCTTGTTCAGCTTCTTTCCATTACTGACCATCAGAATGGACTTCCCTTTTGTCTTCATATTCTGCTCAGCAGTTTTCAACATGCTTAGCAATTCTGGAAGACTCTTATCCATGTCATTCATGTTGAAATTCATGACAAACTGATTAAAGCTATCTGGCAACGATTGCAAGATAAAATCAGTTGCAAGTTCCTTTCCAAGCGGAAACCCTAACCTTTCAAGGTTCTCCACATACCCAATCATTTTGAGTACATGGGGACCTACAGGGTTTCCCTCAGATAACTTGCTGTTAAAAAGGGCCTTTGAAACCTGAAACCTCTCATTTCTTGCCTGCTCTTGATAGAGCATTTTCAGATGTCCGATCATATCGAACGCTGACATGTTCTCGTGTTGCTTTTGCAACTCCGAGTTCATAGTAGCTAGCATGAGACAAGCGGCTTCATTAGCATCATCAAGATGCTTCTTATAAGCTTCTCTTTCTGCCTTAGGTGCCGAACTAGGCGGTTCCTCTTCAGGAACAGGTGTCTCCAAGACATAAAACTTCTTATCGTGCTTGAGGACAATCCTCAGATTTCGGTGCCAATCCAGGAAATTTGTCCCAGACAATTTTTCCTTATCTAGGATTGATCGCAAAATATGGTTGTTTGTTGTCATGGTAATCTACAAAAAAAAATGAAAATATAAGTATCATTAAAACAACATATTTAATTAGGCCTTTAATCAAATATGCTCCCACTATTTTACTCAAACCAAATGACCCTCATCATTTGATTCGGAAAATCCAGTTGGAAGACTTTCTAGTGGGTCGAGATCCACATTTCACTTCGTTCTAAGTCAGCGTTAGGCTGATTACACAAAACTAGGTTATTTAGGTAGGAACTCCTTCCAATTGTATCTCATACAACTCTCGAATATTTTCAGTTGGGTGAATAACTCCTTATTCTAATTCATCATATGAATCATTCCCAACTCTTGCTTCTAAACATGTATAATCTTATTATAATGTGTTTAGTTAAGTTTGACCCATTGTTTTAGCAGTTGGATATTACAATTATCCCATCGCACCTTACTAATATAGAACATGCACCTCGCGTAGGCGAAACCTACATTATTCGATACTAGTCTTGATGAGTGCTAAAACTTGGAAAGCATGAACTTAATATTTAACTTGAGGGATTTTGTTATTAGTTTGATCTCACCGGCTTAACATGCAATTCGTCTCTCTCATGCATCAACATACAAACACATGCATCAATATACATAAAAGGATACAATTATGGCCCCTAGCGCAATTGTTCTCCCAAGCCAATGAGAGAACATAAGCTAACCTAATAACGATCTAAACTTCTCCAAGCAAGATCTCCAAGGTTATCCTCCTTTGATATTGTATTCTTCTCTTTCTTCATAACATTACATTACATAAAAGAAACTCGTTTTACATACGAGGGAGTGAGATGAGAAAAGAAGTTACATCAAGAATTTTAGAGAGAGGCACGACACGCATGCCGTATTTTACAATCCCAAAACAAAATAAAGGAAAAACTAAGGCCATAACTGATCACCACAAGACAATAATAATAAACACACTTTTATTATTAGTTTAAATTTTGTTAATTAAAAAAAGGCAAATTAATATTTCGATGATTGATCACACTACGCAGAGTTAGCCGGGGGTTCCGCTGCCCGGTCAGCGGTCAGCGGACGGGGGTCAAGGGGGCAGCGCCCCTTTGCGGGGTTGTCAGGGGCAGCGCCCCGGCGCAAAATTTTAATGAACAATTCATTTGAAATCGGCGTCATTTTCGCACAACTCTTGTGCATTCACAACCCTAATCGCATAACTCTGCAACAACACAACCCTTGTGCCGTCATGAACCCTAATGCAACAGTTTCATGCTGTCAAACACATCTCGATTGATAATTCAGTATGATTAATCACATGCCATTGCTTCACCATACTAATGTCGGATTCCGAAGCATATGAACAGTGATCGGTCAAAGGAATAACAATCATCAAGTGTTTGAATGAACGAAACAGAAACAATATATCACATATACCATCGTTGCATCAGATTTACTTATATCATATATAAGAGTGATCGATGTTATTTGTGTAACCTATGGACGATCGATGTATCGCTGCTTCACCATACTAATGTCGGATTCCGAAGCATAGTCAACATCAATCATCCAAATCGTACACAACAGATGCCAAATTTAATTAATCGTTTATCATTCAATTCATTCTGGTTTTAATCGAATCAAAACAGAAAATATAGAACATAAACAACTATCAGATCCATGGTTTCGTAAGTGGCTCTGATACCACTGAAGGAAAATTGCGATAAAAAACGCAGCGGAATATAAAATTTTCCTTTAGAGATCCTTACGAATGAGCATGGTCAGTGATAGAAAGTTTTACCTCTTGTGGCGATTCAGACCTTTGATGTCGTGATCACGAGCATTGATGAAGAACAACGCCTCTACTCAGTCCACACGAACAGATCGCTTCCGGTCACAGTGCTAGCTGATCACGAACGGAAACCTTGAGTGAGAGAGAGAGTCAAAAACGAAAATGCATCAAGTGAAAAAACTTCATCACAAGGGATCTATTTATAAAATCACTCGTGTGGGCTACAAGCTAAAAGCCCAATTAAGGCTATAAGCTAAAAGCCCAATTAAGCTTATGGACATCATACCTTATGATGTACCATATATCACTTATCCACGTGGTACCTTACCACTCTCCGTATTACACTTAAGTGCACCGTACCTTACGGTGTTCCTTATTTATTCTCTCTCTCATCAACCTGTCCTTATGTGTGTGACCCTGTAGGTTTTCGCGACATTGGCAATTATATTAAATTACACATTTAATATAATAAACAGTGAGCGGTATCTAGCAACACATCACTGTTACCCAAGTCACGAAAATGTCATGTGATCTGACCAAACCTTTTCCGTGATAATATTTGTGTTGTACAATTACCCTTTTGCCCTCATGTCTATATTGAACACAAGGCATACACTGTGTCACCCTTGTCCAGTTCAATATTGGGCCCTTAGACATTTATCCTGTTATGCAGGATGAGCAAATTCCATCTAGGTCACTCATGTCCCTTAGCATGCTTTGTGAAGTACCCATCAACCATCTTTATAGTCATCCAGTTACGGATGACGTTTGATCATCAATAAAGTACTTGACTCTACATCTAGGGTCCATAGTGGTTTCAGGTCGAAGGGTGGTATACACCATTATCATCATGAGAATAACTTATGACACTTTGCATAACATTCTATGTAGTATTCTCATAACGGGTCAATCCAGTATAAATATTACTCCTAGTATTCATACCTATGTCAAGACTTGATAACTCCTTATCTATGATCCATGAGATGTGATCATCAATCTATCTTCATAATAATCTTAATGCTTTAATGTTATCCCACTTCACATTAAAGCTTGACTACAGATACTTTAAGAATAGTTTCTTATGTTTAATGGGATCTCATGATTAAGTCACACTTAACATTTCATTAAACCAATAAACCATTCTAGGGACTTTATTATTTTGGAAAACATAATAAAGAAATGCCTTTTATTATTAATAAATAATTCGATACAAGTACCAAAAGTATTGGCCTCTAGGGCTTACACCAACACCTTACATACCGATAAATAAATTTAGCCTAGCATATTAAACGACTCAATAACAGCGCAATAAAAATAATTATCATCAAACAATTTAAATAAATAAAACATTTCAGACGATCCTGGCATAAATAAATAAAGTACTTAAATGAAACCTGAAAATATTACGGCAGAATATTTGTCTGATATCAGATGTCTCCCACAGATTGGTAAATAAAATAATGCGGAAAGAAAATAATGCGGAAAATATTCAGTAGAGTAACAGTAAAAATAGAGAAAAGAAAGCGTCCTTAAAATGGAGATTTGAGGTCCTATTTATAGCCTTGGAGACGCATGGGAGTTGGTATATTTTCTCTTCCGGAATTTCCTCCGTAGCGACTGCTACGAACTGAAGAACTCTCAGTGTAACGGTCGTTACACTCCTGAGCTTGGGGTAGGGCTTGCGTGGCAGGGTGTAACGGTCGTTGCACTCCTACTTTTGAGGAAAGGCTTGCGTGACAGGGTGTAACAGTCGTTACACTCCTTTGGGCCAATGTGTAACGGTCGTTACACTCCCTTAGTGGATTGGGCCAACGCTTCTTTCTTAGACTTTTTGCTTTTAGTGAACCCTATTCTACCACACACCCCTCAATGCATAATTGCTCTTGATTAGCTTGACTTTTCTTGACTTTTCTTGACTTTCTTCGCACATGCCTTGCAAACATCAAATTCCTGAAAATATAGAAAATACCAGCATAATACAAATAAGAGTAATTTTATTAATTAAAATGCGGATAAAAATCATGTAAAATGATCCAAATATTCGATACATTTTCGGGGTATCAAACTCCCCTACACTTGAACCTTTTCTTGTCCTTAAGCAAATAGAGTAAAAATCGTTTAACGCATGGTCTCCGATACAATCGCATGACTCAACTCGAATCGTATGTGGTTGAGGGGCATTACATTAGAAAGATGGAACCAGGCTCCGACACTAATGATACAAAAATGACACAAAACCACATGGTCAGAATCCTCCATCCTATTGCAAACTAGTCCGAATTATACTATCATAGCTCAACCTAATTCTTTTCGTTCGAAATTAACGACTTTCATTCTAGTGTAATCACATTAAGCCCTTTATCTTTCGCACGCACATAGTAGAGTAGCTAGTTAGCGATTTTGGTCCTCTTATGCTCGGGTTTCTGGTACACAAGTTGGTAACCGTTTTTCTTTTCCAGATCATAAGTCTTGGGGGATCGAACCGTAGTTTGCCCTACCAACTTCAGCACCAGATGCTACTGAACAAGCTTATAACTGGTTGCTACATCAGTTCTTGTAGGTACCACAACTGTTGGATTAAATGACCTGGTGAGGGTCACCTAACTTAATTAGCGCATTCCCTATTATATCTTGATACTTAACATTTTTTCTTCTTTACTTTTTAGGACCAGTCACTTATATTCATCGGCTCCCTACGTAGTTTGTGGATAAGACGGTGCTGACTGCTAGTATAAACTACTCGGGGTTGATCTAAAACTAAAACTTAAGGCTTCGGTATCATAACCACTCAAACTGGTTTGCATAATCTGGAAGATTTAGGTGTCAAGGCGGTATTATTTTTGTCGAAATTTTTTCAAAAAAATCTAATGCAGCCAAATTGAGAGCAACCTGTATACTTTTCGAATGTGCCGAGCTAATGCGTCGAGTAAAAAGTTTATTGTTCAAGAAAAGTGTTGAAGTACGAATAACTTACGGAAATGATATTTTTATTGAATGGAAAGGGAAATAAAAGAAATTCGAATAACTTACTAGGAAAATAGAAAACATAACATAGATTTCCTCCCCTACACTTGAACTGAGCATTGTCCTCAATACAACAAATAAAGTGAGAAAAGAAAACAAACAGGAAACTTAAGAAATAATAATAAAAATGCAAGGAAAAAGGAAAAAAATATCACTCCTCATTGTTGTCTCTAACGTTTCTGCTACTGGATGCTTCACCTTGTGCCCTTCCTCCTCGTGTCCTAACTCCACCTTTTCTGGGTCTAAGAGGTTCCTCGCTAGTTTTGTAAACATAAGCATGCAGGCCTTCAACACGGAATGAGAAGTGCCACATTTCCTCAGTCAGGTTAGAAATGTCACGATTGATCTAGTAAGCGTTATCGCGTTGATCGTGCTGCAGTTCTTGCATCATCTGCATCAGTTCTTATTGACGCTGATCTTGAAGTAAAAGTGATGCATATATAGCTTCAATGGTGGCTAGATGAGGATCATTTCTTGCTTGTTCTTGTTGTGGCCCTTGTTGATTCATTTCTAGTACAACATTTTCTACACCTGCTTGATTTTCCTGCATGTGCTCTCCAGGGGCTGATGCCTGCAAATCATAAATCCAATTTGCAGTGATGTCGATTCTTATTACATTCGGATTCGGCAGAATAATACTTGGGACGACCTTGTGCTGCACCATAAAGTTGTACCTTCCATCCCTTATTTATTTGACAAGATGACCAAACTGGCAATACTCAATATCAAGAAACTCATCCTATCAAAAAGGTAGTTGAACCAACCTGTTTTTCAAATTTAGATAATTGGCAATAACGATGAATAAACCTCCTATACAGAAAGGTGTTGCGCTTGCGCTCCTTGGTAACAGGTACTGGATGTCGTTGAGGAGGAATGGAGAAACATTAATTCTAAGATCATGATCGAGGGCTGTTGTACCCCAAAATTTGCCCTTTCACTTATCAAGAATTTGCTCACAAGATCTCCTTGGGCTCAAGACTGCACTAGGGTTGATCAACTCAAGACATCTCCTTAAGCACCGATGACCAAAATTAGGGTCTGAGATTGCACAAGGATATTTGAACTTTCAATGCTTCATATGACTTTCATGGATCATTATGGACCCCCAAGATTACTCATGTCAAGTTTCAAGCCTTGGATCACACTTTTGCTCAGTCAATTGAGCAGTTGACCTAAAAATCAACTGTATTGGGAAAAAAGTCAACTATGACCAATTTATAGTCAAACTTCATAATTTTTGATCCACACCAACATTTTAAATTCATATGTATCATTTGATCAAGTTTGGACCATAACTCCTCAAGAAATTTGATCAAATCTTCAAAAGGGCAAAATGGTCAAAATTAGGGTTTTGACTGGGAAAGGGAAATTTCTGATTTTTGACCTAAAAAATGGTAAATGGGTTTAAGGAATGATCTCAAGAGTCCAATTGCATAATTTTTACCTAATGACATGGTTCAAAACATTGCAAGTCCATTGGATTGACAGATAAATTTTTCATTCAACTGATCAAAAGTCAACTGTATACTGAAAAGTCAAACTTTGACCTTTTGGTCAAATTCAAGTGCCATAGATCACAATTCATCATAACATGTCAAAATATGAAACTTATTCATCAAGAAATCAAAAAGTCAAGATTTCATTTTGAAAAGTCAAAATTTCTAAACTTAGAAATTTTTTGAAGTGTTGGAAATTTCATGTTTTTTCATAACTTTGAGCAAAATTTTCACCATAATGCAAGATGATTCAAGATAAAATTACAACATGAAAGTTGTATATCTCCATGAAATATACAACTTTGATTTACAAAACTCCTTCCAAAAATTCTTGGATCTCAAGTTATAATTTTATGAACACGTGGTCATGAAATTAAACACTTAGTGATTTTGCCTTAATTTGACCAGGATTTTAACCTAACTTCATGACACTTTTTCATATAGTTCCAAGGGGAATATTCAAAATTAATTCAAATATGGGTTATAGAGCACATTTCAAGCTTTCCAAAATGTCTAATAACTCCTTGAGATCATTCTTGAGTAGGGAGAATCGAAGAGATGAAGTTAGGGTTTTATCACTTTAATTACAAGTCATTTTAGTGATGAACAAAATTCAAATTCAAACTATGCTGCATAAACACTACTTTGCAGGCCTCAAATTTGTTAGGAACTCCATAATTAATGGTTTACACATCTGTTAGAGGCCTCACTTCAAGCATTCAATGCATGTACATGCTTTTTATCCATTTTTAGAATAAAGGTTACATTGCCATTTTGATAAAGTGACTTTTTGTACAAAACTTGTTCTTGAGCCTTACACTTGTTCTCTTCTGATAAAACAAGTCGTATAACTCATGAGAAATGTTTCAAACACTTACAATCACCCATCCCATGCTTGTACCTCTTCTTGAAACTTGTTTCCCTCTTTTCTTCAAAATCTAGTAACCTAGCCAAAAGCTAGAAACTTGTACTTCTGATTGTCCAAAGCTCTCAAACACTTTTGTTTATACATACACAAACCATTTGACACAAACACACGAATGCTCAAGCCTTGAAAGAACCTAGAACTCAGAATCACACTTCACACTTCCATTTTTACACAAACTGACCAAAAAATTGAAACTCATAATCTACTCGTGCGTTTCTTGGCCTTTTTGTTTCTAAAGTTTATAAACATCATATAGAAGTGATCTCACACCCTTTTATAGAACTGTGACACCATTAACACCATCCTCCATTTTCAAAAACTCAGCTCTACACATTGACTTCTCCAGATCATTTCAGCCATCCATTGTTCAAGCTAATCATTGCATTAGCTTCCTGGGACCTCAAGGAAGCTAACCTGATCATTACCATCACTTGAAACAAGCTCAAACTCAAAACACGATTTCCAGTTTTGAGGTAAGCTTTCTTAACTTAGAACTCTTCATACAGGCATCATCAATGATTTATTTGTGAACAAAACATGTAGATATCATTGCCCTGAAGCTAACCATGTTCATAATTTCCATTAATTTTGCTTGAGCTTAGAGAATTTTGAAACTGAAATTTCTGAGATTATTAGGGTTCAGATTAGGGCCATTAAAATTCATGAATGTCTTTGATCTATAGTTTTAATGCTTTACATTTCTGAAACCGTGAGAAAATTTGCTACAAGTTTCATGTTTACAGTTTTCATTTTTGACAAGAAATGAGCAAGTTACAGTTGGTCTGGCTGGAGGTTGAAGATGAAGACATCAGGGCGTGTTTTGCCTTGTATATTTTCTTCTTCTTACGTTAACGGATGTATAGCCACCCCAGTGGTAGAAGCGTGCGACTGTAACCTTTGGAACCTGGGTTCGAGCTCCAGTGGTACCCTTTTGGATTTTTCACATTTTCTTTATTTTCTGATTTTTCTTTTTGCACGCACTGGGCCTTTTTGGGCCTGTTTTATTTTTTTTTGCTTACTAACCCCCCGCAGGCTAATTGCACCCCTGGCTCAATTTATTTTTATTTTCTTATTTTTATTTCATTTGTTTTCTTAATTATTTTTCCTAATATTAAAAAAAATCATAAAAAATATTAAAAAAAATAGATTTTCATTTTAACTTAGTTTATTTTATTTTTTCTCACTAAAAATATTTTTATTAAACTATACTTTATTTATTTTTTACAAATCATCTTGTAAATTTAATTAAAACTAGGTTAATATTTATTTTTCTTTTACACCTATTAAAATATATTTATTTTAATATATAAAAAGGGCCAAAAACATTTTATAATGCTATAAATATTTTCAAGACAAAAATACCAAAAAACACTTTTCTTAAACTTATTTTCTTTTAATCAATTAATAGAACTAGGGTTTTATTTAAAATCTTTTCTTAATAAATTTAAGTTTAATTAATTATTTTCTTTAATTAATTAGGTTAAGACAATTTCCCTTTTTCTCATGAAAATCAAACAAAAATCCATTTTCTTTACATTTTGGTACATTTATTCATTTTATACTTGGTACTTATTTATTTTCTTGTACATTGATGCCAATTCAATATGGTTGTAATATACTAACTAGGTTTACATTCTTGCAATCCCCATTCAATTTGTACACCCCTCCCACAAATGTTGTAAGAGCGTAGTAACTTTAAATTCCACAATTTATTGCTTTTATATACAAATGCTAGTAATTAGGGTTTTTATGGAAAAACTAAAACCAATACTTAGAAAACCCTAATTCAAGACAAAAGCAAGCATAAAAACAATACACTTGCACACAAGCACCCCTAGGGTTATTCCACTTGGTTTCCTTATACAAAATGGCCATATTACGCATGTAAGGTATCTTAGCAACAACAAGCAAATACAAGATCATAGTCCCTCGATGACGCTATCTAAATTGCCTTTCAAATGATCTTAGTCCCTAAAAGAGAATGCTAAGATACCTTACAACATTTCTAATCATGGTTATAGGATGACCCACGCCCGTCCCGTTTACATCCAAAGATAGGGTTGCTTACCAAATCAATGGTAAGACAACAATATCAAAGGAAAAGGAAAATGAACATGAAAGACTTTTGAGTAGGTAGAATGCTCTTAATCATTTGCTCAATTTCAAAACAAAACATCCTTGTTATTTTCAAAACAAACACTTACACCTTCAAACATCTTACAAACTTGAAAACATTTTCAAAAGATTAAACATCTTTGTATACATTCTTACAAACAAGAATCATTACAATGATTGCCTAAACAATGGCCTCTTTACAAAATACTTTCAAAAACCACACAAAGCATAATTTCAAATAAAAAAGCAAGTGATCTAGCAAGTAACTAAGAGCCCATGTAAAAACATGGATGAAAAGGGTGCTAATACCTTCCCTTTTCATAATCTACCCCCCGAACTCAAGAAATAATATCAAAGGTCTTTCCTGTGCTTTTTCACCTTTCCTTTTGGAAAAAAGAAAAGTCGGTGGCGACTCTTTCTAACCGCAACATTTGCGATCAAATGCAAAACACCCAAGTCAGTTCTCCCACCGTATCACAGAACTGGAGACTCTGCTGGGGAATATTCTAAAAGTGGGGTTACCTTAGGGTTAGATCACATTTACTTGCTTGCATTGTTTTACTTGTATGCTTTACATTATGGTTCTTTGTTTGGGTTTGAATCCTCTACCCGGATTTGGGATACATTATAGGTAAGTAGCAATACGTTGTGGAAACTGTGCGGGGTATACCGACATTGTCTAAGCAATAGCTACGTTAGTGCGAAATATTTATGGGTACCGGTAGCCTTTGAGTTAATCAAAGAGAATACGGGGCCGCTGAGTGATGTCATGAAGCACTAATGAACTTTTAGAACCTTTACTTGACCAACTTGGCCATTAGGACGTAGTGAGATGACCGACTTTGGTGTAGTCTGAAGTTGGTAGATACTCGATACTACACTCATTGAGGTTTGATTTATTGGGATATTTTGGTCGCCATTAAAGAGGCTTATGCTAAAACAATGACCAAGGAAACAGACTAGTGATATTGAGCTCCTTAGAACCCGATTACTATTACTAGGATAGGTTGAGCCAACTAAACTTCAAGAGGGTACTTACCTATGAGACTCTACGAAAGCCTAAACCTAAGGATTTGTTTTATTTGTTTGTATGTACAAACTTGTACATAACATCATGAACATCATAACATCATATTCATTCACTAACCATTTAAAGGATCTTGGGATTTATCTTTGTTCTGTTTTGTAGGATATGGATTCTCTTCGTAGGAAAACTATTCAAGTCAACCTTGTAAAGATCCCTCCACAACTTAAGGAGCTAGCTTCAAGGATTCCTGAAATCTATTCACTGAGAGACATGGTCTCCTGCTCAAATTGGTCACCTCTAACACAGATGAGGACATGATGAAGGTTCTCTTTCAGTTCTTTGATCCTTTACACCATTGCTTCACATTTCCTGACTATCAACTTGTGCCTACTTTGGAATAATTCTCTCGACTCTTGAGGATTCCCATTATCAACCAACTACCTTTCAACGGTACAAAGAGACCCCAAGCCAGAAGAGATTGCTCAAGCTCTACACTTGCACTCATCTGATGTCACAACTCATTGGGAAACAAGGAGTGGTGTCAAAGGTTTCCTAGCAAAGTTCTTGTTTGAGAAAGCCCAAAACCGTTGGAATTCTTTGGACCTGCAAGCTTTTGAGGAAATTGTGGCTCTCCTCATCTATGGGATGGTTTTGTTTCGAAATCTTGACCAACTCATAGACGTGAACGTCGTCAAAATCTTCATATCCCGCAACCCGGTGCCTACATTTCTAGGGGATATCCTACACTCTTTTCACACTCGCACAATGAGGAAAAGGGGTGTCCTTATGTTTTGCACTCCTCTCTTGGCAAGATGGTGTATTTCGCATCTTCCCCAATATGTATTGAAGAATGAGCAAGGTTCAAGGTGGTCACAAAGGTTGATGACGCTCAAACATTCAGACATTCATTGGTGCTCCCGATCCATAGAGAATGTTACCGTTGTGGGGAGTTCCCTAATGTCCCCTTACTTGGCATTAGGGGAGGTATCACCTACAACCCCTGCTTATCTTTAAGACAATTTGGTTACGCCCGAAGAGATGGCCCGCATGAGATGCTAATTCAAGGTTTGGTGTTTGACTATGAGAACAACGATCAAGGTCTTCGCCAGAGATTTATCCGAGCTTGGAGGATGTTGAACAAGGTAGATAGAAAGACTTTGGGGCACAAGAATTCCACCCCTCTTGAGCCTTACCTCAAATGGGTACGAACTCGTGCTCAAAGTCTTATGATGCCTTATCCCTCCATTCTCCCGGTAATCATTGAGCCTGTCATGGAAGGAGATGTTCCATACACTATCCTACATCCTGACATGCCCACCTCTCTTGAATACCTACAAAGGGATTGGATACAACTCAAGGGGCAGCGAGATACTTTCGAAGCCCAATTCTACGCAAGCGAGAAGAAGGTTTTGGAACTCACTAGACTACTTCATGAGGAGCAGACTCTGAATGCCTACATTGCACCAAAAAGGATGCGTACTACCTTTTTATCTTAGAGTTTTTGTATTATTTTGCCCAAGAAGGCATTGATGTACTCAAATCTTTAATTTATTAATATATCGTGTGTTTCCTTTTTGTCTAAAACAAATTTGAATCTTAAGATCCTTGAAATCATTGCATACACATTTATCAATCATCATAACATAAGCAGGTTTCTTGCAACAAGTCTCCTCACCTCTCTACTGTTTATTTCAGTAAGATGCATCTCAAGCAAATGGTGAAGGACCTCCAATCTCAGAATGCATAGTTTCAACTGTTGTTCTTAACTCTAGCCAAAGGACAAGAAGAGTTGAAGACCTTGCTAGTTGAGGAGAAGAAAAAGAAGACGAAGAAGATAACCAGAGTTCTAAACATGGGAAGAAGATTCCAAGGGAAGACAAGAAGGGCCTTAGACTTTGCAAGAACATCCAGTGAGAAAGACAATCAAGATGGGAAAGGCAAAGAAACAGTTGTCCAGTCAGAGTCAGAAGAGGAAGAGGAAGAAGAAGACTATTCTGAAGAACAATATCTTCCAGCCGACGATAAGTATAAGCATCTAGAAGAGCGGTTGAGTGCAATGGAAATCCAAAAAGTGTCTGGATTGGACTTTGAGGAGTTGGGACTATTATCGAGGATTGTCATCCCTCCAAAATTCAAAGCACCCGTGTTCGCCAAATATGACGAAGTTTCATGCCCTAAAATGCATCTCCGGTCCTATTTGAGGAAAATCTAGCCCTATACCGCTGATAAGGACTTATGGGTACACTCCTTCCAAGACAGTCTGTCTGGAACCCATCTTGATTGGTTTTATCAGTTAGAAAGAGCCAATGTTCATAATTGGGAAGATCTTGTTGCAGCCTTTTACAAACAATACCAATACAACACTGATCTTGCACCCACCCGTACTCAACTCCATAGTATGGCCATGGTTTCAAGTGAAGGCTTCAAGGACTATGCATAAAAATGGAGAGACTTGGCCAGAAGAGTTCAACCTCCCCTATCTGAAAGAGAGTTGGTAGACATGTTTTTGGGCACCTTGTCTGGTTCCTTCTTCAATCATTTAATTGGGAGTTCATCGACAGGTTTTACTGAATTGATATTGACCGGAGAAAGAGTAGAAGCCGGGATAAAGAATGGAAAGATTCAAAAAGATGCATCCTCTGATGCTGTAAGGAAGCCATTCATCGGAAAGAAAGAAGTGGTTGCTGTATATCCTCAGAGAAATCAAGATAGGGCCGAACTCCGTCCAATGGTAGGGGATGTTATGATTCCTAAACCGGTGCCTGATCAGCAAATAAATAACCAACCAAGAATAGAAAGACCAGTCAGACAATTCACCCGAATTAATATGACATTATCTCAAGTATTGCCACACTTGTTAAGATCCAATCTAGTGACCTTGAAAGAAGCTCCAAAGAACCCTAACACAACCTCTCCTCACTATCATCCCAATGCCCCCTGTGCATACCACTCTGAGAATCCCGACCATGACATTAACAACTGTTGGGCTCTAAAGAACAAAGTACAAGACCTCCTTGAAGCCAAAGATATGAAGTTCGATGCGCCAGGAAAGCCTAATGTCATTTCTGCCCCTATGCCCAAGCACAACCATAATACCAACGCCATTGAAGAAGATATGTTTGTTACTTCAGTTGATGAACTTATGACCCCACTCCCGACTATCAAAAAGAACTTGTTAATTGCCAGTGTATTCCCAGGCTATGATGAAATATGTCATTTCTGTTTGTCCTCACCAACCATCTGTCCTTTGTTGAAAACAGGCGTTCAATGCCTAATAGATAACAAGGAAATTTTGTTCGAGAAGACTTCTACTCCAAATGTTTCTTATAATGATGTTTCCATCGTGACCATTTCTGACAATTCTTCCAGGGTCTCCACCAAAAGACCCGTTAGAATTACATCAGTTCCAAAAGTAGCTCCCTTGATAATTACAATGCCTGGACCAATCCTGTATTCGTCAGACAAAACCGTACCATGGAATTATGGAGGGGATGTCTACTACCACGATATCAAGCAAGATTGGCCAGCTGCTGAAGATTCAAGTTCTAAGAAGGTTGACTCTGAAATTAGTAATATTGAAGGGACTAGCAAGATTACCCGAAGCGGAAGGATATTCTCTACAGAAATTGCTCCCCCAAAAGCAGTTTCTAGACCCGTAATCATTCCTTTCGTTGTTGCTCCTCCAAAGGATGTTCCCAGTCCTATAATCATTTCTGCTAATACTCCTACTGACAAAGCTGATATAACCCATGTTATTACTCCTACTGACATGCCTGCTATCGAGTCAACTGAGACTCGAGGTAAAAGTATTCTGGTTGAGCCTGTCCGGACGAAGGCACAATTATTGACTATCCCTGAGACCTCCCGGAAAGAGATAGAGGAAATTCTAAAGATCATAAAAAGGAGCGACTACAATGTAGTTGAGCAACTGGGGAAAACTCCATCTAAAATTTCCATGTTGGCTTTACTACTACGTTCTAAGGCGCATGCAAAGGCCTTGGTAAAATTCCTGAAAGCTGCCATGTACCCCAAGAAACATCTGCCGATCAGTTCCAAGACTGCGTAGCCGGCTTAACTACAAATAATGGTTTAGGTTTTTCGGATGCTGATTTAACGCCAAGAGGGAGGAAGCATAATGGGGCATTACATGTCTCAGTGGAATGCAGGGGGACGACTCTGGCTCATGTGTTGGTTGACACCGGTTCGTCTCTGAATGTATTGCCTAAAAAGGCTCTTGAGAGGCTGGACTATGAGGGATTGACATTGAAACCAAGCAACATAGTAGTGAGGGCCTTTGACGGCTCAAAAAGGATGGTGCATGGGGGAAGTGGATATCCCCATAAAGGTTGGAACCCAAACATTTGATTCAACTTTTTATGTAATGGATATTCGCCCTCCATATTCCTACTTGCTAGGCCGACCATGGATTCACAATGCTGGCGCTGTTACTTCTACGTTGCACCAAATGATGAAATATCCAATTCAAGGGAAGATTATCATCGTTCATGAAGAAGAAGAGTATATAATCAGCCATCTCAATTCTTTCAGATATGTGGAATTAGATGGTGAATTTATCGAAACTCCATTCCAGCACTTTGAAGAAGTCCCGTAAGACGTGGCAGTAACCAAGGCTGTGTCTCAAGTTCCCAAGATCACAAGACCTCCACTCAAGATGTCATCTTTGAAGGATGCCAAGGAATTGATAGAAGAAGGTGGATGCACTATTTGGGGACAACTCCCAGATATCCCATACAAGTCTGACAAGTTTGGTCTGAGTTTCACTTCAGGTGCCCAGAAGGCTGTATGCCGTAATATTTTTCATATGTATATCCCTAATTTTTGTCTGAACTCTTTTGGTTCACCGGGATGCCCATATTTTTCCTAGGCCAGTCAACCGAGCGAGTTTTTTATGCGTAGTATTTTCTGACTATGTCCACGTTCTCAGGGTGCAGAGAATTGTTACTGTCCATAGTAGTGAATGTTGCAGCACTGCCAGAAGATGTTTGCTTGATTGCACGTGATTCATTACTGGAATTCATGTCCAATTCCTTAAGTGATTCAGCTGGATATTTGCCCCTGGCTATTTGGCACTTTTGAGAGATTCCCCGAATCTTGACTTGACTGCCCAAATCAGCTGGACACCATGCTATGCACCTTGATTATGAAAGACCTATTTATGGAAATGTCTTTCCATCTGAGGTGATTTTATCCATTGAGAGGATTTTGTTCATTAAATATTCGTTGTGCGAATTTCTCTGCTGTTTGAACAAATAGTCATATACAAACAATGGTATTGAAGAATGCAAAGCTTATGTCTGTCTGGAAGTTTGAACATTCTTTTTTTTAGTAAAACAAACAAATTTTGTATGAGTGTGATATCAACTTAGGATTTATAGCAATCCTTACAGGAGTCAGGATAACTTTTGTAATAGTATGATTTCAAACTAACCCATGCTTCAGCTAGGACATTTAAGGGTTGTAACGTGGCCTGGTTCACGGTTTAAGAAACAAAGGATAAAGGCTCGGAATTTATTTGTACCTGTCGTACCCCAAATTTGTCCTACCACGACGATTTTATTCTTTTAGATTGAAATAAAGAAAATATTTAATTAAAGATGGTACAACAGTATCTGATGGTCCGTCTTTATTTGGCTAGGTGATTTATTTTTAAGTAAAAAAAACGAGGCTATCTAAATCGGAGAGACTCGTGTATCCGTGAATCCATTCACGAGGCATGTTGAACATTGGCCCATGCGTTTCTAAAATGGGAAATTCAATAAGTTCTAGTTATTATTAGGTCCTTTAGGATTTGTTGCTATTAGTAAAAATAAGGGTTGCAATTACCAATATTAAGCCCATTAAAGGTCTTGTTAAAAGAAGCCAGCACATTTGTCATTGTTTTGATGTTTTGTTTTAAAAAGGAAAAAAAAGATTTTTTATAAAAGAGAATATTTTTGTCATAAGATATTAAGCGCTTAAGAGTTTTTTTTTTTTTTGAAAAAAAAGAGGTTATTATTATAAAAAAAAGGAATTGTTTATTATTTTTATAAAAGAAATGCCTTTTTGTTAAAAACATATTGTATTGTCTTGGCTGATAAATCTTTTTTTTAGATGTTATCTAAGTTATTGTTGTTAGAAAAGGCCAATTGGGCCTAATAATATTTAAAATCCATTTTTTTGCTGTATCAGAGAATTAATTTTGCTGGGCTTGATAATACAGTAACGCGCTGGCCCAAGTGTTCAGTAAAAAACAGCTACTGTTCCAATTACCCCTAAACTAGCGCATGGGTTTTGTTTACTAACAATTACTGTAGGGATCAAAAAGAAAAAATTAAATCTGGAAACATTCATGCCAAATCAAATCGTTATCTTGAAATAAATATATAGTAAATCCAATATACTACAAATTCAGAAAATATTTACAGAATTAATGAACCAAATTACAATGAGCAAATCTCGTTACAGAATCAAATCTAATGGCTAAAATAAAATCGGGATAAAACTAGCTCACAAAATCAAATCAATTACAACAAACTTAGAATCCCTAATTCCATAATCATATCCAATCTATACTAATTGTAACGAAAAAACCTAAAACCCTAAAAAAAAATCCCTAACTATATAAGAGAAAGGGGGAAGACAGAAAAGGGGAATACTAAGACGAAATTGGAGACGAAGAAGAGGAGACAAAATCTTGAAACGAACCCTTGCATTGAAGATCCAGAGGAAGAGGCGATTAAAGTTTCTAGATTCGGAAACCCTAACCGCCCTTGAACCACCGCGAGCCACCACTAAGCGCCGCCGTTCACCACCATCCTCAAGCCTTCAATCAACGCTAAAATCTGCAAAACAAGGAAGGAGGAAAATATCAGTAGCAAATCGGACTCACTCTAGAACACGAAATCATGGAGAGGGTAAGAGGTCCTTAGCATTGTTCTTTTTGTTTTAGGTGTTTGGGGGCTTGGGGTCATGGTTCGAGGTTGGTGGCAGACGCCGCCGGCGTTGGGGGAAGATAGGATTTGAAGGAAAAGAGAACAGGCTTACGTTGTGAGAGAGAGAGAGGGGTAAGAGAGAAAGGAAGACAAAGTGATACTCTAAACACTGTAAAAAATGAAAAAAACGAATGAATAAGAAACAAATTATGTTATCTGTCTAATCCTATACCTATGCGCCCATTGTAACTAGCATTCCCCTCAAATTAGTTTCATTTGATCATCATCAGACGACTGTTAGGCCAAGTTGTACCGTAACTCTCACGCGCCGCACAACACACAAACCCTTCAGCCTCCTCCAAAAACGCGATGGGCTTAAGCCCATTAATATCCACACCCTCCTTTCAACTTTCTACTAAACACAACAACGACTTACACTCCCCTCTGCCTGAACTGTTTGGGCTTAGCCAATATTCCTTTTAGCACCCTCTCCTTTGCTTCTTAACAAGAAAATACACCCCCTAGGTTTACCTAAATTATTAATATTTTTTTTTCGTTTTTATATCATTTTTTATATTACATTTTATTAATTATTTATTCTTTTTTCATTTATAATTATTATTATTATTATTAATTTTTATTATTATCATGTTTTAAATATTATTAATGTATTTACTATTAAGTATTATTATATGATCAAATAAATCATTTTCATTCAAAAATTCATATATTATTTTCTATATTATTTGCATTAAATCTTTTTTCCAATCATGCATTAATCGAGATCTTCACAAATAGTAGATTTAAAAAATACAAACGAAACATCAAATGCTATTTTCGCAATAAATAAACTAACCAACTATTTTTTTAAATGGGTTTCAAACTAATTTTGACTTACTGCGTACTCAGTCAAAATATCCGCAACCACTACTCCCGACCGAGTGCGAAGTGATTCAAAATATGCTTGCAAACACCTAAAAAACACCAATCCATACGAACTACGAATTGGGACTCTGATTCATCATAAGAGGATACGTAGGAACGCAATCTAAAATTGTGGCGAGTCTCGCTAATTAAAACTTAAAACCCTGTTTATCCCAAACCTAAACCTAGAGCTTAATATCCTTGTAAACAAGGTGGATGAAAGGTTCCTAACACTTTCCTTTCGTCCAATTGAGTCCGAAACCAAGAATCTCTATCCGCGAATTAGGGTTCTCTGTTAGATTCCCTTCCTTAGGATAAAAACTAATAGTGGTGACTCTAATTTAAAAACCAGTTGCTACAGCTGGCGACTCTGCTGGGGACTCTCCTTAACCCTAGGTTTAGGTTCTCTTTGGGGTTTCTTATTTTTATTTGCTTTATTTATTTATTGAATTTATCTATTTTATCACATTTATTTTATATACTATCAAACTCTCTTATTATCATATATTTGCTATGTGGCGGGTTTTTATCTCAAAAATATTTCCAATAAACCTTAAAAAGAAGGTTCGTCTATTAGCTTAGGGGGTATATCATCCCTGTGAGTTTATGTGATGACTTCACCTAGAGTCGGTGAACTTCCGAAAAAGGAATACTTATCGAGAGATATCCTCTTGACGAGTAGGACTTTGGAAGGTCACCTATGACTCTTTGTAACGACTTTAACCAAAAATCTCATGATGAGACCTTTCACGTCTTTGAGACGAAAGTTTCAGTCCGTAAAGAGGCTCCACCTAAGCGAGACCCTTGTGCCTTTTCCCTCCAGTGTTATTCATGATACCCTTAAGGAAACCACCTCCTGGGGGGGGGGGGGGTAGATTTATCGTAGGTCAAAATTAAGAGCCTACCTTATAGGTGTACCCATCACAAAAAACCCGTCACAAAATCCTGTTACTCAATCCAACACTTATACATTCATGCATTCATGTATATCTCATGTTCATCATTTGTTTCTTTTAACTGTCTTATTCACAGGGGGTACAAAATAAAAGATAACAAAATCAATATTTTTGGTGAATGTCTTAAAAATGGATACCAAAGGGAAACAACTTGTCCGCGTCAATGCCTGCAAGCTGACCTTTCTAAAATCAAAACTATAAAGGGTAAATTGTCCGAGAGAGCTCTGAAGATGTACGCTCGCTGCTATGGGATACCCTTGACTTGAATAAAGTAGAGGTACAGATGAATGTAGTCTCTACCCTAATTCAGTTTTATGACCCTCCATTGAGATGTTTCACCTTCCAAGACTTCCAACTAGCACCGGCTCTATAAGAATTTGACAGAATCTTGAATTTTTCCAAAGAAAAGGCCTATGTAGGTATTGGACAAACTATTGAAGTCAAAGCTTTGGCAAAAGGCCTAGGGACCCCCTACCCTGAATTGGTGCAGAATTATAGAAAAGAAGGTCCAATACAAGGAATCAAAAGGATATACTTGGAAGCTAAGGAACTAGAATTTGCTAATTATAAGGAGTGGGAATCTTGTGTTGATTGTTTAGGGCTATTGGTATTTGGTGTAATTTTATTTCTCCGGAATGTGGACTATATTGACCCCGTGGCCATTAGCATATTTTGGGGTGCGAAAGTATTTAATACGGATCCTACTCTCGCCTTGCTTGCTGACATTAATTACACTTTGCATATGATGTATGAAAACAGAAGAGGAACGCTAAATTGTTGCATCCCGCTTCTATATACCTGGTTCATGACTCATCTTTACAAGGAAGACTATATGGTCCCAGAATTGACCAGATGTGAGTGGCCACAGAAATTAAGATCTATAACTGCAAACTCCATATTATGGTATGCAAGGAAGTTGGATATTGGTGACATCATTATTAGCTGTGGGGATTTTCCTAATGTCCCTTTGATTGGATCGCGGGGCTGTATTAACTACAACCCTACTCTGGCCTTACGACAGCTAGGGTATCCTTTGGAAGACAAACCTTCGGACGAACAACTCTGACCATTTATCATCCATAATATGGGTATAGAAGACCAAGGGTTGCTCGACAAGGTTATTCGAGCCTGGAACAAGGTTAACAAAAGGAAGGCCGAAAGAAAGAATGCCATAGAAAGAGAACCCTACACCAAATGGGTCTAAGATAGGGTACGAATTATCAAGCTGCCATTCGAGAAAGATCTAGAGTACAAGTCAGAGGTCCCAGAGATGACACCTATATCTTTGTAAGAAGTCAACAATCTGAAAAGTGCCTTAAAGCAAGCTCAAAAAGAGAAAGAAGCACTAGAAGTCAACCTCCTCAATCTAACCAGAGAAAAGAAACATATGCAACTTATACTTGAGTCAACGGACGAGCAAATTGATAAAAGTAAAAAGGAATTGGAGAAAGAAAGTCTCAAACGAAAGTGTACAACTGAAGGGCTGTTAAGTGCAATGTTCAACCTAGATTCTCACAACCAAAGGTTATAAGAGGCCGCTGCTGATATCGAGAGGTTAACTAGATGGTATGAAAAGGCAACACATGACAAGAAGGTGCTAGAGGAAAGTTTGAGATCCCAAATAAAAAGTTTGGCACAAGCTTCCTTAGATCAAGAAGAGCAAGTAAATTACCTCGCCACCAAACTCCAAGACAGCCACGAATCAGAGGCCAAAGCACGCCTTGAAAGGATAGAAGCAGAGAAACTCTTGACTCAGAGAACTCGAGAATATGAGCATGTATGTTTAGAGTTGTAGGGTCTTCAAAAGGATTTCCTCATCCAATGAAGGCTTTACACAGAAATGAGGGGTGAAAAGATGTATTGGGAAGAGCAGTATACCAAGATCGCCCAAGATGGGAGGGATAACCACAAGATAATCCCACATCTTTATCAGGAACATAGGTACTACAAAGAAAAACATGAAAAGCTCGTCTTGTTAGCCAACAATCTCATCGAGGACATCCCTAGAATTTTAAAAGATGAAGAGAATGTAATGGTTCCTCTTCCGAAGGACGTTGAAGACTTTCTACATCTTTGCCGAGCAATGATTGATGGTTTCAGAGCACACATCCACAGGCGCACTTAGGAAATTTAGTTCCTTTTTAATTATGTTTACGCAAACAAGTTTTGATTTCAATTTGTAATATTTTTCAATATCTGGATTATGTTACTCTTAATAAAGGCATTTTGTTTCCCTATCTCGAAGGCGTGTCTATTTTAAAGCTAGTCACCAAATAAAATAATAAGTGAAAATACAAGTATGTACCCAAGTGAATAAGACAGTTAAAACAAGAAATCATTTCATGATCATGCACATCCATTTGCACTCATACATTTATAAAACACCTGCATGTCATATCAAAACTCATTTACTTTAAAATCTCTCATGTTAAGCCATTGGTAAAAGAAGACCTCCACCTCCTTGGCATCCATATCAAACAAGGGGACATCAACAAAAAGAAATGGAACAGATCGAGGAGACTCAAGCTGTGTTCAAATAGGATCTTGATCAGGTGAAGGGTGACGTAAGCTCAATGAAAGGATATTTGATCCAAGTTGTTCTAGCTTTGAAGAACATTATCGACAGGCAGGATCAAATTCCCAAGGTAGCTTTTGAAGAAGTAGCCCAAACCATTGAAGCATCGAGCAGTCACCAACTAAGGAAAGAGCCGGAAGCAGGACCCCAAAAGTCCGCCATGGCCCAGCAAGAGGTTGAAACTGAAGGATTTATCCCACCACCATCAAAAGTAGGGGCATCACATACCCTATAAATTCCAACCAATAATGCAGATAATTACCTAGACTTGCAATACAAAGATCATGACCCAGAGGATGCTCACCAGGAATCCTTGAAGACAACTGGTGCTCATGCTGCGGACAACCCACTGGTAATGAATTAGTATAAAGCCTTGGAAGAAAGACCGAAGGCTGTGGAGGGCTTCGATGCTTTTGAAGTAGACGCTCTGGAAATGGGTTTAGTCCCTAATATGGTGATACTGCCAAAATTCAAAGTACTCGACTTTGGAAGTATAAAGGGCTCACTTGTCCGAGGAATCATCTTCATATGTACTGCAGGAAGATGCACGCCCATGCCCATGATCAGAAACTAATGATTCATTGTTTCCAAGACAGTCTAAGTGGGGCATCTTTGGACTGGTACATGCAGTTGGAATGAACGCAGATCCGAACTTGGGTGGATCTTGCTAATGCTTTCTTGAAGCATTACAAGTATAACTTGGACATGGAGCCTACTCGCCTGTAAATCCAAAATCTTTCCAAAAAGAAGGAAGAGTCCTTCAAAAAATATGCTCAAAAATGGAGGGAGATGGCATCCCGTGTACAACCACCACTGCTGGAAAAGGAACTCGTAGACACGTTCATGGGAACCTTACAAGGGCTTTATTATGATAAAATGGTGGGAAGTTTCTCGTCAGTATTTTCAGACTTAGTGACTATTGGCGAAAGAATCTAAACTGGTTTGAAAAGCAGAAAGATATCAGGGGGGTCGTCAAATGCACCTTACAATTCAAAAAGACCGGCTTCAAAATTCCCAAGAAGGAAGGAGGGAGAAGTCAAAGTTGTGGTCTCACAACCAAGGACATCATAAACATTGGTGATCCCGCAAGGACAAAGGCAAGACCGATTTAAAAGGCCATCTAGAAATTTTGATCCACTGCCCATGCCACCAAGCCAGTTATTACAATACTTGGTTAATGCATCCTTGGTGGAAATCAAGCCTTTAGCTCCTCCGGTCGGGCCACTCCCGCAAAGATACAATGCCGACGCTAGGTGTGAGTACTATGCTAATTCTCCAGGGCACACCATAGAACAATGTTGGGCCTTCAAGCATAAGGTTCAGGATTTGCTAGAGTCTCAAGACATCACCTTCGATAAGCCTAATATCAAATCAAACCCTATGCCTCCGCATGATGGAGCGACAATAAATCCAATCGAGGTGGTCACCGACTTTGGGGAAACCATAAAGGCAAAAACCCCTATCAAATTGTTGAAGGAATATCTGTTCGAATGTGGATTCTTGTTAGAGCATAATAAAGCTTTTGAAACAACTCTAGAAAATCTGGTGGATTGGGGGATAGTCCAATTCATAATGTATCCTGAAGAAAAATATGTAGCCACGATTGGAGGGGAACATCCACTGGTAATCCCTTTCCAGGGCCCGAGTCTTACCAAGAAGACTCTAGTCATCCCATGGGGAGAATCAACAGAGATTACAAGAAGGGCACCTAAGAAGACTCTCTTAATACCCACCACTCCAAAAGCCACAATGGTAATTAAGGGACCGTCACCTATCCCTTATGAGAATAATAAGGCAATACTATGGAGTTATGACTCAGCCGTGTACATCAATGGAGTGAAGCAGGAAAGCGGACCATCCACAAGTCAAGGATATGCAATTTCAAACATAGTAGGAACATGAGGTATGACCCGAAATGGTCGGATTTTTGGAGCCGAACTATCAAAAAAGACGGATGTAATTACAACTAAGGACAAAGGAAAAGTAGTGGTTGATACAAATCAAGAAACAAAATCTCCAAAAAAGACTTTACTGATCAAGAGGCATAAGAGTTTCTGAAAATAATCAAAAAGAGTGACTACAGAGTGGTTGGTCAGCTCCATCAAACTCCAGCAAAAATCTCCATACTCTCGTTACTCATCAACTCTGAAGCACACAGGGATTCCTTGATGAAAGTGTTAAGTTCAGCTCATGTCACAAAAGAAATTTCGGTAAATCAATTTGACAATGTCGTAGAAAATCTCATGTCTGGATCCTACCTGGGTTTCAACAACAGTGAATTACCGCCACAGGGTCGGGCCCATAACAAATCACTCCATATTACTATGCAAATAGGTACTACCCATTTGTCCAGAGTTCTTACTGACACCGGTTCTGCTCTTAATGTGTTGCCAAAGTCAAGTCTCGTAAAGTTAACAATAGACGATGTGACAATGAGACCAACTTCTATGATAGTAAAGGCATTTGACGGTTCTCGAAGCTCGGTGTTAGGAGAGGTGGACCTTCCAGTCAATATTGGGCCGCATATCTTCAATATCACTTTTCAAGTCAAGGACATAGAACCATCATACACTTGTTTACTGGGGAGACCTTGGATCCATGCGGCAGGGGCAGTAACCTCGACCCTGCATAAAAAATTGAAGTTCCTAGTGGAAGGGAAGTTGATCATAATTGATGGCGAGGAAGACATCTTCGTGAGCCACATTGAGTCATACAGGTATATTAGTACCGACGAAGACTGCATAGCTACCCTGTTCCAAGCCTTGGAAATTGCTTCGATGATAACACTACCAGTCGAAAAGGGTAACAAGACTAAAATGACATAATGGAGAGATCTGCAAATGACTATGGGAGGTGATACCTCGAAACGCTGGGGAAAGCTCCCAGAAATTCCTGAGAAGAAGAATCGCTTTGGTTTGGGCTACGAATCGTCGAAGTCTACTATGAAAGGGAAAGCTTGTTCCCTCCAATCCAAGAAACTTTTGTCAGCAAAGGAACAAAGCATAGTGGGCACGTGGCAGTGATATCAAGCAAAATCAACACCAAAAAGGGCAACCGACTTCATCAAAGAGGGCTCCCCGGGAGAAGAGCTCAAAGGATGGACTGCTGTAGAAATTCCTGAGATATTTTTCTTTTCTAAGTAATATTTCTTATTTTGAAAGAACCTATGTCAATTCCGAGGCATAGGGGTTGCTTGTAAGGGTTTTCCATGTTCTTATTTCAGACAATATTTATAATTAACAAAAGTTATATTCTATTTTCAATTAAGATACTTATCTTTCTTTTGCATTTATCTATTAAATTTAAAAATGGCAATACTTTCTCTGCATACACATTTTCAAGTTCCAAGCACTAAAATATGCACCAAAACATGATAAATGTGCAGATCCATGCCCAAAATTACCGATAATGTTACTGCTATGACCCGATATGATTTTGATGTTCCTATCCACCAAGCTAAAGAGGAAGATGACGAAGATCTTGAACTCTCCAAGGAAATGGCAAGGGAAATAGAGCGAAAGGCTAACATCATACAACCATATCAAGAGCCTATTGAGACCATTAACCTGGGCACAAAAGGAGATTCGAAAGGAATTAAGCTAGGGGAAATGTTGGAGCAGAGCGTCAAAGATAGGCTAATCAAGTTATTACACGAGTATATGGATATATTCGCTTGGTCCTACAGGGACATGGCAAGGTTGGATACAGACATCGTGGTGCATAGAATACCTCTCAAAGAAGGGTGTTCTCCAGTCAGGAAAAAACTCAGAAGAACTCGTCCAGACATGTCCAGTAAAATCAGAGAACAGGTTCTCAAACAATTTGATGCAAGGTTCCTAGTAGTGGTAGATTATCCACCTTGGATAGCTAACATTATACCAGTACCCAAGAAGGATGGTAAAGTATGCATGTGCGTAGATTATCGAGACCTAAACAAGGCGAGCCCCAAAGACGACTTTCCGTTACCCCATATAGATGTCCTAGTGGATAATACAGCTCAAGCCTCAGTATTCTCATTTATGGACAGTTTCTCAGGCTATAATCAAATAAAAATGGCACCGGAGGACATGGAAAAGACTACCTTCATGACACCTTTGGGAACTTTCTGCTACAAAGTAATGCCATTCGGTCTCAAGAATGCAGGGGCAACCTATCAGAGGGCAATGGTCACGTTATTTCATGACATGATCCATAAGGAGGTTGAGGTATACGTCGCTGATATGATTGCCAAATCCCTACAGAGGAAAAACACATCATACATCTGCAAAAGTTGTTCGAGCGGCTACGCAAATTCAGATTAAGGTTGAACTCGAATAAATGCACATTTGGCGTCAGATCAGGAAAATTGTTAGGTTTTATTGTAAGCCAGCCGGGTATCAAGGTGGATCCCGAAAAAGTAAAAGCTATACAAGAGATGCCCGCTCCAAGGATAGAAAAAGAAGTACGTGGTTTCTTAGGGCGGTTGAACTATATCTCAAGGTTCATATCACATCTAACAGCCATGTGCGAGCCAATATTTAAGTTATTACGAAAAGATCAGACGGTAGTATGGAATGATGATTGCCAAACCGCCTTCGAGATGATAAAACCGTATCTGCAAGAGCCACCAGTCTTAATGCCACCAGTCCCTGGAAGGCCACTCATCATGTACTTGACAGTGCTCGAAGGGTCAATGGGTTATATTCTGGGACAACAGAATGAAACAGGTAGAAAGGAACATGTGATTTAGTACCTCAGCAAAAAATTCACTGACTGCGAAACCAGGTACTCACTCCTTGAGAAAACTTGTTGTGCATTGGCTTGGTCCACCAAGAGGCTGAGGCAATATATGTTAACCCATACTACGTGGTTAATAGCAAGAATGGACCCTCTAAATACATGTTTGAAAAGCCAGCTCTTACCGGAAGAATCGCACGATGACAGATGCTACTATCAAAATATGACATCCAATATGTCACACAGAAAGCCATTAAAGGTAGTGTACTAGCTGATCATCTAGCTCACCAACCGCTATTAGAACATCAACCCATGAAGTTCGACTTTTCCGACGAGGATGTCATATTTATAGCTGACTACGAGATACCAGGACAAGACGAAGGGCTCGAGCCATGGGCACGTTGGAAACTCATGTTCGACGGGGCTTCAAATGCACTAGGTCACGATATAGGGGCAGTATTAACATCTCCCAAGAATTATCACAAACCCTACACTACAAGGTTATGTTTTGACTACACCAACAACATTGCCGAATATGAAGCCTGTATACGAAGGCTGGAAGCTGCCATCGATTTAAGAATAAAGCACCTTGAAGTGTTTGGGGATTCTGCATTAGTCCTATACCAAGTTAATGGCAAATGGGATACTAAACACCCTAAACTGATTCCATATCGGGATCATGTTTTAAAGTTAGCCGCAAAATTTACAGAAATCACTTTCAGTCATATTCCACGAGAAGAAAATCAAATGGAAGACGCTCTGGCAACCCTATCAGCTATGTCCAAAGTGACTTGGCCGAATCACGAACTACGTATTACGACCAGACATTTTGAAGAGCCTGCATACTGCCTTGCTATTAAGGAAGGACCTGATAACAAACCTTGGTTTTACGACATCAAGAAATACCTAGAAAGGCATGAATATCAAGAAAATGCCTCTATCATTGACAAGCGAACCTTGCAAAGGTTATTTTCAAAGTTCTTTCTGAGTAATGGAGTATGTAGCGGTAGAAATGTTCAAGACTAAGCCATTGAATTGACTAGACTTTATACAAATCAAAATAAAAATCACCACCGTGCTTTATTGTTTCCAAAAGAATGGGAAAAGAGCGAATAACCTAAAAAGAGGGGGAAAGATTCAAGGTAAGGGGGTTGGTTATGTAAAGGGAAGGTATTAACACCCTAAACATCTATGGTACTCCGCATGAGCCTCTTTGTAAAAATCTATATATTTTGGCTATAAAAACTGTTATATAAAATGGATGGTGGAGGTGAGAAAAAAAAATATTTTATGATTTTTGCACCCGCCGCGGTTGCGAACCTTTAGTGCCTACGTACCATCTTTCATGAAATAAGGGATCAGGGTACACGTAGTTCCTTTTTAACAAAATTTAAAACACAAGCGTGTTAGTCAATTTTATGAGATAAAACATCATCGTCATTGTCCGTGTGGAAAACATACCTACTACCCACAATCATGAGAAAGGAGAATTTGTATCATCTCAAAGTGGAGGATATGGCTTGGATTTCAAAAATCAACAATGCCTCACTCAACACCGAAGTGGAAAATATCTCTCTTCACTACATATTGTAGAAGTATAGTTGTTTGCATCACTACAAGGATTGACAAGAGTTTAATCTTTTTCAGCAAAGTTTTAAAGGTAAAAAGCCAAAGTTGCAAAATAATTTGAAATGAGAGTGATTGAATTTTAGTCTTCTCAAAAAAAATGTCAAGGTATTATTAAGTTGATTGGAGTTTATTTATGAAAATGTTTTGAAAATACATGGACATAAGTCCAAGTTTATTATGAAAATGGTTCAAATTTAAAACAAGAAGAGTTTTCAAAAGGAGGGAGAAGAATTTTGAAATTAAAGAAGATGGGAGGAGAAGAAGAGACTATCCTAAAGCATAAGGTAAAAGCTAGGGATAATAACCATCTAACCAACAAGAAGCCAATACTTGTCATTATGAGCCAAGATAGAATTCCCATTCTTTAGATTGAAACCAAGCAAGCAAAAATACTAGGCCTCTTGAGAGAACCAAACTTCAACTGTATTAAGTCTTCATAAAAATTGGGCAGAGTAACGGCTGTATACGGGTGAATTCTAGATTACAAACAAAGGGTGTAATCACAATAACCTGCACACAAAACAAATAAACAACCCAATTTCTTTAGGTAAACCTCAAGAGCTCCAGACAAAAATAATCAGATAAGATCATAAGGTTTCCAAGATAGGCCAAGGTTTCTAATCCTAAGTCCATGAAAAGTCCCATGCTCCATAATGCCAAGGATAGTAGCCAAATAGTCCAAGTACCATTAAAGATTTTTAGGGTTTAGGTTGATTATTAAGTATCTTAAGAAAGGAAAAGAAAAGCTCAAGTGAGTAAGGTACAAAACGACAAGAAAATAAATGCTCAAATGATCAAAGATGAAAATGGCATGAAATGTAAATGTTAAAAGTAAATAGTACATAAAGCATAAAAAAGAATAAAAGTATAAGGTAAAACAAGTCAATAATTAGTGGTTAGTTGGATGACCATCTTGAAACTTTCATTTGGAACTCATTAGAGGATTGGTAAAACCAAAGCCCCCACACAACAAGTTGCATTTGCTTTTTGTCAAGTATATCATCCATTTGGAATATTCATAAGTACCATTTAATGATCAACGATGTTTAAGTGATCCGCGTTGACCAAAGGTGTTGTAGATCCATTAGAGGATTGGTAGAACCAAATCCTCCACACAATAAATCTCAAGGTTATTGGATCAAAGAGATCAAATTAACATACTTGGGCTTGCAATCATAAGTTTGGGCCACGAATGATCATTTATTCGAATCGGGACAAAATTTAGCGCTATATTAAGTAATCATAAGTGGACTTATATAGAAGTCGCACCTATTTTGAGGTCGGTCAATAATAATTTATGCACCATTTGTTTTGAGACATGATATAGAGATCATGCTCCAATAACACCTAGTGCAATAAGAAGGGGATGAGATGAAAAGGGACAGGGAAAAAAAATATACAAACCACATTTGAATTAAATTTTAATCAAACTATTATTAAAATCATTCATCCATTTTTGTGGAGTTAAACTCAACACCATGGATCTAATGATGTTAATAAAGTCCATGATCCAAAATCTAACCCAAGATCAACCAGAAAATAGTCACAAAATAATATCACATATTAATATATATAAAAGGGTAAAAAATAATGTTTAAAAATAGAAAATAAAGAGAAAAATATCAGCTATGTTAAAATTAATAAAAAAATAAAAAGTAAGACCATAGAAAAATAAGAAATGGATCCAAATATTTTTTTAAAATTTTTGGTAATTTTTAAAAGTCAGAAACTATTTTTAAACTATTTAAAATGGCTCAAACAAATAAAAAATAGGTCAAAAATAGTAAACCTCGATATAAAATTCCATAAAATTTTCAGAAAGTGAAAAATATGCAAAATAATATTTATGAATTTCTCCAGAATTAAAAAATATCAGAAAGTATTTTTTAAGTAATTAAAAGAAATCAAATGATTCAAAAAATACAAAAAATATCAAATATCAAAATAAAAATATGAAAAAACAGTCATGAGATCAGAAATAATTCAAAGTATTTTTGTGAATTTTTTCATAATTTTTGGATGAAAAATAAAAGAGTTATGAATTTTTTGAAAATTTAATAAAAAAATATAAAACCGGAAAATAAAACAAAACCAAAAAGATGTGGACCATCAGATCATAGTCAAAACGCGTTAGTAAGCTGATCCAGTGGACCAGACGCGCTGTGCTTGATATGGACCTTAGTGAGATATGCATAAGATCAGAAAAAGGGCAACCAATGAAATTAAAATGTTTGGCACGCTATCATTGGCTGAGACGAGACATGTCATCATCTTCAACCTCCAGACACTCTGCAATGGGGATTTTGTGAGATCCTTCAAATGGAAAAATTAGAATCCCAGGCTAGTATCATTGAACTCGTCTCTTCATGATGATTCTAACACCACCATCACGCCAAATTAATATAAGATATGGAGAGAGGTATGAATCAAAAACCCAGAAAATTGCGAGCACCTTCAATTTGAGATTTCTCTCTCAATTCTCAATGGATTTAAAAATTGTAAGCAACATTAGAATCAGGAGAAGGAGTAGAATAGATTAGTGCTTGATTTGGATCCAAATGGTGGATAATTCTACCTTTTTGAAGTTCAAGGAAAAAGCTCTGAAACTGGACTTCTGTAGCTTGCATTATGGCTCGTTTTGATTGGTTTAAGTGATGGAGAGTTTGTATGATGCTTAAGGATGATGAATACGCAAATAATTTTGGAAAAGGGAGCTTAAATCTTAGAAACTGAATTAAAAAAAGATGGATTCGTGTGAGGTTTTGGCAGGGTGTTTTTGGCTCTCAAAGCTTGAAGAAATGAATGGGGGGTGACCCTCTATTTATAGGGAAGTGAATAGGAATGAAAATTGGAAGAAACAAGGAAGTTTGGAAAGAAATTGAATGAAGGTCGAGCACGAGTGAAGTGTAACTTCATTTCCATCAAAACTCAACCAAAACTTGAGTTTTGGGGTGCTAATCACTTCTGGAAAGTTTTCTAATCAAGTTTAAATCAAAAACACGCATAAATCTTGTGTTTAGAAGTCACATTATGGATTTCAAAATTCTGACTTTGTGGAAAATTCAGTTTCAAGTTACCAAATTCAAATCCATGGCATTTACAACTCAAGGGGTCTTAGGGCATGATTCTTGATGCTTTAGAAAGATGAGGTTACAAGATTTGTAATGGAAAAAGAATGGAATCAAATGGATGCTTGAGATGAAAGTTACGTTGAGTCAAAGTTGAAGAAAAAGGGTTGACTTTCCATACTTAGAAATATTTCAAATTCTTCTTTAAAAATGACCTATAATATTTTGCATCCAAACATGGCCTTTCACTTGAAATTTTCTCTTGACCAAAAAATATGGAATGAAGTAGATCTCTTTAATGACATTTTGAAACTTGAACCACTCAAAATCTCCAAAAATTGATCAAGTTATGACTTTTTGAAGTTGGCAAAAAATCATGAAATGACCTATAATCTTTTGCATATTTAAGGCAACCTCCATCCATTTTCCCACTTTGCACATAAACGAAGGCATAAAGTTCATATATTCAATATCATTATGGAAAAAGAATGGGCTCAAGGTGATAAAAATTGACCAAGTTATGATCATTTGAAGTCACACATGGAAAATTGGGGATTCATCTGAAGGACTTGTAATCTTTCTTATTCATCAAGTTTCTTCCACATGAAAAATCCTTGGAACTTTTGAAGTGATTTGTTGATAACCATTTTAAGAGAAGGATGTCTTTGGAATAATTCAAAAATACCAAAAGATGATCAAGATATACTCCTTTGAAGTTTAAAACCCTAGCTTCTAGATCAAGAAAATGCCTTGAGGAACTTTGACAAGTTTGAACAAACTTCTTGTACCAATATTCTTGCTTTGTGAATAGAAGTTGTTGAGGATGATAATGAGAACTCTTAAACACCAAAACCACTTCCATATCTTGAAATTTGAGAGAACTATGATGAAGGGATCTTAGGGGGGAAAATTGGGGTACAACAACTACCCTTATTTAAGTTTCTTTTATCCGGAGATACGAAGGTTAAAAATCTTTGTATCGACGCGATCGAAGACACTTAAATATAAAACAAACCCTATTTTTGGCCCTAATATGCCATGCAAATGCTTATGCATATGAATGCATATGAACAGGACCAAAGAGACGCAAAGATAACACTGGGGGTGTAAAAATAATAAAGAAACAAGGGAGCAACCCCAGCAGGAAAATAAATCAGTGGTGGACCAAAAGAACTGAATCAAAGAGGATGGTAGGATGGTCAAAGGACACAACAACTTCTACCTAAGGTGAAGCTACTGACGTTTAATGAAGGCAACGAGAAAGATAACAAACATCGATGTTCACTGTCGATGGCCGACCAACTTTCACTGAAGGTAGAGGGATAATATATCATGGCACCGCCGCTCACTGATGATGAACTACCAACATTCACTGAGGGTAGCAAGATAACAATCATCGACGTTCACGGCCGATGGTCTACCAACTTTCACTGAAGGTAGAAAGAGAATATATCATATCACCGCCGTCCACTGACGATGAACTATCAACGTTCACTGAAGATAACAAAAAGATAACAAACATCGATGTTCACTGTCGATGGTCTACCACCTTTCACTGAAGGTAGAAAGAGAAAATATCATATTACCTCCGTTCACTGACGATGAACTATCAATGTTCACTGAAGATAGAAAAAGATAACAAACATCGACGTTCACTACCGATGGTCTACCAACTTTCACTGAAGGTAGAAAGAGAAAATATCATATCACCGCCGTTCACTGATGATGAACTATCAACATTCACTGAAGATAGCAAAAGATAACAAACGTCGACGTTCACTGCCGATGGTCTACCAACTTTCACTGAAGGTAGAAAGATAATATATCATATCACCGCCGTTCATTGACGATGAACTACCAACATTCACTGAGGTTAGCAAAAAGATAACAAACACTGACGTTCACTGCCGATGGTCTACCAACTTTCAATGAAGGTAGAAAAAGAATATATCATATCACCGCCGTTCACTGATAATGAACTATCAACGTTCACTGAAGATAGCTAAGAGATAACGAGTTTCCCTAAGATTCTGGTGTTTCACCTAGAACGGGTCTCAACTTTTTCTTTAACCGAGCCACTCCGCCTGGAAAGGATAATACATGAGCTGTCTCAAATAAAGAGAACTTTCTATTTACAGTCACGGAGGATTGTAAAAAGAAATTACTTTTTGGGGAAAGAGGTATGACTTCCTGGGGAGATGCCATGATATTCTCGCTAAGGGGATAAAGTCTTCTTGTGCAAAATAAATGCACCAACCAAAGCTTGGAGTTTTTCAGATTTCCAGAGTAAATAATTTTGCCGGGGAGCCACAGACCCAAACCAGAAATAAACTGGAAATGAAACAGTCAACCAGAATACATCCTTTGAGAAATAAACTCAAAAGGGAAAACAAGATCCGACCAAACAAGGAACTGTATCGGAAGGTTTAAAGCAAAAATCTTCTATGGGGGACAACTGAGTAGAGAAATTGAAATAGTGTGCATTTTCTGCTTAAGATCGAAGCTCTAATGAAAAGAGGGTAACTTATCTCTTTAAAATAGGGTAGTATGTCAACAAAAATATTAACAAATGTCAATGAACAATGATTTGTCAATTTTAACTATACATGATGCATGTATGAATGTATGGGTGTTTTCGTGTGCATGCTGACAAAACAGACACACAACATGGGGAACAACCAGGCAAAACTGCCTCGGGCACTAACAGCACCCGGCTAAGCTTCAACCAAGGTGATCATTCGAAGAAAGGTAAAAGCCAGCTGCGGAAACCAAACCTACTGCTTGCTTTTAACTTTACTGAGGAGAAACATAATCTGGAGGTGGACAAATCAAACAAATACCGGGATAGAACATCCTTCTTCAGGCTTCATCGGGAAAACTAGTGTTTTTTCAAAAGTAACATGCCTACTGGAGATTGCAAGACCAGTATCAAATAAAGCAGACTGACACCGAAATAATCAAACTTCATTGGGGAATTCAGACCGACTTCACTGGAGAAAAACGCGGATTGAAACATCACATCATGAAAACTCAGAAAAGATGAGAAACGAATCCAAACTTGACCGAGGATACCGGAACCATAAACCCAATATGGAGAAAACAACCCGAGTAGACTTTCCCGAGGGGAACAAAACTTCTCAAAACAACTGGAGTTTGTCCATTCCTGGGATCACCATTTTTGTTGTCATTGTTTCATCACAAATCTCAAAGTAAAAGTAAATTGTAAAAATATTTTTTTTTTTGAAAAATCAATTTTGTTATTTAATCTCTTTGCTTTGAAAATTATTATCAGTAATAAATGGAGTCTTTGCAAGCTAAATAAAATAAGAAACACAAAGAATTGGTTAAAAGCTCGAATTTCATTAATAGAATGGTAGTCTGCGAATGGCGAGACTCCATAGATGATTACAAAGTTTGGGAAATGGTAATACATAATGGAAAAGATACATTGAGATACAATGACCACTACCCCCCCTAACAACTTTTGAAATCCTGAGCAGCAGCTTTTGTTGAAGTATGGTGAGGATCCGAGAAGATTGTTGCTTCAACGATCAAGTCTTGTCTGACGTAGTTACTTGCCAAGAAAATCCCTAATTTTTGCCTAAGCTGCCCTTGCGGGTTTTCAACTTAGCGGGAAATTTATTTTGTTTATGTCTCTAATTTTTTCCTAGACCTCCCTTTCAGGTTTTCGACCTACCGAGACGCTCCTTTTTGCCTAATCCGCCCTTTCGGGTTTTCAACTTAGCGAGCTGTTCTTTTATTTCTTTAGGCGAAGTATTTCTTGACTGCGCCATCATTCATGGGACGTGGGAACTCCTCGCCATCCATAGTTTCAAGAATTAATGCACCACCAGAGAAGACTTTCTTGACAACATATGGGCCTTCAAAATTGGGAGTCCACTTGCCCCAAGAATCAATGTTGAAAGACATGATCTTCCTGAGCACGAGGTCGCCTTCTCTGAATTCACGAGGTTTGACCTTTTTATCAAAAGCTTTCTTCATTCTTCTCTGATATAACTGGCCATGACACAAAGATACCATTCTCTTTTCCTCATTTAAATTCAATTGGACAAACCTGTTATGGACCCATTCAGCCTCCGTCAACTTGGTTTCCATTATCACATGCAACGAGGGAATATCTACCTCGACCGGGAGTATGGTTTCCATTCCATATACTAAGGAGAACGAGGTTGCTCCTATTGAAGTGCAGGCAGATGTTCGATATCCATGCAGAGCAAAAGGAAGCATTTCATGCCAATCCTTATAAGTAACGACCATCTTCTGGATAATTCTCTTGATATTCTTATTAGCAGCTGCAACAGCCCCATTCATCTTTGGCCTGTATGGAGATGAATTGTGATGGACAATATTGAATTCTTCACATAGTTCTGTCATCATATTGTTGTTCAAATTCGAGCCATTGTCAGTGATGATTCTGCTCGTCACACCATACTGGCATATAAGATTATTCTTAATGAAGCGCACAACCACCTGCTTAGTAACATTGGCATATGAAGCAGCCTCCACCCACTTGGTGAAGTAATCAATTGCTACCAAGAGAAAACAGTGCCCATTCGAAGCTTTGGGTTCTATCATCCCAATCATGTCAATACCCCACATAGAGAAAGGCCACGGGGAGGAAATCACATTGAGAAGTGTCAGAGGCACATGGACCTTGTCTGCATAAATCTGGCATTTATGGCACTTCTTTGCAAATTTGTAACAATCAAATTCCATTGTCAGCCAATAATAACCTGCCCTTAGCATCTTTTAGCCATTGAGTGTCCATTGGAATTAGTGCTAAATGGACCTTCATGAAACTCATGCATCAACATGTTTGCTTCGTGTCTATCCACGCATATAAGCAAGACCATGTCATAATTTCTCTTGTATAACACATTTTCACTAAGGAAGAAACTGCCTGCCAATCTTCTCAATGTCTTTCTATCTTTCTTCGACGCACCAATCAGGTATTCTTGAGTCTGAAGAAAATGATTGATATCATAATACTAGGGTTTTTCATCTGCTACCTCCTCTGCTGTAAACACATGAGCGGGCCTATCCATCCTTCGAACTGTAATTCGGGGTATATCATTCCAAGTACTCACTTGGTACATAGAAGCCAAAGTTTCCAGAGCATCCGCCATTTTATTTTCGTCTCTAGGGATGTGATGGAATTCAACTTTATTGAAGAATGGTAATAATCTTCTAGCATAATCTTTGTAAGGGATCAAGCTAGGGTGACAAGTGTCCCATTCTCCTTTAATCTGATTTATTACCAAAGATAAATCACCATACACATCGATAATTTTAATTCTGAGATCAATAGCTTCTTTGAGACCCATGATGCAAGCCTCGTATTTTGCCATATTATTAGTGCAATCAAATGTTAACCTTGCAGTAAAAGGAATGTGCGATCCATTAGGAGTGACAATCACAACACCAATTCCTTTACCATAAGCATTCACAGCTCCATCAAATATTATACTCCAACAAGATTCAGGGTCTGGACCTTCCTCAGGTAATGGTTCATCACAATCTTTCACTTTCAGGAACATCACATCCTCATCAGGGAATTCATATTTTGCAGACTGGTGATCTTCCACTGGTTGATGAGCAAGATAATCTTCCAACACACTACTTTTAATAGACTTTTGAGTGCGGTATTCGATATCATATTCAGATAACAAAATCTGTCAGTGAGCAATTCTCCCAGTAAGAGCAGGCTTTTCAAAAATGTACTTGATTGGATCTATTTTGGAGATCAACCAAGTAGTGTGATTCAACATATACTGCTGCAAACGCTTTGCGGCCCAGGCCAAAGCACAATATGTTTTTTCCAGCATGGAATACCGCGAATCATAATCAGTGAATTTTTTACCGAGATAATAGATGGCGAACTCCTTCTTCCCTGTTTCATCCTGTTGTCCCAGAATACAACCCATGGATTTATCTAACACTGTCAGATACATAATCAACGGCCTTCCTTCTACGAGAGGGAGCAATATAGGAGGTTCAAGCAGATATTCCTTAATACTTTCAAATTCCTTTTGGCAGTCCTCTGTCCACACACATCCTTGATCTTTCTTTAACAACTTAAAGATCGGTTCGCATGTTGCAGTCATGTGGGAAATGAATATGGAAATATAATTCAAACGCCCGAGGAAACCTCTGACTTGCTTTTCAGTTCTTGGTGCTGGCATTTCTTGAATTGATTTGACTTTATCAGGGTCAACTTCAATTCCTTTCTGGCTAACAATGAAACCCAACAACTTCCCCGATCGAACACCGAAGGTGCATTTATTTGGATTCAGGCGGAGACGATACTTCCTCAAACGCTGAAACAACTTCAACAAATATTCTATATTCCCTTTTTCAGTATGGGATTTGGAAATCATATCATCAACATATACTTCGATTTCCTTATGCATCAGATCATGGAATAGGGTTGTCATAGCCTCTGGTACATTGCACCAACGTTCTTCAACCCGAAGGGCATCACTCTGTAACAGAATGTTCCCTAGGGTGTGATAAACGTTGTTTTTTCCATGTCCTCTGGAGCCATTCTTATTTGATTATATCCGGAAAATCCGTCCATGAACGAGAATACTTTGAATTTTTCTGTGCTATCCACTAACATGTCGATGTGAGGCAATGGAAAATCATCTTTTAGACTAGCTTTATTTAGATCTCTGTAATCTACGCACATGAGGACTTTTCCATCTTTTTTCGGTACTGGGACAATATTGGCAATCCATTGAGGATACACTGACGTCACAAGAAAACCAATATTAATCTGCTTTAGAACCTCCTCTTTGATCTTTACTGCCATATCTGGGTGAGTTCTTCTCAACTTTTGTTTATATGACGGACACTCTGGCTTCAATGGAAAACGATGCTCGACAATATATGTATCTAGACCAGGCATATCTTGGTAAGACCAAGTGAAAATATCCACATACGCTTTAAACAACTCAATTAAACTTCTCTTCACATCGGGATGCAACGATGCTCCAATCTTTACTTCCTTCGGGTCTTCTTCTGAACCTAAATTGATCACTTCCAAAGGCTCTTTATATGGTTGAATGGTATTTTCCTCGTGCTCAAGCAACCGTGAGACCTTTTCTGGAATCTCATCATAATCTTCTTCTTCAGTCTCAAACATAGGACATTCAAAGTTGGGAGAGGGTGCAGGGTCATTGTATTCAACGAGTTTTTTAATTAATCTGCACATATGATTTATGATTGCTTTTAGAAACTGACACATATAACAAGTGATCATGCAAATTGAATTTCAGTTATTATTTATTTTGAAAGGTTTTTTTTTTCTTCTGATTACCATTTCCAAGAAAAAAGCAAAACATAAAAAATAAAAACACAATTTGGGAAACAAAGTCAACTTTTATTAATGATCTTAACAGTCACAGCAAACGGATAAGCCCTACAACATTAATACTTCCACCTTGGGCAGAGTGAAAGCTTTTCAAGAAAAAAAAGATTAATCAAATCAAATTACTTTGAAATATATGTGAAAGAGGGAATATCAATGGTGACCCAGTTCTAAACCCGGACTCCATGCGTCACATAATTCGACATTTCCTGCTCTGCTTCATCCACTTCGACAACATTAATTCCAAAATCAGTTGGATGGAGGTAACCTCTGCTGCAGAAAACATCATGATAGCTGCTCATAGTAGAATTTGACTTCAAACCTTCAACTCTGCCATTCTTCGAAGAGAAACCCAAACCAGTTCTATTCTTGTTCACGTGTGGATCCACAATTTGCCCCCAAGCTGCATTATGACCATTGCGCACAACCTGCTGCGCGTCCTTCAGCGAAACCATGGAATTCTCATTTCTCCTTATGTTGTTAACGGATAGGGCTTGGAACTGGGTTCCAATAGCATACTCATCCGCATCTACAATACTGAAGGAGGACAAATGAGATATCAACAATGCCTGCTCCCCACTTATGATCACTACCTTCCCTTCACGCACAAACTTTAGCTTCTGATGTAAGGTTAAAGTGACAACCCCTGCTTCATGTATCCATGGCCATCCTAGCAAACAACTATACGCGGGAATAATGTCCATGACCTGGAAGGTTATCTGGAACAAATGTGGTCCTATATGGATGGGTAAGTCCACTTCACCGATGACAGATTTCCTCGACCCATCAAATGCTTTCACAATGATGCCACTCGGGCGCATAGGTGTTCTTTGGTATTTCAACTTCATGAGAGTACTCCTCGGTATAAAATTCATCCCAGATCCATTATCAATTAGCATATTGGATAGTGAATCATTCTTGCAGTTCATAGATATATGGAGGGCCAGGTTGTGATTCCTCCCTTCATCTGGTAATTCATCATCGCAGAAACTCAAGTTATTACATGATGTAATGTTTCCAATTACGTTGCTGAATTGATCTATTGGCATGTCACTCTCCATAAAAGCTTGGTCCAGTACTCTCATCAGGGATTCTCTATGAGTAGAGGAGTTCATCAATAAAGCTAAGATATATACTTTTGAAGGAGTCTGCAGTAGCTGATCTACAATTTTGTAGTCGCTCATCTTAATTATCTTTAAAATATCATCCACTTCTTTCTCTATCGTAGCTCCACTAGTCTCACCCGTAGCCTTCTTAGGTTCATCATTCTCGACAATTTTCTTTCCAGCAGCAACATCTCTTCGAACAACCGATGCAAATACACGACCGCTATGGGTCACCTTGCTATTTTCAGCTATATTCCCAACACCGGGCATTGGCTGGATGGGAATTTCCACCCAGTCTTCTAAGATTGTAGTGTTGTATTTGTAAGGCGCAACATTATCTGAGATGTAGAGGGTAGGACCTGGAAAACTAATTACCAATGGGGTAACACCTGGCTTTCTATGGTACTCTACTTCAAAATGAGCAGGTGCACCAAAACAAGGCACAATGATGTTTACCCCTTCTTCAACACAACCAGTCATCAATAAGTCATTTCTGGAAAACAAATCTTCGTTTGAAGAAAAATACTCATCCGCGGAAGTATACTCTTCCTCTGACTCTTCTTCCGTTAAACCAACTTCAACCATATCAACCTCATGATAATCATCCCTCTGACCTGTGATCTTGATAGTTCCATTGTCTAACAACAACTGAACACCCTCCTTCACGATTGAATATCCTCGGGGATCTCGACAGCAAACTAGGCAAGATCCATATTGGTGCTCCACCTGACCTGCCGTATGGCAGAAGGTAGCGTGCAACTGCACGAGGTCATCATTCAAATGCTCCACATCAAAAATTCTGAATTCACCAGGACATCCATAAACCATATCCACTTCCTCTTCATACTCTGCCTTAGGCCTGATTATATGGATGAGGCCCTCATCTATCGTCTCCTGTAAATCAACCTTTATCTTATCGCAACCCTGTATATTTGTACTGAAAATAGCACAACCGAAATGGTCATGCGTGTAGTAGCTAAATTCACAGAGGTCTGCATGCATCTTCACCAAATATCCTCTAACCAGATTAATGTCAAAAATCTGGAAGTCGCCTGGACAACCAGCCACCATATTTACATCATTTACTCCCCCATGCTTGGATAGAGGATTATCTTTCACATTAGGTCCCATGTCCTTGAAAGATAGAACACCAGACTTTACCAATTTCTGCACCTCATTCTTCAAAGGTTAACAATTCTCAACACTATGCCCTGGTGCCCCCCGATGAAAATCACATGTTTGATATTCCTTGTAATACCAAGGCAATGGTGATGGTTTGGCGGGAGGTGGTCGTGTCTGGACCAACTTTTTCTGAATCAAGGCCGGTAGCAACTCTGTATAGGTCATGGGAATAGGGTCATAACTCTCCCTTCTCTGATTATACCCTTGATTCCTCTGCTGGGATGGTCTCTGATAAGCAATGGTAGTTGGAGCGGCATTCATAACAGGATTTGCATCCCTCTCTTTCTTCTTGGCAAACCCATAAGATGGCTTCTTCGCACCTCCAGATCCTTCACTCTTTGTTAAACGGCCTTCTCTTACAGCCTCTTCCAAGTGGATACCCATTCCTACCATCTTAGTAAAGTCACTTGGTGCGCTTGCTACCATTCTCTCGTAGTAGAAAGCACCCATCGTCTTCAAGAAAATCTTAGTCATCTCCTTCTCTTCCATGGGAGCAATCACTTGGGCGGCTACCTCACGCCATCTCTGTGCATACTCTTTGAACGATTCCCTGTCTTTCTGAACCATGGCCCTAAGTTGATCACGATCAGGTGCCATGTCCATGTTGTACTTGTATTGTTTGATGAATGCTTCTCCCAAATCATTAAAGTATGGATATTGGCGCTATCTAAACTCATATACCACTTCAACGCAACACCGGTCAAAGTATCCTGAAAAAAGTGAATCAACAGACGCTGATCATCAGTATGGGTAGATATTCTCCTCACGTACATCACAAGATGAGCACGAGGGCAAGTGTTGCCCTTATACTTCTCAAATTCCGGGACCTTAAACTTAGCAGGTATCTTAACATTTGGGACCAAACATAGCTCATTAACATTCTGCCCAAATAGCTCTTTTCCCCTGAGGGCCTTCATCTCTCTCTGCATTTTATCAAACTGCTCTTGAAAATCATCCATTATGTCATAAAGACCCAAGTCTTCACTCGGTGGAGGGAAAGGACGACACACATCATCATTAACAAACAGAACCATATTCACCGTAGGAGGTGCATCAGGAACAACATGCACCACATGAGGTGCCAAAGTAACAATAGTCTGAACCACTAGAGTATCTTGAGGACCAATATTGAAACCTTCAGGCGTAAAAGTCTCTATCATTCCCCATAGATAACCTTGAGGCATGCGATTCTGAACAACAACCGAAGTAGCAGATATAGGAACAGTCGGAGCTTCAGTAGTTGCCCTTGTTAGTTGAGGTTGAACTCTCGGTGGATGATTCTGAGCAGCCACCAGAGCTTCCATTAGAGCAATCAGATTGGCCATGCCGGCCTTCAAAGCAGAAACTTCTTCGCGCAGCTCACGATTCTCTTGTTCTAAGTTGTCCATCTTCTTCTTAAAATTAGCCCGAGTATTAAGTGATGAGTCTGCTTGCTGAATGAAGTAAAGAAGCTTGGTAAGAAACTTGGATATGCATAATAAATGCAAGAAATATGTTCAATATGATGCATGATATGCAAATCATATGATTATTTTTACTTCATTATTTAATATTTCAAGGGACTTAAAGTTTATAGACATATTGCAAACATCAAAGTAATAAAGCTTTTGAAATACTGAAAATTTTTATTATAATAATTCCAAAATGGATTACAAGTTTCAATGATCTCAAGTACAAGAGGAAAATACAATCTAAAATCCTGAGAAAAAGAACTGATGGAGATCACTCTATACGCTAGCGCTTCCCCATGAGCCTGGCAATCTGAGCCTTCAACCTCCGGTTTTCTTCTGCATGTCTGATGGAAATCTCTTTCCAATCATCTAAATCAGGAAGTAAGTGATCAACACCTGATTGAGTCTTAGGAGAAAATAAATCCCCTTGCCTCTCTATAGACTCTACTGCCCGACTCTCAAGGATCTCTATCAAGTTGTCTTTCTCCTTCAGGTCTGCTCTGTAGGAACTCTCTAAAGTCTGGAACTTGTTCTTCCAAGCGTCCTTTTCCCGTTGCATCCTAACCAAAGCAAGTTGCAGCTCTTTCAAATCATCTAATAAGGGAGGAGTGGTTTTCACAAATAGATCAGGCATAGGTGTCTCCCAGGTATACGACATCTTTAACTGAATGGCTCTTGATCGGATCCACTGAAGATATGGCTCCAAAGAAACAACACCCCTAGGTCCCAAATCCTTCCTACCCTTCTTATGAATGTGACTCCAGGCCTTCGCAATCTACTCCCTAGCTTCCCTATGGTCTTCCCCTTCCTTCAGAAAGAAACTACTCAAATGAATACTATTCGGTTTATCCCTCATCGGATAACCAAGCTGTCGCCATGCAAGAATAAGGTTATAGTTAATTCCTCCCTTTGTACCAAGAAGAGGTACATTGGGGAAACTACCACAACTGTCAATAATCTCTATATCCTAATAGGCTCGATGATACCAATCAATATCCGAGTGAGTAAGTGCCATGATCTTAGGAGCCCAACGGGGTTCCTTCTTGACATCCCAAAAAGCATCAGACTGAGGCATATGAGAGATAAACCACCGGTATAACAGAGGCGTGAAACAAATAATCACTCCCCCATGATAAGAATTCCGAAGATAAATAGAGTAATAAGCATCACTTAACAGTGTAGGAACTGGGTTTCTAATCATGAAAATCCTGATAGCGTTAATGTCGACAAACTTGTCCACATTAGGAAATAAGAACAACCCGTAAGCAAGTAGAGCAAAGATGGCCTCAAAAGCAACTGTACTCTTCATTCTGGCAAAGTAACGAGCTTTCTCCAATAAGAACTGAGCTGGTAATCCTCTAATCCCTCCTTTAGTAGTCATATGGGCTTCCACCCTAGACTTCCCCAAGTGAATCAAAGCAGCAATCTCATGTGGTTTTGGCTCACCCTTCAAACCAGTAAAAGGAACACGATCGGTAACAGGTAAATCCAATAGATGAGAATACTCCTCCAATGTAGGCACCAACTGATAGTCGGGAAAAGTAAAGCAATGATACATCGGATCACAGAACTGGACCATTGTCGAGAGAAAACCCTCTTTCATCTTCAGCTTCATGAGAGGGATAATGGATCCATACTTCTTTCGAAAGTCTGCAGAACACTCGATCTCGGGAATTATACTGATCAACTCATCTATCTTGGGATCCTTGAAACTGTATTTGCCGGTCTTTCTCTTTCCAGAATCCATGGTTAGAAAGTACCTGAGATATTCACAAATAGTCAACCTTTAAATCCCTTGAAATACGGTTTCTTCAAAATATTCTTTTGAGTGCATGGATGCATGATGCAACAATCACACCCAAGATCACACATATAGGGTTTATAGGTTCAACGTCACGAGCACGAGGTCGAAGGTACTACCCATAAGGTATTGGTCTAAAAGTTATCACCTTCCGAACAAGGTTCTAGAGGTTCCCAGAGTCTACATCCCTTCTTAGGATATTACCAACTTCTTGATTAACTCGGTAATTAGTAATATTCTCAAGAAAGACTCGTCCGAGCGTAGTATCGCATGACAACTATTTCCGGATTACTCCGTCATAGCTTTCGCACTACACCTAAAAGGCCAAGATGGGTTTGGTATTCTACGGTCCTCAGTTTCAGCAGACTCCCATGTCAAAAGTAGTACGTCTTCCCGATTACTCGGTAAACGACACTACAGTCAAAGGGGCCTCCACTGAGTGGGGGATCTCATGCCTCCTTTTTTGGGATTACTCCCTTAAAGTTAACATGACTATACCACCCATCCTATCTTAAAGTTTGCTCAAGTCCGGGTATATGACTTATGAATAATCACCAAGCACCCCGAAAACCAGGAAAATCCAGACAAACATACATATAACATATAACACAAAAAATAGTAATAACACATATACATTTATAAACAAAGATAGGCTTAACCCACTTAGGGATGGACCAACAAGAGGTCAATCTGTCCCTAGTGAAGTCTCCATTTTTCTGTAATGGTAGAAATGTTCAAGACTAAGCCATTGGATTAACTAGACTTTATACAAATCAAAATAAAAATCGCCACCGCGCTTTATTATTTCCAAAGGAATGGGAAAAGAGAGAATAACCCAAAAAGAGGGGGAAATATTCAAGGTAAGTGGGTTGGTTATGCAAAGAGAAGGTATTAGCACCCTACACATCTACGGTACTCCGCAGGAGCCTCTTTGTAAAAATCTGTATATTTTGGCTATAAAAACTGTTATATAAAATGGATGGTGGAGGTGAGAAAAGAAATATATATTTTATGATTTTTGCACCCGTCGCGGTTGTGAACCTTTAGTGCCTACGTACCACCTTTCGTGCAATAGGAGATTAGGGTACACGTAGTTCCTTTTTAAAAAAATTTAAAACACAAGTGTGTTAGTCAATTTTATGAGATAAAACATCATCGTCATTGTCCGTGTGGAAAACATACCTACTACCCACAATTATGAGAAAGGAGAATTTGTATCATCTCAAAGTGGAGGATATGGCTTGGATTTCAAAAATCAACAATGCCTTACTCAACACCCAAGTGGAAAATATCTCTCTTTACTACATATTGTAGAAGTATAGTTTTTTGCATCACTACAAGGATTGAAAAGAGTTTAATCTTTTTCAGAAAAGTTTTAAAGGTAAAAAGCCAAAGTGGCAAAATGGTTTGAAATGAGATTGATTGACTTTTAGTCTTCTAAAAAAAATGTCAAGGGTATTATTAAGTTGATTGGAGTTTATTTATGAATTTTTTTGAAAATACATGGACATAAGTCCAAGTTTATTATGAAAATGGTTCAAATTTAAAACAAGAAGAGTTTTCAAAAGGAGGGAGAATATTTTTGAAATTAAAGAAGATGGGAGGAGAAGAAGAGACTATCCTAAAGCATAAGGTAAAAGTTAGGGATAAGAACCATCTAACCAACAAGAAGCCAATACTTGGCATTATGAGCCAAGATAGAATTCCCATTCTTTAGATTGAAACCAAGTAAGCAAAAATACTAGACCTCTTGACAGAACCAAACTTCAAGTGTATTAAGTCTTCATAAAAATTGGGCAAAGTAACGACTATATACGGGTGAATTCCAGATTACAAATAAAGGGTGTAATCACAATAACCTGCACACAAAACAAACAAACAACCCAATGTCTTTAGGTAAACCTCAAGAGCTCCAGACAAAAATAATCGAATAAGATCATAAGGTTTCCAAGATAGGCCAAGGTTTCTAATCTTAAGTCCAAGAAAAGTCCCATGCTCCATAATACCAAGGATAGTAGCCAAATAGTCCAAGTACCATTAAAGATTTTTAGGGTTTAGGTTGATTATTAAGTATCTCAAGAAAGGAAAAGAAAAGCTCAAGTGAGCAAAGTACAAAATGGCAAGAAAATAAATGCTCAAATGAGCAAAGATGAAAATGGCATGAAATGTAAATGCTAAAAGTAAATAGTACATAAAGCATAAAAAATAATAAAAGCATAAGGTAAAACAAGTCAATAATTAGTGGTTAGTTGGATGACCATCTTGAAACTTGCATTTGGAACTCATTAGAGGATTGGTAGAACCAAATCCTCTACACAACAAGTTGCATTTGCTTTTTGTCAAGTATATCATCCACTTGGAATTCTCATAAGTACCATTTAATGATCAACGATGTTTAAGTGATCCGCGTTGACCAAAGGTGTTATAGATCCATTAGAGGATTGGTAGAACCAAAGCCTCCACACAATGAATCTCAAGGTTATTGGATCAAAGAGACCAAATTAACATACTTGGGCTTACAATCATAAGTTTGGGCCACAAATGATCATTTATTCGAATCGGGACAAAATTTAGCGCTATGTTAAGCAATCGTAAGTGGACTTGTATAGAAGTCGCACCTATTTTGAGGCCAGTCAATAGCAATTTATGCAACATTTGTTTTGAAACATGATATAGAGATCATGCTCCAATAACACATAGTGCAATAAGAAGGGGATGGGATGAAAAGGGATAGGGAAAAAAATATACAAACCACATTTGAATTAAATTTTAATCAAACTATTATTAAAATCATTCATCCATTTTTGTGGAGTTAAACTGAACACCATGGATCCAATGATGTTAATAAAGTTCATGATCCAAAATCTAACCCAAGATCAACCAGAAAATAGTCACAAAATAATATCACATTTTAATATATACAAAAGGGTAAAAAATAATGTTTAAAAATAGAAAATAAAGAGAAAAATATCAACTATGTTCAAATTAATCAAAAAATAAAAAGTAAGACCATAGAAAAATCAGAAATGGATACAAATATTTTTATAAAATTTTTGGTAATTTTTAAAAGTCAGAAACTATTTTTAAACTATTTAAAATTGCTCAAATAAATAGAAAATAGGTCAAAAATAGTAAACGTTAATATAAAATTCCATAAAATTTTCAGTAAGCCAAAAATATACAAAATAACATTTATGAATTTTTTCAGAATTAAAAAATGTCAGAAAGTATTTTTTAAGTAATTAAAAGAAAGGAAATGATTCAAAAAATACAAAAAATATCAAATATCAAAATAAAAATATGAAAAAATAGTCATGAGATCAGAAATAATTCAAAGTATTTTTGTGAATTTTTTCATAATTTTTGGATAAAAAATAAAAGAGTTATGAATTTTTTGAAAATTTAATAAATAAAAAATATAAAATCGGAAAATAAAATAAAACCAAAAAGATGTGGACCATCAGATCATAGTCAAAACGCGTTAGTAAGCTGATCTAGTGGACCAGACGCGTTGTGCTTGATATGGACCTTAGTGAGATACGCATAAGATCAGAAAAAGGGCAACCAATGGAATTAAAACGTTTGACATGCTATCATTGGCTGAGACGAGACATGTCATCGTCTTTAACCTCCAGACACCCTGCAATGGGGATTTTGTGAGATCCTTCAAATGGAAAAATTAGAATCCCAGGCTAGTATCATTGAACTCGTCTCTTCAAGACGATTCCAACACCACCATCGCGCCAAATTTTATAAGGTATGGAGAGAGATATGAATCAAAAACCCAAAAAATAGCGAGCACCTTCAATTTGAGATTTCTCTATCAATTCTCAATGGATTTAAAAATTGTAAGCAGCATTAGAATCAGGAGAAGGAGTAAAATAGATCAGCGCTTGATTTGGATCCAAATGGTGGAGAATTATACCTTTTCGAAGTTCAAGGAAGAAGCTCTAAATCAGGACTTTTGTAGCTTGAATTATGGCTCGTTTTGATTGGTTTAGGTGATGGAGAGTTTGTATGATGCTTAAGGATGATGAATGCGCAAAGAATTTTGGAAAAGGGAGCTTAAATCTCAGAAACCGAATTCAAAAAAGATAGGTTCGTGTGAGGTTTTGGCAGGGTTTTTTTGGCTCTCAAAGCTTGAAGAAATGAATGGGGGGTGACCCTCTATTTATAGGGAAGTGAATGGGAATGAAAATTGGAAGAAACAAGGAAGTTTGGAGGGAAATTGAATGAAGGTCGAGCACGAGTGAAGTGTGACTTCATTTCCATCAAAACTCAACCAAATCTTGCGTTTTGGGGTGCTAATCACTTCTGGCAAGTTTTCTAATCAAGTTTAAATCAAAAACGCGCATAAATCTTGTGTTTAAAAGTCACATTATGGATTTCAAAATTCTGACTTTGTGGAAAATTCAGTTTTAAGTTATCAAATTCACATCCATGGCATTTCCAACTCAAAGGGTCTTAGGGCATGATTCTTGATGCTTTAGAAAGACGAGGTTACAAGCTTTACAATGGAAAAAGAATGGAATCAAATGGATGCTTGAGCTGAAAGTTGCATTGAGTCAAAGTTGAAGAAAAAGGGTTGACTTTCCATACTTAGAAATATTTCAAATTCTTCTTTAAAAATGACCTATAATCTTTTGCATCCAAACATGGCCTTCCACTTGAAATTTTCTCTTGACCAAAAAAGATGGAATGAAGTAGACCTCTTGGATGACATTTTGAAACTTGAACCACTCAAAATCTCCAAAAATTGAGCAAGTTATGACTTGTTGAAGTTGGCCAAAAATCATGAAATGACCTATAATCTTTTGCATATTTAAGAAAACCTCCATCCCTTTTCCCAATTTGCACATAAAAGAAGGCATAAAGTTCACATCTTCAAGATCATTATGCAAAAATAATGGACTCAAGGTGATAAAAATTTACCAATTTATGATCATTTGAAGTCACATATGGAAAATTGGGGATTCATCTAAAGGACTTGTAATCTTTCTTCTTCATCAATTTTCTTCCACATGAAAAATCCTTGGAACTTTTGAAGTTATTTGTTTATAACCCTTTGAAGAGAAGGATGTCTTTGGAATCATTCAAAAATACCAAAATATGAGCAAGATATACTCCTTTGAAGTTCAAAACCCTAGCTTTTAGATCAAGAAAATGCCTTGAGGAACTTTGACAAGTTTGAACAAACTTCTTGTACCAATATTCTTGCTTTGTGAATAGAAGTTGTTTAGGATGATAATGAGAACTCTTAGCCACCAAAACCACTTCCATATCTTGAAATTTGAGAGAACTATTCCCTTGTGACCAATATGAACAAGGCCTTGTCCAAACATAACAACTTCTCCAATCAACCCCTTGTACTTTTGAATAAATATTAATAACTTTGAAATGTGGTGAACCAATGGAGATAATTTGTTAAATCTCATTCCCCTTCACCTACATGTATAACAAGCAAGATAAACCAACATTGCATTTTATTAGTTAAATGAAGAAAACAAAACAATATTAATGATCACAAAAGGAACATAAGTCCAGGTGCTTGGTAATCCCTCAAAAGGAGCAAAACTCAAAGTAGGGAGGGGAACAAAGAATCCTAGTTTGATCTTGTTGTGAATAAATCAACATGGTATGATGAAGGAATCTTAGGGGGGAAAATTGGGGTACAACAGAGTGGTATACAAAAGAAACTACAACATGGTACTACCCAAATGTGTGGAAAATCAAGAAGCAGATACACTCATGAGAGAAATCCGCGAAGGCACTTTCGGGACCCATACAAACGGGCACGCCATGGCTAGAAAGATTCTACGAGCAGGGTATTACTGGTTAACAATGGAAGCTGATTGCTATCATTACACGAAGACATGTCATAAATGTCAGATCTATGTCGACAAGATAAATGTACCACTGACTCCTATGAACTTCATGAGCTCCCCTTGGCCATTCTCAATGTTGAGAATTGATATGATTGGCATGATCAAGCCGAAAGCATCCAACGAACACTACTTTATATTGGTATCCATCGACTACTTTACCAATTGGGTAGAAGCAACATCCTACGCCAACATAACAAGTCAAGTGGTTACACGCTTCATCAAATAGAACATCATGTGCAGATATGGTGTCCCAAGCCGGGTAGTTACAAATAACAGGTCTAATTTAAACAACAAGATGATGAAGGAACTATGTGACGACTTCAAAATCGAGCATCATAATTCCTCATAATACAGACCAAATATGAACGGAGCCGTCGAAGCAGCCAACAAAAATATTAAGAAGATCATCCAGAAAATGGTGAAGACATACAAAGATTGACATAAAATGCTTCCCTTTGCTCTGCATGGCTATCGCACTTCTGTATGCACATCAATATGCGTGACTCCTTTCTCACTAGTATATGGCATGGAGGAAGTACTCCCGGTGGAAGTTGAGATACCATCACGTTGAGTCCTAAGGGAAACAAAGCTGGAAGAAGCAGAATGGGTGCAGGCTCGACTTGACCAGCTCAACCTCATTGAAGAAAAACGATTAACGGCTTTGTGTCATGGTCAGTTACATCAAAAGAGAATGATGAGGGCCTTCGACAAGAAAGTGCGCCCTCAAATATTCAAGGAAGGGGATCTAGTGCTCAAGAAGATTCTACTACCTCGCCTCGATTCACGGGGTAAATGGACACCCAACTATGAAGGTCCATATGTAGTCAAAACAACATTCTCTAGAGGTGGTCTCGTCCTTACAACAATGGATGGGGAAGAACTACCGCACCCGACCAATTCAGACGCAGTCAAAAAATACTATGTATAAAAAGCTCGCTAAGCTCGAACCCCCAAAGGGGCAACTTAGGCAAAAAGGAGCATCCCGGTGGATCGAAAACCCTAAAGGGTGATCCAGGCAAAAATAAGAGGCACATAACAAGAAAATTATCCCGGTGGATTGAAAACCCGAAAGGGAAATCTAGGCAAAAGTTAGGGATTTCCTACAAAGAAATAATGAACGAAAAGACTGCGATCTAAAGAGCTATGACTACGAACCACGGAGGGGAGGATAGGTTGGAATCATAAAACTCAAAAGCGAAGGAGATAAGTTCATCAAAAGCTATGGGGGAACAACATTATCGATTATCGTTTTTCATTACCATTTACTGTTTTAAAACTTCATGTAATTACCTCTTTCTAGGAGTTGCATCTTGTATTCTAGCCCACTCTGAGGCATATCAATAAAACATTTGTTTTCGTTATATCTTTCGAATCATGTTTTTCTTTTCTCAGATTTGTTTACAAAATACTACGATTATTACTTATGAATATTGTCTTGAAATAATTTTGGGGAATTAACAGAATAAAAGCATTTGACAAATATCGAAAAAAAAACGCTTTGGTTAGAAAAATATCGAAGGAAAATCCACGTCAACATCCACAGTTACTCCTATGTCTTGCAAAAATCTATACACACGACTGCGTTTGTACCTATGCATATCTACGCATCCGTACACGAAGTCTACGACCACCCACATGTCTACGCCTATGCTTGCACTTAACGATACAAGGTCTATACATATATCGACGCGTCCTTACACAAATTCTACATCCATGTCAGCACCTATGCCTAACTTACAACACAAGGTCGATGCTTACGCCTACGCTTACAGAGACCACACATATGCCAATACATACGTCTGCGCCTGCACTTGCAACACACAAATCTACACATATGCCATTATCTATGTCTACGTCTACGCCTACGTCCGCAATACAAAATCAATGCTTAACTTTTGCTAAATATTTCCCACCGCATTCAAGTTCAACAATGCTATAACGACATGACATACAACGCCAGGAGTTGGTAACTCTGAGCCAATGGTTTAAAGGAGAGAATGCCAGAAATAGTCTTCATAACATTTCAAGGCATATGCGCATCTTACACACATTTCATACATATACACATTTTGCATATCTAAAGCATACATACCCTATACATTTTAATACACATATAGTCAGGGTTCCATATCAATGTCAAACATCATACATTTCGCATACATACAACATTCAATATGCATGCATACACATGTATCACATAGCAGGCAGACAAATAATCTCACCCTCGATTCAACTATCTAAGGGTCGACCAACACAATACTTATCCTACGATTCAACCCGTCACCTCAGTCTTCATGCCGTGACACTTTCAGCCCATCACCTAGGTCTTCCTGCAGTGATGAGTTCCTTACAAGTCCCATTATATTGCCTCTAAGCCGCAGTGTATTATCCAAGACCCATTACATTGCCTCTAAGCCGCAATATATCCTTAAAACTCAGTATGTTGCCTCTAAGCTGCAACATATTCTCAAAGACCCATTACATTGCCTCTAAGTCGCAATGTATCCTCAAAACCCAACACATTGCCTCTAAGCCGCAATGTATTATCCAAGCCAACACATTGCCTCTAAGCCACAATGCGTTCTCCAAGCTCATTACATTGCCTCTAAGATGCAATGTTTTTGCAAAACCTAGATCATCGCCTCAGACTTTATGCAGCGATGTTCGAAACAACACATTTAACTTGTCACATCAGACTTCATGTAGTGATTTCCAAACCTAACCCATTGCCTCAGACTTCATGCAGCAATGTGTTCCAAACTCCAGGCCGTCGTCTCGGACTTCATGCAGTGATGTTGGAAACCAAATTTATCTTATCATATCAGACTTCATGCCTTAGTGTTCATTGAGTAGTGTGTTTCTTATTCCGCAAAATCCAGCCTATCACATCAGACTTCATGCAACGATTTGCAAAACCGTAGCCCATTGCATCAGACTTCATGCAGCGATGCTCAAAAATACAAAATTTATCTCATCGCCTCAGACTTCACGCAGCGATTTGCGAACCAAACTCATTGCCTCAAACTTCATGCTGCGATGAAAAACAAAACTCTAACGCATTGCCTCAGGCTTCATGCTGTGATGCTCAAAAGAAAAACAAAACTCAACACATTTCCTCTAAGCCTCAATGTATTCGCAAACTCAACATATTGCCTCTAAGCTGCAATGTATTCGCAAACTCAACACATTGCCTCTAAGCCGCAATACATTCTCAGAACTTAGAACATTGCCTCTAAGCCGTAATGTATCTTCAAAACTCAGCACATTGCCTCTAAGCCACAATGTATTATCCAAACTTAACACATTGCCTCTAAGCCGCAATGTATTATCCAAACTCAACACATTGCCTCTAAGCCGCAATGTATTATCCAAACTCAACACATTACCTCTAAGACGCAATGTATTATCCAAATTAACACGTTGCCTCTAAGCCGCAATGCGTTCTTCAGACTCAAATAGATGGCCTCTGAGCCGCAATGTATTCATGTTCAAAACATCGCCTTAGACGTCATGCAGAGATTCACAAACATAACCCATGGCCTCAGTCTTCAAGAAGCCATGCATCATCAATCATTGCTATACTCACCCTCTAAAGAAGTGAATAAACCAAGACGTACGAAATTGCGCTCTTAAAACCACCTGTCTCGTTATCAAACCCTGGTAAGCGATATATCATCAGCTTTGCCTACTTTCCCAAAAGACTCGTAAGGGTATGCTATATCAGTGTAACCTTATGTTTGTCAGACAAATTTTGAGGACACTTCAAGTATTCAATAAACTCCCAATCAGAATGTGTAAGACTCAAGTTTTCTCACACTATTCGATTGGAAGATAATTGAATAGGGGCAGCTGTCGTACCCCAAATTTTTCCTACCGCGACGATTTTATTCTTTGAGATTGAAATAAAGAAAAAATTTAATTTAAGACGATACAACAGTATTTGATGGTCCATCTTTATCTGGCTAGGGGGTGTATTTTTAAGTCAAAAAAAACGGGGCTATCTAAATCGGAGAGACTCGTGTATTCGTGAATCTATTCGCGAGGCATGTTGGCCATTGGGCCATGCGATTCTAAAATGGGAAATTCAATAAGTTCTAGTTATTATTAGGTCCTTTAGGATTTGTTGCTGTTAGTAAAAATAAGGGTTGCAATTACCAATATTAAGCCCATTAAAGGTCTTGCTAAAAGAAGCCAACACATTTGTCATTGTTTTGATGTTTTGTTTTAAAAAGGAAAAAAAGATTTTTTATAAAAGAGAATATTTTTGTCACAAGATATAAAGTGCTTAAGAGTTTTTTTTTTGAAAAAAGAGAGGTTATTACATAAAAAAAAGGAATTAATTATTATTTTTATAAAAGAAATGCCTTTTTGTTAAAAACATATTGTATTGTCTTGGCTGATAAATCTTTTTTTAGATGTTATCTAAGTCATTGTTGTTAGAAAAGGCCAATGAGGCCTAGTAATATTTAAAAACCATTTTTTTGCTGTATTTGAGAATTAATGTTGCTGGGCTTGATAATACAATAACGCGCTGGCTCAAGTGTTCAGTAAAAAATAGCCACTGTTCCAATTACCCCTAAATTAACGCAAGGGTTTTGTTTACTAACAATTACTGTAGGGATTAAAAAGAAAAAATAAAATCTGGAAACATTCATGCCAAATCAAATCGTTATCTTGAAATAAATATACAGCAAATCCAATATACTACAAATCCAGAAAATCTTTACAGAATTAATGAACCAAATTACAGTGAGAAAATCTCGTTACAGAATCAAATCTAAAGGCTAAATTTTTTTTTGGAAAAAACTAGCTCACATAATCAAATCAATTACAGCAAACTTAGAATCCCTAATTCCATAATCATCTCCAATCTATACTAATTGTAACGACAAAACCTAAAACCCTAAAAAAAATCCCTAACTATATAAGAGAAAAGGGGAAGACAAAAAAGGGGAATGTTGAACTGAAATTGGAGACGAAGAAGAGGAGACAGAGAATCTTGAAACGAACCCTTGCGTTGAAGATCCAGAGGAAGAGGCGATTAGAGTTTCTAGATCGGAAACCCTAATCTCCCTTGAACCACCGCGAGCCAGCGCTAAGCGCCGCTGTTCACCAAAATTCCTCAAGCCTTCAAATAACGCCAAAATCTGCAAAACAAGGAAGGAGGAAAATATCAGTAGCAAATTGGACACGCTCCAGAACACGAAATCTTGGAGAGGGTAAGAGGTCCTTAGCTTTGTTCTTTTTGTTTTGGGTGTTTGGGGGCTTGGGTTCGTGGTTCGAGGTTGGTGGCGGACGTCGTTGGTGTTGGGGGAAGATAGGGTTTGAAGGAAAAGAGAACGGGCGTACGTTGTGAGAGAGTGAGAGGGGTAAGAGAGAAAGGAAGAAGAAGTGATACTCTAAACACTAAAAAAATGAAAAAACGAATGAATAAGAAACAAATTATGTTATCCTTATAATCCTATACCTATGCGCCCACTGTAACTAGCATGCCCCTCTAGTTAGTTTCGTTTGATCATCATCAGACGGCCGTTAGGTCAAGTTGTACCGTAACTCTCACGCACCGCGTAACACACAAACCCTTCAGCCTCCTCCAAAAACGCGTTGGGCCTAAGCCCATTGATATCCACACCCTCCTTTGAAGTTTTTGCTAAACACAACAACAACTTATACCCCCCCTGGACTGTTTGGGCTTAGCCAATATTCCTTTTAGCACCCATTCCTTTGCTTCTTAACAATATTTATATTATTTTTTATATTATATTTTATTAATTATTTATTCTTTTTCCATTTATAATAATAATAATAATAATTATTAATTTTTATTATTATCATGTTTTAAATATTATTAATGTATTTACTATTAAGTATTATTATATGATTAAATAAATCATTTTCATTCAAAAAATTCATATATTATTTTCTATATTATTTGCATTAAATCTTTTTTCCAATCATGCATTAATCGAGATCTTCGCAAATAGTACAATTAAAAAATACAAACGAAACATCAAATGCTATTTTCGCAATAAACAAAACTAACCAACTATTTTTGCAAATGGGTTTCAAACTAATTTTGACTTACTGCGTACTCAGTCAAAATCTCCGCAATCACTACTCCTGACCGAGTGCGAAGTGATTCAAAATATGCTTGCAAACCCCTAAAAACACCAACCCATACGAAACACGAATTGGGACTCTGATTCCTCATAAGAGGATACGTAGGCACACGATCTAAAATCGTGGCGAGTCTTGCTAATTAAAACTTAAAACCTTGTTTATCCCAAGCCTAAACCTAGAGCTTAATATCCTTGTGAACAAGGTGGATGAAAGGTGCCTAACACCTTTCTTTCGTCCAATTGAGTCCGAAACCTAGAATCTCTGTCCGCGAATTAGGGTTCTCTGTTAGATTCCCTTCCTTAGGATAAAAACTAATAGTGGCGACTCTGATTTAAGAACCAGTTGCTACATTACCCAACCCATTCTTTGTGATGTTCTTCAGTCCTATACTCAGTTAACTATGTGTTTAGATCCCAATTTAGTCTGGAGTCTTTGCCTTAATATTCTGGTGATGGTTCGGACATTGAATATTCGTTTGAGAAGGCAGTCCTTTTTTGAAAATTTTCTCTTTGTTGAGGATTTGTAGCGACCTCTTTTTTTATTATTTTGTTATCCCTACTTTTTCCTAAACTGTTTCTTATGATTACAGTCAGCGGGATGCCCCAGTTTTTTTTCTTAAGTCTCCTTCATAGGTTTTGACTTAGTGGATCTTTCTTTTGAAAAATAATGACTGCCTGTTTTAATGATTATGCAGAACCATCACCGTCTTTTGGAGCATCTTCTACACCATTTGTCGTGTATAAAGTTAGAGCTTACGACTAAATGCACATCTGAATTAACTGAGAAACTACCCTGCCCCAGGTTATGATTAAGGGTTTTAGTTTGTGTGAAAAGAAAAATTCTGGCTCCTTAGGCTCAAAGGGGTTGACTAGGGATTATCTTCCTTATCACTCTACTATTTAGGATTTGAAACAACGCATGTACATCGTCAGTGGGGTCTGTTCAAAAGCATTATGTAGAGATTATGGTATCGTTTTTGTCATCCTCCCTCTAAAATCCTAGAGCTTTTAATCGAGAGTTGAATATCACAAAAAGGAAGTAAAATCACAATTTGGATATAGTGAATACGAATGAATTAATTCAAAACAAACATATGCAATGCATTGATGAAATAACAAAGTTTGACATAAATAAGTGTTCAAACAAATCAAAATAAAATTACAATTTGAAAATTCTAATGACGAAAAGCCTCCTTGCTAGAACTTGTCATTTCAGATGATGTGACTTTGAGGGATAACAGAAGAATTCAGCTTGACCATCTTGTGTAAACTCCAGCAATCCTTCGTCGACCAAGTCTTGAATCTTATTTCTCAACGTCCAATAGCTATTAGTGTCATGTCCGGAACTGTTGGAGTGGTACGCACACCTTGCATTTAGATTGTACATTAGGGAAGCAGTGTTGGGATTCTAGGGAGGATCCTTCAATGTAACCAGCTTGGCCTCCAACACGTGTTGCAGTGCTTGAGCCAATGACATGTTGATTTCGGTAAAGCGTCTTTTAAATGTATTCCACTTACGCTGATTACCCCGTCGTTATTGGAGAGGTTGTGGCGTAACAATAATTTGGAAAGGTATACTCTCCACCAAGCCAACTAATTGTCTCATTAGGGGTTGATTAATGACTTGGTCCCCAGCCTCGACTGTTTGCTTCATACGGTTATATCCATCTTGATGAAGCTTACTGATGTGAATCCTCAACTCTTCCTGTCCCCGAGCTAACTTTCGAATAAGAGCCATTTGATTACTCATCTAGATTCTCCTTCTTTCCATCTCATCCTGTAGTTGTTCTAATTGGTCATCCTTGTTGTTGTCAGGATGATTCTTGGTCAAATTCCTATTGAGGAGTGCTTTCAACTCTTCTTTCCCCTTGGATAGGTTCAAGAACATTTCCTTGAACTGAGCATCCTGATTTTGGAGATCTCTGTTGTTCTGTTTGAGAGCCATTTCCTTGCTGAAATAAACAGCGAGAACATGAGAAACATGTACTGGAAGACCTGTTAGGTAATGACATGCACAATGTGTGGGTGCAATGTTTTCAAGGATCTCGCGGGGTAAACACAAGAAAATGTAAGAAGTTGAATTTTCACTGCAGCTTTGATGGAAAACATTCATATTGTTGAATGTCCTTATATGAGAAACAAGCTAACCATATTGAGTGGGTCATAGCCCCTGACTTAAGTTACTATGCTTGGATCTTTTGACGACATTGGCTAGAGGAAAATAAATCCCCTTGCCCCTTGGTAGACGTCTAGTTCATCATAACCTGCATCACAGGCCCTTGAGATCCTTGAAATGGTTAAGGAAATGCTATGGTATGATGCTATAATGTGTATGCTATGCATCAAGCAAAAATTTAGGGTGATGAAGACAAGTATGTCTTGTAGGAAATCCAATTTATTGGATAAAGACTACAAACAAGTCCTACAAGGAGTACAAACAAAAGCCCTGCAATGAGTTCAAGTTGTTACACAGTGAAAGCAAATAAGCCACACAAGTAGTCTTAAGTTCAGGCTTGCATGGGATTTGTAGGTAAGTACCCTCTTGAAGTTTTAGTTGGTTCAACCTATCCTAGTAATAATAACCGTGTTCTAGGAAATCTCAATATCACTGATCTTTCTTCATCGAGCATTATTTCAATGCAAACCTCTTTATTGGCGATCGAAATATCCCGAAAGTCACATCTCAATGAGTGTAGTATACAGTATCAACCAAATTCGGACTACACCAAAGCCGGCTATCTCACTACTTCATAATGGCCAAGTTGTTCAATTAAAGGTTCTAAGGTCAGTTGGTGCTTCGTGACACCACACAGCGACCCCGTATTCTCCTTGACTACTCAAGGGCTACCGGTACCAACAAATGTGTCACACCAATATAGCTATCATTTCAACCGTGTCGGTATACCCCACACAGTCCCCACGATCTATTACTACTTACCTAAAAGGTGCCCCAGATCTAGGTGTAGGATCTTTACAAGTAAATCCAAGCAAAACTCTTAAAGATAAAGCATACAAACATACAATGTAAAGTAATTTGAAAAAATCAACTAAGCTCTAAGGTAACACCATTTTTAATAATTCCCCAGCAGAGTCGCCAGTTCTATGATACGGTGGCAGAACCTACTGCTTATACTGGTTTTGCATTTGTATTCACAAATGTTGTGGTAAACAAGAGTTGCCACCGGCTTTTCTTTTATCTAACAAAGGAAAGGGTGAAAAGAATAGAAAATGACCTTTCGAGATTATTTCTGAGTAAGGGGGTAGATTATGGAAAGGGAAGGTGTTAGCACCCTTTCCATCCGTAGTTTTCTACGGGCTCTTAGATGCTTAGCTCATTTTGAAACACCTTGTGCTTTTGTGTGTTTTGAAAAGTATTTTTGAAAATGCCTTAGTGCGGCGATTTGCTTTATGATAACTCTTGTATCAGTCCTCAAGAGTGTTAATAAAGCGTTTTTGAAAATTTTTTGAAATGTTTTTGTGTAAGTGCAAAAGTTTGTTTTTGAGCATAGCATATAGGAACTATCTACTTATACTCGAAAGGTTTGTTCTTTTCCTCCTTTGCTTTAGACAGGGATAGCCTACTATTAGTGAGTAGGTAGCCATAGTCGTTTGGATGTATGAGGGACATTCGTGGGTCATCATACAATCATAAAGGCAAATATAGAGATGCTTTAGAAATTTTGTTTAAGGGACTAGATCATTTACCGTAAGGCAACACCGAAGGGTAATCGAGGGACTATGATCTTTTGATTCGAGGGTCTTTGCTAAAGCGTCCATACTTTCGAGGGACATGACTGTTTTATTTTCCGAAGGTAACCAAAGTGGGAGTACGCTAGAGGTTTATATATGCAAGTGTGCTTGTTTAAGTTATTTTGTCTTGATGTTATGTTTGCTAACATTTTGTTTTATTCTTGCCATACAATCCTATTAATCATACATCTAAGCAGTTAATAATTTGCAGAAATTAAAAATGCGGGAATTGTAAATCCTAGCTATTACAAGGCTTCGGGGAGGGGGAACTATTTACGTGTCCAAAACTTGGGGAAAATTTAAAAGCAGTAAAGTAAAGTCCTAGTTAAGTCTATTACATCCAAGTAAGCAGATACAATAATACGCAACAATGCAAAAGTAAAAGTAAACACACGAATTTGAAAAGACGTCTAAAATCCTAAGAATAAAATCTTTTTGTTTTGTTTTTTTGATTTTTTATGAAAAGAAAATAAATTAAAAAAGTAAAATAAAACCTAAATTCTAATTTATTTTAATTTTCAAGAAGAAGATGTTAAAATTAATTAATTAATTAATTCAGAAATTAAATTAACTAATAAAACCTAATGATGATTTTTTATATGTTCATTTAAAGAGGGAAACTATTAAAAGAGATGAGTAACAAAAAAACAAAAATACAGGAGGAAAAGTCTTTTGATCCAAAGAAAAGATGGATTTCGATCCAATGAAGGGTGGCCTTCGATCCAGTGAAGGATGTTATCCTTCGATCTAGGGAAGGATACGGCCTTCGATTCAGCAGAGGATATTGTTGGAGGTGTCTGATGGATTGCCTGTGGAGGAAGGCATTGAATCTGCAAGAAAAATGTTAACAAAAACAAAAGCATGACCCGGGTGTCAAACACAAGTCCCTTTCCTTAATTAGACCTCCCTTAATTTGACCCCCTTGAGTTCGAATCTAGGTTTGTTTGCCCTAAAAACCTATGGTTTTTGAGATTTGATGAAGAACACAGATCGTACCCTCTATCCTTGCATGTTTCATGTGAAAGTTGTGCTATATGATACCCTGAGCATGAATCAAACACTGGAAAACATTAATACATCACGAAAACATAGATATGAATTTGAAAATTTACAAAATATGGGATGCTTCGATTTGGCACTTCTAGGTGTGGATTAGCTTGGAGTAGACTCTTAGGAGTCTCAGGAGTACAAATCTAGTATTCGTTTGGACTGAGGGTACTTGCAAAAATAGTTTCGAACTATGAGATTTTTAGAACTTTGGTATGCTTTCTGAGGCAGCTTGTGCGTGTTGTGTAGTCCTTAACTTGTAGAAGTGTTGTGTATTTATAGGAGATGAAGAGAGGGTCACAACATGGAAATGGCAAGGGACATCTGTTAACTAGGCCTTGAAGGAAAAATCAGAAACATTAAAGGAATGGATTTTTTGATGAATTCCTACCCCTTTGAGCTTTGGGATGAACCTGGACATGTCTAACTCCTTCGAATACCCTCAATCCCTGATCTTCGATTGGCCCAGAGTTTTCTCCTTCGAATGGCTCCAATCCTTGCTCTTCGATTGGCCAAGAGTTGCCTCCTTCGAATGGTTCCAATCCTCATCATTGGGACTTCTTCGATTGAGCCCCTATTTGCCTTGGTAGCTAGATCTGAAACTTTGTACAACTCGAATCATGATCCAGAGTAAATCGAAAAGCAAAGATCTGAGGGGCTTTCGAAGAAGCCCTGATGAAGGAAACTCTAAAAATATTCGAATCCAGAGTCATCAAAAAGGACAAATACTCTAACAAAGAGAATTCTGGGTAATTCGAATTGATGCAGATTTTGACTTAATTAAAGAAACTTTGATAAGGGAAAACTCTGAATACAGAGTCATCAAAGATCTCAACAATTCGAATTGATGTGGACGGAATCCATCGAAGGAGCTGAATCAGAGCCATTCGAAGGAGGCAATCAGAGCCATTCGAAGGAGGAAATCAGAGCCATTCGAAGGAGGCAATCAGAGCCATTTGAAGGAGGCAATCAGAGTCATTCGAAGCAGGGCATTCGTAAGTAAAATGTGACCAGGTTCATAGCAAGTTTAAAAAGGGAAAAGAAACCATGTCTTTGGCAAAGTATTCAAAGTGATATTTATGGCCTTAAAACACCAACTTAATGGCTGTTTATTCCTTTTCCCTATTGTCCCCCATCCCGTCTATATAAGGAGCACAGTAGCAAGCTCGAAGAGGGTGAAGGAGACATACACACAAGAAATAAATACACGCATACGTTGCCTTATAAGCCATACTAAAGCCATCAAAATTCTCATAAGTAATCCCAATCGAAGGAACTTTCACCAACGTTCCCAATCACTCCCTGAAGTCTTCAAGGAGCATTCCCAAACACTAGCCAACAAACACCCAGAAGTTCCAAATCGAAGCCTCCCATTGTTGGTAAACTTTCAAATTCATGTTTATGATTTCATAATGTATTAATATTTGTTCAATGTTTGATTCACGCTCAGGATATCATGTAACTCTGTTCAATTCGTATTCGGAGCTAAGGGCCTGGGTTCAACTCCAGGTTCAAATTTTGTTTTCCTTTTCCTCCAACGCCCATATTGCAGATCTGGCCTAAATAAACCAATACACGCAGGATCGAAGGACCTAGGTTCGACACCCATGTCATATTTTTTGCTAATATTTGTCTTGCAGGTCTAGATTGAGAATCCCTTCCTTCCCCAGATCGAAAGGAATAACTTCCTCCCCTGGATCGAAAAGGACATCTTCCATCCCTGGATTGAAGAAGACATTTTCTCTACCTGAGTCGAAAGAACCATATCGTTCCCAGGATCGAAAGACCGTTCATCCTCTGGATTGAAAAAAATCCTCTACATCATTTTCTTATTTTTTTTTTGGTTTTTACTTATTTCTTTTATTTTCTTGCCTCATGTTTTATTAACATTAAAACCAAAATCACAAAAAATATTAAGTTGATATTTTTTAATTAAACTAGTTTTATAAATAAATTAAATAAATATTTTAACTATTTTCTTTAATTTAAAATGAATTAGAACTTAGGACTTGATTTAGCTTTACTTATTTTGTTTTCATAATAAAAACAACAAAAATTTAGATTTCTTTTAGTTAATCTTGTTTTCTAATTAAATTTTAGGTTAATTTCACTTAATTATTTTATTAAAATAATTTAAAATAAACAAAAAAATATTTTCTTATTTCATTTAGATTTGCTTTAGGCTTTAAACGTCTTTACCTTTCGCGCGTTATTTATTCTCGCATTTTTACATTACTGTACCTGTATACTGGATGTAATAGACTAATTAGGATTTTTACCACTTTCTTTATTTTTATTCCCCCAAGCTTTGTACATTGTAAATGCCCCTCCCCGAAGCCATGTAATAGCGTAGGAATATAATTTCGTACTTTACATTTTTCTGTACATATTAACTGCTAGTAACTAGGATTGCATGACAAGACTGAAAGCAAATGTTAGCAAACCCTAAATGCACACGATAAATAATTGAACCAAACACAATTGCACGTGCGCACCTCTAGGGTACCCCACTTCGTTTGCCTTCGGAAATAGTTACAACTCTTGAAACGTGAGAGGTTTTAGTGACTACCCTCTGGTTCAAAAAGATCATAAGTCCCTCGATGACCCTCTCGACGTTGACTCGGTAAAAATATGATCTTAGAACCCTAGGGTAGTTACTAAAGCTTCTTGCCCAGTTGCCTTTGTGAATATAAAAACGTCTCTTCAAATGTCCCTTATATATCCAACGATAGGGCTACCTATTCACTAAAGTAGGATAGCACTGTCTAAAGGATAGGAGGAAAAGAACAACCTTTTCGAGTACAAGTAGATAGTTGTTAGATGCTATACTCAAAACAAACTATTTGCACTTACAAATTTCAAAAACAACTTTCAAAAACATTTGCTTTGTCAACAATCTTGAGGACTGATACAAGAGTTATCACAAAGCGAAACCCCGTACAAAGGCATTTCAAAACATTTTTCAAAACATACAAAGCACAAGCAATTTTCAAAACATGAGCTAGCATCTAAGAGCTCGTAGATAACTACAGATGGAAAGGGTGCTAACACCTTCCCTTTCCATAATCTACCCCCTTAATCAGAAAATTCTCGAAAAGGTCTTTTTCTGTTCTTTTCACCCTTTCCTTTGTTGGATAAAAGAAAAGTTTGTGGCGACTCTTGTTTACCGCAACGTTTGCAAACACAAACGCAAAACTAGTATTAACAGTTGGTTCTGCCACCGTATCACAGAACTGAAGACTCTGCTGGGGATTTACTTATAAAGTTGGGTTAGCTTAAGAGTTAGTTCATTTTAAAACTGTTTTAATTGCTTGCTTTGTATGCTTTATCCTCATAGGTTTGTTTGGGTTATTACTTTAGATCCTACACCCGGATCTGGGGACAACCTTTTAGGAAAACAACAATAGATCATGGAGACTGTATGGCATAGACCGATATGGTTGAAGCGATAACTGTGTTGGTGTGACACTTTGGTTGGTTCCGGTATCCCTTGTGTTGAATCGAGGAGAATACGGGGCCGCCGCGTGGTGTCGTGAAGCATTAACAGACCTTAGAATCTTAGTTGAACAAACTTGGCCATTAGAAAGTAGTGAGATAGCTGACCTCGGTTTAAAGCTGGGGATTGGTTGATACTCGATGCTACACTCATTTATATTGGACTTTTGAGATGTTTCGGCCGCAATAAAAGATTGCTAAGCTGAAATAATGCTCGATAAAGAAAGATCAATGATATTTAGACTCCTTAGAACCCGGTTACTATTTCTAGGAGAGGTTGAACCAACTAAACTTCAAGAGGGTACTTACCTATGAAATCCATGCAAGCCTGAACCTAAGGCTACTTGTGTGATTTGTTTGCTTTCATTATCTAATAAGTTGAACTATTTGCAGGGTTTTGTTTATTATCTAATGATATGAGTCATTGTCCAATAACCTGGATTTCTAGAAAGACATACTTGTCTTCCTCACCCTTCATTTTTGCTTGACGCATAACATACACATCATAACATCATACCATAGCATTTCCTTAACCATTCCAAGGATTTGAAGGGTCTGTGATGCATGTTATGATAAAGCAGAGTCTAGCAAGGGGCAAGGGGATTTATTTTCCTCTAACCAAATGCCTCCAGAAGACCAAAACACGACAACTTGAGTCAGGGGCGATGACCCACTCGACATGGTGAGCTTGACTCTCGTAGAAGGACATTCAACAATATAAAGTTCTTCAATCAAATCTTATGTCAACTTCTAACATCTTCTTGGGTTTAACCTGCCAGATCCTTGAAAACATTTATACATCATGCATGTCATTACATAATAGGTCTTCCAGTATAGGTCTCTCATGTTCTCGCTGTTTATTTCAGCAAAGAAAATGGCTCTCAAACAAAATAACAGAGATCTCCAAACTCAAGAGTCTTAGTTCATGGAAATGTTCCTCAACCTATCCAAGGGGTAAGAAGAGTTGAAAGCACTCCTCAATGGGAATTTGACCAAGAAACATCCTGACAACAACAAAGATGATCAGTTGGAACAACTGTGGGCTGAGATGGAAAGGATGAGAATCCAAATGAGAAATCAAATGGTTCTTATCCAAAATTTAGCTCGGGGACAGGAAGAGTTGAGGATTCAAATCAGTAATCTTCATCAAGACGGATGTAACCGTATGAAGTAAACAGTCGAGACTGGGGATCGGGTCATTAATCAGCCTCTGATAAGACAAGAAGTTGGCTGGGTAGAGATTATACCTTTCCAAATTGCTACTACGTCACAACCTCGCCAACAAAGACTGGGTAATCAACGTAAACGGAATACATCTAAAAGACGCTTTACTGAAATCAACATGTCATTGGCTCAAGCATTGTAACATGTGTTAGAGGCCAAGCTGATTGCAATGAAGGATCCCCCTTAGAATCCCAACACTACTTCCCCAATATACAATCCAAATGAAAGTTGTGCGTACCACTCCAACAGTCTTGGACATGACATTAATAGCTGTTGGACATTGAGAAATAATATTCAAGACTTGATCGACGAAGGAGTGTTGGAGTTCGCACAAGATGATCAACTGGAATTCTTCTACCATTCCTCAAGGGAACACCATCTGAAGTGACAAAGCCAAGACAAAGAGGCTTTTTGTTCATCTAGAATATTCAATTTGTAATTTCTTTTGATTGTTGGAACATTTGTTTCATGTCAAACTTTGTTATTTTATCAATGCATTGCATATGTTTGTCTTGAATCATTTCATTCGTATTAACTATATTCAAACTATGTTTTTAATTCCTTTTTGTGATATTCAAATCTCGATTAAAAGCTCTAATCCTTTAGAGGGAGGATGACGAAAACGATACCACAGTCTCTACAGTATGCTTTTGAATAGACACCGCTGATGATATACAAGCGTTATTTCAAATCCTAAACAGTGGAGTTATAAGGAAGATAATCCCTAGTCAACTCCTTTGAGCCTAAGAAGTAGGAGTTTTTCTTTTCACACAAATTAAGACCCTTAATCATAACCTGGGGCAGGGTATTTTTCTCAGTTAATTCAAATGTGCATTCAGTCGCAAGCTCTACCTTCATATACGGAAAATAGTGTAGAAGATGCTCTCCAAAAGATGGTAATGGTTCCACATAATCATCAAGACAGGAAATCATTATCTCTCAAAATAAAAGCCCGTTAAGTCAAAAACCTATGAAGGAGACTTAAGAAAAACTGGGGCATCCCGCTGACTGTAAACACCAAAGAAACAGTTCAGGCAAAAGTAGGGATAAAAAAAAAAAAGAGGTCCTACAAATACTCAACAAAAAAGAAAAGGTTATAAAAATGACTGCCTTCTCAAACAAAAGTTCAATTTCTGAACCATCACCAAGTATCATAGCAAAGATTCGAGACTCAATTGGTATCTAAACGCATAATTAGCTGAGAATAGGATTGAAGAACATCACGAAGAACGGGTTGGGTACAAATAAAATTTGAGCCTTTATCCTTTGTTTCTTAAACCGTGAACCAGGCCATGTTATAACCCTTAAAAGTCCTAGCTGGAGCACAGGTTAGTTCAAAAGCATACTGTTATGAACGGTATGCTGACTCCTGTAAGGTTCGCTATAAATCCCGAGCTGATATTACACTCTTACAAAATTTGTTTGTTTTACTAAAAAATGAATTTTCAAACTTCAAGACAGACATAAGCTTTGCATTATTAAAATACTATTGTTTTCATATGACTATTTGTTCAACAAGCAGAGAAGTTCACACGACGGATATTCGATGAACATAAATCCTCTCAGTGGACATAATCACCTCAGATGGAAAGACATTCCAGTGATAGGCCTTTCATAATCAAGGGGCACAACATGGTATCCATCTGATTTGGGGCAGTAAAGTTGAGGTTCAAGGAATCTCTTAAAAATGCCAAATAGTCAGAGGAAGATCTCCATCTGAATCACTTGGGGCATTGAACATGAATTCCAACAACGAATCCTTTATGATCAAACAAACATCTTCTGGAAGTGTGGCAATAATTACTAATATGGACAATGATAATTCTCCATACCCGGTGAACATCGACATAGTCGGAAAATACTACGCATGAACAAAGACCCGCTAGGTTGTCTGGCCTAGGAAAAAATAAGGGCATCCCAATGAACCAAAAGGGTTGGGAAAAAATTACGAATATACATTTGAAAAAAACTATACACCCGGCAAGTCGAAAACCTGAAAAGGAGGCTTGGGCAAAAAAGGGTATCCCGATGGACTGAAAATCTGAAAGGACAGTCCAGGAAAAAGTTAGGGATTAAAGAATACGACTATGTTCTATCATCTCATCACTGGTCTATCGGTAGAAGACTTATCACCCTGATCAAAATATAATCGAGACTCTAAGAGTTGGGATAACATTCAAGCCATCCATAGAATCCCAGTAGATACTTTCTCCAACAGGTACAGAGGAAGAGACATCCTACTAAAAGGTCATTGCCATATTCTCAATATGCAGTCTAATAATGCCAGGTTCTCATATCCCCGACCAAGCAAGAATCTCCAATTACTGCTCCAACACCTAAAGATCCCCCAGTGAAGTCGCCAAAGTTTCTCAGGACTCCCCAACAGGATTTCAACAAAATCTCCAAGCAGTTCACGAAGTTTACCTTCCCCAAAATAGTTTATTTCTTTAACAACGGAAGTTCATCTCCCAGCGTTTCAACTTCAACAAATCTGAAGACCTACATTCTTCACCCCCAACAACAATTAGGAATTTATTTTCCCTAATTCAAAAATACAACAATGGAATGATTGACATGTTCATACATTGAATTCATACATAATTTTACAAAAATCATAGCATATGCAGCACAAATGCGTATATCACAATCTCATTTAGTTTGAGAGCATCATGCAATTCATACATCATGACATTGCATGAAACTGATTTTTCCTTTTCAGGTTAAATTGGAAAACAGACAGACACCATCAACTTATACAGGAGGTCAAAGATTAATGCCCAAAACCAGACGGGGAAACTATCTCAACGACCAACAAAAACAAGTTCTAGATTAATACCTATAACAAGCCAAGAGAACTATCTGGGGACGACCGACTGTGGAGTAATACCTGTAACAAGCCAGGAGAACTATCCACATGAGGATATTGAAGATTAATACATGTAACAAGCCAGGAGAACTATCCACATAAGTAGATTGGATATTAATACCTGTAACAAGCCAGGAAAACTATCTTTCTTTCTCAGGTTAGAGATTAATACCTCTAACAAGCCAGGACAACTATCTACATGACCAGACGAATTTATGGTACTCTATTGAGGTAGAAATCGTTAAAGATTCCTTCATTATCTATTGAGGTATCAATCGTCAAAGATTCCTTCATCATCTATTGAGGTAGCAATCGTTAAAGATTCCTTTATTATCTGTTGAGGTAGAAATCGTCAAAGATTCCTTCATTATCTGTTGAGGTAGCAATTATCAAAGATTCCTTCATTATCTATTGAGGTAGAAATCGTTAAAGATTCCTTCATTAACTATTGAGGTAGCAATCGTCAAAGATTCCTTCATTATCTGTTGAGGTAGCAATCATTAAAGATCCTTCATTATCTATTGAGGTAGAAATTATCAAAGATTCCTTCATTATCTATTGAGGTAGAAATCGTTAAAGATTCCTTCATTATCTGTTGAGTTAGCAATCGTTAAAGATTCCTTCATTATCTGTTGAGGTAGCAATTATCAAAGATTCCTTCATTATCTATTGAGGTAGAAATCGTTAAATATTCCTTCATTAACTGTTGAGGTAGCAATCGTCAAAGATTCCTTCATTATCTGTTGAGGTAGCAATTGTTAAAGATCCTTCATTATCTATTGAGGTAGCAATTGTCAAAGATTCCTTCATTATCTATTGAGGTAGCAATCGTTAAAGATTCCTTCATTATCTGTTGAGTTAGCAATCGTCAAAGATTCCTTCATTATGTGTTGAGGTAGCAATCGTCAAAGATTCCTTCATTATCTATTGAGGTAGCAATCGTTAAAGATTCCTTCATTAACTGTTGAGGTAGCAATCGTCAAAGATTCCTTCATTATCTGTTGAGGTAGCAATTGTTAAAGATTCCTTCATTATCTATTGAGGTAGCAATCGTCAAAGATTCCTTCATTATCTGTCGAGGTAGCAACCGTCAAATATTCCTTTGTTATCAGTTGAGGTAGCAATCGTCAAAGATTACTCCATATAACCCTCCAGAGGCAGTCTAACACGGACTCATCCTGAAACAGCCTTACACAGGCTCTTTCTAATACATTTTCAAGTAACGTTTAATTCCATTATCCCTAGCAAGTTACTGTGAAGCCTGGATTTCAACCAGAAAACAACAAACTTTCATATCTCCAAAAATAACTCCTCAGTAGAGCCTTGAAGTTCCTAGACTCTATTCCTCATAAAGTTTTCCTCAAGCAGGAGAACAACAGAAACCCACATTCCCCAATGGACTCCTCCTCAGACAGAAAGAACAGGAACCCCCAAAGGGACCATGTGTGAAATCAGCATCTACTTTGGATGGCATCTTTAATCCCATCTCCGACGACTCTCTGTCATCTTCTCTAAATGGCATCTGTAAGCCCATTCCCGACATCATCAACCAACAATATTACTTCATGTGAGTGCAAATTTCTGGGCACTCTAGTATTCAATCATCTTCCACCTTCAGATCACAAAAGGCAGATAAGCCAATATAAATCCTTAGGTTTAAGAAGATTGAACAGAGGCAACTGTTGTACCCCAAAATTTTCCCTATCATGTTTCCCAAGGTTTTTTTCTCTTATATGGGTGGTTACAAATACTTTCCTAAAGAAAACAAATTTTTTGAATGATAGAAAAGGGTCTTTAGATTGGCATGCCAACAATGTCTTTTGATTGGCATCTGAGTAATGTCCTTCGATTGGTACATCAAAGCAGTGTCCTTCGATTGGCATAACAACAAGCTTTGACTGGGCTCTAAAACCCTTCGACCAAGCATTGGCCCATCAATTTGGTTACGTGCTGGTTCCCCTTTCGAGCAAACATTGGTCCAAGTTTCATTTAGGCGAGAATCCCATATAAGTTCCCTTCGATCCATAAGCAGTGGCCTCTTGCATGTGTATTCTGATTCACTAGGCAATGGCCTCTTTTACGCTTGGTTTGACCTGCCTTATGTTAGCGCTCACAAGGAATTGGCTTCCTTTGTTCCAGCTTCGACTGGGCAAGGGTCCCCCTTGAAAAAATTTTCCACACTTCAACACACATGATGGTCCCTTTGAAGAAGCATTCATTGGTCCATTCGAAGAACACATGACTATTGAAAATAAGTTTTCTTTGTGATGAGTCTTGATCCAAGATGCTTGCTGGATAAAATCATGTACGCTTCCAAGCCCAAACCCCTTCCACAAGCACATTCCTGCCAAAGGAAGCTTCGACTGACTAGAATAAAGTCTTTCGATTGTGCTAATTGAGTAGTGTCAGAGCAATCAAAGAGAATAAAACTAGGGGATGATCAAAGAAGCTAGAATGTTGAGACTTTGTACAAATGGAATCAAGATCCAGAGTCAATCAAAAAGCAAAGATCTGAGGGGATTTCGAAGAAGCCATGATGAAGGAAACTCTGAATAGATTCGAATCCAGAGTCATCAAAAAGGACAAATCCTCTGATGAAGAGAATTCTGGGCAATTTGAATTGATGCAGATTTTAACTTAATTAAAGAAACTCGATAAGGGAAAACTCTGAATTCAGAGTCATCAAAGATCTGATCAATTCGAATTGATGTGGATGGACTCCATCGAAGGAGCTGAATCAGAGCCATTCGAAGGAGGAAATTAGAGCCATTTGAAGGAGGAAATCAGAGCCATTCGAAGGAGGAAATCAGAGCCATTCGAAGGAGGAAATCAAAGTCATTCAAAGGAGGGAATTCGAAAGTCAAATGTGTCCAGGTTCATAGCAAATTCAAAAAGGGACAAGAAACCATGTCTTTGGCAAAGTATTCAAAGTGATATTTATGGCCTTAAAACACCAACTTAATGGTTGTTCATTCCTTTGCCCTATTGTCCCCTCCATCCCATCTATATAAGGAGCAAACTAGCAAGCTCAAAGAGGGTGAATGAGACATACACATAAGAAAGAAATACACGCACGTATTGCCTCATAATCCATAATAAAGCCATAAAAATTCTCATAAGTAATGCCAATCGAAGGAACTTTCAGCAACGCTCCCAATCACTCTCTGAAGTCTGCAGGGACCATTCCCAAACACTAGCTAACAAACGCCCAGAAGTGCCAAATCGAAGCCTCCCATCATTGGTAAACTTTCAAATTCATGTTTATGATTTCATAATGTATTAATGTTTGTTCAATGTTTGATTCACACTCAAGATATCATGTAACTCTGTTCGATTCATATTCGGAGCTAAGGGCCTGGGTTCAACTCCAGGTCCACATTTTGTTTTCCTTTTCCTCCAACGCCCATACTGCAGATCTAGCCTAAATAAACTAATGCACACAGGATCGAAGGACCTGGGTGTTAGAACAAAGTTTGAATCTACTACCCTATGTTTAAGTTTTGATGATAAAAAAGTGAAAAGATATATTATTTATATGATTCATGTAAGAACTATCTGCTGCCTAAATTATTACGTTCTGATTTGCAGATACTCTGATTGATATAAGCAAGATCACACCTAATCAGCATCAGAAATTTGGTTCCTGACATCAGCATCAGAAGTTGCCATATCAGAATGTCAGAATCAGAAGATTAACTCACGTATATGCTGAAGTCTGATGAACAGAACTGCGCTCAACACTCTGATAAAGAAACACAACAGTTCATCAGCAGCTAAGCAGAATCAGAATGAGCCAAGCCAGAACTTGCATTAAGTAAGCAACGGTACTGTGCATTGAAAGCAAATTAATACCAACGGCCTCATTCCAGACAAGATCTGCTCGATAAGGAAAGTTTGTTATTAGCATTGAATCAAGAATATTGCTCCAACGTTCAACATCTCAGTGCTATATAAACAAGACTTTGAAGATTGAATTGGCTAATGCTCTCCAAATCTTTACACGCCAAAAAGCTGATCATAATCTTCCTTCTCTCAGTTTTCTAAACACTACACATTCTCTTATTCAATCATTGTTTAGCAATCTAGTTTCTAAGCTTTAAGTTGTGTATACATCACAGTTGTGATACAGTTTTGTAGAAAACATTCACACACTTAGATTTATCTTCTTTGTAAGAAAGTGTTTCCTTGACAAACCGGGTTGTGGTTTGCATCAAGAAGGCTTTAGCAGTTGTTAAAGCAGTCTGTAATATTCAGTTGAATATAGTGGATTAAGACCTCGTTGGAGAGAGGCGAAATCACCTTGACGGGTGGACTGGAGTAGTTTGAAGATCAAACGAACCAGGATAAAAATATCTTGTTCATTGCATTGATTTTCAGTTTTACAATTCAACCCCCCCTTCTTGTGTTTTTCACTACTTCAATTGGTATCAGAGCGCCTGGTTCTGAGCTAAAACACTTAACCGTGTCAGTACAAGATCCAGCGTCAGAAAAACACAATGGCAGGAAACTATTCTCACACCAGCAATGACAACAATGAGGACAGAGACAGATTCAGCGGCAAACCTCCAGTCTTTGATGGAGAAAACTTTGATTACTGGAAAGACAGAATTGAAAGCTTCTTTCTGGCACATGATGCTGATCTGTGGGATATGGTGACAGATGGATACACGCATCCTGTGAATGCAAGCGGTCAGAAGATTGATAGAAAAACAATGTCTGACCAACAAAAGCGTGACTTCAAGAATCACCACAAGGCCAGAACCATCCTCCTCAACGCCATCTCCTATACTGAATATGAAAAGATCTCCAACAGAGACACAACAAAGAATATTTTTGACTCACTCAGAATGACGCATGAGGGCAACGTTCAGGTCAAAGAAACTAAAGCTCTGGCGCTCATTCAGAAGTATGAGGCGTTCAAAATGGAAGAATCTGAATCCATTGAAACAATGTTCTCAAGATTCCAGATTCTGGTAGCTGGTCTCAAGGTTCTGGACAAAGGATACTCTACTGCTGACCATGTCAAGAAAATCATCAGAAGTTTACCCAAGCAGTGGAGACCAATGGTTACACCTCTGAAGCTATCTAAAGATCTCAACAAAATCACTCTGGAGGAACTTATCAGCTCCCTCAGAAGTCATGAGATAGAGCTAGAAGCTGACGAGCCTCAGAAGCAAGGTAAGCCTTTAGCATTAAAATCTAACAGAAAATCTGAGTCTAAAGTTTTGTAGGCAGTTGAAGAAACATCTGATGGATCCTCATCAGAAGAAGACGAACTCTCCCTCCTCTCCAGAAGAGTAAATCAACTGTGGAAGCAAAGACAAAGGAAGTTCAGGAATCCCAGAAGATCTGATCAGAACGAGTCTTCTTCCAGATACAAAAGGACAGGTTCTTCCTCTGGATACAGAAGATCTGAAGGCTCCTCTAGTAGCAAAAAGCCAAACACCAAGGACATCATCTGCTATGAGTGCAATGAGCAAGGACACTATAAGAGTGACTGCCCAAAGCTTCAGAGGGAAAAACCCAAAAAGAAGTTTGGAAGAGAGAAGAAGAAAAGTCTCATGGCTACATGGGATGACTCTGACTCGTCTGAAGCTGACTCAGAATCAGATGATGAGAGGGCAAACATAGCTCTCATGGCTAACATCTCAGAAGATAGTGAAGCTTCTGAATCAGACTCAGAATCAGATACTGAAGAGGTATTTCCTAACTTTTCTGTTAACTTTACCAAGGCTGAACTTGCTGAAAGCCTTAATGAGATTCTGGAACGGTATCAGCAAATTAGAGTTAAATTCAGAGACCTGAAAAGGAATCTTGAAACTGACTCTAATAAGACTGAGAGTCTCAAATTGGAGAATTCTGAGCTGAGAAATAAGATTTCAAAATTAGAAAACACTTTACAAAACTCTCAGAAGGAACCAATTTCTGAAACTCCCACCAACGCCGATGAGATCATCAAGGAGTATGATCACAGTTTCCAGAAGTTCCTCGCTAAAAGCATAGATAGAAGCAAAATGGCTTCAATGATCTATGGAGTTAGCAAAAACGGCAGGAGAGGAATAGGATACCAAGGTAAGGTTCCTACACCAAAGAATGTCATGGACTTAACCATTAAACACACTCCTCTGAATTCACATTTTGTGTATGGTCACACACATGATATTAAATACACTAGCAGTAAGCACTCTGTGAAACCAAAATTCAACCAGAGTTTTGGTAAAACTAACAAATCAGGACCCAAGAAAATCTGGGTACCTAAGGATAAAATAATACATGTTGCAGATATCTTTAGCAGCAAGTCAGAAACACCAGTCATGGTACCTGGACTCTGGCTGCTCGCAACACATGACGGGAAGAAGGCATATGTTCCAAAGCCTGGAACTTAAGCCTGGAGGCCACGTTGGCTTTGGAGGCAATCAGAGGGGAAAGATAATTGGCTCTGGAACTGTAGGTAATGGAAATCTTCCCTCTATTAATAATGTTCTGCTAGTAGATGGATTGATGCATAATCTGTTATCCATAAGTCAATTAAGTGATAACGGTTATGATATAATCTTTAATCAAAAATCATGTAAAGCTGTTAGTCAGAAAGATGGGACTATCCTGTTTAATGGTAAGAGGAAAAACAACATTTACAAAATCAAACTTTTTGAACTAAAGAGTCAGAATGTAAAATGTCTTCTGTCTGTTAACAACGAGCAGTGGATCTGGCACAGAAGATTGGGGCATGTTAGTATGAGAAGAATATCTCAGATTAACAAACTCAATCTGGTCAGAGGACTTCCTAATTTGAAGTTCAATTCAGATGCTCTGTGTGAAGCATGTCAGAAAGGCAAGTTTGCAAAACCTTCTTTTAAATCCAAAAATGTTGTTTCTACCTCTAAGCCATTAGAACTTCTGCACATTGACTTATTTGGACCAGTTAAAACTGCTTCAGTCAGTGGCAAGAAGTATGGGTTAGTAATCGTAGATGACTATAGCAGATGGACATGGGTAAAGTTCTTAAGACACAAGGACGAGTCACACTCTGTGTTTGTTACCTTCTGTAACCAAGTTCAGAATGAAAAGGATCTTAGAATCGTTAAAGTCAGAAGTGATCATGGTGGAGAATTTGAAAACAAAGATTTTGAGTCATTTTTTAATGACAGAGGCATTCTGCATGATTTCTCTTGTCCTAGAACTCCCCAACAAAATGGAGTTGTAGAACGAAAGAACAGAACATTGCAAGAAATGGCCAGAACCATGATCAATGAGACAAACGTTGCTAAGACCTTCTGGGAAGAGGCAATAAACACAGCGTGCTACATTCAGAATAGAATCTCAATAAGACCTATTCTGGAAAAGACTCCATATGAATTGTGGAAGAACAGAAAGCCCAACATTTCATATTTTCATCCATTTGGATGTACGTGCTTTATATTAAATACAAAGAATTATTTGAACAAGTTTGACTCTAAAGCACAGAAGTGTATTATGTTAGGATACTCTGAACACTCAAGAGGGTACAGAGTATACAATACAGAAACACAGATTGTGGAAGAATCAATCAGTGTTCGTTTTGATGTTAAGCTTGACTCTGAAAAGTCAAAGCAGAATGAAGTTTTTGCAGGTATGGAAATTGAATTTACAGGTTCTGAAGACAAGTCATCAGAAGCTCTCAACACAGACACTCCTTCAACGTCTGAAAGGAGCACTGCTAGAAATCCTACAACAGCTGCTGATCAACCTCAGAAGAGATTACCCAGAAGCAGCTTGGATCACCCAGAAGAGACTATCTTAGGAAGAAAGGAAGATCCAATCAGAACAAGAGCAAGCTTCAGAAACTCTGAAGAAACTCTCATGGGACTTGTGTCTCTGATTGAACCTTCTTCTATTGATGAAGCACTTCTGGATAATGACTGGATTCTGGCAATGCAAGAAGAGCTGAATCAATTCACCAGAAACGACGTATGGGATCTCGTTCCCAGACCAAAAGGATTCAACGTCATTGGAATAAGATGGGTGTTCAGAAACAAGCTAAATGAACAAGGTGAAGTCATCAGAAACAAGGCACGACTGGTTGCACAAGGTTATAGTCAGCAAGAGGGGATAGACTATACAGAAACCTTTGCCCCAGTCGCTAGGTTAGAATCTATCAGACTTTTAATTTCATTTGCTGTTAATAGAGGCATCACTCTGTATCAGATGGATGTCAAAAGTGCATTCTTAAATGGTTATATAGAAGAAGAAGTCTATGTACACCAACCCCCTGGTTTTGAAAATACAAAACATCCAGAACATGTTTTCAAACTAAAGAAGTCACTATATGGTCTGAAACAAGCTCCCAGAGCTTGGTATGAAAGGCTAAGTAACTTTCTATTAGAAAATGAATTCACCAGAGGGAAAGTGGACACTACTCTATTCTGTAAATCAGTTAAGAATGACATCTTAGTCTGTCAAATTTATGTTGATGATATTATTTTTGGTTCTACTAATCCTTCTCTTGGAAGAAAATTTGCTAAGTGTATGCAGGCAGAATTTGAGATGAGCCTCATGGGGGAACTGGAATTCTTTCTAGGAATTCAGATCAATCAAACTCCAGAGGGAACTTACATTCATCAGAGCAAATACATCAGAGATCTTCTGAAGAAATTTGATCTCTCAGAATGTAAGCCATCAAAGATTCCAATGCATCCCACGTGCATTCTGGAAAGAGAAGAGGTAAGCAAAAATGTAGAACAGAAAGTCTACAGAGGTATGATTGGTTCTCTCCTCTATCTGACTGCTTCAAGACCTGACATATTATTCAGTGTTTGTATCTGTGCTAGATTCCAATCAGATCCTAGAGAATCTCACTTAACAGCTGTTAAGCGAATTTTCAAGTATCTGAAAGGTACTACTAATCTGGGTTTATTTTATAGAAAATCTAGTGATTACAGCTTAGTAGGCTACTGCGATGCTGATTTTGCTGGAGACAGAGTGGAACGTAAAAGTACTTCTGGAAGCTGCCAGTTTCTGGGAGAAAATATGATCTCTTGGTCCAGCAAAAGGCAATCAACAATTGCACTATCAACAGCAGAAGCTGAGTACATAGCAGCAGCAGGATGTAGCTCACAAATGCTCTGGATGAAAAGTCAGCTTGAAGACTTCCAGATTTTTGAGAGTAACATTCCTATACTCTGTGATAATACTTCTGCTATTTGCTTAAGTAAGAATCCCATTTTACATTCTAGAGCTAAGCATATAGAAATAAAACATCACTTCATTAGGGACTATATTCAGAAAGGAATTTTGAACTTAAAATTTATAGATACAGACCATCAATGGGCTGATATCTTTACTAAACCCCTTTCAGAAGATAGGTTTAATTTCATTCTGAAACATCTCAGCATGAAAGTCTGTCCAGAGTGAAAATGTTTTAATTCCAAATATTTACCTTCAGAATGTAATTGTTTTACTGTGAACTTCTGATCAATCTTCTTTCAGAAAGATAGAACATGCAGATTGTATCAGATGCAAGTCTAAAGATCTGAGAGTCTAAGCTCAAAGACAGACGTGCTGATCACTACATCAAACAAGTGTCATCCAATCATCAGCAAATCTCTGAAGCAGAACGCGTGCACACTTCTGAGAAGGCAAAACGCTGATTGGGTGCATTGAGACACATGTCTGGTAACAGTTTTTAAGTATCTTTCTAAAATCCCCCAAAATCAGCAAGCATTTAATAAAAGTAATCATGCTTTTAAAACGTAATCATGATTTTTCTCTTTCTTAAAAACGTTTATTTTTTCAAAATATTCTGAAACTCTATTTAAACACATTAACCTCTCATTCTAATTCTTTACAGTTTCTCTCTAATACTCAAGCATTCTCTGCATTTTTCTGTGTTCATCTCTTGCAAAACCTTTTTTTCTCAGTTTCTTCTCAAAATCTTTTAGTGTGAACATGGCAACCTCCAGCAGTGCTTTTGCAGGTCCCCAGAAGAAAGCATCATCTGAACAGTATCAAGTGCCATTCAGAACACTCCTCACTCCTGTGAAGAATCTTGAAGTGTTATCTGAATTGATCATTGACTTTGGAAGCTTGAAGGAGAACGGTTTTGACCTAACATAAGAAGTTAGGGCACAACAATGGGAAAGGTATTTTGACAGGTTGGTTGGACCAACATTCCCTATGTTAGTCAAGGAGTTCTGGATTCATGCGAAGGCTTCAACGCATCTAGTCACCTCCTTCGTTATGGGTAAGAAGATTGTGATCACTGAGGATCACATAGCAAGGTTAGTCGGCTACAGTGGCGGTGGCGTCCGCTGTGTTGATATGGCTGAGAGATGTGCTGACGTGGGCGTGATAGCTGCATGGATTTTCACACATGGGGTGCCCAGCAGCAAGATCAAAGATCTGAAGGATCATCACAGAGTTTGGGCTAAGATAATTCTGGGGTGCTTCAACCATAGGAAGCCAACTAGTTCACCTGATTACATAAATGTGGATCAACAGTTTCTGATCTACTTTATTGATCAGAAGGTAAAAATCAACTTGGCTCATCTTCTATGCAACCACCTCAGAACAAGTGTGAAGGAAACCAGGGAAGAAGAAAGAACCAAGAGGGATTGGATACCCTTTGGAAGGTTGATATCAGATATTCTGACAGAGAATAGGCTGATAGAGCATCTGATAGAAGCTCAAGAGTTAAGCACCATTGAACCAACAGTTGGGAAGCCTCTGAACGCGAAGAACTTGAAGAAAAAGAAGTTGATAGAGAATATAAAAAAGGAACCCATAGCTACTCCTATTGCTGATATCACCAGCAAAAGAGTTCCACTGAGTGACTTTCCTTTATTTTCTGAGATAGAATCTAAACCAGAGGTGGTTCTCAGATACTTAGACGCGTGCAAGGCAGATGGTACAGATCCAAATCTGATTATCAAAGATCTGCATCAACCTCAACAAGAAGTGACCCTGAAGAAGACGAAGAAGAGGAAGGCACCTTCAGAAGGATCATCCCAGCAGACACCCAATAAAAGAGGTAATTTATCTGCTGCTTCTGTTTTAAATTCTTCTACTATTCCAGCATCTATTCCTCCTCCAACCTCTCATAGAATCTCAATCCCCATCCCAACAATAGATGAAACTGAACCAGAAGATGACCCTTCTGAGGCATTAAAACTCAGAAGACCCAGAACCAAACATCCCAAACCAATCTCAACAACATCAGCAATTGACAAAGTGCTGTCTGACATTGATCAACACACTTCTGATCACTCCGCCAATCCAAACTCTGAACCACAAATTGTCCCTCCTCCACAACCAGAACAACAGCAATCTGCTGAGCAACCAGAACAACAGTAATCTGCTGAAGAACCAGAACAACAACAACCTCTCTCATCAATTCCAGAAGAACCCCTTATCCCTGAAAAACCAGAATTTCCAACAACTTCTCCTCAACCAGCAATTCCGTCTCCCTCTCCTCAACCAGAAATTCATCCACCATCACCTCAACCTGAGTTTCATCACTCTGAAACTCAAACTCCTTCACCTTCTGAACCTCATTCACCTCAATCATCTGAACCACAACCTCTGGCAATCCAGCTGCCATGTGGAACAACAGTCACCATGGCCCAGTTGCCATCCTCACCAGAATCTACACCACCAAATACTCCCAAAACACCAAACAGTCCAATCATAATTTCTGATTCTCCCACTCCATCTCCAAAACAAACAGCTGCCAAGCAAACCACCGAAAACCCCAGCAGGACATTCATAGACTTAACCAGCCTTGACCGTCTTGCTGATCTGAAACACAAAATAGCCATCCCAAAACCAAAACAACCAGATGTTGGCTCTGGTATTATGAATTTTGAAACAGGTTTGCAGCAATGGATTGCTTCTCTGAAGCAAGTCTGTCCTGGAATGATTGACCCAGCTGCCTCTGACCAGCTCTGGTCACAATTCAGACTTTGGGTACGTGCTGAAGCCCTCAAGTTGCAGGATATCAACTATGAGCAGGCACAACAGAACTTCAGCAAGCTTCTGAAGGAAGTTGAAAGTCAGCTGCCTCAAGAAGCTGTGCTCCCTCTGGATAGTGAACCTTGGTCTGAGAAACAGCTAGTTTCAAAGGTGCAACCAGAAGAAGACAAGACCATTCAAGCTGAAACAAACCAAGCAGAAGATATTGCAGAAAGCTCTCAGAAGCTTCCTGCTTCTGATGCTTCTCAAGCTGCCTTGGACAGGCAGACTCTGGAAGAACTGAAGCTGAATGACATGCGTCTGCAGCAGAGGATGGATGAAAACGACCAGAAGATGAAAGAAAGAATGGATGTGCAGGATAACAAGATTGACACTGTTGTCAGCATGGTGCACAAGCAGAATGAGACTGCTGATCAGATCAAAGCCATGCTGGAGAACCTGTTCACACGCTTTCCTCCCCAACCTTAGTTTTTTCATTCATGTCATTTTCATGTTTTCTTAAATTTTCTGATGTACTGTTTGAATATGTTTTGTTTGATTCTGAACCCTTTTAATATGACAAGTTTTTCTGATCTTAATTTGTTTTAGCACATCACCTACACTTTTTGATTGCTGACAAAAAGGGGGAGAACAAGAATGATATTTTAAACAATAACGGTTTACTAAGACAGAAATTCTCGAACATTCTAACTCTATTATACTTGAAAATGTTTTCTGTTTTGCTTAAAGTCTACAGACACAAGGAAGCTCCTGGACACTCTGAAGACTAAAAGCTCTAATCCGCTCTGATACTCTGATCCAAAGCAAAGCTCTGACAAGAAAAGCTCTGATACGCTGATCTGAAGCTCTGCTCTGATATGATGATCCAAAGCTTCTGATAGTCAAAGACTCTGATACTCTGATGTTCAAAGAAAGGCAAAAAGATCTGATCCTGAAGAACACTTGTAATCAAAAAGGGAAGTAATAAACTCAGGGGGAGTATCTCTCAACTCTGATATCTTTTTATCCCTTATCTTTGATAACCTCTTACTCTGATGCATCTCTCTGATACCTTTTCACGTTATTTTCATTTGAAAAATATCTAGTTTTTGTCATCATCAAAAAGGGGGAGATTGTTAGAACAAAGTTTGAATCTACTACCCTATGTTTAAGTTTTGATGATAACAAAGTGAAAAGATATATTATTTATATGATTCATGTAAGAACTATCTGCTGCCTAAATTATTACGTTCTGATTTGCAGATACTCTGATTGATATAAGCAAGATCACACCTAATCAGCATCAGAAATTTAGTTCCTGACATCAGCATCAGAAGTTGCCATATCAGAATGTCAGAATCAGAAGATTAACTCAGGTATATGCTGAAGTCTGATGAACAGAACTACGCTCAACACTCTGATAAAGAAACACAACAGTTCATCAGCAGCTAAGCAGAATCAGAATGAGCCAAGCCAGAACTTGCATTAAGTAAGCAACGGTACTGTGCATTGAAAGCAAATTAATACCAACGGCCTCATTCCAGACAAGATCTGCTCGATAAGGAAAGTTTGTTATTAGCATTGAATCAAGAATATTGCTCCAACGTTCAACATCTCAGTGCTATATAAACAAGACTTTGAAGATTGAATTGGCTAATGCTCTCCAAATCTTTACACGCCAAAAAGCTGATCATAATCTTCCTTCTCTCAGTTTGCTAAACACTACACATTCTCTTATTCAATCATTGTTTAGCAATCTAGTTTCTAAGCTTTAAGTTGTGTATACATCACAGTTGTGATACAGTTTTGTAGAAAACATTCACACACTTAGATTTATCTTCTTTGTAAGAAAGTGTTTCCTTGACAAACCGGGTTGTGGTTTGCATCAAGAAGGCTTTAGCAGTTGTTAAAGCAGTCTGTAATATTCAGTTGAATATAGTGGATTAAGACCTCGTTGGAGAGAGGCGAAATCACCTTGACGGGTGGACTGGAGTAGTTTGAAGATCAAACGAACCAGGATAAAAATATCTTGTTCATTGCATTGATTTTCAGTTTTACAATTCAATCCCCCCCTTCTTGTGTTTTTCACTACTTCACTGGGTTCGACACCCATGTCATATTTTTTGCTAATATTTGTCTTGCAGGTCTAGATTGAGAATCTCTTTCTTCCCCAGATCGAAAGGAATAACTTCCTCCCCAGGATCGAAGAGGACATCTTCCTTCCCTGGATCGAAGAAGACATTTTCTCTTCCTGAGTCAAAAGAACCTTATCTTTCTCAGGATCGAAAGACTGTTCCTCCTCTGGATCGAAAAAAAGCCTCTACATCATTTTCTTAATTTTTTTAGGTTTTTACTTATTTCTTTTATTTTTTTGCCTCATGTTTTATTAACATTAAAACCAAAATCACAAAAAATTTTAAGTTAATATTTTTTAATTAAACTAATTTTATAAATAAATTAAATAAATATTTTAACAATTTTCTTTAATTTAAAATGAATTAGAACTTAGGACTTGATTTAGCTTTAATTATTTTCTTTTCATAATAAAAACAACAAAAATTTAGATTTCTTTTAGTTAATCTTGTTTTCTAATTAAATTTTAGGTTAATTTCACTTAATTATTTTCTTAAAATAATTTAAAATCAACAAAAAAATATTTTCTTATTTCATTTAGATTTGCTTTAGGCTTTAAATGTCTTTACCTTTCGTGCGTTATTTATTCTCGTATTTTTACATTAATGTACCTGTATACTAGATGTAATAGACTAATTAGGATTTTTACCCCTTTATTTATTTTTCCATCCCCAAGCTTTATACATTGTAAATTCCCCTCCCAAAAGCCATGTAATAGCGTATGGTTATATTTTTGTACTTTACATTTTTCTGTACATATTAACTGCTAGTAACTAGGATTGCATGACAAGACTGAAAGAAAATGTTAGCAAACTCTAAATGCACAAGATAAATAATTGAACCAAACACAATTGCATATGTGCACCTCTAGGGTACCCCACTTCGGTTGCCTTCGGAAATAGTCACAACTCTCGAAACGTGAGAGGTTTTACTGGCTACCCTCTTGTTCAAAAAGATCATAAGTTCCTCGATGACCCTCTCAACGTTGCCTCGGTAAAAATATGATCTTAGAACCCTAGGATAGTTACTAAAGCTTCTTGCCCAATTACCTTTGTGATTATAAAAACGTCCCTTCGAATGTCCCTCATACATCAAACGATATGGCTACCTACTCACTAATAGTAGGATAACACTGTCTAAAGAATAGGAGGAAAAGAACAACCTTTTCGAGTACAAGTAGATAGCTGCTATATGCTATGCTCAAAATAACCTATTTGCACTTACACATTTCAAAAACAAAATTCAAAAACATTTTCTTTGTCAACACTCTTGAGGATTGATACAAGATTTATCACAAAGCAAATCACCGCACTAAGGCATTTCAAAACATTTTTCAAAACATACAAAGCACAAGCAATTTCAAAACATAATCTAGCATCTAAGAGCTTGTAGATAGCTACGGATGGAAAGGGTGCTAACACCTTCCCTTTCCGTAATCTACCCCCCCTTACTCAGAAAATTCTCGAAAAAGTCTTTTTTCTATTCTTTTCACCCTTTCCTTTATTGGATAAAAGAAAAGTCGGTGGCGACTCTTGCTTACCGCAACATTTGTAAACACAAACACAAAACCAGTATTAACAGTCGGTTCTACTACCGTATCACAGGAACCATTGCCCAGTCAAAATTAGCACAAAGAAAGCCAATGCCTAATGAATGCTAGAATGAGGGACGCCATTGCTTTGTGAATCAAAGGCCAGTTGAAAGGGTCTTGGCCTTGTGAATCAAAGACAAATTGAAGAGAGAGGGTATTTGCCTTGTGCGTTGAAGGCACACAGAGGGAGTATTTGCCTTGTGGGCTGAAGGCATGCACAAAGAGAGTATTTTTCTAGTGCACTGAAGGCAAGTTGAAGAGGGAGCCTTTGCCTTGTGCATCAAAGGCAAGTTGAAAGACGCCTTTTGCCTTGTGTGCTGAAGGCACGCATGGAGGAAGTCATTTCCTTATGGATCGAAGCACACATGAAAGAATCTCTTGCCTTGTAAATCAAAGGCAAGCATGAAGAGGAAGTCTGTGCCTTATGCACTGAAGGCAAGCACAGAGAAGGCACTGCTGGAATGATACTTGTAGACCCAAAGCTTGATCGAAGGGTTTTATAGGTTTAATCAAAACACCTTATTCAGATGCCCATCAAACGACCTCGTCAAGATGTTAATCAAAAGACCTTTGTCAAGATTCCAGTCGAAAGACCTTTGTCAAGATGCCAGTCGAAAGACATTTGTCAAGATACCATTCGAAAGACCTTGTTCAGATTCCCATCGTCTTCAAAAACTTTATTTTCTTTAAGCAAGTGTTTTGTAACCACCATGCAAAGGGAAGATCTTGGAAAACACAAGAGGGAAAATTTTGGGGTACAACATGTGCTTATCACAAAAACCCCATCACTGAGCCATACATCCCTACCTTATGAGGGTACTTATCACAAAAATCCCGTCACTCAACCCTACATCTATGCATTCATACATTTCATATATTCTTCATACACTTCATATATTCGTCACCCGTTTCTTTGTCTTATTCACATGATACAAAAAATAATAATAAAATCAAGATCTCAGTGATTGTCTTTAAAAATGGATACTGAAGGAAACAACTTGTCTGCATCAATGCGCCAAACATGTCTGAAATCAAATCCACAAAAGGGAAATAATGTGATAAAGACTTTCTCAAGCTTTGTCCAGCAACGAGGGATGATTTCAAGAGCAGACGTCTGCAAGCGCACCTAGAAGACTTGTTTCCCTTGGTTTAATTTCATGCAAATAAGTTTTGGTTTAAGATTGTAATATTTTTCAATATCCGAATTATGTTACCTTCAATAAAGGCATTTTGCTTCCATATCTAGTTTGCATATCTATTTTCAAGCTGATCACCGAATAACAATAATAAGCAAAAGACAAATATATACCCAAGTGAATAAGACATTTAAGCCCGCTCATATTCATACATAATCATACGCATGCATACATTCATAAACACTCGCATATCATATCAAAACTCATTTTCCCAAAAAAATATCTCCAGTTAAACCATTGGTAGAAGAAGATCTCCACCTCCTTGGCCTCCATATCAAACGAGGGCCTATCGACAAAAATCAATGGAGAAAATCGAGGAAACTCAGGCTACATTCAAGGAAGATCTAGACCAAGTCAAAGGTGATGTGATTTTGATGAAAGGAGATTTGAGTCAAGTTCTCCTAGCCCTAAAGAACTTTATTGACAAACAAGACCAGATTCCCAAGGTAGCTTTCAAAGAAGTAGCTCAAACGATTGGTGTATCAAGCGGTCACTAACTAAGAAAAGAGCCAGAAGCAGGACCCCACAATCCAAAAAGGCCCACTTCAGACTCCCTAAAAAGACAAGAGGGATAAATTAATGTCGTAGCCTTACAACCAAGGGAACCACAACCGTTAATGATCCCACAAGGACAGCAACAAGGCAGAAGGCCCCAAAGAAATTTTGATCCACTTCTGATTCCACCCAGTCAGTTATTACAACACCTAGTCAAGGCATCCTTAGTGGATCTCAAGCCTCTGGCTCCCCCAGTCAGGCTGCTCCCGCAAAAGTACATTGCCGACTCCAGTTGTGAGTATCATGCTAATTCTCCTGGACATACCATAGAGCAATGTTGGCGTTCAAGCATAAGGTCCAAGATTTATTAGAATCTCAAGACATCACATTCGAGAAACCTAACAACATATTAAATCATATGCCTCCATACGATGGGCCAATAATAAATGCAATTGAAGTAGTCACTGACTTTGGGGAAACCAGACATGCAAAAACCCCAATCAACTTGCTGAAGGAATATCTATTCAAATGTGGGTTCCTGTTGGAACCTAATGAAGCCTCCGAGAGAGCACTACAAAAGCTATTGGACTAGGGGATAGTCCAATTCAGACTATACCTTGAAGAAAAATATAAAGCTACTCTGAAGGGTGAAGCACATTTTACTCAAATCTAAGAGACCTTTATAGAGCATGGCAGACATGTGGAAATGATATCCAACAAAGTAAAACACCAAAAGGGAAACTGACTTCATCCGAGAATGCGCCCCAGGAGAAGAACTAAAAAATGGACTACCGTGGAGATTCCCGAGATCTTTTTCTTTCCTAAGTAATTTTTCTTGTTTTTAAAAGAACCTATATCAAGCCCGAGGCATAGGGGTTACTTGTAAGGGTTCCCCTATTTTGTTTCAGAAAATATTTGCAATTAATAAAAGTTATATTTTATTTTCAATTAAGATCCTTGTCTTTCTTTTGCATTCATCTCTTAAATTTAAAAATGGCAATACTTTCTCTGCATATGCATTTTCAAAGTTCATATACTAAAATTTGCACCCAAAACATGATAAAGGTGCATATGCATGCCTAAAACCACCGATAATGTTACTGCTGCGACCCGATATAATTTTGATGCTCACATCAACCAAGCTGAAGAGGAAGAGGATGAAGATCTTGAACTCTCTGAGGAAATGGCGAGGGAAATAGAGCGAAATACTGACAACGTACAACCGTATCAAGAGGCTATTAAGACCATTAATCTAGGTACGAAGAAAGATATCAAGCTAGGGGCAATGTTAGAGCAGAGCGTCAAAGAAAGGATGATCAAATTATTGCATATATCTGCTTAGTCCTACAGGAACATGCCAAGGTTAGATACAGACATTGTAGTGTACAAACCACCTCTCAAGGAAGGTTGTTCGCAAAAAATAAGTGACTATGAAATACAATGACTTGACGAAGGACCCAATCCAGGGGCATGTTGGACACTCATGTTCGACGGGGTTTCAAATTCATTGGGGAATGGTATATGGGAAGTTTTTACTTTTCCAAAGAATTATCACAAGCCCTAAACTATAAGATTGCATTTGACTACACCGACAATATCGCAGAGTAGGAAGCTTGTATATTAGGACGGGAAGCTGCCATTAATCTAAGAATAAAGCACTTCGAAGTATTTGGGGACTCCGCATTATTCATATACTAATTCAACGACGAACGAAATACTAAAACATCCAAAACTAATTCCATACCGGAATCATGTTTTGAAAATTGACTGTGGAATTCACAAAGATCGCTTTCAGCCACATCCCACGAGAAGAAAATCAAATGGCAGACGCTCTGGCAACTATATAAGTTATGTTCAAAGTAACTTATTCAAACCATAAACCACGCATCACAATCAAGAACTCGCACACTGTCTTGCTATCAAAGAAAGATCGGATGACAAGCCTTGATTTTACGACATCAAGAAGTACCTTGAAAAACAAGGACATCCAGAAAATGCCTCTAGCATCGACAAACGAACTCTACAGAAATTAGCCTCGGATTTCTTTCAGAGTAACAGTGTACTGCATAAGATGAACCACAACATGGTCTAGTACTCAAGAAGATTCTGCTACCTTTCCTCGACTCACGTGGTAAATGGACACCCAACTACGAAGGTCTATACGTACTGAAAACAACATTCTTTTGTGGTAGTCTCATCCTCATAACAATGGATGTGGAAGAACTATCGCATCTGGTAAACTCAGACACAGTAGAAATACTATGTATAAGAAGCTCGCTAAGCTCGAACCCTAAAAGGGTGACTTAGGAAAAAAGGAGCATCCCAGTGGATCCAAAACCCTAAAGGGCGATCCAGGCAAAAATTAGGGGCATATAAACAATAAAATTATCCCGGTGGATTGAAAACCCGAAAAGGAAATCCAGGAAAAAATTAGGGATTTCATACAAAGAAATAAAGAACAAAAAGACTGCGATCTAAGAAATACGACTACAAACCACAAAGGGAGAGATTGATTTGAATCATACAACTCAAAAGCAAAGGAGATAAGGGCTATCAAAAGAATATTGGGGAACACCAGTAGCAATTATCATTTTTCATTGCCATTTACAATTTTAAAACTTTCTGTAATTACCTCTATCTAGGAACTGCATCTTGCACTCTCGCCTATTCATAGGCATATCAATAAAATGTTTGCTTTCTTTGCATCTTTCATATTACGTTTTTTGCTTTTCTCAGACTTGTTTGCAAAATACTAAGATTATTGTTTGTAAATATTATCTTGAAATCATTTCGGGGAAATTAACAAATAAAAGCATTTGATAAAACATCGAAAAAGCATTTTGGTTAGAAAACATCAAAAGAAAATCCATGTCTACGTCAATTCACATGTCTACTCCTACGTCTACGCCCACAACACAAAGTCTACGTCCATTCACATGTCTACTCCCATGTCTACGCCTGCAACACAAAGTCTACGTTCGCACATGCGTTTACGCCTATGCCAACACTTATAACATAAAAGTCTATACGTATGCCAATACATGCGTCTACGTTTACGCTTGCACTTACAATACAAAAAATCAATGTTCAAAATCTTGCTAACACTTTTTCGCCAAGTTCAGATCAAATTCAATGATGCCATGAAAATATAACATACAATGCCAGGGGTTGGTAATTCAAAACCAATGGTTTAAAGGAGAGAATTCCATAACTAGTCCTCATTACATTTCAAGGCATACACACATTTTACACACATTTCACACATACATTTTGCATATCCAAAACATACAACATCATACATATATAAACATTCAATACACACGCTCAGGGTTCCATCCTATTATCAGGAAGCATATGCCTATATCATACAACAAACAAACCATCTCACCCTCGATTTCGTCTTCTAAGGGTCAGTCAACAAAACACTTCTCCTACGATTCAACCCGTCACCTAAGTCTCCATGCCGTGACGCGTTCTGCCCATCACCTATGTCTCTATGCAGTGATGAGTTCCTTATAGAATAGTCCATTACCTAAGTCTCCATGAAGTAATGTACGAAGCTCGGTACAATGCCTCTAAGCCTCAATGTATTCTCCTCATCTAACCCACTACTTAAGACATCGTACAACAATGCGGTTCCTAGCTCGGTAATAAAGACCATTGCCTAAGACGTCGTGCAACAATGTTCTTCTTTATTTCGCAACCCAAACATCGCTTAAGTCGACATGCAACAATGTTCGGAAAAAACAAAACTCGGTACATTACCTCTAAGCCTCAATGTACTTTCCTCATCCAACCCACTGCCTAAGACATCGTGCAGCAGTACAATTCCTCACGACGTAATATAGACCATTGCCTAAGACCTCAGGAAGCAATGTGCTTCTTTATTCTGCAACCTAGACATTGCCTAAGTCGACATGCAGCAATGTTCGGAAAAAGAAAAACTCGGTACATTGCCTCTAAGCCTCAATGTACTCTCCTCATCCAACCCACTGCCTAAGACATCATGCAGCAGTGCAATTCCTAGCTCGGTAATAAAGACCATTGCCTAAGACGTCGTGCAACAATGTGCTTCTTTATTCCGCAACCCAAACATCACCTAAGTCGACATGTAGCGATGTTCGGAAAAAACAAAACTCGGTACATTGTTTCTAAGCCTGAATGTACTCTCCTCATCCAGCCTACTGCCTAAGAAATCGTGCAGCAGTGCGGTTCCTGGCAACGTAATATAGACCATTGCCTAAGACCTAGGGCATTAATGTTCTTCTTTGTTCTGCAGCACAGATCATCGCCTAAGTCAATATGCAGCAATGTCCGGAGAATAAAACCTAGCTTATCGCCTAAGATATCACGCGGGGATTCGCGAACATAACCCATGGCCTCAGTCTCCAAGCAGCCATACATCATCAATAACTTATCATTTATCCCTCCAAAAAAGGAGGATGAGTAAGAAAAAGAAAAACATACAAGACAACTTTCTTAAAGCTTAAGACTATCTGCCTCTTCATCCAACCTTGGTAAGCGATATATCATCAGCTTCGCATGTTTTCTCAAGAATCATATGGGTGTGCTACATCAGCGTAACCTTATGATTGGTCAGAAATTTTTTGGGTATCCCAAGTATTCAATAAACTCCCAATCAGAATGCACAAGACCCGCGTTTTCTCGCGCTATTCTATTGAAAGATAATTGAATAGGGGCAGCTGTCGTACCCCAAATTTGTCCTACCGCGATGATCCTAATTTCAAGATAGAAGAAATATTTAACTAAAGATGGTACAACAGTATCTGGTGGCCCATCTTTACTCAAGGCGATCAGGGGGTGTACTTTAAATTCAGGAGAGTGGGGCTTTCTAAATCCGAAAGACTCGTGTGTCCGTGAATCCATTCGCGTAGCATGTTGGCCAATGGCCCATGCAATTCGTAAATAGAAAATTATTTCAAATAATTATTAAAAATTATTTATTACAAAGCCATTTAAGAATTGTTGTCATTAGTAAAAACAAAGGGTGAGATTATAAACTAGAAGCCCATTAAAATTCACGCTAGTCCATTTTCATTTTTAGAAGGGGGTTTGCTTATAAACTTATAGGCTTGTTAAGATATTCTAACCATCCCTTTTAACGGTTCTGTTTTATTATAAAAATCTTTTTTTTCTCTTTTGATTGATAAGAGATTTAGTTTTATTATTTAAGGAAAAGTTCTTAAACTGATTTATTAGACTTAAGTTATTAAGAGTTTTTAGGTTTTTGAGAAAAGATGCTGTTGGATCAAACTATAAAAGTTAGTTGGGCCCTGTCGGGTTTAAAGGAAATGTTTGATGTAAAAAAGAGCGTTGATAGGCACTACAGTAAAAGCCCAATTCAGAAATTAACGGTTACTAATTCAAGGCCCAATTCAAATAGGCAATTCAGAGCCTAACTCAATTCAAACGCAGGCCCAAAATGTAATTAACAACAATTGTTCCAATCAAGCCCAATTAAGCGCGTGTTTTCCTCTATTAACATATACTGTAGAACTTGATAGAAAATCAAATCTTACTAAAAACATAATTTACAGTCCAAATCTTTTATGAAGAACGAACTAAATCAAATCTTTAAACTCAATGAAATCTGGAAATCTTTATTACAGCAAATCAAGAACAAAAATCAATCTATTACAAGAATTCGTAAATCTCTATTAACACTAAATCAAACACAATATAAATCTTACTAAATCAATCAAATCCCTAATTTCTTTCTAAACCCTAAATCAAAGAAAACTATCTGTAGCAACAAATTTATAAAACCCTGAAACTAAAGCTATAAATACAAAAGGAAATTGAAGAACGGGGGGGGGGGGGGGGATGGAATTTTGGATAAAGAGAATACGGAAACACCACGAAGAAGACGAAAACCACGGAAGAACAGAGTTACCAAACCACGCTTGATTGTTGAAGTAGGATCCTGACATGATTGGGGTTTCGACATCCGAAACCCTAATCATTATCCCAGTCGCCTAATAGTCATCCCCGTTGCTAATCACCGCCGCACCCTCAATCTATCAACACCACCATCTTCAAAGCTTCACTGTAACCTGCGAAAAAAGAGAGAAAAGGGAGATCAAACAACAACATCGTGAGGAGTAACCTAGATTTTTTTTCTTTTTGGATTGTTGATTGGGGATTTGGGTTTGGGGTAAGGTTGTTTGTTGCGCTGCCGCTAGCTTAGGATGGGTGGGGTTTGAAAGAGTGAAAAGGAAATGGTTTCCCGAGGAAGAGAGTAAGAAGAGGGTACTGTAACTAAAACAAAAATAAAATAATGAAATGAATAAAAAAATGTATAACCCTGTACAATCCAGTGCACCACACCCGTGATAACTATCATATGCCTTCACCGTCACCCATTTGATCGCGATCTGACAACCTTGTGGCCAAGTCACTATGTTAACTAACATACTCCCTCACCCACACAATCAGGCGAACTCCTCTCCCAAACATAGTGGGCCTGGGACCGACACTTTCTGCACCCCGTTTTCTAGTATTACTAAACCACAAAATAATCAAAAACCCCTGCCAGCCTATGTATTGGGCCTAATTCAAATTACTTTTAGCACCCCCATGCTTTTACTTGATAACTAGAAGCTACACCCCCAGGTTTAATCAATTTTTTATTATTTTACATTATATTATCTATTTTTAATTCTTATACTTATTATATTATATTTTTATAATAATTATCATTTATATTTGAAATTATTATTATCATTAATTTTTATATTAATTATTATTATTATATATTATTATTTATTATATCATGAAAATAAATTTTTCTATATCAAAATGCATATATTATTTTCCTATATCATGTGCATTAAATATTTTTTGGTCATGCATTAATCAAGAATTTTTTCAATTAACACGATTAAAAAACACTCAACAAACAACAAACTATTTTTCATAATCAACTAAGCTAATCAACTATTTTTTGTAAAAGGGTTTTGTTGTAACCCAAAATTTGCCCTCTCATTTCTCAAGGATTCTCTCACAAGGTCTTCTATGACGTCAAGTTTGCAGTACTAACACATCAATTTAGACTTGGAATTGGCACAAGGGCAAAATGGTCATTTGCACTGGAAAGTTAAACTTTGACTTTTGATCAAAAATCAAGTTTCAAGAATCATATTTAATCAAGACAAGTTGAAATATGAAGTTTGTTTCATCAGGAAATTCAAAAGTCAAAATTCTAAAATACTTAGAATTTTTCTAAGTGTTTAAGAAATATGACAAGCTCAGAACTTCTGAACAGATTATCACCATGATGCAAGCTGATTCTGGAAGAATTTCTAACACAAGAGTTTTAGATCTCAATAAGACCTAAAATATTGCAGAACATAACTTCTCTTGGAAATGTTGGAATTTCAAGTTATAAATGTTCAAAGACACGCCCATGGAATTGAAACACTCAGCAAATTCTGGACACTTTCAAGACAGATTTTGGTTAGAACTTCTAGGCCAGTTTTCACAAACGTTCAGCCAGAGTTTGCAAAAGTAATTCAAAGAAAGTCTACAAAGCGTGTTACAAACTTTCAAAAAAGTCTGAGAACTCCTCCAGAACATGCTGGAGCGAGAAGATTAAAGGATCAGAAGTTGGATGTTTTGTTCTAAGTTGTGCTGATGCTGAACTTCTGGCCCAGATCTAAGCTATGATGCACAATCTCATAGTACAGGATTTCTGGTTTAATAAATCTCATCATCATTTAATGAACACAACCACTTTTGAGTTTTTATCCAAAGGATTTCCCCACGTGTGAGAAAGAAGTACCATTGCTGTCCTTGATAAGTAAACTGTTGTACAAATTTATGCTGGGCACATGCTTTGCTTTTGCCTCTGAGGGTACTTTTCCTTAATTCATGCTTACAAATCCAGTTTAGGCACGGCTAAAAGCTGTTAACCTTACTTGTTTGAACTTGCTTCAAGAACAAGTTAGCGCCTAGTGTATGATGGTTGTACTTTTGACTTCTCCAAGCTACAAAGTTCTTTCTATAAATTGAACTTCATTGACAACTATGAAGGGGCCGGTATAAAAATTGAAGGAGAAAAAATTTGAAATCTTGCTAAAATTTCTAGAAATCCTAAACTGCAAACACAAATACAAAACCTACTAGTTTTTTATTCTTGTATTCAAACTCCAACTTCCCTCAAGTGTTTCTTGACCAAACCATCCATTCACCATTCATAAACCAAGCAAAAGGCTGTTCCAGCCTGCTGAATATGTGAGGAAGTTGATCAGAATATTACAAGCAATCAGAACCAGGCCCTAGCTCATAGAACATTTTTCAGCAACAAGGTAAGCATCTATCAAACCTCATCATATCACTTAAGCATTGTTAGGCTTGCATGTTCAAAACACAATGTCGACATCTTGATTCTGATTTTGTACGTATGCTGGGGTTTCATGTACTTTTTTGCCTAAATAGGGAGACCATCAGTTCAGAATTTATAAGAAAATCAGGATTAGCAGATACATGCTTGTTTCTGATTTACAGTCTTGATATTTTTTTTTGTGCTTCTGAAACCATGATGGAAAACCTGCCATAATTGCTATGTTTGTGTTTTCTGTTCTGTTGAGAAATGACTAAGTTGCAGATGTTCTGATTAGCATGGAGAAAGAGGTGAAGCTCATCATCAGAACTTACTTTACGTTATACGTTCATGCTTTTGCTTCTAATATCGGATGTACAGCCACCCCAGTGGTAAAAATCATATGCATAAGACATTAGTACTAAGGGTACTGGGTTCTAGCCCCAGAAGCATCTCTTTTTAGGTTTATTTACTAACATTTTCACCCATTTATCTGGAAAACAATATTCCTAAATCAGAACTTCTAAACAACCTTACCTAACAACATTACCACCTCACTCTCTCAAATGGCCAGAACTTCTGACTTGCCAGTGATATAGGAACTTCAAGGTTCCCAACTACACTATAGCTTCTGAACCCCTTCAATAATCAGAACTTCTAGATCTTCCTTTATTCCCAACAACCTCAGAACTTGGTGCACCCATGCCCATAACTTCAGACCTTTTGCTTGCCTACTAACACTTTCTCTCTTACATCGTATCAGAGTCAGAACTTCTGTTCCTCCTCGTTTCAACAATGTGCTGATTCTGACTGCATTTTCTTGTTTATCTTATTTTTTGCTTTTAATAACCAAAAACACCGAAAATATTTCATATTCACATGTTTTATTTTATTTCTTTTTAGAATAAAAAAGATCAAAATATTTTCTTAAGTAAATTTAATTTCTGAACAAAAACAAAAACAAGTCAATTTCAATATTCAATATGGTTGTAATAGTTAATTAGATTTAATTTTCTTGCAAAAATCCCCATTTGTAAATTTGTACACCTCCTCCCCTATTGATGTAATAGATTAGTATTTTTACTTTTCCGCAATTTAATGCTTTATATATAAATGCTAGTGATTAGGGTTTGTATGGAAAGATAAAACTAATGCTTAGAAAACCCTAATGCAAGACAAATCAAGCATGAAAAAGATACACTTGCACACTTTGCACCTCTAGGGTTAACTCCACTTGTTTCCTTGAGAAATAAATGGTCATGATAAGCATATAAGATGTCTTAGCAAAAAAAATAAATACAAGATCATAGTCCCTCTATGACGCTACGAATGTTGCCTTACGAATGATCTTAGTCCCTTAAAGTAAACGCTAAGATATCTTATAACATTTCTATTTATGACTATACGATGACCCTTGCCCGTCCCTTCTACATCCAAAGATAGGGTTACTTACCAAAATCAATGGAAAGATAACAATGTCAAAGGAAATAGGAAATAAACATGAAATAATTTTGAGTAGGTAGGTTGTTCCTAGTTGCTTGCTCAATTTGAAAATAAAAAACATCCTTGCTATTTTCAAAACAAACACCAACACTTTTAAAACACCTTTCAAACTCGAAAACATTTTTAAAGGATCAACACTTTGTATACATCCTTACGAATGAGAATCATCACAAAGTTTGCCTAAACAATGGCCTCTTTTCAAAATACTTTCAAAAACCACACAAAACACAATTTCAAATAAAAGCAAGTGATCTAGTAAGTAACTAAGAGCCCATGGAAAACCATGGATGAAAAGGGTGCTAATACCTTCCCTTTTCATAATCTACCCCCCGAACTCAAGAAACAATCTTAAAGGTCTTTCCTGTGCTTTTTCACCTTTCCTTTTGGATAAAAGAAAAGTCGATGGCGACTCTTGCTAACCGCAACATTTGCAATCAAACGCAAAACACCCAAGTCAGTTCTCCCACCGTATCACAGAACTGGCGACTCTGCTGCGGAAAATTTTAAAAGTGGGGTTACCTTAGGGTTAGATCACATTTACTTGCTTTCATTGTTTGATTTGTTTACTTTACATTTTGGTTCTTCGTTTGGATTTAAATCCTCTACCCGGATTTGGGATACCTTATAGGTAAGTAGCAATACATTGTGGAAACTATGCGGGGTATACCGACATGGTCTAAGAAATAGCTACTTTAGTGTGACATATTTGTGGGTACCGATAGCCCTTGAGTAGTTAAGGAGAATACGGGGCCGCTAAGTGATGTCATAAAGCACTAACTGACTTTAGAACCTTTACTCGACCAACTTGGCCATTAGGACGTAGTGAGATGACCGACTTTGGTACAGTCCAAAGTTGGTAGATCCTCGATACTGCACTCATTGAGGTTTGGTTTTTTAGGATATTTCGGTCGCCATTAAAGAGGCTTGCGCTGAAACAATGCCCGAGAAGACATACCAGTGATATTGAGCTCCTTTAGAACCCGGTTACTATTTCTAGGACAGGTTTGAGCCAAATAAACTTCAAGAGGTGATTACTTATGAGACTCCATTTAAGCCTGAACCTAAGGATTTATTTGCCTTGTTTATATTTACTTGTACATAACATCATAAATATCATGACATCATACTCATACTCACTAACCATTTCAAGGATTTTTGGGATTTATCTTTGTTCTATTTTGTAGGACATGGATTCTATTCGCAGGAAAACCATTCAAGTTAATCTTGTAAGGATCCCTCCTCAACTCAAAGAGTTAGCATCAAGGGTTCCTGCAAATTCTCCATTTACCGAAAGACATGTTCGCCTCCTAAACTTGGTTACCTCCAACAATGATGAAGATATGATGAAGGTGCTTTTCCAATTCTTTGATCCTCTACACAATTGCTTCACTTTTCGTGACTATCAACTTGTGCCAACTTTAGAAGAATTCTCCCAACTCTTGAGGATCCCCATTCTCAATCAACTACCCTTCAACAGTATGGAAAGAGATCCTAAACCTGAAGAGATTGCTCAAGCCCTACACTTGCAACAATCTGATGTCACAACAAATTGGGAAACAAGGAGTGGTGTCAAAGGTTTCTTGGCTAAATTCCTATTTGAGAAAGCTCAAGATTGTTGGAACTCCTTGGACTTTCAAGCTTTTAAGGAAATTGTGGCCTTTCTCATCTATGGGATGGTTTTGTTCCCAAATCCTGACCAACTCATATATGTAAACGCTATAAAAATCTTTATGTCTCGTAACCCGGTGCCTACTTTGTTAGGAGACATCCTACACTCTTTTCATTCTCACACTTTGAGGAAGAGAGTTATCCTCATGTGTTGTACTACTCTCTTGGCAAGATGGTTTATTTTGCATCTTCCCCAATCTGTGTTGAAGAATGAGCAAGATGGTCCCATAGGTTGATGAAGCTCAGACATTCAGATATTCATTGGTGTTCCCTCTCTTTGGAGAATGTTACTATCGTCGACCATTATAGAGAATTCCCTAATGTCCCTTTTTTTGGCATTAGAGGAGGTATCACTTACAACCCCTGCTTAGCCCTACGACAATTTGGTTATGCCCGGAGGGATGTTCCCCACGAGATGCTTATCCAAGGAGTGGCATTTGACTACGAGAATGACGATCAAGGTTACCGTCAGAGGTTTATCCGAGCCGGGAGGATGTTGAACAGGGTGGATAGAAAGACATTAGGACACAAGAACTCCATTCCCCTTGAGCCTTACCTTAAATGGGTGCGAGCTCGTGCTCAGAAGCTTGTGATGCCTTATCCTTACATCTTACCAGTCATCATGGAGCCTGTGATCGAAGAAGATGTTCCCTACACTATCCTCCATGCCGACATGCCTACCTATCTCAAAGACTTGCAAAAGGGTTGGATTCAGCTTAAGGAAGAACAAGATACTTTCGAAGCTCAATTCTATGCTAGTGAGAAGAGGGCCTTGGAACATACAAAGCATCTACAAGAAGAGAAATGTGTGAACGCTTATCTCGCACCAAAGAGGATGTGTTTGGTCTTTTTATCTTAGAAAGTTATTTTGTAAGCCCAAGAGGCATGATGTAATCTCTCTTGTTTTGTCTAATGAAAATTAACGTTTGTTCTTTTGTCTATACAAATTTAAATTTCATTAATCCTTGAAATCATTTGCATATGCATATTCGTGCATCATAACATGACAGGTTTTCACATAACAAGTTTCCTTATCTCTCTACTGTTTATTTCAGCAAGATGGATCTAGAGAAAACCGTGAAAGATCTCTAAGCCTAGAATTCTCAGTTTCAGGAGACTCTACTAGACCTAGCCAAGGGGCAGCAAGATATGATGGCTTTGCTGGCTGTTAAGAAGAAGCCAAAGAAGAAAGCTCTACTCAACATGGGTAGAAGGTTCAAGGAGACAGTCCGTCAAATACCAGTAGGAGGAGACTCATCTGAAGAGGATGAAAACCAGATCGATGAGGTCAAGAGTACTCAGGATGACTGTGCTAATGATCAAGTATCTGTTGATGATTATTTCGACGAGCAATATCCACCCGCCGATATCAAATACAAGCAGTTAGAAGACAAATTGAAAGCTGTTGAAATCCAAGCCGTCCCCGGTTTAGATTTTGATGATTTAGGTTTGATCTTTGGGGTAGTCATCCCCCACAAATTCAAAATACCAGTCTTTTCAAAATACGATGGAGTTTCTTGTCCAAAACTCCACCTAAAGTCTTATGTGCGCAAGATATAGCCGCACACTACTGATAAGAAGCTCTGGGTTCAAATTTTCAAAGAAAGCTTAGATGGAATGCAACTTGAATGGTTTTATCAGTTAGATGGTTCTCGTATCAATACTTGGGAGGATTTAGCTACTGCCTTCTACCATCAGTATCAGTACAACGCCGACTTGGCACCAAAGAGGGTTCAATTTCAAGATATTACCATGGGAAAGAATGAAGGATTTAAGGAATATGCACAAAAATGGAGAGACCTCTCCAGTAGGGTTCAACCACCCTTGACTAATCGGGAACACATTGACATGTTCATGGGCCTTTTGTCTGGTCCCTTCTTTAATCTGTTGGTTGGCTGCTCTTCTTCTAGTTTCACCGAATTAATCTTAACCGATGAAAGAGTTGAAAGTGGCATCAAAAGTGGGAAGATCTCTGTGGCATCTACCTCCACTCCCAATCCTATCAAGAAATCTTTTACTGCAAAGAAGGAAGTCAATGTTGTGTACGGGGCAAGGTCCCGTATCAAGAAGAATGATCATCCGTTTGTTAATGCTGCCCGAATCTCCAATCCAACTCCTACTCCAAGACCATCTGCAAATCATCAACATTTTGAAACTCCAAGAAGAAAATTTATGAGGTTAGGCATGTTATTGTCGTAAGCCTTACAACATTTGCTCAAGGTTAATTTAGTGACATTCCATGATCCTCCTGCCAACCCTGATACCTCGTCACCAAAGTATAATCCAAACGCTAAGTGTGCTTACCATTCAAGAAGCCCCCGGAATGAGACTGACCAGTGCTGGGCCTTGAAGAACAAAATCCAGGATTTGATTGCCAACAAGAATATTAAGTTTGATCCTCCTCCAACGCCGAATGTAATTACTGATCCAACGCCGAAGCATGACAAGAGTGTTAATGCTGTTGAAGATACGATTTTTGTTGCCTCTATTGAAGAATTGACTACTCTGCTGAATATAATCAAAAACAATCTGTTGAAAGTCGGGATTTTCCCTGGCTGCGTAAAGGACTGTGTATGCTGTACAAGACAACACAATGGATGTGAAGGGCTGAAGAAAGGCATACAACGCCTGGTGGATAGCCACGAAATTCTATTCGAGAAGACCCCACTTGCCAAAAGTTTGACTAATAAATGTGAAGACATCTCCATTATTACCAACTCAAACAAACCTCTTAGGATCACCTTCGAAGGTCGTATTAGAATTTCAAATGAACCCACTATTGATCCCTTAATAATTACCAATCCTGGACCAATTCCCTACTCTTCAAACAAAGTGGTACCATGGAACTACGGTGCTGAGGTGTTCTATCAAGGGATTAAATAAGATGCCTGTATCGAAGAAGGAAAAGATGACAATGTTGGCAACATAGTTGGCTCAAGCAAAGTAACCAGAACTGGGAGAATATTTTCACCCAATATCTCACCACCAGTGGTTACAAAGATACCCATCTGCATTACTGCTGCCAAGCCAAATACTGATACAAGAGGGAAGGAGAAGGTTGTTGAGCCTGATGTGATTGAAGTAACCGCAAAGGATGGAGAGCCCTCTGCCCGCGAGATGGACGAGATCTTGAAGATCTTAAAAAGAAGTGACTTCATGATTGTGGAACAGTTGGGGCAAACCCCTTCTAAGATTTCAATGTTGTCATTGCTGCTTTGTTCTGATGCCCATGCTCGGACGTTAATCAAGTTCCTAAAAAGGCTCATGTCCCCCATGAGACAATAATGTACCAATTTTAGAATTGCGTGGCTAGCCTGACAGCTGATAATGGTTTGGGATTTTCAGATACTGACTTAACATCTCTTGGGAAGAATCACAATAAATATTTACATGTTTCTTTCGAGTGCAAAGGGACTACCTTAGCACATTTGCTAGTCAAAACTAGTTCTTCTCTGAATGTATTACCCAAGGGGGCGTTAGACCCTCTAGACTGTGAAGGTTTAGTATTGAAGCCAAGCAATATCATTGTAAGGGCATTTGACGGATCAAAGAGGAATGTTCATGGGGAGGTAGAAATTCCAATCAAAGTGGGCTCCCAAATCTTCAACTCCAACTTCTACATTATGGATATTCGTCCTGCCTATTCTTGTCTGTTAGGTCGCCCATGGAACCATAAAGATGGGGCAGTAACCTCAACTTTTCATCAGAAACTCAAATATCCAGTCAAGGGCAGAATAGTCACCGTCTGTGGAGAAGAAGAGTTTATTGTGAGCCACCTTAACTCTTTCAAGTACGTAGAGATGGATGGAGAATTCATTGAGACCCCATGTCAAGCCTTTGAGGTTATACCACCAATGGTTGCTGCTACCCAATGTTCTTCTGATAAATCTGAAGCTGTTAAAGTCATACTAAAGATGGCTTCAGTCAAAGACGCCTGTGCGGCAATTGAAGAAGGAAACTGCGATACTTGGGGGCAACTCCTCGATATCCCATTTAAAGCATACAAGTTTGGTTTGGGCTTCACCGTCGAAGCTCAGAAGGAAGTGAGGCGTGCTCGTGCTGGAAAGCCACCTCTTCGCATTGGAAGCCATGAAGTCAACGCCATTGGTGATTCTGATGAAGAAGCTTCATTTGAAGATTGGGTGTATCCAACTACAACGAACTTTGTGCCCATCTCCTTCATTGAGGAGTAATCTACTTGTTATTGATTTTCTTTTGAAGAACATGTCGTTTGTAATATTTTAACAATGACTTTTCAGCCATATGCCTGGCCCGGGGCACTGTGGTCCATTTGTCAAGGGTTTTATTTATGCTCATCTAATCATATGATCATTCAGTACATTGGACTCTTTTGCATTCAAATATTTGTGTTCATTGTCTTTCCTTTCTTTCAAATACATTTTTCAAAAAAAATAGCCATGTATCTTACATGCACACACACACACACTCTTGCAGGTCCACATCCACTCTGGACCCTATTCCCAATAACTCTACTATTACCGAATATGACTTTGAATGTCCTATCAACCAAGCCGAAGACGAAGGAGAGGAAGATTGTGACATACCAGGAGAACTAGCCAGACTTCTATTACAAGAGGAAAAATATTTTCAACCACACGAAGAGTCAGTTGAAGTCATCAACCTGGGTACTGAGTCAGATAAGAAGGAAATCAGGATCGGTGCTAACTTAGAAGACAATGTCAAGAGAAGGTTGGTTCAGATGTTGCATGATTATATGGAAGTATTTGCTTGGTCTTATGAAGATATGCCTGGGTTGGATACCGACATCGTAGTTCATCGTCTGCCAAAAAAAAGACTGCCCTCCTGTTAAACAAAGGGTTCGTCGCATGAGGCCTGATATGTCTGAGAAAATCAAAGCTTAAGTGATGAAACAGTTTGATGCAGGGTTTCTAGGTGTGACATCCTATCCCCAATGGGTTTCCAATGTGGTGCCAGTGCCGAAGAAGGACAGAAAAGTTCGCATGTGCGTAGACTATATGGATCTGAATAGGGAAATCCCCAAGGATGACTTCCCTCTACCACACTGTTGTACCCCAAAATTTTCCCTCCCATATTTCTCAAGATATGTCAAGAATCATCTCCAAGATTGCTCAAGGGTTGGACAGTCAAATCACCTCCTAAGGCAGTCAATTCAAAATTAGGGTTTTATGTTTCATCAAGGTCCTCACATCCAAATGACCTAAAATGCTCCCCAATGTCCTAATATGTTCTCAAGTTCATCCATGTCAAATTTCAAGCCTTGTAGAGAAAGTTTGGTCAATCAATTGCTCAAGAAGTCCAAAAATCGACTGTGCTAGGGCAAAAGTCAACTATGACCTACAAATAGTCAAACCTCAAGATTTTTTGTCAACATTCTCATTTTGAAGGATAATTCATCATTTTATCAAGGGTTGATCATGGTTCATCAAGGATTTCTCAAGATTCATCAAGATTCAAAAGTTGCTAAATTAGGGTTTTGTAGGAAAAGTCAACTCAACTTTGACCAAGCATAACTTTCTCATACTTAATGAGAAATGACCAATCCAAATCTAATTTTGAAGAGGATGCAATTTCCTACAATCCATCTTCACACCCCAAGATCAAGAAATTCACTCACAAGAAGTTACAAATTTGGACATTATAGGTCATTTTTGAAAGTCAACAAAAACACCTTTTTTCCAAAGCTTATAACTGGAGCATGGAAGATCAAAATGATATGAGACCAATTGTTTTGGTTATAGGACATCTCAAGGTTTCTAAAAAGTCCAAGAACACCTCCAAAAGTTCAAAATTGAAGAATTTATGTATTGTTAAAGTTGAGCATTTTTCCAAATTGGCCAAAAGTCAACTATCCTCAAAACTCCAATTTTTGACAAAAGGGCCCACTTTTTTCCACTTGATATGGTCTTGTCATGCCACACACGTGTCCCATCTTTAATTTCATGGCCATTCATTTATTTTTCTATTTTATTTAATTTTTATTGATTTAATTCATTTTAAATCAATATTAAATCAAATAAAATCTAAAAATTGATGTAATGAGATTCTTGTGGTCATTATAGGTCTTCATTGTCAAGATACACCAAACCAAATCCGAATCATACCTTATGGTGCACAAAATATTTGATTTGAGCCATTTTTGGAAATTTGTTAATGGAAGATCATATCAAATCATGAATCTTCAATGCACATGGATTCAGGCCAAAAGGTTAAACCTAATTCATTCTATAATACTTGTACAAGCCACACACATCAAGAACAGGCGGAAAGGACTGCAAAAACGGCCAACTCAGAATTGAAAAAAAGTGTGAAAAGTGAGAGATCGAATTCTTGTTTGGAGGCGTTTCCAAGGCAAAAGCTTCACGCAGCTCTCTTGCCTGCAAAACTCCTGAAGCTATAGCAACCAAAACTGGACCTTGAGACCATCTGAAACACGCTGTAAGTATCCTTGAATATGGCTCTGAACATGACATCGTGAAACCATTTTCTTGCATCCTCTTGCCAATGTTTTTGTATAATCATGCTTGCCATTAAATTTCCAGTTGTTCTGCATCATTCAATTGGATTTTTGTAGCCTATATCTCCCTACCCAAACCTAGGGTTTTGGAGGTTTCCATTTGGGGTTTCGTTTTGCAGGGACAATTAGGACGAATCTTGGCCATAGTTGAACTCAAGAGGAAGAGGCGATCATGTCCATGTGCTTGGATGGTGTTGTTATGGCATAGAATGAGTTTTGAAGCATCCCACGAATCTTCCTGCGGATAAAAATCCACAGGTAATAAAACCAGAGTTTTGTTGGAGAAGACGACCAGACGTCGCCCTCCCATTGGTTCATTTAAAATTACGCGCTTTTTTTATTTATTTATTCCAGGCATAGTTGATTGTTGCGCATATAATGTTTATTGTTTATCCTATTAACAAAAAGAACCATTAGCTCAGCTGGCAAGGCGTTAGTGCATGATACCCTTGGGACCTGGGTTCGAATCCCAGGTCCCCCAAAACTTTGTTACAATTTTGTTTCAGGTATTCTTATGCAAGGCTCAAAAGGTGGTCTACCATGCTCCTCAAAGATCCACTTGCCAGATGGATTTCAGGTCAGATCCAGGGGCCCAGATTGCACGCTCATCATACTCCCTGGTCAAAGACACGCATTGGATTCCAAAAGTCAAGCAGGCTGAACGCTTTTGGGCCTGAAAATTGCCAAACATACACCCAGATTCAGGCCCAAACCCCCATTTGGTTATTTCTTTTCTTTTAACATTTTATTTATTTATTTATTTTATTTTATTATTCTTAATTAATTATTAACCCAATACTTTTTTTTCATAAAATCAGAAAAACCAAAAAAATAATATCTTTATTAATTTCACTATTTTATTTTGTAAATAAATAATTTAATTAATCTAGTTTCTAATTAGGTATACTTTCAATATTTTGCAATAAATTAAAATCAAATTAGAATATTAGGTTTTTAATATTTTTAACCATTCTTATTTTATTTCCTTAATTATATATAAAATCCAAAAATATTTTAATTAATTAATTAGTTTATTAATTTAATTGTTAACTTAATTTAATTTCTTTTAATCCAAAAATAACCAAAAAAATCACTTTCTTTCAAAAAAGGGTCAAAACCCCAAAAAACTCGCATCCGATTTAATTTCCCTCACGCGATCCATTTTATCATATTATTGTATCTATTTCCCGGAATGTAATAGTTTAATTAGAACTTTGATTATTTTATCGCTTTATTTACTTTCCGCATTTTAATTTCAAGGGTTGTTTTTGGCGATGTAAATACCCGACGCCTTGTAATAGTTTAGATTCAATTTCCGCAAATTTAATTTCCGCAACTATAAACTGTTAGATGTTTGATAATAGGGAATGCATGACAAGATCAAATGTATGAACTTAAAATCAACATAGATAACCATTGACATGTACAAATAAAATTAACCGAAATAACACACTCGCACATGCGCACTCTTAGGGTACACCTCACTTGGTTGCCTCGAACGTGGTCATTGAGTATAGGAAGTTTTAGAGGTCGCCCTCTTGTCCAAAGATCATAAGTTGCCTCGAAACGGTTGCCTCGGATAAAATGATCTAAGACATTAGGGTTACCTCTAAGGCGTCCTAACATTGCTTTAGTGACCACACGTCCCTTAATCAAATTGACCCGAAAACTCCAACGACGATGCTACCTACTCCTCAATAGTGGGATAGCATTGTCTAAAGGACATTTGCACAGTTTAATTCCTTTTTAAATAGGTAGATGGTTCTTAAGTGCTTGCTCCTTTTAAAACAAAACAAAACTTTTCGCACTCACACTCTCTTCAAAACAAAAACTCTTTTCAAACCCACAAACACAAAGAAAAGCAAACTTTTGAAAACACAATGAGCAAGTACCTAAGAGCCCGTGGATAACCACGGATAGAAAGGGTGCTAACACCTTCCCTTTCTATAATCTACCTCCCGAACCCGAGAAATATCTCAAAAAGGATTTTTTCTGTGCTTTTTTCCTTTCCTTGTTGGATAAAATAAAAGACGGTGGCGACTCTTGCTTACGCAACATTTTCCGAATACAAACGCAAAATGCGAACCAGCATTCCAAAAACAGTCAGTTCTTTCCCACCGATCACAGAATTGGCAACTCTGATGGGGAATTTATAAAGTGAGGTGTACCTTAGGATTTGATCATTATGTTTTCAATTGTATGCTTTATATGCTTTAATTTTGTGGGCTTATATCGGAGTTCTATAGATCCTAACCCGGATCTGGGGATACCCTTTAGGTAAGTAGCAATAAACTATGAGGGATCTGTACAGCGTAGACCGATACAGATGAAGCAGTAGCTACGTTGGTGTGACACTTTAGTCTGTACTGATATCCCTTGTGTTGGAACGAGGAGAATATGGGTCTTCTAAGGGGTCATTGAGCACCAACTGACCTTAGAACCTTAAATTGACCAACTTGGCCATAGAACAGTAGCAATATGCTACACTCATTGAGACTAAACTCTCGCGATGATTCTGGCCGCAAAAAAGGTTGCTAAACTCGAATTATGACCGGTTGAGGGTAGTCAGTGATATTGAGATCCTCTAGAACCCGGTTACTATTTTTTAGGACAGGTTTAAACCAACTGAACTGAAAGAGGGTAGTACCTAAGCTCCATGCCAGCCTGAAATCTATGGGTTCTCAGTGTGACTTGTGTGCCCTTACCATGTTTGCCTTTTGTGGATATTTATGGTATGCCTTTATCATGACATCATGACATCATAACATTGCATGCATCTTGCATAAGGACTAACCTATTTCAAGGACAAGAGGGTTTCATCTTTGCTCTGTTTTATAGGTCATCATGATGCCCATGCGTAAGAATACTATCTGGATCAACTTTGTTCAAGTACCTACCCTGCTTAAAGAGTTGGTTGTGAGGATGCCAGGCACTACTTCCTTCATCAGGAGGCATGGTTCTCTTCTCAGTTTGGTCACCTCCAAATTGGATGAACAAATGATGAGTGTCCTGGTCTAGTTTTATGATCCGCTGTACCATTGCTTCACTTTTCAAGACTATCAGCTGGTTCCTACCCTAGAAGAGTTCTCTGAGTTGCTCGGTATCTCTGTTTTGGAGCAGACCCCGTTCACTGGGTGGGAAAAGACTCTTAGGCCCGAAGAGATTGCTGCAACCCTTCATTTGACCAAAGAAGAGGTAATGGCTAACTGGGAGACTAGAAGTGGAGCTAAGGGTTTTCTGACTAAGTTCTTGGTTGGCAAGGCTAACTATTTCTGGGATAGCCTAGACTTTAAGGCCTTTGAGGATATTCTGGCTCTTTTGATTTATGGCTTGGTATTGTTTCCGAATCCTGACACTTTTGTTGATATTAATGCCATAAAGATCTTCATCTCTCAGAACCCTGTACCCACTCTCTTGGGTGACATCCTTCATCAGCTCTATGCTCGTACTTCCTGAAAGCGGGGAACTTTGATGTGTTGTGCTCCTTTATTGTTGAGGTGGTTTATTTCGCACCTCCCTAAGTCCGTGCTGAAGAACAAAGAAGGAATGGGCTGGGATTATAGGGTGATGTCTCTTTCTAATAATGACATTATCTGGACTCTCAAAGGTATGGATGAGGTGACTGTAATTGATCGCTGCGGAAAGTATCCTAATGTTCCATTGCTAGGAACCCATGGAGGAATTTCTTATAACCCATGCTTAGCTCTCCGTCAGTTTGGAAGAGCCAGAAGAGAAGGGCCTCATGAGATGTTGATGCCTCATATCATCTTTGATTTTCAGGGAGATAGCGACGAGCTACGTCGTAGATTCATAAGGGCTTGGGACAGAGTTCACCAATCTGATCCACATGAGCTGGGCCCAAAGACTTCTCTGCCAATGGAGCCATATCTCAGATGGGTCCGCATCCGTGCCCAGAAGCTAGGTATGCCATATGAAGCTGTCCGGCCTGTCACTCTTGAAGTTGCTAATGAAGAAGGGGTTCTTCCAACCATTCTCCATCCTTATATGCCCACTGATATTGGGGCACTGAAGAGGTCTTGGATGCAGTTGAGGGATGAACGAGATTCCTACCGAGAGAAATTCAATGAACAAGAGTAGAAGATCCAGAAGCTGACTAGGCAACTGGAGAAGAAGCGGATCCTGAATGATTATGTCCGCACTAAGAAGAAGAGACCATGGGAGCATTGATGGACCTTTGATGATTTCTTTTACAATTTTTATTTACTTTTCAGTATTTCCATTCTTGTGACGCCTAAGGGCAGTTTGTTGAACAATTTAAATTTTGAAGTTTAAATATAATAAAGTATGTTTCCTTTCTTGTTTACAAATTTGAATCCCGATTGTCTTTGAAATCATAAATCATACGCATTTCATCCCATGCACTTCATAAACAGGTACCCTTTTTACATGTCTCTTATCTTCTTCGCTGTTTATTTCAGCAATCATCATGTCTACTGAACCTTCAACTGAGCAAGCTATCAAGGCCCTCCAGGCCCAGAATGCCCAATTTCAAGAGCTGTTCATGAGCCTAGCTAAGGGTCAGCAGGACCTGAAGACCTTGATTCTGAAGGAAAAAAAGAAGAAGAAGAAGAGGACAATCCTGTTCAACACATGACACAGGTTTGGGAACAGGTTACAGAATGAAGTTGATCTGACCACCTCATCTGGAGGGAAAGATAGTTCACAAGAAAGGAGGGCTCCTAGCCCAGTGGTCTCCGACAACGAGACGGACTACGATGAAGAACAGTATCCTCCTGCTGAGGATAAGTACAAACAACTGGAAGACCGTTTGAACGCTATGGAAATTCAGAAGGTGCCCGGTCTGGACTTCGGAGATCTAGGTCTATCATCTGGGGTGGTGATTCCCCATAAATTCAAGGCACCAACCTTTGCCAAGTATGACGGAGTTTCCTGTCCGAAGCTGCACCTCTGGTCATATGTGAGGAAGATCCAGCCTTACACTGCTGATAAGAACTTATGGATCCATTTCTTTCAAGACAGTCTCTCAGGGACTCAGCTTGAGTGGTTCTATCAGTTAGACGGAGCCAGCATCCCCAGTTGGGAAGATTTGGCTACTGCATTCTACAGGTAGTATCAGTACAACTCCGACCTCGCTCCTACGCGTACCCAACTCTAGGGTATGTCAATGGGAACAGGTGAAGGATTTAAAGATTATGCTCAAAAGTGGAGAGACCTCGCCGGAAGAGTACAACCACCCTTAGCTGATCGGGAACTTGTTGATATGTTTCGGGGGACCCTGTCTGGTCCATTTTTCAACCACTTGATTGGAAGCTCTTCATCTGGGTTTACAGATCTTATTTTGACTGGTGAGAGGATTGAAGCTGGTATTAAGGCTGGGAAGATACAGAAGGGTGCCTCATCGAGCACCGAGAAGAAGCCGTTTAAGAAAGATTCCAGTGCTGTCTACAGTGCAAGAAGACAGAATAGACCTGAACACCGCCAAGCTGTCAATGCGGTTGTTATTTCAAAACCTGCTGGTGCTCCTCAGTATAACAATCAACAAAAGGACGAGAGACCTAAGAGGCAATTCACTCGTCTCAGCATGACCTTATCTCAGATTCTGCCACAGTTGCTAAAGACTAATCTGGTGACTCTAAGGGAAGCCCCAAAGAATTCAAATACAACGTCACCAAAGTATAACCCTAATGCCCGCTGTGCTTTTCACTATGATAGCCCGGGGCATAATACAGATGATTGTTGGGCTTTGAAGAACAATGTCCAAGACTTGATTGATGTGAAAGAGATCGAGTTCGGAGCACCAGAGAAGCCTAAACAAGAGGCAGGGGTAAATGCTATCAGGGATGATGATGATGAAGAGTTTGATATCGACAGTTGGATCTACCCTACGACCAACGGTGGATTAAGCAACTGGGCAGCGAAGGATTCTATGCCCGTTTCAGTTATCACCCAGTAATGAAACTTTTTGTTTTGAATTTGTAATAGACAATGTTTCAAACTTTATGGCCCGATGTCTTACCCGGGGCATCGTGGTTTCATTTGTGAGGGCTTTTGTGTCATTTTAATATATCATTAATAAAAGCATTGGACGTTCTTGCATTTCAAATCTTGCGCTCCTTGTCTTTCTTTATTATATATTGCAAAACAACTATTTTACACACACTCACGTATACAGGTCCACATCCACTCTGGATCTCACTAGTAACGACTCTGCTACTGCCAGTTATGACTTCGAAAATCCGATCAACTTAGCCGAAGACGAAGGTGAAGATGATTGCGAAGTTCCTGGTGAACTTGCAAGACTGCTACTCTAGGAAGAGAGGGCCATTCAGCCACATGAAGAGCCAGTGGAAACAGTGAATCTGGGTACTGAGACAGACAAGAAGGAAGTCAAGGTTGGTGCCAATCTGAAGCCTAGTGTGAAACAACGGTTGATTCAGATGCTACATGACTATGTTGAGATCTTTGCTTGGTCTTACGAAGATATGCCTGGTTTGGATACCGACATTGTGGTTCATCGCCTGCCTACCAAGGAAGACTGTCCTCCCGTAAAACAGAAGGTTCGCCGAATGCGCCCAGAAATGTCTGAGAAAATCAAGGCTGAAGTTATGAAACAATTTGACGCCAGTTTTCTAGCAGTAACTTCTTACCCTCAGTGGGTCGCCAATGTGGTTCCTGTGCCGAAGAAGGATGGGAAGGTTCGAATGTGTGTTGACTACAGGGATCTGAACAGGGAAAGCCCCAAGGATGATTTCCCTCTACCTCATATCGATGTTCTGGTTGACAACACTGCTCAGCACAAGGTCTTCTCCTTTATGGACGGTTTCTCCGGTTATAATCAGATAAAAATGGCTCCCGAAGACATGGAGAAGACCACCTTTGTTACTCAGTGGGGTACCTTTTGCTACAAGGTCATGCCTTTTGGGTTGAAAAATGCAGGGGCAACATATCAGCGTGCCATGGTTGCTTTGTTTCATGACATGATCCATCATGAGATTGAAGTATACGTCGACGATATGATTGCAAGGTCCCAGACTGAGGAAGAACACCTTGACCATCTGTAGAAGCTGTTTGACAGGCTGAAGTTGTACAAGCTGAGATTGAACCCGAACAAGTGCACCTTCGGGGTGAGGTCTGGTAAGCTGCTAGGTTTTATTGTAAGCGACAAAGGTATTCAAGTGGACCCTGCCAAGGTGAAAGCTATACAAGAGATGCCAGCTCCCAGAATAGAGAAAGATGTCATAGGCTTTCTGGGGCGACTGAACTACATTGCCCGATTCATCTTGCACCTAACTGCTACTTGTGAGCCAATCTTCAAGTTACTGAAGAAAGATCAGGTAGTACGTTGGAACGATGAATGCCACGCCGCTTTCGAAAGGATCAAAGAGTATCTCCAAGAGCCACCCATCCTAATGCCACCAGTTGAAGGGAGACCTTTGATCTTGTACTTGACAGTGCTCGATAACTCAATGGGGTGTGTGCTGGGTCAACATGATGAGTCTGGCCGAAAAGAGCATGCTATTTATTACCTTAGCAAAAAGTTTACCGACTGTGAGACCCGATACTCACTGCTCGAGAAAACTTGCTGCGCTTTGGCATGGGCTGCTCGCCGGCTGAGATAGTATATGTTGACTCACACTACCTTGTTGATTTCAAAGATGGATCCAATCAAATATGTCTTCGAAAAGCCTACCTTGTCCGGAAGAATAGAAAGATGGCAGATGATCTTGACTGAGTATGACATCCAGTACACAACTCAAAAAGCAATCAAGGGAAGTGTATTGGCAGACCATTTGGCACATCAGGCAGTGGATGATTACCAGTCTATGAACTTTGAATTCCCGGACGTGAATATCATGTTGATAATTGATTGTGAGACACCTGGACCTGAGGAAGGATCCCGATGGTCTATGTACTTTGATGGAGCTTCGAACGCTTTGGGAAATGGCATTGGCACCGTGATCATATCTCCTAAAGGCTCTCATACTCCATTCACCGCCTGACTATGTTTCAACTGCACCAACAACATGGCAGAGTATGAAGCATGCATCATGGGTCTTCGAGCAGCAATTGACCTAAGGATTAAGTTTCTAAGTGTCTTCGGAGATTCCGCTCTTGTGATCAGTCAGATCAAAGGCGAGTGGGATACGAAACACCCAAATCTTATTCCTTACAAGGAGTATGTGTTGACATTGCTTCCCCATTTCGAGGAGATAATCTTTGAACACTTGCCTAGAGAGGAGAATCAGTTGGCGGACGCGCTAGCTACGATGTCTTCTATGTTCAAAGTCAATTGGGACAACGAGGCTCCCCGGATCATGATTGAAAGATTGGACGAACCTGCACATTGCTGTGATCTTGAGACTGAGGAGGTAACAGAAAAGCCCTGGTATCATGAGGTGAAGAGGTACCTTGAAGCTCAAGAATACCCCGAGGGTGCATCTGTTAATGATAAGAAGTTTCTGAGGAGGTTCGCGGCGAAGTTCTTAATCAGCAATGACATTCTTTACAAGCGTAACCATGATTCAACTTTGCTGCGTTGTGTGGATAAGATTGAAGCAGAAAGGATCATGGCAGAGTTACATGAAGGTACTTTCGGAACCCATTCCAGTGGACATACCATGGAAAAGAAAATCCTCCGGGCAGGATATTACTGGTCCACAATGGAAGCCGACTGTTATCAGCATTCTCGGACATGTCACAAGTTCCAGGTCTATGCTGATAAGGTGCACATACCTCCAGTCCCTCTAAATGTTTTGACAGCACCTTGGCCTTTTGTAATGTGGGGCATTGATATGATCGACGAGATCAGAACTACGACATCTAACGGGCATCATTTCATCCTGGTAGCGATTGATTACTTTACAAAGTGGGTTGAAGCAGCTTCCTTTGCTACCGTAACAAAGAATGTCGTGGCACGGTTCATTCGGCACAATCTGATTTGTCGATACGGTGTACCATAGAGGATCATTACGGACAATGGTACCAATCTCAACAACAAGATGATCGCTGAGCTCTGCGAGCAATTCAAGATACAGCATCATAACTCTTCTCCCTACCGGCCGAAGATGAATGGGGCTGTCGAAGCTGCATATAAGAATATTAAGAAGATTGTGCAGAAGATGACAGTGACATACAAAGACTGGCACGAGATGTTACCATTTGCTCTTCATGGATACCGTACCTCAACACGGACGTCAACCGGGGCAACACCCTATTCCTTGGTTTATGGCATAGAGGCAATTTTGATTATTGAAGTTCAGATATCCTCTCTCTGGATCATGAAGGATGCAGGTTTGAGCGAAGATGACTGGATTCAGACCCGACTTGATCAACTGAACCTAATTGACGAAAAGAGACTTACTGCTATTTGTCATGGTCAGACGTACCAAAAACGGATGATCAAGGTATTTAACAAGAAAGTCAGACGACAAGAGTATCAAGTTGGGGACCTGGTAATCAAACGCATCATTCTACCTCAAGGTGATCCCAGGGGCAAATGGACCCCTACTTACGAAGGTCCATTTGTGGTTAAGAACATTTTCTCAGGAGGAGCTATGATTCTAACCACCATGGATGGTGACGACCTTCCTCACCCCGTCAATGCGGACATGGTGAAAAGATACTACGCATAATCAAAGACCCTTTAGGTTGACTGGCCTAGGCAAAAATAAGGGCTTCCCGGCGAACCAAAAGCGTTCGGGCAAAAATAAGGGATGAAAATAAAAATCTGTACACCCGGTAAGTCGAAAACCTGAAAAGGCGGCTTGGGAAAAAATGGGTATCCCGGTGGACTGAAAACCCACAAGGGCGGTCCAGGCAAATATTAGGGATCAAAGCATAACACTATGTCTCATTGGATCACCTCGCATCCAAACTACGGTATCGACTATCAAGCTCGGGCGGCACTAATCAATCAGATTCATCTTCAACCAGTAGCAAAGTGATGAGATGCTCGAGGACATAAAGGCAATAGCAGAGTTGGAACCCAGTGGGATTGTTCACATAACTGTTTTGTTTTCTTTTCACAAATTGTATAAACTCTATTTGTTAGGCGGTGTTCTCTTACTAGGACGTCAGGCTCTTGTACAAAAACGCCTATTTACAAGCAAACTTCAAAATCAATACAAATTCATTTTCAGACAAATTTCAAATTGTTTTTCCTTTATCTGTTTTGTTTTGCAAAGAACGTCCAAAGTTTCATTTTTGATATATGCACTTGACATTAATTGCTGCTCATAAGTATTTACATATGAAACAAAAGATAAATTACGGGTAATATCAGAAACAGGGGCATAAGAAATGTCCAAACTGTGTAGTTACTTTGTCCACCCGGTACCAAGGTAGGTTCAGCTGAAGAAGATGGTTGCGATACCTTCACTCCCCGCAGAGAAATACAGTAATGGTAGCTCTCCCAGCTAAGACTTGCAGTTGGATACAAATCAGCAATACTCTCCCCAAGCAGAGTTAGTCTACCAACAGCCCTAAAAAGTGTGGTATCCCCAGAAGGTCTTAATATTCTCCAACGGAGTATAAAGACATTCCCCAGCAAGTATAAGAATACCCTTGGCAGTCTTAATATTCCTCAACAGAGTATAAGAATGTTCCCCGGAGGAATACAAGATATCCATAGTGGAGTCATTTCCCCAGCGCAGTCTAAAAAAGGCTTTCCCAACGGAGTTGAACCATCATCCCCAGTAGACTTTGGAAGCTTACCCCCAGTGGAGTACACAATCAATCTCCCCAGCCAAATTCAGAAGGTTATCCTCACAAGAGTCTAACTTGGTTATCCTCAGCATGTTACAACTGAAAGATCATCCCCAACGAAATTCTTTCTTTCCCCAAACAGGAGTTCAATCCTCAACCGATTTTGTATCGCCAGCAATGGTAATCCATCCCCAGCGGAGTTCATTATTAAAATCCCCAACAGAGCTTATCAACAGAATCCCCAGCGGAATTATTGTTAGAATCTTCAGCAGAACATCTCTTCCCCACAGAGTAATTCCCCTCGGAGTAATCTCTTCATTAGTTTATTCCCCAACGGAGTTCTTTTCTCCTGCAGGTTTATCCTCACAATCATCTTCGTTCACCATCCCCAGCGGAAACGAAGAATTCAACTCTATTCTCCAGCAGCTTCGGGATTTATTTTCCCCAGCTAAGACATTACATGTCCATACATCATGATACATGCATATACGCATCATACCATACAATCTCATTTATTTTGAGAACATCATTGCCTGATACATATCATGCATTACATACAGCTAACCCTTCCATTTCAGGAAAAATACAATCAAAATTCAAGTTATGAAGCCCGGATACGACAGGATAGTATCTTGATTTCTACAGCATATTGTGAAGCCCGGATTACGACCAGATAACAATATCAGACTACCACAAAGCCTGGATTACGACGAGATAGTGACATCTCTCAAAAGCAAGCTATGAAGCCAGGAGAACGACCGGATAGTAGTTTATTCCCCAGTGAGCCGTGAAGCCCGGATTAAGACCGGATAATAGCTCAGCAAGTTATTGTGAAGCCTGGATTACGACCAGAAAGCGATACAAGACCATGAAGCCTGGATTACGACCAGATAATGATAGAAGATGTTGTGAAGACTGGGTTACGACCAGATAGCAACCAAGAGTACTACGAAGCCTGGATTTTGACCAGGTAGTGGTATGATACATCATGAAGCCTGGATTACGACCAGATAATGATAGAAGATGTTGTGAAGACTGGGTTACGACCAGATAGCAACCAAGAGTACTACGAAGCCTGGATTTCGACCAGATAGTGGTATGATACATCATGAAGCCTGGATTACGACCAGATAATGATAGAAGATGTTGTAAAGACTGGGTTACGACCAGATAACAACCAAGAGTACTACGAAGCCTGGATTTCGACCAGATAGTGGTATGATACATCATGAAGCCTAGATTACGACCAGATAATGATAGAAGATGTTGTGAAGACTGGGTTACGACCAGATAGCAACCAAGAGTACTACGAAGCCTGGATTTCGACCAGATAGTGGTATGATACATCATGAAGCCTGGATTATGACCAGATAATGATAGAAGATATTGTGAAGACTGGGTTACGACCAGATAGCAACCTAGAGTACTACGAGGCCTGGATTTCGACCAGATAGTGGTATGATACATCGTGAAGCCTGGATTGCGACCAGATAAGCGTTAAGGGACACTGTGAAGCTTGGATTATGACCAGATGATAGTTTACCTAGCCAGTTACTGCGAAGCCGGGATTCGACCGGATACTAGTAAACCCAACAGTCAGAAGGAAACCTGGATGCGACCGGATAACCACTTAATTTGTTCTGAAGCCTGGATTATGAACAGATAGCGGTACAAGGCACTGTGAAGCTTGGATTCCGACCAAATAGCAGTTTACATGGACAATTACTAAGAAGCTCGGAGTCGGCCGGATATTAGTATGCCCTAAATTCAAGTTGAAGCCCGGATGCGACCAGATAACCACTTGATTTGTTCTGAAGCCTAGATTTCGACCGAATAAGAAGTGAGGTATTGCAAAGCCTGGATTACAACCGGATAGAAAGTTTAATATCATCTCCCCAGTAAGTCACTGTAAAACCTGGATTACGACCAGATAGCAGTCAGTCTTATCACTATGAAGCCTGGGTTGCGACCAGATAGTAGTTCACTCTCACCTCTTCAACAAAGATGATTCCTCAGTAGAATAACAGATGACCGAAGCTCCTAAAATTCAATAGATATGATTCCCCAGTATAATAACGGACGACCGAAGCTCCTAAAGTTCTATTTCTCCTAAGACAAAGAACAGCATTCCCCAGCGGAATCTCCCTCAACAACAGGTATACAAGCTCTCGCTAAGGAATATCTTACGCGATCGACACTCCTTAGGATGGCATCTTTAAGCCCATCTCCCATCATCAATCCCCAAATGGCATCTGTAAGCCCATTCTCGACATCACAAGACTAATACTACTTCATGCGAGTGCAAATTTCTGGGGACTCTAGTGTTCAATCATCTTCCACCTTCGGATCACGAAAGGCCCGAACGCCAATCTATATCCTCAGGTTTAAGAAGATTGAACATGGGCAACTGTTGTACCCCAAAATTTTCCCTCCCATATTTCTCAAGATATGTCAAGAATCATCTCCAAGATTGCTCAAGGGTTGGACAGTCAAATCACCTCCTAAGGCAGTCAATTCAAAATTAGGGTTTTATGTTGCATCAAGGTCCTCACATACAAAATAACTCAAATGCTCCCCAATGTCCTAATATGTTCTCAAGTTCATCCATGTCAAATTTCAAGCCTTGCAGAGAAAGTTTGGTCAATCAATTGCTCAAGAAGTCCAAACATCGACTGTGCTAGGGCAAAAGTCAACTATGACCTACAAATAGTCAAACCTCAAGCTTTTTTGTCAAAATTATAATTTTGAAGGATAATTCATCATTTGATCAAGGGTTGATCATGGTTCATCAAGGATTGCTCAAGATTCATCGAGATTCAAAAGTTGCTAAATTAGGGTTTTGTAGGAAAAGTCAACTAAACTTTGACCAAGCATAACTTTCTCATACTTCATGAGAAATGACCACTCCAAAGCTCATTTTGAATAGGATGCAATTTCCTACAATCCATATTCACACCCCAAGATCAAGAAATGCACTCACAAGAAGTTACAAATTTGGACATTATAGGTCATTTTTGAAAGTCAACAAAAACACCTTTTTTTACAAAGCTTATAACTGGAGCATGGAAGATCAAAATTAGATGAGACCAAAACTTTTGGTTATATGACATCTCAAGGTTTCTAAAAAGTCCAAGAACACCTCCAAAAGTTCAAAATTGAAGAAGTTATGCATTGTTGAAGTTGAGCATTTTTCCAAATTGGCCAAAAGTCAACTATCCTCAAAACTCCAATTTTTGACAAAAGGGCCCACTTTTTTCCACTTGATATGGTCTTGTCATGCCACACACGTGTCCCATCTTTAATTTCATGGCCATTAATTTATTTTTCTGTTTTATTTAATTTTTATTGATTTAATTCATTTTAAATCAATATTAAATCAAATAAAATCTAAAAATTGATGTAATGAGATTCTTGTGGTCATTATAGGTCTTCATTGTCAAGATACACCAAAACAAATCCAAATCATACCTTATGGTGCACAAAATATTTGATTTGAGCCATTTTTGGAAATTTGTTAATGGAAGATCATATCAAATCATGAATCTTCAATGCACATGGATTCAGGCCAAAAGGTTAAACCTAATTCATTCTATAATACTTGTACAAGCCACACACATCAAGAATAGGCGGAAAGGACTGCAAAAATGGCCAACTCAGAATTGAAAAAAAGTGTGAAAAGTGAGAGATCGAATTCTTGTTTGGAGGCGTTTCCAAGGCAAAAGCTTCACACAGCTCTCTTGCCAGCAACCTCCTGAAGCTATAACAACCAAAACCGGACCTTGAGACCATCTGAAACACGCTGTAAGTATCCTTGAATATGGCTCTGAACATGACATCGTGAAACCATTTTCTTGCATCCTCTTGCCAATGTTTTTGTATAATCATGCTTGTCATTAAATTTCCAGTCGTTCTGCATCATTCAATTGGATTTTTGTAGCCTATATCTCCCTACCCGAACCTAGGGTTTTGGAGGTTTCCATTTGGGGTTTCGTTTTGCAGGGATAATTAGGACGAATCTTGGCCATAGTTGAACTCAAGAGGAAGAGGTGATCATGTCCATGTGCTTGGATGGTGTTGTTATGGCCTAGAACGAGTTTTGAAGCATCCCACGAATCTTCCTGCGGATAAAAATCCGCAGGTAATAAAACCAGAGTTTTGTTGGAGAAGACGACCAGACGTCGCCCTCCCATTGGTTCATTTAAAATTACGCGCTTTTTTTATTTATTTATTCGATGCATAGTTGATTGTTGCGCATATAATGTTTATTGTTTATCCTATTAACAAAAAGAACCATTAGCTCAGCTGGCAAGGCGTTAGTGCATGATACCCTTGGGACCTGGGTTCGAATCCCAGGTCCCCCAAAACTTTGTTACAATTTTGTTTCAGGTATTCTTATGCAAGGCTCAAAAGGTGGTCTACCATGCTCCTCAAAGATCCACTTGCCAGATGGATTTCAGGTCAGATCCAGGGGCCCAGATTGCACGCTCATCATACTCCCTGGTCAAAGACACGCATTGGATTCCAAAAGTCAAGCAGGCTGAACGCTTTTGGGCCTGAAAATTGCCAAACATACACCCAGATTCAGGTCCAAACCCCCCTTTGGTTATTTCTTTTCTTTTAACATTTTATTTATTTATTTATTTTATTTTATTATTCTTAATTAATTATTAACCCAATACTTTTTTTTCATAAAATCAGAAAAACCCAAAAAATAATATCTTTATTAATTTCACTATTTTATTTTGTAAATAAATAATTTGATTAATCTAGTTTCTAATTAGGTATAATTTCAATATTTTGCAACAAATTAAAATCAAATTAGAATATTAGGTTTTTAATATTTTTAACCATTCTTATTTTATTTCCTTAATTATAAATAAAATCCAAAAATATTTTAATTAACTAATTAGTTTATTAATTTAATTGTTAACTTAATTTAATTTCTTTTAATCCAAAAATAACCAAAAAAATCACTTTCTTTCAAAAAAGGGTCAAAACCCCAAAAAACTCGCATCCGATTTAATTTCCCGCACGTGATCCATTTTATCATATTATTGTATCTGTTTCCCGGAATGTAATAGTTTAATTAGAACTTTGATTATTTTATCGCTTTATTTACTTTCCGCATTTTAATTTCAAGGGTTGTTTTTGGCGATGTAAATACCCGATGCCTTGTAATAGTTTAGATTCAATTTCTGCAACTATAAACTGTTAGATGTTTGATAATAGGGAATGCATGACAAGATCAAATGTATGAATTTTAAATCAACATAGATAACCATTGACATGTACAGATAAAATTAACCGAAATAACATACTCGCACATGCGCACTCTTAGGATACACCTCACTTGGTTGCCTCGAACATGGTCATTGAGTATAGGAAGTTTTAGAGGTCGCCCTCTTGTCCAAAGATCATAAGTTGCCTCGAAACGGTTGCCTCAGATAAAATGATCTAAGACATTAGGGTTACCGCTAAGGCGTCCTAACATTGCTTTAGTAACCACACGTCCCTTAATCAAATTGACCCGAAAACTCCAACGACGATGCTACCTACTCCTCAATAGTGGGATAGCATTGTCTAAAGGACATTTACACAATTTAATTCCTTTTTGAGTAGGTAGATGGTTCTTAAGTGCTTGCTCCTTTTAAAACAAAACACAACTTTTCGCACTCACACTCTCTTCAAAACAAAAACTCTTTTCAAACCCACAAACACAAAGAAAAGCAAACTTTTGAAAACACAATGAGCAAGTACCTAAGAGCCCGTGGATAACCACGGATAGAAAGGGTGCTAACATCTTCCCTTTCTATAATCTACCTCCCGAACCCGAGAAATATCTCAAAAAGGAATTTTTCTGTGCTTTTTTCCTTTCCTTGTTGGATAAAATAAAAGACGGTGGCGACTCTTGCTTACCGCGACATTTTGCAAATACAAACGCAAAACGCGAACCAGCATTCCAAAAACAGTCAGTTCTTTCCCACCGATCACACACACATTGACGTCTTAGTTGATAATACTGCTCAGCATAAAGTCTTCTCTTTCATGGATGGCTTCTCAGGCTATAACCAAATAAGGATGGCTCCCGAAGACATGGAGAAGACTACTTTCGTTACACAATGGGGCACATTCTGCTGCAAGGTCATTCCGTTCGGATTAAAGAATGTAGGAGAAACATATCAAAGAGCTATGGTAGCTTTGTTTCATGACATGATACATCGTGAAATAGAGGTCTACGTGGACGATATGATCAACATATCACAAACTGAAGAGGAACATCTCGATCACCTGTACAAACTATTTGAAAGGCTGAAAAAGTACAAGCTGAGGTTAAACCCTAACAAGTGCACGTTTGGAGTACGATCTGGAAAGCTTCTAGGTTTTGTTGTCAGCAATAAAGGCATTGAAGTTGATCCTGCCAAGGTAAAGGCCATCCAAGAAATTTCAGTCCCTCATTCTGAAAAAGAAGTTAGAGGATTCTCGGGTCGTCTCAATTACATTTCCCATTTCATATCACACTTAACTGCTACTTGTGAGACACTCTTCAAACTCTTGAAAAAAGATCAGGTAGTCAGATGGAATGATGAGTGCCAAGCTGCTTTCGACAAAATCAAAGAGTATCTACAAGAGCCTCATACTCTCATGCCTCCAGTTGAAGGAAGACCCTTGATCATGTACTTGATAGTACTAGAGAACTCTATGGGGTGTGTTTTGGGCCAACATGATGAGTCTGAACGAAAAGAGCATGCTATTTATTACATGAGCAAAAAGTTTACCGACTGTGAAACCAGATATTCACTGCTCGAGAAAACTTGTTGCGCTCTGGCATGGGCTGCTCACCGACTAAGACAGTATATGTTGACTAATACCACTTTGTTGATTTCTAAGATGGACCCAATCAAGTACATCTTCGAGAAACCTGCCCTTTCTAGACGGATAGCTAGATGGCAAATGATCTTGACTGAGTACGATATTTAATACACTATGCAAAAGGCCATCAAAGGAATCGTGCTAGCTGATTATTTGGCCCATAAAGCTGTGGATGATTATCAGTCAATAAACTTCGACTTCCCTGATGAGAACATCATGCTGGTAACCGACTGTGCAAAACCTGGACCGTATGACGGACCTGAACAAGGATCCCAAGGGACTATGGTCTTCGATGGGGCTTCTAACGCCTTAGGTAACAAAATCGGTGTTGTGATCATCTCTACTGAAGATTCCCACACTCCTTTCACTGCCAGACTATGCTTCGATTATACGAACAATATGGCCGAGTATGAAGCATGCATCTTAGGTCTGAAAGCTACCATTGATTTGAGGATCAAGCATTTGAATGTGTTTGGGGATTCTGCTCTAGTGATCAGCCAAGTAAAAGGATATTAGGACACTAAAAACCCTAATCTAATCCCTTAAAAGGAACTTGTGCTATCCCTAATTCCTTACTTCAAAGAGATCACTTTTGAGCACTTCCCTAGGGAAGAAAATCAGTTAGCTGACGCTTTGGCAACCATGTCTTCAATGTTCAAGGTCAGATAGGACAACGAAGCCTCTATGATTACAATTGAAAGATTCGACGAACCCACACATTGCTATGAGCTTGACACCGATGCAGAAAAGCCATGGTACCATGACATGATGAGATACCTTGAAATACAAGAGTATCCAGAGGGAGCATCTATCAATGACAGAAAGTTCTTATGAAGATTTGCAGCCAAATTCTTCCTAAGAAATGGAATATTGTACAAGCGCAACCATGATTCACTCTACTCCGATGTGTGGACAAGAATGAGGCAGAGGAAATCATGGAAGACATGTATGATGGTCTCTTTGGTACTCACTCAAGTGGACATATGATGTCTAGAAATATCTTGAGAGCTGGTTACTATTGGTCAACAATGGAGATTGATTGCCATCAAAATTCAAGAACTTATCACAAATGCCAAATCTATATTGACAAGGTCCCTGTGCCTCCTATCCCTTTGAACGTCATGACTGCTCCATGGCCATTTGCAATGTGGGGCATTGATATGATTAGAGAAATCAAGCCAACCGCTTCCAATGGACATCGCTTCATTTTGGTCGCTATTGATTATTTCATCAAGTGGGTCGAAGCCGCTTCTTTTTCCTCAGTCACAAAGAATATGGTAGCCAGATTTATCAGACACAACCTCGTCTACCGTTATGGTATCCCCGAAAGGATTATCACCGAAAATGGGACTAACCTCAACAATGCTATGATTACTGAGCTTTGCATTCAGTTTAAGATCAAGCATCATAATGCTTCTCCATATAGACCAAAAATGAATGGCGCAGTCGAAGCGGCCAACAAAAATATCAAGAAGATTATGCAGAAAATGGTGGTAACCTATAAGGATTGGCATGAGATGTTTCCGTTTGCTTTACATGGCTACCGCACTTCAGCTAGAACATCAACTGGGGAAACTCCCTTTTCCTTAGTCTATGGCATGGAAGCTGTTCTACTGGTGGAAGTTCAGATTCCCTCGCTGAGGATTATGAATGAGGCAGGCTTAAGCGAAGATGAGTGAATTCAAACGAGATAGGATCAGCTGAACTTGATCGACGAAAAACGATTAGCTGCTGTTTGCCATGGTCAGGCGTACCAAAAACGGATGATCAAGGCTTTCAACAAAAAGATCAAGCCTCGGGAATATCAAGTTGGTGACTTAGTGATAAAACACATCATTCTACCACAAGGCGACCCCAGAGGCAAATGGACTCCCACTTATGAAGGGCCATTTGTTGTCAAGAGAGTTTTCTCTGGCGGTGCCATGATGCTGACTGCCATGGATGGTGAAGATATCCCACATCCTATAAACGCGGACATAGTTAAAAAATACTACGCATATAAGACATGCTAGGTTGACACATCTAGGAAAAATAAGGGCATCCCGGCAAACCAAAGGTTTGGGAAAAAATTAGGGATATATGCAAAAGATTTGTACACCCGGCAAGTTGAAAAACTGAAAGGGCGACTTGGGCAAAAAAGGGTATCTTGGTGGGCTGAAAATCCGAAAGGGCGGTCCAGGCAAAAATTAAGGATTAAAAGCGTATGACTATGTCCCGTGGAATCACCACAGTCAATTTTATCACTAAGGTCCAAGTTCAAACGGTATAAGATCAATCCAATCAACTTCTATCAATGACAAGGGACATTCGAAGACATTGGGGCAATAGTAGAGTTGGAAGGTAATGAGATCGTTTCACATGGTTATTTGTTTTTATTCTCAATTTTGTTTTCCTTTCGACAATTTCCTCTTACTAGGATTTCCTTCTCTCTGTACAAAAACGCCTATTCATGGGAAAAATATCAATACAAATATACTTTGAAGTGCAAAATTTCTAATTTTGTTTTAAATGCAAATTTGTCCAATGACTAAAATTGAATGAACATATGCATATGAACATAATTAAAACTGTTTGGCACATATGACCTAAGTAGTAACAGGAACCTCTTTAATGAATATGGAATACCCTCACAGAGTTATTTCATTAACATCCTCCTCAACAAAGTTACTCACAAAGTCTCTTTGCATAGGATAATCCCCAACCAGAGTCTCAATCTCTTGGCAGCTCTCTCTCCAGCTAAGTCGGATTTTACAAGTTGAAGCCTCGTAGATCTCTTCCTAAAAGAAATTCACCTACTCAACAAGGTTTATTACCCTAACAGGTTTTATTTCCCCAACAATAATCGAGGAACCAAAATTCCCCAGCCAAGTACATCCTCCCCAACCGAGTCTGTATTCCCCCGACATAGTCTATCTTCCCCAGCCGGGTACATCCTCCCCTACCGAGTCTGTATTCCCCCGACATAGTTTATCTTCTCCAGTTGAACTTGTTACCCCAAGCTGAGTCTATCCTCCCCGGCTGAGTCCACACGCTCCAATTTGAATTTTCCTTCCAGATTATTGCAAATCATAGGGCCACAACACCTAATCCCTAGTAAAGTCGTCAACAAAACCTTTACTATCTCCAAAAGATACTATGAAGCCTGGACCCGACCAGATATTAGTATAATTTTCAAGCTACTGTGAAGCCTGGATTCAACAAGATAATAGTCAACTTCTCAAAACACTATGAAACCTAGACCCGACCAGATAATAGTTTAACTCTTCAAAGATATAGAAGAACCTGGACTCAACCGGACCAAGGTTTAACTTCTTTTCCCCAGTAGAGTTTTCCTCTGCCCCAACAAATTACTGTGAAACCTAGATCCGACCAGATATCAGTTTTCAATTTCATCTTTTCAAGCAAGTTGTTGTGAAGCCTGGATCCGACCAGATAGCAATCACCCTCAGAGATTCATTGTGAAACCTGGAAACCGACCAGATAACAACTAAATCCCCAAACAGTTTAGTGTGAAACCTGGACCCGACCAAATAGAAATTGACCTCATCAACCTCAGAAGTCTGCAAAGCCTGGACCCGACCAGATGACAGTTTTTCAAAAAGTTATTATGAAACCTGGACCCGACCAGATATCAATTGACCTCATCAACCTCATAAATCTGCAAAGCCTGGACCCGATCAGATGACAATTTTTAAAAAAGTTTATTGTGAAACCTGGAGCCCGACCAGATAACAATTAACTATGATCCCCAGAGAGACACTATGAAGCCTGGACTCGACAAGATAATAGTACAACTTTCTAAAAAACCATGAAACCTGGACCTGACCAGATAGTAGTTACCACTTCAAGTTACTGCGAAGCCTGGATCCGACTAGATAACAATTAACTTCCGTATCCCCAACAAGTTGTTGTGAAGCCTGGATCCGACCAGATAACTATTCAATTTCAAGAAATTTTCTACAAAGCTTGGAATCCAACAAGATAACAGTTAATTTGTCTCTTCCCCCAGTAAGTCATCGTGAAGCCTGAATCCGACCAGATAGCAGTTGACTACTTCATCCTCAGCAAATTGTGAAGCCTGGATCCGACCAGATAATAGCTAACATTCAAGAGATATTCTCCAGTGAAAGAATCCTTTCAACAAAGTTTGAAGATATGCATATTCTTCATCCCCAAAGGCAATCAGGGATTCAACCCCCCGAAATTTCCTCAGCGGCAGTCAAGGATTTATTTTCTCGGACAAAAACATACATCTCACATTTATACATCATAGCATATACATACAAATGCATTTAGCACAATCTCATTCAACTAGTGAACATCATGCATACATCTACATTTAACTAACCTTTTTTCACACAGGTAAAACATCAAGTTTTAGTATAAATCAACAAGAGATTTGTGCTGATACTTCTTCCAGTATTTACCAACATTCCTCCAAATGGCATCTATAAGCCCATTCACCATCCATCTTCGAGTGCAAATTTATGGGCACTCTAGTGTTCAATCATCTTTTCACCTTCAAGTCACGAATGGCGGATCCGCCAATCTAACTCTTCAGGTTTAAGAAGATTGAACAGGGGCAGCTGTTGTACCCCAAAATTTGCCCTCTCATTTCTCAAGGATTCTCTCACAAGGTCTTCTATAACATCAAGATTTCAGTACTGACACATTAATTTAGACTTGGAATTGGCACAAGGGCAAAATGGTCATTTGCACTGGAAAGTCAAACTTTGACTTTTGATCAAAAATCAAGTTTCAAGAATCATATTTAATCAAGACATGTTGAAATATGAATTTTATTTCATCAGGAAATTCAAAAGTCAAAATTCTAAAATACTTAGAATTTTTCTAACTGTTTAAGAAATATGATAAGCTCAGAACTTCTGATCAGATTATCACCATGATGCAAGCTGATTTTGGAAGAATTTCTAACACAATAGTTTTAGATCTCAATAAGACCTAAAATATTGCAGAACATAACTTCTCCTGGAAATGTTGGAATTTCAAGTTATAAATGTTCAAAGACACGCCCATGGAACTGAAACACTCAGCAGATTCTGGACACTTTCAAGACAGATTTTGGTTAGAACTTCTAGGCCAGTTTTCACAAACGTTCAGCCAGAGTTTGCAAAAGTAATTCAAAGAAAGTCTACAAAGCGTGTTACAAACTTTCAAAAAAGTCTGAGAACTCCTTCAGAACATGCTGGAGCGAGAAGATTAAAGGATCAGAAGTTGGATGTTTTGTTCTAAGTTGTGCTGATGCTGAACTTCTGGCCCAGATCTAAGCTATGATGCACAATCTCATAGTGCATGATTTCTGGTTTGATAAATCTCATCATCATTTAATGAACACAACCATTTTTGAGTTTTTATCCAAAGGATTTCCCCACGTGTGAGAAAGAAGTACCATTGCTGTCCTTGATAAGTAAACTGTTGTACAAATTTATGTTGGGCCCATGCTTTGCTTTTGCCTCTGAGGGTACTTTTCCTTAATTCAGGCTTACAAATCCAGTTTAGGCACGACTAAAAGCTGTTAACCTTACTTGTTTGAACTTTCTTCAAGAACAAGTCAACGCCTAGTGTATGATGGTTGTACTTTTGACTTCTCTAAGCTACAAAGTTCTTTCCTATAAATTGAACTTCATTGACAACTATGAAGGGGCCGGTAGAAAAATTGAAGGAGAAAAACTTTGAAATCTTGCTAAAATTTCCAGAAATCCTAAACTGCAAACACAAATACAAAACCTGCTAATTTTTTATTCTTGTATTCAAACTCCAACTTCCCTCAAGTGTTTCTTGACAAAACCATCCATTCACCATTCATAAACCAAGCCAAAGGATGTTCTAGCCTTCTGAATACATGAGGAAGTTGATCAGAATATTACAAGCAGTCAGAACCAGGCCCCAACTCACAGAACATTTTTCATCAACAAGGTAAGCATCTGCTAACCCTCATCATATCACTTAAGCATTGTTAGGCTTGCATGTTTAAAAGTTAATGTAGACATCTTGATTATGATGTTGTACGTATGTTGAGGTTTCATGTACTTTTTTTCCTAAATAGGGAGACCATCAGTTAAGAATTTCCTAAGGAAATTATGATTAGCAGATACATGCTTGTTTTTGATTTACAGTCTTGATATTTTCTGTGCTTCTGAAACCATGATGGAAAACCTGCCATAATTGCTATGTTTGTGTTTTTTGTTCTGTTGAGAAATGACTAAGTTGCAGATGTTCTGATTAGCAAGGAGAAAGAGGTGAAGCTCAGCATCAGAACTTACTTTACGTTATATGTTCATGCTTTTGCTTCTAATATCGGATGTACAATCACCCCAGTGGTAAAAAGCGTGTGCATAAGACATTAGTACTAAGGGTCCTAGGTTCTAGCCCCAGAAGCATCTCTTTTTAGGTTTATTTATTAACATTTTTCACCCATTTATCTGGAAAGCAATATTCCTAAATCAGAACTTCTAAACAACCTTACCCAACAACATTGCCACCTTACTCTCTCAAATGGCCAGAACTTCTAACTTGCCAGTGATATAGGAACTTCTAGGTTCCCAACTACACTATAGCTTCTGAACCCCTTCAATAATCAGAACTTTTAGATCTTCCTTTATTCTCAACAACCTCAGAACTTGGTGTACCCATGCCCAGAACTTTTGACCTTCTTCTTTCCCACTAACACTTTCTCTCTTGCAGCGTATCAGAGTCAGAACTTCTGTTCCTCCTCGTTTCAGCAATGTGCTGATTCTGACTGCATTTTCTTGTTTATCTTATTTTTTGCTTTTAATAACCAAAAACACCAAAAATATTTCATATTCATATGTTATATTTTATTTCTTTTTAGAATAAAAAAGATCAAAATATTTTCTTAAGTAAATTTAATTTCTCAACAAAAACAAAAACAAGTCCATTTCAATATTCAATATGGTTGTAATAGTTAATTAGATTTGATTTTCTTGCAAAAATCCCCATTTGTAAATTTTTACACCTCCTCCCCTATTGATGTAATAGCTTAGTATTTTTACTTTTCCGCAATTTAATGCTTTATATATAAATGCTAGTGATTAGGATTTGTATGGAAAGATAAAACCAATGCTTAGAAAACCCTAATGCAAGACAAATCAAGCATGAAAAAGATACACTTGCACGCTTTGCACCTCTAGGGTTAACTCCACTTTTTACCTTGAGAAATAAATGGTCATGATAAGCATATAAGATGTCTAAGCAAAAACAAACAAAATACAAGATCACAGTCCCTCGATGATGCTACGAATGTTGCCTTACGAATGATCTCAGTCCCTTAAAGAAAACACTAAGATATCTTACAACATTGCTATTTATGACTATACGATGACCCTTGCCCATCCCTTCTATATCCAAAGATAGGGCTACTTACCAAAATCAATGGAACGATAACAATGTCAAAGGAAAGAGGAAATAAACATGAAAGACTTTTGAGTAGGTAGATTGTTCCTAGTCGCTTGCTCAATTTCAAACCCATAAACATTCTCGCTAATTTAAAAATAAACATCAACACTTTCAAAACACCTTTCAAACTCGAAAACATTTTTAAAATATCAACACTTTGTATACATTCTTACGAACGAGAATCATCACAAAGTTTGCCTAAACAATGGCCTCTTTTCAAAATACTTTCAAAAACCACACAAAACACAATTTTAAACAAAAGAAAGTGATCTAGCAAGTAACTAAGAGCCCATGTAAAACCCTGAATGAAAATGGTGATAATACCTTCCCTTTTCATAATCTACCCCCTGAACTCAAGAAACAATCTCAAAGGTCTTTCCTGTGCTTTTTCACCTTTCCTTTTGGATAAAAGAAAAGTCGGTGGCGACTCTTACTAACCGCAACATTTACGATCAAACGCAAAACACCCAAGTCAGTTCTCCCACGGTATCACAGGTTTCAAACTGATTTTGACTAATCGCACATTTAGCCAAAATCTACACAATCACTACTCCCGGTCAAATGCGAGGTGATTCAAAATACATTTGCAACCCCTAAAAAACACCAACCCATACGAACTACGAATTGGGACTCTGATTCCTCATAAGAGGATACGTAGGCATACTATCTAAAATCGTAGCGAGTTCCCGTATAAAAAATTTAAACCCTTTCCTCCTAATTAAAATTCAAAACCCTATTTTACCGAAACCTAAACCTAAAACCTAGTATCCTTGTGAACAAGGTAGATGAAAGGTGCCTAACACCTTCCTTTCGTCTAATAAGAGTCTGAAACCTAGAATCAGTGTCTGCGAATTAGAGTTTCCTATTAGATGACCTTCCTTAGGATAAAAACTAATAGTGGCGACTCTTAATTTAAAAACTAGTCTCAACATATTGTTGTATCATCATCTGTTGACTTCCTGACATGCGAGAGATACCCATTGGGATATCGTTCTCTTTGATGCACAATGCTGATAGATGAGGGTTAACCATTGCGGTTTTGACTTTCCTTAGCCTTTTGATGGACAACCGTTGTTGTGTCCTTAGATGTGCACTCCTAATGAGTTCTGACCACTCGATTGGATAAACTTAAATCTACCCTTCCCCGGATTAAATGTGAGGATTTTTTCTAACAAGAAAATAATCTCATAATTCAGGGCTCGAAGGGGTTAATGAGGGTCTATCTCCCTTATATCTCTGGTGTTTGGAAATTTGAAACAATGCATGTACATCGTCAGCAGGGTTTTACTCAAAAGCATACCGTTTAAGATTTTTGGTATATTTCTCATCATTCTCCCTCCAGAGGTGCTTTTCTTTATTTAACAAGATTTAAGTATCAAAAATAAAAATAAAAACATTAATGATTGAATACGAATGGATTAATTTAAGACAAACATATTCAATGCATTATGATTAATATTAAAAAATAAGCAAGTTTTACATACAAGAAAGTACTGAACCAAACAAGAAAGATTACAAATGAGAATGCAAATGTAATTTGAAATTTCCATGTTGAGGAGACTAGTCTCCGTATGGACTTGATGGTTCAGAAGATACTCTAGAAGTCTTTACATTCACTGAGTCAAAGTAGACATCAAATCTGACTGGATGGCACAAAATTGACAACCTTTATGTCAAGAAGGTCTTGCACCTTTTCTTTGAAGGCCCTGCAGTCTTCAATTGAATGGCCTAGGGCCCCAGCATGGAAATCACATTGCACATTAGGATCAAAATCCACAGAATAAGGAGGAATGATAGGCTTCAATGGCTTGGGTTCCACCAAGGAAAGCTTGAGTAAATGAGGTAACAACTTGCCATAAGTCATAGGAACAATGTCAAACACTATTTTTGGCTTCTTGTCCCTTTGCTTACCCTGTTGCGTACGTCTTTGTTGATAGTTTTGCTGCCGAGGAGCATACTGAACATGTTGAATCCCTGGTTGGTTAACAGTTACAACATAAATCTGTAGATCATCCTGGCTAAAAGTAGCTTCCATCACCTTACAAGGAATCTAAAATGGAGGATAAGAAGTAGCTACTTCTTCCTCAGAGACTGCACTAGTTTCTCCGTCGTCCTGATCTGGGAGTTCAAAATTAGTAGCAACATCCTGAATCTTACTAGTCTTAAGACCATGCTTAATTTTTTCTCCTATCATAATTTTTGTACCCTAATTTTCCCCCTAAGATTCATCTATCATCTCATACCATCACAATGCAACAAGATCACACACTAGGGTTTGATTCTTCTCCTTATCTTTAGCTTTTCTCACGGGGAATCACCAAGCACCTTGACTTGTATTTTGTGATAATCTATGTTTTGTATTGATTAACTTTTAACTAATAAATACAATGTATATTTTCCCTAATTGTGGATATCATAGGTGAAAGCAACACCTTCTAGCAAGTTGATCCATATGTTCATGAGTTTATTTCCATGGCTTCTTCAACAAAGCTTCATTGATATTCAAGCTTCATTATTGAAGATATTTTGAAATAATATCATGACAAAGTCTATTATGATTCATCATGCTTCAAGCTATCAAAAATAGCTCAAAGGTACAAGGGTTGGTTGAAGAAGTTTGACCTAGTTAGACAAGTCTTTGGTTTCATTGATCACAAGTGCATATCTCCCCTATTTCTCAAGATTTGGGAGTGGTTTTGGTTTATATGGTTTCTCCTTATCATCCTTAACAACTTCTATTTACATGACAAAAGTATTTGTGCAAGAAAGTTGATCAAAATTGCAAAGGTTTCCAAAGGCATTTTTTTACTCTAGCAATTAGGGTTTTGAACTTCAAAGGGGTATAGCTTGGTCTTATTTTGGTATTTTTGGTGGATTCCAAAGACATCCTTCTCTTTAAAGGGATATCAACAAATTACTTAAAAAGTTTCAAGGAAATTTTGTGAGGAAGATACCTAATGGTGAAGAAAGATTACATGTCCTCTAAACAAACCATCAAATTCCCATACATGACTTCAAATGATCATAACTTGGTCAATTTTTATCACCTTGAGCCTATTCTTTTTCCACATTGATCTTAAATATGTGAACTTCAACCCTTATTTTAAGTGCAAAGTGTGAAAATGAATGGATGATACCCTAAGGATGCAAAAGATTATAGGTCATTTTATGAATTTTTGCCAATTTCAACAAGACATAACTTTCTCAATTTTTGGGTATTTTGAATGTTTCAAGTCTCAAAATGTCATTCAAGATATCTACTTCATTCCATATTTTTTGGTCAAGAGCAAAATTCAAAGGGAAGACCATGTTTGAATGCAAGACATTATAGATCATTTTTGAAGAAAAACTTAGAAATTTATTTAATTATAGAAAGTCAACCTCTTTTTCTCAACTTTGACTCATCACAATTTTCAGCTCAAATATCCATTTGATTCCATTATTTGCATATTTTAAATCTTGTGATCTCATCTTTCTAAAGCTTCAAGAATCATGTCTTAAGACTCCTTGAACTGAAAAGGCCATTGATTTGAACTTGGTAACTTGAAACTGAAGTTTCTTCAAAAGTCATAATTTGAAATCCTTGATTTAGCTTCTAAACACTTTTTTTCTGCGATCTTTTGCTTCTAAATATTTGTAGTGAACCTCCAGAAGTGATTAGCATATTAAAATGCAAGGTTTGGATGAGTTTTGATGAAATTACAAGTCACACTTTTCTCATTTGCAAACTCACACGATTTTCCTCCAAACTTCATCATTTCACACGCTTGAGCATTCAATCAACTTCCCTATAAATAGAGGACCATCCCTCATTCATTTTCTCAAGCTTAGAGAGCCAAAATTACCTTTCCAAACTTCCTCTTGAACTCAATTTTTCTGCAACTTTGAATTTTCTCTTACAACCTTTCTCAATCATTTTTCTTTGTCAATTCACCTTCCTTGAATCTCAGTGAAGCTAACAGAAGAAGAATTAAGCTCTAAGACTTCCTAAATCGTGCTAGCCAAGTCCAGTTTCAGAGCTCTGCAACTTAACTTCAATAGGTAGATTCCTTCACCAATTCTCTCATACTTTGATACTGTTATGAAGCTCTCATCATCCTTATTCTATTCGAAACACTTGCTTTCAACTGGAAGTACATTTTGACCATGAAATTTCAAATCTCTTTTCAAAACTTATTTTAAAAAACGACTGAGCTACAATTTATATAAATTTTCCGCGAAGGTACCATTAGAATCATCTTGAAGAGACGAAGCGAATGGTACGAGTCTCGTGTCCTAATTTTACAGTTTCTGGAACCTACAAATTCGTTGGCTGGAGGTTGAAGATGACCAACGTGCCATCTATCAACCAATGAAGGCGTGTCACGCATTTTTCAAAATCTAATTTAAATAAATGATTCAATGCTTTATTCAGTAAAGACCATGATATGCATAACGCGTCTGATCCATTGGATTAGCTTACTAACGTGTTTTGACTCATCCATTGGTCCACATTTTTTTGACTTTATTTTATTTTCTGATTTTTATATTGAAATTGTTTTAAACTTCAAAAAATCATAGAAAAATCATTTTTACTTCAAAAAATCTGAAAAAATTATGAAAAATACTTTTGATTTTTTCCTTTCTGATTATTATTTTTCTCAATTTTATTTTGTGTTTTGATATTTTTTTATGATTTTTCACTTTATTTGAATTGTTTTAAATGTTTAAAAATACTTAATTTTTAAATTCTGAAAAAAATATGGAAGAATCCAATGACCTTTTGACAAATATTGGTGACTTCATTTTATTTTTATTTCTGACTTTACTATTTTTCACAATTTTTGGTTTGTTTTGCCTATTTCTTTTAATTTTAAAAATACTTTCTGACTTTAAAAAATTACCAAAAATTTTGTATAAATATTTGAGTTCATTTCTGATTTTTCTATGATCTTAGTTGATTTTTCTTGGATGTTTTGAATATAGTTTCTATTTTCCCCCTTTATTTTCATTTAAAAATCATTTTAAAAATATTTTTCTTTATTTTAAAATACTATTTTATTTTGTATTATATTCTGGCTGATCTTGGACTATGAAATTTTGATCATAGGCTTTATTGACATCATTGGGTCCATGGTGTTAAGTTTGACTCCACAACAAATGGATGAATGATTTTAATAATAGTTTGATTAAATTTTTAGTTCAAATGCAGTTTAATTCTTCCCCCATCCATCTTCATCTTATCCCCTTCTTATTGTACTAAATGTTATTGGAGAATGATTTCCATATCATTTCTCAAAACATATGGTACATAGATTGCTATTGACTGGCCTCAAAATAGGTGCGACTTCTATACAAGTCCACTTACGATTGCTTAACATAGCGTTAAATTTTGTCACGATTTGAGAAAATGATCATTCATGGCCCAATCCTCCAATGAATTTTCATCAATTTTGGTCAAATTGGATCACTTAAATATCATCTTTCATTTATTGTTTCCTTGAGATTTAAATGAATGATATACTTGACAAAAAGCAAATGCAACTTGTTGTTGAGAGGCTTTGATTTTATCAATCTTCTAATGAGTTCCAAATGCAAGTTTCAAGATGGTCATTTAACTAACCACTAATTCCTAACAATTAACTTTATTTTATTCTTTTACTTTATGTTTTTACTTTAAGCTCATTTATTTTAGCATTTACATTTCATGCCATTTTCATCTTTGCTCATTTGAGCATTTACTTTTTATGTCATTTTTATTTTGCACATTTGAGGTTTCATTTTCTTTTTGAAGATGCCTAATAATCAACTTGAACCATAAAAAAATTTAATGTTACTTGGACTCCTTGGTTACTATCCTTTTCATTATGGAGTTGTGGACATCTTGGACTTAGGGTTAGAAGTTGTGACCTACTTAGAGACCTTGTGACCTCAACTGTTATTTTGTCTGAAGTTCTTGGGGTTTACCCCAAGACATTGGGTTGTTTGTTTGCTTCCTGTGCAGGTTATTTTGATTACATGCTTTATCTGTGATCGAGAATTCATCTGTATACAGCCATTACGCTGCCCAATTTTTGTGAAGACTTAATAGAATTGAAGGTTGGTTTTCTTAAGAGTTTTATTATCTTTGCTTGTTTGGTTTTAAATCCAAAGGATGGGAATTCTAAATTGACTCATTATGTCAAGTGTTGGCTTCTTGTTGGTTAGACGGTTCTTTTCCCTAGCTTTTACCTTATGCTTTAGGATAGTCTCTTCATCTCCTAACACCTTCTTTAATTTCAAAAAATATTCTTCCTCCTTTTGATAACTCTTCTTGTTTTTAAAACTTGAACTGCTTTTCACAAATAAACTTGGACTTATGTCCATGCATTTTAAAAGTATTTTCTTAATCAAACTTTAATCAACTTAATAATACTTTGACATGTTATATACTTTGACATTTTTATGAGAAGACTAAAAGTCAATCAATCTCATTCAAATTATCTTTGCCACTTTGGATTTTCACCTTAAAATGTTCTCAAAAAGATTAGACTCTTGTCAATCTTTGTAGTAATGCAAGCTACTATACTTCTACGCTATGTAGTGAAGTGAGATATTTTCCACTTGGGTGTTGAGAGAGGCTTTGTTTATTCTAAAATCCCAGTCATATCCTCCACTTTGAGATGACACAAATTATGCTTTCTCATAATTGTGGGTAGTAAGTAAGTTATCCACTCGGACAATGACGATGATGTCTCGTCTCTTAAGATTAACCAACACACTTGTGTTTTAAATTTTTTAAAGATGAACTACGAGTACCCTGATCCCCTATTTTACAAAAGGTGGTACGTAGGCATCAAAGTATCGCAACCACGACGGGTGCAAAAATTATAAAAAATATTTCTTTTATAATCTCCACCATCTATTTTCTTATACAACATTTATAGCCAAAATACACATATTTTCAAAGAGGTTCCTGCGGAGTACCATAGATGTTTAGGGTGCTAATACCTTCCCTTTACATAAATAACCCTAGAACTTAGATTCTCTCCCCCTCTTTTTGGGTTATTCTCTCTTTTCCTATTCCTTTGGAAATAATAAAGCGCGATGACGATTTTTATTTTGATCTGTGTGAGTCAAGTCAATCCAATGGCTTAGTCTCAAGCTTTCTACGACTACAGAAAAAAAGGGCGACTTCACTTGGGAAAGATTTAACTCTTGTTGGTCCATCCCTAAGTGGGTTAAGCCTATCTTTGTTGATCTGAATATGTGCTATTATGTGTTGTATCTTATATGCTATATATATGTTTGTCTGGATTTTACTGGTTTTCAGGGTGCTTGGTGATTTCTCATAAAGTACTATACCCGGACATGGGAAAACTTAAGATAGGACGGGAGGTATATTCATGTTAACTTTGAGGGAGAAATCCCAAAAAAGGAGGCATGATATCCCCCACTCAGTGGAGGCCCCTTTGATTATAGTGTCGTTTACCGAGTAATTAGGAAGACGTGCTGCTTTCGACCTGGGAGCCTGCTGAAACTGAAGACCGTAGAACCTTTAACCCATCTTGGCCTTTTAGGTGTAATACAGAAGCTGTGACGGAGTAATCTAGCAATAGTTGTCACACGATACTACACTCGGACGAGTTTTTCTTGAGAATATTGCTAATTACCGAGTCAATTGAGAAGTTGGTAATATTCGAAGGAAGGATGTAGACTCTGGGAACCTCTTAGAACCTTGTTTGGCAGGTGATAAACTTTTAGACCATACCTTATGGGAAGTACCTTCAACCTTATGGGAAGTACCTTCAACTTCATGCTCGTGACGTTAAACCTATGAACTCTATGTTTGTAATCTTGTGTGTGATTGTTTCATCATGCATTCATGCACCCATGAGCATCCTGTAAAACATTTTGTTTCAAGGGACTTAAAGTTGAATCTTTGTGAATATCTCAGGTATTTCTTGACTAAGGATTTTGGAAAAAGAAATACTAAAAAGTACACTTTCAAAGATCCCAAGATAGATGAGTTGATGAGTCTGATTCCCAAGATCGGGAGTTCTAGAGATTTTCGGAGGAAGTATGGGTCCATCATTTCTATTATGTAGCTCAGGATGAAGGAGGGTATTCTCTCAACTTTGGTCCAGTTCTATGATCCGATGTATCGATGCTTTACTTTCCCTGATTATCAGTTGATGTCTACATTAGAAGAGTACTCTTATCTTCTGGGTTTACCTATTACCGACCGTGTTCCTTTTACTGGTTTGGAGGGGGAGCCAAAATCCCATGAGATTGCTACTTTGATCCATTTAGGGAAGTCTGAGGTTGAAGCACACATGACTACCAAAGGAGGGATTAGAGGATTACCAGCTCAGTTCTTATCGGAGAAAGCTCGCTACTTTTCCAGGATAAAGAGTACGATTTCCTTTGAGGCTATCTTTGTTCTACTTGCTTATGGATTGTTCTTATTTCCCAATATCAATAAATTTATGGATATCAATGCCATCCGGATCTTTATGATTGGGTATCCAATTCCTACATTATTGCTTGATGCTTATTACTCTATTCATCTTTTGGATTCTTATCATGGAGGGATGGTCATTTGATGCACGCATTTGTTGTATCGGTGGTTTATTTATCACTTACCTTGATTCGATACTTTCTGGGATGTCAGGAAGGAACCTCGTTGGGCTCCAAAGATTATGGCCCTCACTCATTCAGATATTGTTTGGTATCATCAGGCTTACCATGATGTAGAGATTATCAACAGTTGTGGTAGTTTCCCCAATGTACCTCTTCTTGGTACAAAGGGAGGAATTAACTACAACCCTGTTCTTGCACGATGACAACTTGGATACCCGACGAGGGATAAGCTAAATAGTATTCATTTGAGTGTTTTCTTTCTTAAAGAGGGAGAGGTTTATAAGGAAGCTAAAGAGGATATTGCGAAGGCTTAGCGCCATATTCACAGGAAAAGTAGGAAGGACCTGGGACCAAGAGGGGTTGTTTCTTTGGAGCCTTATCTACAGTGGGTACACGTAAGAGCCATCTAGTTGAAGATGTCGTATTCCCGAGAAGCACCCATGTCTGATATGTTTATAAAGACCACTCTTCCTTTGTTAGATGATGTGGAAGAACTTCAGCTTTCCTTAGTCATGATGCAGTAGGAAAAGGAAGCTTGGAAGAATAAGTGCCATACTCTAGAGGTGTCCTACCGAGCAGACCAAAAGGAGAAGGACATTTTGATCGAGATTCTTGAGAGTTATGCTGTAGAGATGATGGAGAGGCAATATGATTTATTTCCTCTAAGCCTCAGTTAGACCTTAGTTGCTCACCTCTTAACTCTGATGATTGGAAAGAGGTCACGAAAAAGTATGCGAAAGAGAACCATAGGTTGAAGGCTCAGATTGCAAGACTCATAGGGAAGCGTCAGCGTGAAGAGTCATCTCCATCAACTTTGCTTTTATAGTGTTTTTATACTTTATCTTCATCCTGTACTTGGGATTATTGAAACTTGTACTAAAAAGTGTAATCTACTTTGAAGTTATTATAATGAGATTTTCAGTATTTCAAATGTGTTATTACTCTGATATTTGCAAAATTGTCTATAAATATTTGAGTTCCTTGAAATATCATTAATAAAATAAATCATATGCATTTCATATCATGCATCATATTGTACATACTTCTTGCATTTTTTGAGCATAATCAGTTGTCTTACTGAGCTTCTTTACTTTGTTCTGCAAGCTATCTCATCAATACAATACTCGAGCTAATTTCAGAAGAAAATCTAGAACAAGAGAATCGCGAGCTGCGCGAAGAATTTTCTGCTCTGAAGGCCGGTATGGCCAATCTCACTGCTCTAATGCAATCTTTGTTGGATTCTCAGAATCATCCACCACTTGCTTAGCATCAACAGACATTAGTTACTACTGAAGCTTCAACTGTTCCTATTTCTGTTACTCCAATTGCTGTTGTTTAGAATCATATGCCTCAGGGTCATCTGTGGGGAATGCCAGAGAAATTTATGCTAGAAGGTTATAATCAGGATCCTCAAGTTGGCCGCTTGCTCTAGCTGCTGCTGCTTCTGCACCTCCTGTAGTGTATATTACTCTTGCTTCTAGAAATGAGATTCACTATGCTGCACCTCCCTCAATAAATATGGTACCATTTGTTAATGATGAAGTGTATCGCCCTATTCCTCCACCAAGTGAAAGCTTGGGTGTCTATGATCAATTGGACGGTTTTCAGGACCAGTTTGATAGGATGTAGAAAGAGTTGAAGGCCCTCAGAGGAAAAGAACTGTTTGGGCAGAATGTGAATGATATGTGTTTGGTTCCGAATGTGAAAATAACTGCAAAGTTCAAAGTACCAGAGTTCGAAAAGTACAAGGGCAACACTTGCCCTCGTGCTCACTTAGTGATATATGTGAGGAGAATGTCTACTCATACAGATGATCAACACCTATTAATTCATTTCTTTCAAGACAGTTTGACCGGTGCATCATTGAAAGGCTACATGAGCCTATACAATGCCAACATTCATAATTTCAATGACTTGGGTGAAGCATTTATCAGACAGTACAAATACAATATGGGCATGGCGCCCGACCGTGATCAACTTAGGGCCATGGTCCAGAAGGATAAGGAATCGTTTAAAGAATATGCACAGAGATGGCGTGAAGTAGCCGCACAAGTGATTCCTCCAATGGAAGAAAAGAGATGACAAATATTTTTCTCAAGACACTAGGTGCATTCTATTATGAAAGAATGGATGCGAGTGCACCCAATGATTTTACCGAGATGATGGGAATGGGCGTTTGTTTGGAAGAAGCTATAAGAGAAGGTCATCTAACAAGAGGTGAAAATTCCGGTAGTGTGAAGAAACCGTCATATAGGTTTGCTAAAAAGAAAGAGGGAGAGACAAAAACTGTTATTCAAGAAAGAAGGTTTAATCCTCCTAGAAGAAATCATCAGTGCCATAAACATGTTACCTCGGTAACTCCAGTTGTTAATACAGCTCGACTATAGTCACTTATCAAAGACCAGCCCCTTAAGGAAATCAAGGGCAGAATCAAAGGAGAGAGCCTTTTGACTTTATCCCCATGAGCTATGTAGAGTTACTCCCATCATTGATCCAGAAAGAGTTGGTCCAGACTAGGCCACCCCTTGCTATACCATCACCATTGCCTTGGTACTACAAGGCAGATTAGACGTGCGCTTTACATCAGGGTGCACTAGGGTATAATGTGGGAAATTATTATCTTTTGAAATCGGAGGTACATAAAATGGTGAGATCTGGCCTTTTGTCATTCAAAGATGTCATCCCAAATGTAAAAGATAATCCTCTGCCAGTGCATCGAGGAACAAATGCCGTCAACATAGTTGTTGGTTATCAAGGGGACTTCCGCATTTATGATATTAACTTGGTCAGAGGAGACTTGGTAAAGATGCATGCAGACCTTTGCGAGTTTAGTTACTATACTCATGACCATGCTGGTTGTGGTATCTATAGTACCGGTATACAAGGTTGCGATAAGATAAATGTTGATTTACAGGAGATGATGGATGAGGGCCTCATCCATATAATCAGACCTAGGGCAGAATATGAGGAGGAAGTGAACATGGTCTTTGGATGTCCTGGAGAGTTCCGGATCTTTGATGTGGACCATATGAATGATGATCTCATGCAATTGCATGCTACCTTTTGCCACATGGTTGTCCAGGTGGAGCACCACTATGGATCTTGTCGGGTTTGCTGTAGGGATTCCCAAGGATGTTCCATTGTAAAAAGAGGTATTCATATGTTATTGGATAATGGAACTATCAAATTTTGGAGCCAAAGAGATGATTACCATGAGGTTAACAAGATTGAGGTTTGTTTGGCTGAGGATGAATCAGATGGTGAATATGCTTCGGTGGATGAATTCTTTTCCTCAGATGAGGATATGTTCTCCAACATTGATTCTTTGATACCCAAATTTTCTGAAGAAGGTGTGAACATAATTGTGCCTTGTTTTAATGATTCTTCCCCCATTGAAATTGAATACTATAGCAAGTCAGTTGTTTCCCCAGTGGTGATTTGCTTGCTAGGGCATGTTCCTTACAAATCAAACAAAGTTGTACCGTACAAGTATAATGCTACTATTTTAGAGGATGGTATGTAAGTTCCCATCTAGTCATTGCCTAGCATCGAGAATATTGTTGAGACTGCTAGAGTGACCCGCAGTGGTCGTGTATTTGCACCGGTTGTTCGAGGAAATGATAATGCTGTTAAGAAAATTATGGAAAATGCTGAGAATAAGGAAGTGGTTGGGGAGTCCAGTGGTGCTACCCTGGAGAAATATGTGGATGACATTTTGAAGATTATCAAAATGAGAGACTATAGAGTTGTAGATTAGCTAATGCAGACCCCTTCAAAGATATCTATCTAAGCATTTTGATGAATTATGCTGCCCATAGAGAATCTTTAATGCGGGTGTTGGACCAAGCCTTTGTGGAGTATGATATGCCATTAGATCAATTCAGTAGTGTGATAGGTAATATTACATCTTGTAATAACCTAAGCTTTTGTGATGATGAATTTCCTGATGAAGGGAGGATCACAATCTAGCTCTCCATATATCCATGAATTGTAAAAATGATTCGTTGTCAAATGTGTTGATTGATAATGGGTCTGCCTTAAATGTTATACCCAAGAGCACACTGATGAAGTTGAAATATCAAGGGGCTCCCATGCGCACAAGTGGTATTATTGTAAAAGCCTTCAATGGATCAAGGAAGTCAGTTATTAGGGAAGTGGATCTACCTATTCACATAGGCCCACATATTTTCCAGATCACGTTCCAAGTCATAGATATTGTGCCCGCATACAACTGTTTACTGGGACGACCATGGATACATGAGGCAAGGGCCGTCACTTTAACTCTACACCAAAAGATGAAGTTTGTGCACGAAGGAAAAATGGTTATTATAAATGGAGAGCAAGCATTATTGATTTCTCATCTAACATCTTTTAGTCTTGTAAAAGCAGATGAAGCTGCTGTTGGAACGTAGTTCTAAGCTTTGTCCGTTGATAACATGAGAGAGAATGATAATTATATGGTTTCACTCAAATATGCTCATTAGGTTGTGTGCAATGGCCCTAATAAAGTATGGGGGCAGATTGTTAACCCGCCAGTAAATAAGAACAGGGCTGGTTTAGGATTCTCAGTGAAGAATGGCAAAGTTGAGAACATGAAGTCAAAGTCTACTATGAGCAGCTATCTGAATATTTTCCACTGTGGAGGTTACCTCCATCCAACTATTTCTGGAATCAATGTTATTGTGGAGAATGAAGAAGAGCAGAAAATGCCAAATTATGTGACGCCTGGAGTCAGAGTCTAGAACTGGGTCACTATTGATGTTCCCACTTGCATCTATGTCTCAAAGTAATTTGTTTTTGTTTATCTTTGCAAGAAGCTTTCACTCTGCCCAAGGTGAAAGTTAATATTGCACGGGCTTATCTGTTTGCTTTGCTCATTAAAATCATAAATAAAAGTTGTCTTTGATTCCCAAATTGTGTTTTTTTATTTTCTACTTTTTCTTGGAAAATGGTAATCAGAAAAAACCCTTTTTGGAATAAATAATAACTGAAAATAAATCTGCATAATGACTTGATATATGTGTCAGTTTCTAAAGGCAACCATAAATCATATGTGCAGATGAATTAATAAACCTGTCGAATACAATGACCCCGCACCCTCTCTGAAATTTGAATATCCCGTGAATAGGGCCAAAGAAGAAGAATATGATGACATTCTAGAAGAGGTTTCCCGGTTCCTCAAGTGCGTGGAAATTTCCATTTAGCCGTATAAAGAGCCATTGGATACAATCAATTTGGGTTCAGAGGAAGATCTGAAGGAAGTTAAGATTGGAGCATTGTTGCATCCAAACATGAAGAGCAGGTTGACTGAATTATTGAAGAGTATGTGGATATCTTTTCTTGGTCATACCAAGATATGCATGGTTTAGATACTGATATTGTGGAGCATCATTTGTCATTGAAGCCAGAGTGGCCGCCAGTTAAGCAGAAATTGCAAAGAACTCACCCTGATATGGCAGTGAAAATTAACGAAGAAGTATTAAAGCAGATTAATGCTGGTTTTCTTGTGACATCAGTGTACCCTCAGTGGACTGCCAATATTGTCCCAGTACCAAAGAAGGACGGAAAAGTTTGCATGTGTGTTGATTAGAGAGATTTAAATAAAGCTAACCCAAAAGATGATTTTCCATTACCACATATTGATATGTTGGTTGATAGTAAAAAAAATTCAAAGTTTTCTCATTCATGGATGGATTTTCTGAAGATAGTCAAATTAGAATTGCTCCTGAGGACATGGAAAAAACAACGTTTATCACACCCTAGGGAACATTCTGTTACAGAGTGATACCCTTTGGGTTGAAGAATGCTAGTGCAACATACAAGAGGGCTATGACAACCATATTCCATGATTTGATGCACAAGGAAATTGAGGTATATGTTGATGATATGATTGCCAAATCACAGACCAAAGAAGGGCATGTAGAAGATTTGTTGAAGTTGTTTCAGCGTTTGAGGAAGTATTGTCTCCATTTGAATCCAAACAAATGCACCTTCGGTGTCTGATCAGGGAACTTGTTAGGTTTCATTGTCAGCTAAAAAGGAGTTGAAGTTGACCCTGATAAAGTCAAAGCAATTCAAGAAATGCCTGCGCCAAGAACTGAAAAGCAAGTTAGAGGCTTCCTTGGATGTTTGAATTACATTTCAAGATTCATTTCCCATATGACTGCTGTTGTACCCCAACATTTACCCTCACTTTTCTCAAGACATTTTCTCACAAGGATTTTCAAAAGTCCAAGTTTGCACAAGTACAATTGGATTTTTGATGCCCCATATAGTTTCCATGGATTATATTCGGCTTTCAAGCTTCAAACGGAAGAAAAGCAAGTTTGCTTCAATTTCCCAAGCTTCGACTAGACTTTGGTCTCCTTCAAGTTTGCTTCGATTTCCCAAGATTCAAATGGACTTTGGTCTCCTTCAAGTTTGCTTCGATTTCCCAAGCTTCGATTGGACTTTGGCCTCCTTCAACTTGCTTTCGATCCACAAGGAAAAGACTTCCTATGGGCTTGCCTTCGATCCCCAAGGAAAAGGCTTCCTCTGTGCTTGCCTTTGATTCACAAGGCAAGTACATCCTTCAGGTTCGCCTTTGATTCAATAGGCAAGTACATCCTTCATGCATGCCTTCGATTCACTAGGCGAATACTTCCTTCATGCTTGCCTTCAATTCACTAGGCAAATACTTCCTTCATGCTGGCTCTCAATTCAAAAGGCAAGTACATCCTTCAGGTCTGACTTCGATTCATAAGGCAAGCACTTCTTTCATGTGTGCTTTGATTCACAAAGCAGTGGCTTTCCTCATGCTAGCTTTGACTCCACCTCTGAACCCTTCAACATATAATTTCTACATTATGAACACACATTGGTGGCCCATTCGAAGAACACACAAGGGGTGCATATGGTCCATTCGAAGAAAATCACAAGTGGTGCCTTCAAAGGATGTACATTTGGCCCATTCAAAGAATTCACAAGGGCTCCAATGTGGTCCATTCAAAAAGACTCACAAATGGTGCCTTCGAAGGACATACATTTGGCCCATTTGAAGAAACTTATAAGTGATGCCTTCGAAGGACATACAATTCGTCCATTCGAAGGACACACAATTGTTGGAGATGAGTTTTGTTTTGTCTTTTGATGAGTCTGGTTCAAGATGCTTGCTGGACAAAGTCTAACATGCTGCCAAGCCCAATCCTCCTGCACAATTACATTCGAAGTAAATAACAAAAGAAGCTTCGACTGGCCAGAAGGAAGTGTTCGATTGGACTAATAGGAGAATTTTCCAAGTCAAATAACCAACGTAAATGGACTCAATCGAAGGATCCATGAGGATAAAACCGTGAACAAATCGAATTGAAGCCTAGATCCATCGAAGAAAGCCACTTAAAGCCAATCAAAGAACAAGGCTTGAGGGCATTCGAAGGAGTCAGGGAGTGAAACATGTCCAGGTTCATTCAAAACCCAAAAGGGTAGAAAATCCTCAAAAAAGGCAATCTGTTTAAGGCTTTCGGTTCTGCCTTCAAAGCCTGATTAATGGTTGTTTCTTTCCATTTCCATTCACCACTGCCCCTATAAATACAGAGCTAGAGTGCAAGCAAACGGACTGATTCATTGCCCATTGAAACAAATTGCCTACATGCACGTTGCCTATACACACACGTTATAAAGTGGTCAAAATCGAAACAATCTGGGCATGCCTCCTCAATACCAAATCAAGCACTCCACTCACTCCTTGAAGTTTCCAGGAGACATTTCCAAGCATTAGGCAAGACTAACGCACACATGAACATCACTCACACAATCCCTCTGTTTTGGTAACTTTCCTCTGATCTCAAAATTCTTAAATATGTAATTTAAATTCATATTGATTGTATATCCATGCTATGAATGATATTTGCGATTTTTAATGTTGTTACATGTGAAAATCAGTACCAAAGTAACAGGACACCATTATTAGGGGATTTGAAAACTAAGTCCTTCAAATCTCAACATCCAGGCACCTCTTTCTTTTTGGCTTGTGCAACATGCATGTTTTGATATATATATATATATATATATATATATATATATATATATATGCTTTACTTTATTAATCTAACGTCATGGTTTTATTTGTATCAACGAATGAACAAATAACACAGATGGTAAAGGGGAACGTGTGGAGTGGAAAGGGTCTGGGTTCGATACCCAGGTTGTGTATTATGTTTTTTTTCTTTAACCATTATCTTGCAGATCCAGATCGAAAGGCAGCCCCCTCCTTGGATCGAAAGATAGCTTCCCTCCTTGGATCGAAAGACAGCTTCCTTCATTGGATCAGAAGGCAGCCTGGGCCTCTTCTTTGATCTGGGCCTGCATTTCCTTTTACTTACACCACTCCCTGTTGTCTTTGCTATCCTGACCCATTTTATTTTTTTAATTGTTTTTTATTTAACTTTAAAATCAGATAAAAAATCACAAAAATTAGGTTCTAGTCTTTTTATTAAAATTAATTTTGTTAATTAATTATTAATTACTTAAACATTTTTTTAAATTAAAATTAAGTAGATTTAGATTTATATTTTTCTTTTATTAAATAAAAAACAAACAAAAAGACTTTATATTTCTAGCATTTAGACGTATTTTCCAATTCGCGCGCAATTTTATTTTATTATTATTATTAATCATATTATTGTATCTTCTTATTGGGATGTAATAGTTTAAATTAGGACCTTTACTTTTTTCTGCTTTATTTCCCATTTTGGACTTGTAATTTTTCCCTTCCCCGAAGCCATGTAATAGTTAGATTTACTTTCCGCACTTTAAATTCCTGCACATAAATTAACTGTTTAGATGTATGGTAATATGATTGTATGACAAGAATTTGAAATAAGACGTTAGCAAACCTAACACAAAGATAAATAACTGAAACAAACGCACTTGCACATGCCCACCTTTAGGGTATTCCCACTTCGGTTGCCTTCGGAAAATAGTCACAACTCTCGAAACGTGAGAAATTTTAGTGACTACCCTCCAGTTTAAAGATCAAAATGACCCTCTCGATGTTGCCTCGATAAAAATGATCTTAAAACCCTAGGGTAGTTACTAAGATTTCTTGCCAAGTTGCCTTCGTGACTATAAACGTCCATTCGAATGTCCCTCAAACATCCAAATGACTAGGGCTACCTACTCACTAATAGTAGGATAGCAATGTCTAAAGGAAAGGAGGAAAAGAACAAACCTTTTGAGTAAAAGTAGATAGTTGTTAAATTCTTGCTTAAAACAAACTTTTACACTTACACAAAACAATTCTCAAAAACTTTTTTCAAATGATTTATCAAAACTCTTGAGGACTGATGCAAGAGTTATCATAAAGCAAAGTGCATCACTATTGGCATTTCAAAATACTTTTCAAAAACACATAAAGCACAAGGTATTTCAAAAATGAGCTAAGCTTCTAAGAGCCCGTAGATAACTACAGATGGAAAGGGTGCTAACACCTTCCCTATCAATAATCTACCCCCCCCCCCCATACTCAGAAAATTCTCGAAAGGTATTTTTCTGTTCTTTTCACCCTTTCCTTTTTTGGATAAAAGAAAAGTCGGTGGCGACTCTTGCTTACCACAACATTTGCGAATACAAATGCAAAACCAGTATAACAGTCAGTTCTCCCACCGTATCACAACTGTAACGTGTGAACCGATCTTTAAGTTGTTAAAGAAAGATCAAGGTTGTGTGTGGATAGATGATTGCCAAAGGGTATTTGAAAGTATTAAAGAGTATCTTCTTGAACCTCCTATCTTGTTTCCTCCCGTTGAAGGAAGACCATTGATCATGTATCTGACAGTGTTAGATAATTCTATGGGCTGTATTTTGGGACAACAAGATGAAACAGGAAAGAAAGAATATGCCATTTATCATCTCAGCAAGAAGTTTATGGACTGTGGGACACAGTATTCTACGCTGGAAAAGACGTGTAGCGCTCTGGCTTAGGCGACAAAGTGTTTGCGGCAATATATGTTGAATCATACTACTTAGTTGATTTCCAAAATGGATCCAATTAAGTATATTTTTGAAAAGCCTACTCTTACTGGGAGAATTTTCTGTTGGCAGATGTTGTCTGAATATGATATTGAATACCATACTCAGAAGGCCATAAAAAGCAGTGTGTTGGCGGATTATCTTGCTCACCAACCGGCTAATGATTATCAGAGTGTTAAATATGATTTTCCCTGATGAGGATGTTATGTTTCTGAAAGCAAAAGATTGTGATGAACCTTTGCTTGGGGAAGGTCCTGATCCTGAACCCTGGTGGGGTATGGTATTTGATGGAGCTATGAACACTTATGGAAAAGGAATTGGTGCTGTGTTTGTCACTCCACATTGATCATACATTCCTTTTACTACAAGGCTGCCATTTGATTGTACCAATATTATCGTAGAGTATGAGGCTTGTATAATGGGTCTCGAGGAAGCCATTGATCTCAGAATAAAAGTTCTAGATGTATATGGTGATTCAACTTTGGTAGTTAATCAAATTAAAGGAGAATGGGATACTCATCACCCTGGCTTGATCCCTTACAAAGACTATCCTAGAAGATTATTACCCTTATTTAACAAAGTTGAATTCCATCATATTCCTAGAGATGAAAATCAGATGGCAGATGCTTTGGCGACTCTGGCTTCTATGTATCAAGTGAATACTTGGAACAAAGTGCCTCATATCACAGTGAAACATTTGAGCCTTTCTCTTTGAAGTAGAGGAATTGATGATTCTTATCCCACCAATATCCCATGTGAGACAAAGTGGCCCTGTTGAATTCTTGGGTAGTAGTAGGAAACATTAGAGGGACATGAGGTATTTCCACATTCCAGAATTTGATGATCCTCATTATCTTAGCAGTGTACCCTAAAGCAGTATTCTTCTGGTTATTGCACATGAGGAACATGTGCTTGACAAAGTAGTTCGGCCAATTTAGGGGAACCCTATTTTGCAGAATGTGCAAGATGTGAATATCTTCCCTGTCCAACCTAGAATGACCACCAGATCTAGGACGCGAAATGTGTGAAACAATCCAATGAAGAATTCTAAGAATGCTCTTGATTGCTCTAGTAGTTATATGCTCATTCTCACCAAAAGGTCTTTCAAGTTTCAGAATTGATGCTATGAAGGCTTCCTCGTCATAATCAGTATCAAAACTATGATCATGACAACTTTTCAGTATTGTCCTGCAAAATGGAATACCAAACACAGTCTGCCAATCTTTGGCCTCAAACACGTACCTTCTAGTTCCAATTCTTACCCTAAATGACCAACCTCGTTTTGTCTCTAAACCAACATAAAAGGCCCGAATGAAATCTTCATGATAATCCTCTTTAATAGTTAAGAACGATCCTGACTGTTGAGCATCAAGAATATCACTGACATATGTGATGTGTAGATATAGAACCTCTGCCTTGTTAAAGATATGAGGCTTCATTACTAACCTTGTCTTGAATGATTTCTCAAACTCCTCTGCTGTAGCAGGATGCATGATTGTTAAGGCATTTGGAGGAATTTATGTAGCAGAACCAGATGGGCCTACACCAAGCTTTCCCTTTCCCTTTGTCTTATGAGGCATGATTTTTGATGGAGAAGTGTAGGCTAAGATCTTGAGGTGAATGTAGAGGGAGATGAAGTGGATGATGAATGATAATTGGGGTTAGCTGCTTGTATGAGATGTATGAGATGATTTTAAGACATAAAGTGGGATGATGGGTCGACCCAAATCCAATAAAAAGCTACAAGTGTCGACACGAAACACGAATGTGTTGACACATAATGAAACAAAAATGAATTTTAAATGTTTTCTATCGACTCAAACGTCGAATGTATCGACTGAAAATAAATGTTAGTTTCTGTTTCAACAATTTTTAGCAATATGTGTCGACTCAAACACTTATGCATCAACCTGAAGACAATCTTAATTTTTGTTTTTACAATTTTCTTCAATATGTATTGACTCATACATGTTTGAGCTGACTCATATAATTTTTTTTAGTTTTTAACTAGTTTTTATGGACAGTTGGATATGAGACCCATTAGCAATTATATGTTTATGCAATATGAACTATCTAATGATGATTATGCATTCATAATAATACAATGTAATTAGCTTATGTAAATGTTCAAACAATTGATGCATAGAAAAGCATATAGACAATATTAATGGAACATTTAAAAACAAATTTACAAGTAATCACAGAATTCCAGCAAGATAGAGAAGGGAACAATATTACCTTAGTTAATGAACAATTAAGACGCACATACGAGAGCTAGAACACATCTTAACAACATGGTGATATATATATATATATATATATATATATATATATATATATATATATATATATATATATATATATATATATATATATATATATATATATATATATATATATATATATAAGGTACATGCATGCTTAAGATATCAACTAAGAGAGATCTAAAATCCCTAACTCACGACGAATGTTGAAGAAAGGTTTCGTTGCTAGTAGTTTCGTGAAAATATCAGCAAGTTGATTTTTAGTATCAACATGCTCAAACACAACATCCTCTTTTTCAACATGACCGCGAAGAAAGTGATGCCTAATCTCTATGTGTTTAGTGCGTGAATGTAAAAAAGATTCTTAGTTAGGTTTATAGCACTTGTGTTATCACATTTTATTCGAATACATTTTAATTGGATATCAAAATCTTTTAGTTATTGATTTAGCCACAAAATTTGGGCGCAACAACTACCGGCTGCAACGTATTCAGCCTCGGCGGTTGACAACGCAATAGAAACCTTCTTTTTGCTATTCCAACTCACTAAGGAGTTTTAAAACAAATGACATGTGCCACTAGTGCTTTTCCTATCTGATTTGCAGCCAGCAAAATCAAAATCGGAGTAACCTACTAAGCTACAATCGCTTCCCTTGGAATACCATAGCCCATACTTAGACGTACCATGAAGATACCTAAGTATACGCTTGACAACTTTTAAGTGGGATTCCTTAGGATTCGATTGATATCATGCACACATACACACGCTAAACATGATGTAAGGCCTAGATGCAGTAAGATACAAGAGGGATCCAATCATAACTCTATACTTCTTGACATCTACACTCTTACCGTGTTCATCTTTATCTAAGTTCCCGTTGGTAGGCATAGGGGTGTCAATTAACTTTGAGTCGTTCATTCCAAAGCTCTTAAGAAACTCTCTGAAGTATTTTGTTTGACACACAATTGTTCCTTCATCGAGCTGCTTTATTTGGAGACCAAAGAAGTAGTTTATCTCCCCCATGAGACTCATCTCAAATTCACCCTGCATAACCTTAGAAAATTCTTCGACCAAATGTATGTTAGTTAAACCAAAAATAATATTGTCTACATATATCTGAAATAAAAGAATGTGTTTTCCTATACGTTTAATGAAGAGGGTGGTATCCACTTTACCTCTTTAATATCCATTGTCAAGCAAAAATTTGCTATGTCTTTCATACCAAACTCGACGAGCTTTCTTAAGACCATACAATTCTTGTTTTAATTTGAAAACATAATCTGGATATTCATTGCTCTCAAAACCAGGAGGTTGTGAGATGTATACCTCTTCATTTATGACACCATTTAGAAACACACTCTTTACTTCCATTTGATAAAGCTTAAAATTCATAGCACACGCATAAGCGAGCAAGAGACGTATAACCTCAAGGCCAACAACTGGAGCATAAGTCTCCTCATAGGCAATGCCCTCCTCTTGGTTATACCCTTGTGCCACTAAACGTGCTTTATTTGGGGTATCACTCTGCTTTCATCAAGCTTATTTCTAAAAACCCACTTAGTACCTATGATATGATGGTCTTGCAGACGAGGGAGAAGTTCCTAAACATCCTTTCTTTTAAATTGATTAAGCTCTTCTTGCATGACCATTACCCAAAATTCATCAATCAAGGCCTCTTTGGCGTTTTTAGGCTCTACTTGTGAAACAAAAGCAAAGTGATAACATAAATGACTTATCTTAGAGCGAGTCATCACTCCTTTTGAAATATCTCCCAATATGTTGTCAATAGGATGGTCTTTTGAAGATTTCCAAGCTGGTGGAAGATCATTTACTTCCGCTGGCCCTTCTGCCTCATCTTTTGCATGATTTGTATCTTCCTCCTCCTCATTGTCAACTGTTTTGGACTGATCAATTACCTCAACAGTTTCCTTGAGTATGTCTTCTGTAGATACACCTGCACCATCAAAAGAAATACCTTTTCCAACATCTTTCGGATAAGACTCATCAAAAGAAACATGGACTGACTCCTCAATAGTAAGTAAACACTTATTATACACTCTATATGCTTTACTTGATTATGAGTATCCAAGAAATATACCTTCATCCACTTTTGCATCGAATTTCCCAAGGTTTTCTTTACCATTATTCAAAACAAAACATTTACAACCGAATACGTGAAGGTGTGACAACTTTGGCTTTCTTCCTTTTAAAAGCTCATAAGGGGTTTTATCCAAAATATGTTGGAATAATATTCTATTTAAAACATAACAAGCTGTGCTCAATGCCATGCTTGTTATAGTACTTATCAAAGAGATGGATTTGAAATTCACCTCCATGATCGCTTCAAATTGTAATTATTTTTGATTCCATTCTATTTTGGGACAATTTTGCAAAACTCTTAAAAGCAGAAAAGGTTTCATCTTTGCTACAAAGGAATATAGTCCAAGTAAATCAAGAATAGTCGCCAACGATTACAAAACCATAATAATTTCCACCTAGACTCTTTGTCCTAGAAGGTCCAAAGAGGTCCACATGGAGAAGCTCAAGGGGTCGTGAAGTAGAAATCATGTTTTTAGATTTGAAAGAAACCCTTGTTTGCTTTCCCATTTGGCACGCGTCACATAGGTGATCTTTTGAGAATTTTATTTTTGGAAGAATGACTAATAGATCCTTAGATACAACCTTATTAATCAAATCAAAGTTAACATGCTCTAGCCTTCTATGCCAAAGCTAAGAATCATCATTCAAGGTGACTAGACACTTAGTGCTTGTTAACGATACATAAAAAGATTAAGCATATAGACGTTGTTTACTCTAATACCCTTTGTAGCGATAAAAAATGTAGCGGGGTAAATCGGAGATCGAATTATTGATTAATTCGTCTCACAAAAGCAAGAGTCGCCACCGCGCTTTATTATTTCCAAGGGAAAAGGGGAAAGAGCGAAATAAAACCCTAAATATGCAATGTAAATAATACTTTTTAAAAGTAACAAAAATACAAGGCGTTTTTGAAAAGAGATCTATGGTTCGGGGGTTGGTTATACAATGGGAAGGTATTAGCACCCAACGTATCTATAGTACTCTATAGGAACCTTTTGAAATATCTGTTTATTGAAATGTTCGTTTGATTAAAAATAAATTGTTTTGGCCGAAAAGGGGTACGGACGGGTTTTTGAAGATACGACGACCTAATGTCGAGGTTTTTGCATAAAAGGTATGAGTTTGATAAGATTGGATATTTGGGGGAAAATTGTCTTAAGTTTTAATGAGATGAAAAATATTCGCGTGATCGGACTTGAGGACATGAAGTCAACAAATTTAATCGTTTTTCCCTTGGATTTAGACGTAAACAGAATAATCATGTAAATATGAAATAATTGAACAGAAAATTATGCGGATAATGATTAAATAGCGACAATTAAACAATAGACTAAATGGTGTGAACATGCATTTTTTATATTTGTTTAATATATGCAAAACAAGAGAATTAATTAAGAAAATATTATATTTTTTAAGGCTTTTATATGTTTCTATTTTTTATGTTTTTTTAATATTAATATAAGATATTGCTTTAAGAATTATTAAATAATTAAACTAAATTAAAACTTTAAAATTATTAATTTTAAGTCTAATTAAAAGGGGGAATACCAAAATTACCAAATTAATCCTAAAGTTAATAAAATTGGTCACCTTATTAAAATTGTTTAATTAAATTATCCTATTTGATTGAGTTACTAATTAATTAAACTAAATTAGTAATAGTTCTAAAAACTAAAAAAAGAATAAATAGAAAAAAAAGTGTATTAGAAAAAAAAAAGGTTAGATGAGCAATTTATATGAGCCAAAGGGTTCTGAGGGCCCCAAGACAAAGAGACAGGGAAGGGGGGTGTATAAGCAGTTCGTTGGGCTTAGGGGAGGTAAACAGGGTTAAGTACAAACATCTTTCAATTTTGTTTTAGGGTAAACATAATTTGGTTTAGGGAAAAAAGGATTAGGGTTTGCACAGAAATGGCGCTTGTTCATCCTCACTTCGTCTTCTTTCGTCTTTCTCATGCCCGATTCTGCGTTTTCCTCAGCCTAAGGCCACCGGCATCTCAATCTCCTCTTCCCTCCACGAAAGTGCCACGGCGACGGATTAGGTAACAATTCCAATTTTTATTTTGCTAGGCGTTACTACATGTCATGGTTTTCGCCTATTCTGATTCTTATTCGTTTTTTCCACATGATTATTTGAGGTATTGAAAGAAAAGAAAGATGATCATTACCTGGAGATGGAGGAGGAGGGTTGAGTGCGTAGGAGGGCTTTGACGGCAAGGTGACATCGGTGATGAAGCTTATGCTTCTTGGTTTGTGTTTCTGATTCTCTTTTAGTGGTTTAATGATGACAGTTGAAAACCCTTTATGATATCTTTTCTTCTTCTTCCTTTGCTTCGCTTCGTATACTCCTGTTTGCCTCGTTGCTTCCTTATGATGCCTCTGAATGCTTGAATGTTGCCTCTAAATGCTTGAATGCTACTATTGAAATGTTTGTTTTGACTAGCTTCTTTTCTTCTTCTTCTCGCCTTGCTACTTCTCGCCTTGCTACTGTATGCTTTTTAATGGCCAATGATGAACATATTTGAGGCCTTCGTGTTTGGACATGTTACTATTGAAATGTTTTGACATTGGTTTGTTAAAAAGCTTGCATTGTTCTGGGTTTTGCTTTGGTTGGATGGACAGGGGTTATGGTTTTAGGCCATTGTCTTGACAGGTTTTATGGTTCTTTAGGCCATAAGGTTGTACTGGTTTTGCAGGTTTATTGGTTTTGATATGGTTTGAGGTTTGATGGTTTAGGCCATTACAGATTGTACTGGTTTTGCAGGTTTATTGGTTTTGATATGGTTTGAGGTTTGATGGTTTAGGACATAAGGTTGTGTTTAACAGGTTATGGAACAGGTTGGTGGTTTATGAGATAGCAGGTTCTTTATGGTTTAGGCCATGTTGGTTTGATGGTTTAGGACATAAGGTTGGAGAGTTTGAAAAGGTTTTATGGTTTAACAGGTTATGGAACAGGTTTTTGATGATTGAGGTTTCAAGGCTCAAAGCTTTGAAATGGTTTATGCAGGTTATGTTTATGTTGATGGCAGGTTTCTTGAGAACTTTGAGAATTGGTTTGTATATGTTTGATTTTTGGTTTTTGGAAAGGCCCCTAGACAGGTTGAACTCTTGAATTTTTTAAAGGGTTTTTGGTTGTTGTTATAACAGTTGCTGGCTTCCCTCTTGGAGGTTTTCGTTAGCAGGTTGTATATTTTTAATATTTTCTTTGATGCCTCTTCACTTCCTACTGTTTTATCAGTTTTGTTTCTATTCTTCTTTCATGCTTTCTTTTCTTATTGACTGTGTTACTGCAGCTTGTTTGTTATCCTCTTCTGCCTAAACCAAAACCTGTAAAACCACACTACTTCCTCTCTTCTCTCTCTTAGTACATTTGACAATAAAATGATATGTACTTTATCTGTTCTGAAAAAGCAATAATGCTGGAAAATGATGTAAAAAAAGGAAAATACATTGCTTGCAAATTGGTTTTGACTGCACATTCTTCTCTTTGTCTCTTGCATTTGTACAGTAGAGGAGCCTATTGTTTTGGCATCTTCCTATATGCATGGCATGTTTACGTTGGCTTTGGTTTTGAAAATGCATATGTGACTTGCATATGCTGTTGCTATGCATATGATGTTAATTTTTTGGTATGCTGTTTTGACAAACAATTGAATTTATGCATATGCTGTTTGAAATATGCAGTGGACTTTTTGAAAATGCAATTGATTTTTTTAATTATGCAGTTTTGAAAACAAAAATGAATTTGTGCATCTTTAAATTGTGCATTCACTTTGAAAATAAAAATTCATCCCTTTTTGTGAACCGGGAGAAATCCCGTGATTTGCAAAAAGGGTAAAAACTGATTCCAGCCGTTTGCTTTTAATGATGAACACTAAAAATAATTTTCTGCTTTTAATTATTTATTTATTTCTGACTTTTTCTTTTAATTGTTTTGCAGGTAAAATTAAATGAGCAGACAAAGAAACATTGGATAAAAGATGAAGATTTAGAATTTAGGAAAAATTAGAATAGTTTTTATTTTACTTTAAGCATTTTATATAATTGTTATTGTAAATATTTTGTAAATAATACAATATTTAAATAACAATTGTAATAATTAGAATAAAGTAAATAAAATTCCAATATTTTACCAATTAATTCTTTCTTCTTTCCAATTATTTATTTATCGTTTATAATTCTTTAAATTATATAGTAACTGAAAATCAATTTCAATTACTTAAATTCAGAATAATAAACAAATAAATAAACATCATTGATCAATTAATAACTTCAATTATTTACTTCATTATTTTTAATTCTTCTAAATTATAATAACTGAAAATAAAATTTCAACTATTTAAACTTAGAACAATAAATAATTAAATAAACATTGCTTGATCAATTAATAAACTCCTTTTCAAATGTTTATTTCATTATTCATAAATCTTTAAATTATATAATAACTGAAAACAAATTCCAATTATTTAAATTTAGGATAATAAATAATTAATAAACATTGTTTTAGCATTGATCGATTAATAAATTTAGCGTTCAAAAAATAAACAGCTCTCGACTCGAAAAAGTTATGAATTTTAAAAATCAATAGATCAAAACACTTGCAATGTAACGATGCAGATGGGAGATGGTATCTTAGGTCAAAATTTGGGGTACAACAGCTGCCCCTATTTAAGTTTCTTCTATCCGGAGATATGAAGATTTAAATCTTCATTTCGACGAGATTGAAGGTACTTAAATACATAATACGCAAATTTTTACCCTAAGATACCGCCATTATGTTTGATATGAATGCAGTGATTGAATTCACAGAGAAAGATATTGTGTGAAACAAGACAATGCTGGAGAAATCAAACACCAACAAAACAAAGAGACATGGATTATACACTACTGGGGAAACGAGCCATCGACTTCAAACGACAGACTTTTGACAGCGAATAAAATTGAGGGAAAACGACCTCTGACCCTAACAAAGAAGGCATCTTGCATAGGCCATAAAACAGATTATTGACCCAAAATAACAGTGAGTTCACAACTCAAGGTCGAAGATAGACGAAAAGTATCAATCTTGCTGATGATGGATTACCGACTTCTGAAGGTAATGATTCATGACAAGCTTCTCTGCGAGATTTCCTGAGATATACTCATTAATGCTGAAATAATAATAAGATCGTAGATACGCAAGTTGTTCAAATAAAGAAGCTGCCACTTGCTGTCGTCCAAGGGTATCAATAACACACAAGCTGCTCAAATAAAGAACCCGCCACTTGCTTTTTTCCAAAGAAAATACCAATAACATACAAGCTGCCCAAATAAAGAGGCTGCCACTTGCTGTCTTCCAGAAAAAATACCAATAACAAACGAGCTGCTCAAATAAAGAAGCTGCCGCTTGCTGTATTCCAGAAAGATAATAACGTACAAGTTGCTCAAATAAAGAGACTGCCGCTTGCCGTTTTCTAACGATGTCTATAACGTACAAGTTGCTCATGAAGAGACCGCCGCTTGTCGTTTTCCAAAAATAATAATAACGCACAAGTTGCTCGTGAAGAGCTGCCGCTTGTCGTTTTCCGATGTCTATAACGTACAAGTTGCTCGTGAAGAGCTGCCGCTTGTCGTTTTCCGAAAATAATGACAGCGCACAAGTTGCTCGTGAAGAGCTGCCGCTTGTCGTTTTCCAAAAATAATAATAACGTACAAGTTGCTCGTGAAGAGACCGCCGCTTGTCATTTTCCAAAGATAATAATAACGCACAAGTTGCTCGTGAAGAGACCGCCGCTTGTCGTTTTCCAAAGTAATAATAACGTACAAGTTGCTCATGAAGAGCTGCCGCTTGTCGTTTTCCGAAAAGTAACTCAGAAGGAAGTTGCGATGACACTGGCAGAGAATAAAATCTCCGTTAAAGAGAATCATGAATCAATCCTTCCCGAGGAAATCACATACTTAAATGTGCAAAATAAATGCACCATTCGTCTAGGTCGCGATTTCACTGGGGAAAATCAATGAGATAGCCTATGCAAGAGACAACAACTTCATCTAGGAATAAACTAGAGAGAAAACAGTCAAACCAGACTCCACCCAATGAGAAAGTAACTTGATTGGGGATTCATCCTATCCAAAAATGGACAAGGTAAGCTAAATCAAAAATCATCCATGAGGATTAGCTCAGTTGGGGAATTTAGAAAGGAAGCACATTTTCTGCCTAAGCTAACCTTCTACTTAGAAAGAAACATGTACGCTGTTTGAATAAACAAAGTACAACCCAAAATCAAAGACAAATGTGAATATGCATGCGTGGTATAAGTGTAAACGAATAAATGAATGTTATGCTGACGAAACGAGCAGACGGAATATCTTGAAGACAATAAGATGTCACGACAAGATATATACTCGACCAATCTTAAAAAAGACGGAAAATAAACTGGAACTGGAACCACAGAGCAACGTCAGAGCATAACACGCCACAAGGTTCAAGTCTTCTGAGGAGAAAAGTATCCAAATCCAATCTTCTAACACCAATAGACCACCGACATGAGACGAAGCGTACCGCACTTCAGAAATCTCCCAAATAAAGATAACTGAAACAAATCTTAACTGGAACACTTGGGGAGTCACCAAACTTAGTACCACCAGAAACACAAGCTTACACAACCAACACCTCATGACGATTTTGAAATAAGACATGTTCATCATGCAAGGATAAACTACTGTACTGTTGCATTTCATGGCTTGACCATCCTTGGAACAACTGTTAATATTCCTTTCGTTATTCACGACACATTTTTAAAATAAGAATACTTTAAATAAATTTGTTTCAACTATTTCCATAAAAATTAAAATTTTTCCCACAAAAGGTAAATGCTCAAATTTCATTAATAAGATGGTAGTTCGCTAATAACGCGACTCCAACGGTTTACAAAAGTTTGGGAAATAGTACATGAAAGGAAAAGGTTACACAAAAACAATGATCACTATTCTCCCTAACAACTTCGAATTCCAAAATGTGTTCAAATGCCAAGACTGGTCTGACCAAAAGCTTGCCTAAGCCGCTCTTTCGGGTTTTCAACTTAGCAAACTGTCAACTCAAACCTAAGCGAAATACTTCTTGACTGCATCGGCGTTCAAGGGACGCGGGAGCTCTTCACCGTCCATATTGGTGAGAATCAAAGCACCTCCAGAGAAGACTTTCTTAACGACATACGGTCCTTCATAATTCGGAGCCCACTTGCCCCTAGAATCAGGTTGGAAAGATAATATCTTCTTGAGCACAAGGTCACCTTCTCTGAACTCGCGTGGTCGAACCTTCTTATCAAAAGCCTTCTTCATTCTCTGCTGATATAATTGACCATGACACAACGCCGTCAATCTCTTCTCTTCAATTAAATTCAACTGATCATATCTACTTTGACACCATTCAGCCTCAGAAAGTTTAGCTTCCATCAACACTCTCAGAGACGGAATCTCAACCTCCACGGGGAGTACTGCTTCCATACCATAAACTAGGGAAAATGGGGTTGCGCCCGTTGAAGTTCGAACTGAAGTACGGTATCCATGCAGAGCAAACAGAAGCATTTCATGCCAATCTTTATAAGTTACCACCATCTTCTGGACAATCTTCTTGATATTCTTGTTAGCAGCTTTAACAGCTCCATTCATCTTCGGTCTGTAAGGAGAAGAATTATGATGTTCGATCTTGAACTCTTCACAAAGCTCTCTCAGCATCTTGTTATTCAAATTCGAACCATTATCAGTGATGATCTTGCTCGAGATACCGTATCGACAAATGATCTGATTCTTGATAAATCTGACTACCACCTGTCTGGTTACATTAGCATAAGATGCTGCTTCCACCCATTTAGTAAAATAATCGATCGCTACCAAGATGAAACGATGACCATTTGAAGCTTTGGGTTCAATCATTCCAATCATCTTAATGCCCCACATAGAGAAAGGCCAAGGTGAAGAGATAACATTAAGGAGGGTCGGCGGCACATGCATCTTGTCCGCATAAATCTGGCATTTATGACATTTCTTCACATATTTGCAGCAATCAGATTCCATTGTCATCCAATAGTAACCGGATCTCAACATCTTTCTAGCCATCGCATGTCCGTTGGCATGAGTGCCAAAGGATCCTTCATGTACTTCTTGCATCAGCATGTCTGCTTCACGTCTGTCTACACATCTGAGCAAGACCATGTCATAATTCCTCTTATATAAAACTTCTTCATTGAGGAAGAAACTGCTTGCTAATCTTCTCAATGTCTTCCTATCTTTATTGGATGCCCCAGGCGGGTACTCTTGAGTTTGAAGAACACGTTTAATGTCATAGAACCATGGTTTGTCGTCGGTAACCTCTTCTACTGAGAACACATGAGCAGGTCTATCAAGGCGCATAACCCGGATTGTAGGCACATCGTTCCAACCATTCACTTGAAACATTAAAGACAAAGTAGCCAAAGCATCAGCCATTTGGTTCTCATCTCTAGGGATATGATGTAATTCCACTTTGTTGAAGAAGGTTAACAATCTTCTAGCATAGTCTCTGTAAGGGATCAAACCAGGATGACAAGTCTCCCATTCTCCTTTGATTTGATTAATTACCAACGCCGAGTCTCCGTAAATATCAAGAATCTTAATCCTTAGATCCACTGCTTCTTCGAGACCCATAATACATGCCTCATATTCAGCCATGTTGTTCGTGCAGTCAAACTTCAAACTCGCCGTGAACGGGATATGAGTACCTCGGGGAGTGACGATGATTGCCCCAATTCCATTTCCATAAGAATTTACAGCTCCGTCAAAAATTAAACCCCAATGCGATTCGGGATCAGGTCCCTCTTCAGGTAACGGCTCTTCACAATCTTTAGCTTTCAAGTACATAACATCTTCATCTGGGAAATCAAACTTGATGGATTGATAATCATCAATTGGTTGGTGAGCCAAATGATCGGCTAAAATACTCCCTTTGATTGCTTTCTGAGTGTGATACTCAATGTCATATTCAGATAACAACATCTGCCAACGGGCTATTCTTCCAGATAAGATGGGCTTCTCAAAGATATACTTGATCGGATCCATTTTGGAGATCAACCAAGTGGTGTGGTTAATCATATACTGGCGTAGACGGCGAGCAGCCCAAGCTAAAGCACAACAGGTTTTCTCAAGCAATGAGTATCGAGACTCACAGTCTGTGAATTTCTTACTCAGATAATATACAGCATGTTCCTTTCTTCCAGTCTCATCTTGTTGACCAAGCACACATCCCATGGAATCTTCCAATATAGTCAGGTACATAATCAAAGGTCTTCCTTCCACTGGAGGAATCAAAATGGGAGGTTCAAGCAAATATTCTTTGATGCTATCAAAAGCTCTCTGACAATCTTCTGTCCACACACATCCTTGGTTCTTTCGGAGAAGCTTGAAAATCGGCCCACAGGTAGCAGTCATATGAGATATAAATCTAGAAATATAATTCAGTCTCCCAAGGAATCCTCTTACTTGTTTTTCCGTCTTGGGTGCGGGCATTTGCCGAATAGCTTTGACTTTATCAGGATCTACCTCAATACCTTTCTGACTGACAATGAAACCCAGAAGTCTTCCAGAACGAACACCAAAAGTGCACTTGTTGGGATTCAGATGAAGTTTATACTTTCTCAAGCGCTGGAATAACTTCAACAAGTGTTCCAAATGGTCTTCTTCAGTCTGTGATTTGGCAATCATGTCATCCACATACACCTCGATCTCTTTATGCATCATGTCATGGAACAAAGCAGTCATGGCCCTTTGGTATGTTGCGCCAGCATTCCTCAGACCAAACGGCATAACCCGATAACAAAAAGTTCCCCAAGGTGTAATGAAAGTTGTCTTCTCCATATCTTCTGGTGCCATCTTGATTTGATTGTAACCAGAGAAATCGTCCATGAAAGAAAAGACTTTGAACTTTGCAGTACTGTCGACCAATACGTCAATGTGAGGTAATGGGAAGGCATCCTTTGGGCTAGCTCTATTCAGATCTCTATAGTCTACACACATCCGGACTTTGCCATCTTTCTTTGCAACAGGCACTATATTGGCTAACCATTGAGGATAGACCGATGTAACAAGGAAACCTGCATTAATCTGCTTTTGAACTTCTTCTTTGATCTTGTCAGCCATATCGGGACGAGTCCTTCTCAGCTTCTGCTTAATCGGCGGACATTCAGGTCTCAACGGTAAACGATGCTCCACAATATCGTTGTCCAAACCCGGCATATGTTGGTAGGACCAAGCAAACACATCAACATACTCTTTGAGAAGCTCCAACATTTTCTCTTTGACTTCGGGGATAAGCAATGCTCCGACCTTGACTTCCTTTCTATCTTCTTCATCACCCAAGTTGATCAACTCTACAGGTTCTTCAAATGGTTGAATAGTCTTCTCATCATGCTCAAGCAAACGGGAAATTTCAACAGGAATCTCTTCACTATCCTCTTCTTCGGCTCTGAACACAGGGAATTCAAAGTTGGGAGAGGGCATAGGATCATTGTTTTCGATGGTTAAGTCATGGATTAATCTGCACATATGATTATGCTTTATTTTAGAAATCGATTTGTGCAAATAAAACAAAAGGTTATTATATTTTCCTATTACTACCAATTAATTTTCATTGCTATTTCCCAGAAAAAGTGAAAAATAAAATAGTAGTGGACAAAATAACAATTTTATTCATTGAAGGGAAATACTTGAAACAAAGGGCCCAGACATTTCTCTTTTGCCTTGGGCAGAGCAAAAGGATTTATTTTTATCATAGCCCGACACAAAATACTTTTCGCCTTGGGCATAGCGAAAGTTTTTTTTTTCAGAAAACAAAACAAAACATTACTCAGAAATGTGCATAACAACAGGAACATCAACAGCAATCCAGTTTTGGCAAGCCAATCCATGCGTCACAAAATCGGGTAAATCCTCTTCAGACTCGTCCCCTATGATAGCATCAACCTCAGGAGGAGTCGGATGGATAAAACCAGCGCTTCGGAAAACCTCTTGAATCGGACGAGCAACCACCTCCCGCTTGACTCTCGCAGACACGGGACAAAAACCAAGACCTTCTCCAGATTTGTTCTCGGGAAAAGTCAACACCTGGCCCCATCCTTCGGCCGAACCACTTTCCACCACTCGTCGCGCATCCTCAAAAGAAGAAATGGATGCCCCTTGCTTCTTCACTTCATTCTTAGCAACCGATAAAGCTTGGAATTGGGTTCCAACATCCTCATCAGCATCGATAAAAGAGAAAGATGACAAATGGCTTACCACCATAGCCTGCTCTCCACCAATCATCACCAGCTTTCCATGCCTTACGAACTTCAATCTCTGATGGAGCGTGGAAGTGACTGCCCCTGCATCATGGATCCAAGGACGGCCCAATAGGCAACTGTAGGCAACACGAATATCCATTACTTGAAACGTGATCTGAAAAGTATGAGGACCAATTACTATAGGAAGATCCACTTCACCAATGACAGTCTTCCTAGAACCATCAAACGCTTTGACAATTACTCCACTAGGTCTCATGGGAGCACCTTGATATGAGAGTCGAGATAATGTAGTTTTGGGCATTACATTTAACGACGAACCTGTATCTACCAACACACTTGATAAAGTATCATTTCCACAACTTATTGAGATATGCAAAGCCATATTATGGTTCCTTCCCTCCTCCGGGAGTTCTTCATCACTGAAACCAAGATTGTTACACGAAGTAATATTTCCCACAATTCCATCAAATTGGTCAACCGTCACATCATGATCCACGAACGCCTGGTCCAAGACCTTCATCAAAGCTTCTCTATGGGCACCAGAATCTCTTAATAAAGCAAGCAAAGAAATCTTGGAAGGAGTTTGCAAAAGTTGGTCCACAATCTTATATTCACTTCTCTTGATAAGCTTCAGAATCTCATCATCCTCAGGGTGAGGGATAGGTTCATTGGATCGGCCTATCTCAACCCTTGGTTCAACATTTCTCACTGGAATTTCTGCCGGTATGGGTCTCCTGACTTGAACTTCTGGTCTCTTCAAAGGTACGGCTGCAAAGACACGTCCACTTCTCGTAACTCTACTCACATCAGCAATGTTTACAAAAGACGGTCTTGTTGGTATAGGGACTTCTACCCCATTCTCAATCATTGTGGCATTATACTTATACGGTACAGCTTGGTCCCAGTTGTAAGGCACAGGACCAGGCAGATAAATGGTCAAAGGAGCAACAGGTGCAGTCTGACTATCGTAAACGATCTCTACTGATTCAGGCAAATTGAATTGTGGTATTATAACATTCACTTCATCCTCCGGATCTCTGTCATACGTAATAGTGATAACTCTCTGGTCTAACAACTTCTGAATATCCTCCTTCACAATAGGACAATCAACCTCTCTTGAACAAAATTCACAAACATCATAATCATACTGATGCCTAACAAAGGCAAGTCTTCTTAAACTCTGATGTAACCTGATCAATGACTCTCTTATGTGTTCAACTTGAAAAACTCGAAACTTTTCCGGACAACCTTCCACCATATTCACTAAAGCTGCCCCATGTCGAGGCAAAGGATTATCTCTAACATTTGGATTAACATCCTTGAAAGACAAGATACCATTCTTAATAAACCTCTGCACGTCCGCCTTCAGAGCAAAGCAATTCTCAAGGTTGTGCCCCGGCGACCCTTGATGATATTCACAAAACTGATCCGCCTTGTACCACGGAGAAGTACTATTTGGTGCGACAGGAGGAGACTTTGTCGTTATGAGATTCTTTCTGATAAGATCAGGGAACAATTCAGTATAAGTCATAGGAATGGCATCGAACTGCGGTTTTCTTGGTGAACGATTCTGGTTGTTGAATGGATAAGCCTGTTGTCGAGGTTGCTGCTGAAATGGCCGTTGTTGAGTTGGTGGGGTTTGATGAACTGGGGTCATCAAAGCTGGGCGGACAACCGGAGTGACTGCCGCAACGTGAGAGTAACCTCTCCTAGGTCTACCTGGGAACAAAGCGCTGACATCCTGCTCTTTTCTTTTTGGGAAAACACTTCCAAACTTCTTAGTACTGCTAGACGGACTTCCTTCTTTAACCAAACGCCCTTCACGAATCCCTTCCTCTAACCGCATGCCCATGCTTACCATTTCGGTGAAGTCACTGGGTGCGCTGGCTATCATTCTCTCATAGTAAAAGGAACCTAAAGTCTTCAAGAATATCTTCGTCATCTCCTTCTCCTCAAGAGGTGGATAGATTTGAGCAGCAATTTCACGCCACCTCTGGGCGTACTCCTTAAAAGATTCTCTGTCTCTCTGCGACATCGCCCGGAGTTGATCCTTGTCCGGTGCCATGTCAACGTTGTACTTATACTGGTGGATAAAAGCTTCGCTAAGATCGTTGAAGTTGCGGATCCGAATACTGTCTAAACCCATATACCACTTTAGAGTAGCACCCGTCAAACTGTCTTGAAAATAATGAATCAACAAGTCATGATCATCGGAATACGTAGACATCTTTCTCACGTACATAGTCAAATGACTTCGAGGACACGAATCACCCTTATATCTTTCAAAGTCTGGCACTTTGAATTTTGCTGGAATCTTGACATTCGGAACTAAACAAAGGTCATGCGTGTTCTTCCCAAACAAATCCTTCCCCTTTAACGCTCTAAGCTCCTTCTGCATTTCTTGGAATTGGTCTTGAAATTCTTCCATTCTATCAAAGAGACCCAAACTTTCAGCAGGCTCGGCAGGATAAATAGGTTCATTCAAGTATGGCACGGAGTGAACCACAGGAGCGACAGTTGTCATTACCGGTTGCAGAAAAGGTGTTATAGACGGGATTACCGGCGGCATGGCAGTTGTCTCTGGTTGAGGAAGAGACAAAGCAGGTTAAAACAAAGGCTGTACGACAGGATGATACCCCTCTGGCACAAAGTTGTAAGGCATTCCCCACGGAAAACCTTTCGGCATCTGATGTTGAAGCGGATAGTTGATTTGAGTCACAGATGTTGGAACAGTGACAATCTCGGAAACCACTGGAGTTGAAGTCTGAATCTCAGCAACTGTAGTCGACGGCTGATTCTGAACAGCCATCAAACTTTCCACTAATGTAGTTAACTTTTCCATCTCGATACGAAGGGTAGCAACTTCCCCACGAAGCTCATGGTTTTTCTGTTCCAGATCTTCCATTTTCCTCTGACGATTGGCTCGAGTGTCGTATCGGTGAGACAGCTTGACAACCTTCGGAGTGGAAAAAGAAACAAGGATAAGACTCTAAAAAACATGTGAAGTGGAATGTCGGATGATGCATGATATGTGATGCAAATGATGATTCATTTTAATAGTTTCTCAAGGAACTTCAATAATTTTGCACGCATCAATGGTAAAGGAATTTGGAACAACAAAAACTCAATCCATTAATCAAAAGCGATAAATTACAACTTACAACTTTGGAACAGCAAAACAATAAATTACAACTTTGGGATAACAACCCAATAATAAAATCAGTAAACTACAACTTTGAAACATGAAGCCCATAATAAAGCAATAAATTACAACTTTGAAACATGAAGTCCATAATAAAGCAATAAATTACAACTTCGGAGCATGAAGCCCTTTTACAGAGTTTTTACAAAATGACATCAATAAAATAAAACTACGAACTAAAGATCACTCAGAATCCTCAGATGAAGGACCAAACACCAACTGTAACCGGAGCTTCCTGATCTTCTCTTCATAAAAGTCTTCCATCTCTTTCTTCTCAGCTACCAGTCGATCAATGATTTCCTTTTGTGGAATAGGAACAAGAGCAACGCTTACCGAACCTTCCCTCTTTCTCTTCCTTTCACGAGCATACTTCTTCAGTAAAGCATCCTTTTGACGAAGCTTCTCATCATGATCAACGAACCAGCCGTCTTGAATAAAGAGTAAATCCTCCTTTTCCTTTAGTTGTCGAGCCAGGACCCGATTCTCATATTCAGACATATTATACTTTTCTTTCCAAGCATCTCTCTCGGACTTCATCCTGGCCAGATTTCCTTGGTATTCTCCTATATTCGCGATAGGGATAACAACAGATGATGATGCAACGGTAGGGAATAAAGGTTTCTCAAGTTTATAGGGCATCTTGAGAGCACAAGCCCTAGCACGGACCCATTGTAGGTAAGGCTCCAAAGAAACGGCACCCCTATGTCCTAACATATCTCTCCCTTTCCTATGGATGTGGCGCCAAGCTCCTTCGATCTCCTTCTTAGCTGCCTGATGATCTTGTCCTTCCTGTAGAAAGAAACCACTCACGTGGATGTTGTTTGGCTTGTCCCTCATCGGGTATCCAAACTGACGGCGCGCGAGAACAGGGTTATAGTTAATTCCACCTTTCGTACCAAGAAGAGGCACGTTAGGAAAAGCACCACAACTATCGATAATCTTCACGTCATAGTAAACTCGATTATACCAATCAATGTCGAAATGAGTGAGAGCCATAATCTTTGGCGCCCAATGCGGCTCCTTCTCGAGATCCCAGAAAACATCAGACCCATGTAGATGCGAAACATACCACTGATACAGCAACGGTGCACAACAAATAATCATCCCTCCTTGATAAGAGTTTCGAAGATGGATGGAGTAGTAGGTATCTCCTAGCAGCGTAGGGACCGGATTTCCAATCAAGAAAATTCTGATGGCGTTGATATCCACAAACTTATCAACGTTAGGGAACAAGAATAGACCATAAGCGAGTAAAGCAAAGACGTCTTCAAAGGCAATAGTATCTTTTATCTCAGCGAAATGATGAGCTTTGCTCAACAAAAACTGCGCAGACAAGCCTCGGATTCCCCCTTTTGTAGTCATGTTCTCCTCTATCTCTGACTTCTTCAAGTGGGTGATGGTCACTATCTCGTGAAATTTGGGTTCCTCTTCTAATCCAGAAAAAGGAACACAGTCGGTGATCGGCAAACCAAGTATGTAGGAATACTCTTCTAAGGTGGGCATCAACTGGTAATCTGGAAAGGTGAAACATCGGTACAAAGGATCGTAGAATTGGACCAACGCATTAAGGATGCCTTCCTTCATCTTGCGCTTCATGAGAGGTGTGATCGATGGATCTGGAACTGACTGTTTAACGCTGGTTCGCGAAATGTCGCAGAAGTAAGAGTCGCCACCGTCTTTTATTTTCTCCAAATGGAAAGGACAAAAGCACAGAAAAATTCCTTATAGAGATTGCTCTCGGTTCGGGAGGTAGATTATAGAAAGGGAAGGTGTTAGCACCCTTTCTATCCATGGTTATCCATGGGCTCTTAGATACTTGCTCATTGTGTTTTCAAAATGGTTTGTTTGTTTTTCAACTGTGGGTTTTAAAAAAAGTTCTTTGAAAATTTCAGTTTGACTCTTGTATCAGTCCTCAAGAGTGTTTGAAAAGTTGCTTTCGAAAGCTTTTTGAAAAGGTGTCGGTGTGAAAAGTATTTTTTGATTTGTTTTGAAATTAGAGCAAGTATCTAGAGTCGTCTACCTACCCTAAGGAATTCGTCTGTGTAAATGTCCTTAAAGTAGTGCCATCCCACCATTGAGAGGTAGGTAGCACCACTGTTGGAGGTGTTCGGGTCAATTCGAGGGTTCGGGACATGGTGATCACCGGAGCAATAGGAAGACACCTTAGAAGCTACCCTCATGCCAGGTTCCCGGATCATGAGGACTTACTAAAACGTCCTCTACTCGACGATCACCTTTCGAGGGGAAAGGCAACAGTGAGGCGTACCCTAGGGGTGGTGTGTGATTCGTGTGTCATTTTCAGATATTTTGTCTTGTCATGTATTGGTGATCTACGCGTTGCTTTTATTTTTGACATTCATTTTTTCATGCAATAATTAACAGTTTAAAAGTTGCGGGAACATAAAAATCCTACGCTATTACAAAGGCGCGGGTCCACATCGCCAAATTAATCCAGGACCCGATTTGAAATAAAATAAAGATGCGAAAAAGATAAATGTCCTAATTATTCTATTACATGGCTTTGGGAGAATTACATGAAAAAGGAAATAAAATAAAAATGCGAGAATAAGTAAAATCGGGAATGCGAGGGCGTTGGACCCTTTTTAGGAAATTAAATTATAATTAACAAATTAAATTAAGTTAAATGAGAAAAGGAATTATTTTTGAGTTTTTCGTATTTATTGATTTTAATGAGAGAATTAAATGAAATTAAAAAGTTAATTAACCCTAATTCTAACTATTTTTATTTATTAAGAAATATGTTAAAGTTAAACCTAAGATTAATCTAATTATTTACATACAATTTTATTTACAAAAATAAATAATTAATTATTAGTAATGATAAAAGAAAATAAAAAAGAAAAAAGTCTTTTAAAACCCTAATTCTACAATTTTTTTAGTTTGTTAGAAAAAAGTCTTTTAATCTAATATATTTTTTATTTTGTGACTTTCTGATTTTTATTATTTTTTTATGTTATGAAAATATTGATTTAAAGAATTAAACTAAGACTAATTAAAACAAATAAAAATAGAAAAATATAAAGAGAATGAAAAAGCAAACCAATGGGGGTGTTGACCCCAATTTGGAGGTTAGGTTGTAGCAATCAGGCCCAATGATTTGAGGCCTTTGGTTGACTTTTCAGCGCGCGTATGGCACATCTGACTTATGCCCATGGTACTCTTCAGATCAGGGCCCTTGGATTGAGGTTATTGGCCATGTGGCAAGCCTGGATATTGAGTGTACGTTGAACCTCTGGAAGCGAGCTACATAGGAACATGGTTAGAAAAATAATATAGAGAAAGGGAGGGGACCTGGGAATCGAACCCAGGTCCCAACGCTTACCCATCCTTATGCCTGCCAACTGAGCTGCTTAGCGTGTTTATCATTATAGTGGAAAAGAAATAAAATATAAAACAATAATGTCCACTACGCTGGAACACTCAAAAACGCGCCAACGTTTAAATGGACCACTCAGAAGCCTACACGCATTGTCTTCCCCATCTGTTCTTCGTTTTGGCCTGAAAAACAAACTAGTTAGCGGGGGTTTTAAACCCCCACTAAGTGCTGCATACAAAAATAACGATTAGCACCCTGTTAATCATAAATTAATCGCGAGGTATGGAAACGATTGGTCATGAGCTTCTGATCTTGATGGTATAAGTATTGTTTCCTGATTTTTCCTTAAACGTAAAGCCCCAATTTTACAGTTTTGTAACCCTAGCAAGCTTTAATGGTAACTTCGCGTATAGGCAATAAAAACTCAATTAAACAGTATGGTTAGCTTCAGAGTGATAAGACTAGTACAAAACAAGCATTAGAAATCAAAAATATGGCATGAATGAAGAAACACGATTATGCAAAAAATGTGAAGCAGTTTGACTTCTATGTACCAATTCTTGATGCTATGGGCGTGGAAAAGTATTCAGTCAGGTTCAATGATGTCTTGGCAAGCTAATGGTGTGATTATTTTCCTTTGAATCGTGCTAGAAGGCAGTTTTCAGTTTTGATTTTTTTGACAAAAATGCAAACTTGGTTTTTCAGATGGGGCGCAGCTTAGAGGTCCTTGTGCATTAGGGTTTGCATCAGACTTATATGAGGGATGGATTAGGGTAAAGATTTGGATCCAAAACCCTTTGCATTGATGAAAGAAATATTTGATTTTCATGGCATATTTTCAAATCTTTTTTCATGTGATTTTGATGTCAATCATGGCCAAACCTTCCAATTTTGGGTATGCACGAATCTTGAGCCTTTAAGGAGAGTTTATTCTGCACAAAAAGATTTGAAAACCTTATTTTAGTATTTGTCATATTTTATTTTATTAAATGAATTAATAGTAATTAAAAATTCAAATAAATAAATAAAAATGATGAAATAAATCCCCTTTGGACCAAATGGTCGTGCATAGCCTTTGGATGATGAATCTTGGAAGAAAATGTGGCCCATTAGCAAATTTGAGGCATTTGAAGTAAAGTTGTCTTTTCAAAATTCCCAAAAATTTCCCAACTTCCACAAGGCATCTCTTGCTCAATTTTTAAGCTTTGATCATGTTCTTGGACATTTTGGAAAGGTCTTGAAGTCCTCTAACCAATGCATTTGGTCCCATGTCATTTTGATTTACCAATCTCAAGTTATGGCCTTTGACTTAAAGTCCCTTTTTGTTGACTTTTGAAAATGACCTATAATGTTGAAATTGATAACTTTTTGTGAGAGCATTTCTTGGACTTGAAGTGTGAAGAGGAGTTGTAGGAAATGTCTTTCTCTTCAAAATGAGCTTTGGATGGAATTTTTCTGATAATCCATGTGGAAGTTATGCCTTGGTCAAGTTACAGTTGACTTTTTCAACTGTCCAAATATGGAAACTTTTGCATCTTGAGACTTTTTGAGCCATGCCTTGAAAATCATGATCAAGAATTGATCAAATGATGTTTGTGGCTTCAAAATGAGATGTTGACCAAAAATTTGAACTTTTGACTGTCAAATGACCATTTTGCCCCTGCAGTTGACTGTTGGGCAATTAGGGTTTTTGACTGTGCAATTTTGTGCTGTAAGTCTTGAAACTTGGCATGAGGATGCTTGACCATATTTGTAGGCATGTGGGACTTGACTGGACCCTTGGAAACTTCATTTTCTTTGTTAGAACCAAAACCCTAATTTTTGACTGTTAGGAGGCCCTTGAACTGTGCAACCCTTGGGGAGATTTTGAAGCATGCTCTTTGCAATTCTTGAAGAATATGGGAGGGCAAATTTTGGGGTACAACAGTTGCCCCTGTTCAATCTTCTTAAACCTGAGGATGCAGATTGGCTGACGTGCCTTTCGTAATCCGAAGGTGGAAGATGATTGAACACTAGAGTGCCCAGAAATTTGCGCTCACATAGTAGTGTGATGGTGGGAATGGGCTTATAGATGCCATTTGGAGATAGGATGATGGGCTTATAGATGCCATGCTGAGAGGTGATGGATAAGTGGATGGGCTTATAGATGCCATCTGGATGTCGATCGCATAAGAGATTCCTTAGCGGGAACTTGCGTACCTGAAAAAGAAAATGATTACCTGGCCTGTTACAGGAGCTGGTCTTCAAACTCTTTGTATAGATGCGCCCTGACTGGTTACAGGAATTGAATCTGGAGCTTCAAAAGGTGATGAATGAACCAGGGATGGTTACTACCTCAACGGGGCGGTGAGAGAACCCTGAATGATTACTACCTCGACAGGAACGCTGAGAGAATATTGGATGACTTCAACCTCAACAGTGACACTGAGAGAATCCTGGGCGACTTCAACCTCAACAGTAACGCTGAGAGAATCTTGGGCGACTTCAACCTCAATAGTAACGCTGAGAGAATCTTGGACGACTTCAACCTCAATAGTAAGGCTGAGAGAATCTTGGGCGACTTCAACCTCAACAGTAACGCTGAGAGAATCTTGGATATCTTCTACTGAGTCTTCATCAGGAAAATCTTTTAGGGATCGATTTAACTGGACTAGAGAAGGCCTTTGACTGGATAAGAAACATGAAAATCTTAGGGTCGATTTAACTGAACCGGACAAGGTCTTGAAATCTTCAACTGGATAAGAAACAGGGAGATCTTAGGGTCGATCTGACTGAACCAGAGAAGGCCTTTGACTAGATAAGAAACAGAAAAATCTTAGGGTCGATTTAACTGAACCGGACAAGGTCTTGAAATCTTCAACTGGATAAGAAACAGGGAGAACTTAGGGTCGATCTGACTGAACCAGAGAAGGCCTTTGACTGGATAAGAAACAGAAAAATCTTAGGGTCGATTTAACTGAACCGGTCTAGGTCTTGAAATCTTCAACTGGATAAGAAACAGGGAGATCTTAGGGTCGATCTGACTGAACCAGAGAAGGCCTTTGACTGGATAAGAAACATAAAAATCTTAGGGTCGATTTAACTGAACCGGACAAGGTCTTGAAATCTTCAACTGGATAAGAAACAAGGAGATCTTAGGGTCGATCTGACTGAACCAGAGAAGGCCTTTGACTGGATAAGAAACAGAAAAATCTTAGGGTCGATTTAACTGAACCGGTCTAGGTCTTGAAATCTTCAACTGGATAAGAAACAGGGAGATCTTAGGGTCGATCTGACTGAACCAGAGAAGGCCTTTGACTAGATAAGAAACAGAAAAATCTTAGGGTCGATTTAACTGAACCGGTCTAGGTCTTGAAATCTTCAACTGGATAAGAAACAGGGAGATCTTAGGGTCGATCTGACTGAACCAGAGAAGGCCTTTGACTGGATAAGAAACAGAAAAATCTTAGGGTCGATTTAACTGAACCGGACAAGGTCTTGAAATCTTCAACTGGATAAGAAACAGGGAGATCTTAGGGTCGATCTGACTGAACCAGAGAAGGACTTTGACTGGATAAGAAACAGAAAAATCTTAGGGTCGATTTAACTTAACCGGACAAGGTCTTGAAATCTTCAACTGGATAAGAATCAGGGAGATCTTAGGGTCGATCTGACTGAACCAGAGAAGGCCTTGAAATATAGCTTGAGAACTTAACCGGATCTTTCCTGAAAGGCAAAGGTCAATCATATGCAATGCATGATATGGATCAAGCAATGAGGTTCTCAACATAAATGAGATTTGTAAGATATGATGCATATATGCATGCTATGATATATGGAAGTGCGATGTTTATGAATGTGTCTTTGTCGTCTAGGAAAGTAAATCCTCGACGGGTGCCGGGAAATCACTCCCGGGCTGATGTTGAAGAGTAGATTTTTGGCTTCCACTGGGGGCGATAGTTGCAAGAATACCGGTAGGAGAAGATAACTCCATTGGGGAATAAAATTGGCGAATGGAATATTCTCCGGGGAAAAAGTACTCTAGCGATCTTGCTTGGGAATAATACTCTGTGGGGAGAGAGATGTTTTGCTGAAATGTTGATGGTAACTTTGCTGGGAATTCCGTTGTTATGTTGGAAGTGTTGATAGACTTCGCTGGGGATAAGAAGACTTTACCGAGGACGATCTTTCCGCGGCTTTTGGCTGAGGATAACCCAGTTATATCCCGGTAGGGAAATAACTCTTTGAATAAAACCGGGAGACGCGTTCGTGCTCTACGGGGATAAGCTTCTAGAATCTACTGGGGATAAGCTTACTGCTTGGGGATATGAATTCCAACTTTCCTGGGGAAACTGGATTGGGCTTTCCTGGGAAGTTTTGAACTGTATCGGGGAAGTGACTCCATTGAATGTTTGATATACCACCGGGGAGCAATCTTTAGGTCAAGACTGTCGGGGATGCTTGTTAAGAGTGTCTATATATCGTGCTGGGGAATGTTGAGATCTGCTGGAGGATACCCAACTTCCTTAAGACTGATAATGGCTTTGCTTGGCGAGAGTGTATGGACTTGCTGATTCACTCTCTGGGGAGTTAAGATGTATTGGTTATGTTCTTTAGCTGAACATCCCTTGGTACCTTGGCGGACAGAGCAATTAGATCGTTTGGACAACTCATCATTGCCCCTGCTTCTGAGGTGGGAGAGGAAGACCTGTGAGGTGCTGATAGTTGTTGATGGACAAACCTTCTTCTGGTAGGCAGGTGACAAGATGACAGAACATAGTCGCACGCTTTGATCCCTAACTTTTGCCTGGACCGCCCTTTCGGGTTTTCAGTCCACCGGGATACCCATTTTTGCCCAAGCCGCCTTTTCAGGTTTTCGACTTGCCGGGTGTACAGATTTTTTCATTTCATCCCTTCATTTTGCCCGAACCCTTTTGGTTCGCCGGGAAGCCCTAATTTTTGCCTAGGTATGTCAACCTAGCGGGTCTTTGATTGTGCGGAGTATTCTTTCGACTATGTCCACGCTCTTGGGATGTAGGGAGTTTCCCCTGTCAGAAATGTTTTGTCATGCCACCAGAAGGTGTTTGATCAGGCAAGATTCGTTGCTGGAATGCCCCAGGTGACGGACAATGACTAGGCCATGCCCCTTGATTGGAAGTGCTTTTGTTCATTAGACATTCGTCGTGCGAATTTCCCTGCTGTTCAAACAAATAGTCATATGCAAACAATGTTATATAAAAAATGCAAAGCTTATGTCTGTCTTGAAGATTTTGAAAATGCATTCTTTTTCATAAAACAGGTGAATGTTTGTAAAACGTGATGTCAACTCCGTATTTACCGTAAGCCTTAAGGAGTCAGGATACCTTTCGTAACAGTATGCTTTCGAACTAACCCATGCTTCAGCTAGGACTTTTGAGGGTTATAACGTGGCCTGGTTCATGGTTTAAGAAACAAAGGGTAAAGGCTCAAATTTTATTTGTACCCACCCGTTCTTCATGATGTTCTTCAAACCTAAGCTCAGTTGATCGTGCATTAGACCTTATTTGAGTCTTTGTCCTGACGCTCCAATGATGGTTCAAATATTGATGATTTATTCTGAATAGGCAGTCATTCCTTTTTGTTATTGTTGAGGGTTTGTATGACCTCTTTCTTTTGATTTTGCTATCCCTAAATTTTGCCTGGACTGCTTCTTTCGTGATTACAGTCAGCGGGATGCCCCAGTTTTGTAAGTCTCCTTCATAGGTTTTGACTTAATGGGTTCTTATTTCGAAAGATAATGACTGCCTTTCTTTATTGATTGTTTGGAACCAACACTGTCTTTCTTTGTTTTGTAAGGACCTCTTTGGTGCCATTTGTTATGCACCTGGATCAACTGAGAAGACTACCCTGCCCCAGGTTATGATTAAGGGTTTTAAATTTCGAAAAGAAAAACTCCTACTTCTTTGGCTCAGAGGGGTTGACGAGGGATTATCTTCCTTATAACTCCAGTGTTTAGGGATTGAAACAATGCCTGTACCTCATCAGCGGGGTCTGTTCAAAAGCATACTGTAGATTGTGGTATCGTTTTCGTCATCCTCCCTCAAGAGGCTTAGAATTATTAACCGAGCGTTGATCATCAGAAAAAATATGAAAATAATTTGCATATAGTGAATACGAATATATTGCTTCAAAATAGACATATGCGATGCATTAATGAAATAACAACGTTTAACATGAGTAAATGTTTGAACAAAAGAAAATTACAACTTGAAAATCCTAATGAACAAAAGTCTTTTCATCTTCAGGGCTCGTTACTTCAAGTGGTGAGCCTTGGAGGGATGGTAGAAAAACTCAGCCTGACCATCTTGTGTGAACTCCAATGCTCCTTCATCAATCAGGTCCTGGATCTTGTTCTTCAGGGCCCAACACTCATTTGTATCATGTCCTGGACTGGCAGAGTGGTAGGCACACCTTTTATTGGGATGATAGGTAGGAGATGCTGTATTGAGGTTCCGGGGATGAGCCCTTAATGTGATCAGATTCAATCTCAGCAGGCGTTGCAGAGCCTGAAACAACGACATATTGAGCTGGGTGAATTGCCTCCTGGGCTTGTCTGGCTGAAGCTGGTGAGGTTGATGTTGAATCTGTGACGCTGGAGCCATTTGAGGAGCTCCCCCCTTATCTCCTTGTCTCAAAGATGATTGAATGATGACTGGCTCTTTACCCTTAGATGCTTGCCCCAGTTGGTTACCCCGAAGCAGTTGGTTGACGAGAACCCCGAGCTCATCTTGTCTTTGAGCTAAACCTTGAATGGCAGTCACCTGCCCCAGCATCTGGGCTTTCATTGTATCCACTTCAGCTTGCAGATGTTTCAGCCGTTCGTCCTCGGCGCTGTTCCTGACCAAAGTCTCCATGAGAAGTGCTCTCAGCTCCTCCTGCCCCTTGGATAGGTTCAGGAGGATTTCCCCGAACCGAGTCTCTTGAGCAAGAAGGTCCTGGTTATCTTGTTGGGAAGCCATTGCTGAAATAAACAGCGAAGATGGTAAGCAACCTGTCAAAAGGGTACCTGTTATGCAATGATATGTATGTATATATATGCAATGTTTTCAAGGATCTCGCGGGGTAAACAGGAAAAATGTTAGAGTTTGCATTCTATAGCTTGATTGAAGGAGCTTCATGTTGTTGAGAGTCCTTCTTCAAGGGTCAAAGGCTCACCATATCCAGTGGGTCATAGCCCCTGACTCAAATTATCAACCTTGGCTAGAGGAAAATAAATCCCCTTTGCCCCTTGCTAGACATTTTGATTCATCATGACCTGCATCACAGACCCTTGAGATCCTTGAAATGGGTTAGTCCTTATGCAGGATGTATGCAATGGCATGATGTCATGATGTTATGCTATGCGTGGAGTGATGTAAGTAGGCCCTGTAATGAGTCCCAATTAAGAACTGTTAAACCTGCAAGGAACTCAAGTGTCAGATAACAAGCATGCAAATAGTCAAGTTTGAAGGCACACAAGTCACACAAGGAGCCCTTAGATTTTAGGCCAGCATGGGGGTCTGGGGTACTACCCTCTTGAAGTTGGTGGGCTCAACCTGTCCTATCAGAAGTAACTGGGTTTTAAGGGTCCCAATATCACTGGATTGCTTTCATTGTTCATCGTTTCGATTTAGCCACTGAATTGGCGACCAAAATATTCCAAGAAAACAACCCTCAATTGAGTGTAGTATCGAGTATCAACCAACCTCGGACTGCACCAAAGTCAGTTATCTCACTACCCTAAAGAGGCCAAGATGGTTTAATTAAGGTTCCTAAGGTCAGTTGATGCTTCACGACACCACGCGGAGGCCCCGTACTCTCCTTGACTAAACTCAAGGGTTACCGGTACACACCAAAGTGCCACATCAACATAGCAGACTGTTTCAACCATGTCGGTATACCCCGCACAGTTCCCTCACAGCCTTGTTGCTACTTTCTAAGAAGGTATCCCCAGATCCGGGTTAGGATCTATAGGACTCCCAAGACAGTCCCACAATAATAAAGCAAACAAGTCAAAGCAATTGAAAACACAAGTGATCCTAGTCCTAAGGTACACCTCACTTTAAGTAAATCCCCAGCAGAGTCGCCAGTTCTGTGATCGGTGGATCTGGAACTGACTGTTTAACGCTGGTTCGCGAAATGTCGCGGAAGCAAGAGTCACCACCGTCTTTTATTTTCTCCAAATGGAAAGGACAAAAGCACAAAAAAATTCCTTATAGAGATTGCTCTCGGTTCGGGAGGTAGATTATAGAAAGGGAAGGTGTTAGCACCCTTTCTATCCATGGTTATCCATGGGCTCTTAGATACTTGCTCATTGTGTTTTCAAAATGGTTTGTTTGCTTTTCAACTGTGGGTTTTAAAAAAAGTTCTTTGAAAATTTCAGTTCGACTCTTGTATCAGTCCTCAAGAGTGTTTGAAAAGTTGCTTTCGAAAGCTTTTTGAAAAGGTGTCGGTGTGAAAAGTATTTTTTGATTTGTTTTGAAATTAGAGCAAGTATCTAGAGTCGTCTACCTACCCTAAGGAATTCGTCTGTGTAAATGTCCTTAAAGTAGTGCCATCCCACCATTGAGAGGTAGGTAGCACCACCGTTGGAGGTGTTCCGGTCAATTCGAGGGTTCGAGACATGGTGATCACCGGAGCAATAGGAAGACACCTTAGAAGCTACCCTCATGCCAGGTTCCCGGATCATGAAGACTTACTAAAACGTCCTCTACTCGACGATCACCTTTCGAGGGGCAAGGCAACAGTGAGGCGTACCCTAGGGGTGGTGTGTGATTCGTGTGTCATTTTCAGATATTTTGTCTTGTCATGTATTGGTGATCTACGCGTTGCTTTTATTTTTGACATTCATTCTTTCATGCAATAATTAATAGTTTAAAAGTTGCGGGAACATAAAAATCCTACGCTATTACAAAGGCGCGGGTCCACATCGCCAAATTAATCCAGGACCCGATTTGAAATAAAATAAAGATGCGAAAATGATAAATGTTCTAATTATTCTATTACATGGCTTTGGGAGAATTACATGAAAAAGGAAATAAAATAAAAATGCGAGAATAAGTAAAATCGGGAATGCGAGGGCGTTGGACCCTTTTTAGGAAATTAAATTATAATTAACAAATTAAATTAAGTTAAATGAGAAAAGGAATTATTTTTGAGTTTTTCGTATTTATTGATTTTAATGAGAGAATTAAATGAAATTAAAAAGTTAATTAACCCTAATTCAAACTATTTTTATTTATTAAGAAATATGTTAAAGTTAAACCTAAGATTAATCTAATTATTTACATACAATTTTATTTACAAAAATAAATAATTAATTATTAGTAATGATAAAAGAAAAGAAAAAAGATAAAAGTCTTTTAAAACCCTAATTCTACAATTTTTTTAGTTTGTTAGAAAAAAAACATTAAAGTTAAATCTAAATTTAAAACTAAATTAATTAATAAGATTTTTTACAAAATAACATTAAATAAAATATATTTTTTATTTTGTGACTTTCTGATTTTTATTATTTTTTTTATGTTATGAAAATATTGATTTAAAGAATTAAACTAAGACTAATTAAAACAAATAAAAATAGAAAAATATAAAGAGAATGAAAAAGCAAACCAATGGGGGTGTTGACCCCAATTTGGAGGTTAGGTTGTAGCAATCAGGCCCAATGATTTGAGGCCTTTGGTTGACTTTTCAGCTCGCGTGTGGCACATCTGACTTATGCCCATGGTACTCTTCAGATCAGGGCCCTTGGATTGAGGTTATTGGCCATGTGGCAAGCCTGGATATTGAGTGTACGTTGAACCTCTGGAAGCGAGCTACATAGGAACATGGTTAGAAAAATAATATAGAGAAAGGGAGGGGACCTGGGAATCGAACCCAGGTCCCAACGCTTACCCATCCTTATGCCTGCCAACTGAGCTGCTTAGCGTGTTTATCATTATAGTGGAAAAGAAATAAAATAAAATAAAAATAATGTCCACTACGCTGGAACACTCAAAAACGCGCCAACGTTTAAATGGACCACTCAGAAGCCTACACGCATTGTCTTCCCCATCTGTTCTTCGTTTTGGCCTGAAAAACAAACTAGTTAGCGGGGGTTTTAAACCCCCACTAAGTGTTGCATACAAAAATAGCGATTAGCACCCTGTTAATCATAAATTAATCGCGAGGTATGGAAACGATTGGTCATGAGCTTCTGATCTTGATGGTATAAGTCTTGTTTCCTGATTTTTCCTTAAACGTAAAGCCCCAATTTTACAGTTTTGTAACCCTAGCAAGCTTTAATGGTAACTTCGCGTATAGGCAATAAAAACTCAATTAAACAGTATGGTTAGCTTCAGAGTGATAAGACTAGTACAAAACAAGCATTAGAAATCAAAAATATGGCATGAATGAAGAAACACGATTATGCAAAAAATGTGAAGCAGTTTGACTTCTATGTACCAATTCTTGATGCTATGGGCGTGGAAAAGTATTTAGTCAGGTTCAATGATGTCTTGGCAAGCTAATGGTGTGATTATTTTCCTTTGAATCGTGCTAGAAGGCAGTTTTCAGTTTTGATTTTTTTGACAAAAATGCAAACTTGGTTTTTCAGATGGGGCGCAGCTTAGAGGTCCTTGTGCATTAGGGTTTGCATCAGACTTATATGAGGGATGGATTAGGGTAAAGATTTGGATCCAAAACCCTTTGCATTGATGAAAGAAATATTTGATTTTCATGGCATATTTTCAAATCTTTTTTCATGTGATTTTGATGTCAATCATGGCCAAACCTTCCAATTTTGGGTATGCACGAATCTTGAGCCTTTAAGGAGAGTTTATTCTGCACAAAAAGATTTGAAAACCTTATTTTAGTATTTTTGTCATATTTTATTTTATTAAATGAATTAATAGTAATTAAAAATTCAAATAAATAAATAAAAATGATGAAATAAATCCCCTTTGGGCCAAATGGTCGTGCATAGCCTTTGGATGATGAATCTTGGAAGAAAATGTGGCCCATTAGCAAATTTGAGGCATTTGAAGTAAAGTTGTCTTTTCAAAATTCCCAAAAATTTCCCAACTTCCACAAGGCATATCTTGCTCAATTTTTAAGCTTTGATCATGTTCTTGGACATTTTGGAAAGGTCTTGAAGTCCTATAATCAATGCCTTTGGTCCCATGTCATTTTGATTTACCAATCTCAAGTTATGGCCTTTGACTTAAAGTCCCTTTTTGTTGACTTTTGAAAATGACCTATAATGTTGAAATTGATAACTTTTTGTGAGAGAATTTCTTGGACTTGAAGTGTGAAGAGGAGTTGTAGGAAATGTCTTTCTCTTCAAAATGAGCTTTGGATGGAATTTTTCTGATAATCCATGTGGAAGTTATGCCTTGGTCAAGTTACAGTTGACTTTTTCAACTGTCCAAATATGGAAACTTTTGCATCTTGAGACTTTTTGAGCCATGCCTTGAAAATCATGATTAAGAATTGATCAAATGATGTTTGTGGCTTCAAAATGAGATGTTGACCAAAAATTTGAACTTTTGACTGTCAAATGACCATTTTGCCCCTACAGTTGACTGTTGGGCAATTAGGGTTTTTGACTGTGCAATTTTGTGCTGTAAGTCTTGAAACTTGGCATGAGGATGCTTGACCATATTTGTAGGCATGTGGGACTTGACTGGACCCTTGGAAACTTCAATTTCTTTGTCAGAACCAAAACCCTAATTTTTGACTGTTAGGAGGCCCTTGAACTGTGCAACCCTTGGGGAGATTTTGAAGCATGCTCTTTGCAATTCTTGAAGAATATGGGAGGGCAAATTTTGGGGTACAACAAGAGGTATAATGGACCCATACTTTCTCTGAAAATCCGTCGGGCTCTCGATCTTAGGAATCAAAATCTTCAGTTCTTCAATCTCGGGCTCCTTAAAACTAAAACTCCGAGTGTTTCTCCTTCCAAATTCCATAATAACCTGAGATGTCTGCAAAATCATTCCTAAGTTCCTTGAAAAACAAGTTTTTTTACAAAAATGTTGATGAATGCATGAATGAATGATAATGCAACAGTTACACATAAGTTTGCAAACATGGGGTTCAAAGGTTCAACGTTCAGCACGGAGTCGAGGGTAAAGCCCACCCCAAGGTATGTACTAATGGGTCAATCACACCTGTAAGACAAGGTTCTAAGAGTTCCCAGAGTCTACATTCCTCCTTCGGATATTACCAACGTCTTGATTACTCAATAATTAGCAATATTCTCAAGAGAAACTCGTCTGAGCGTAGCATTGCGTAACAACTACTTCCGAATTACTCCGTTATAGTCTCCGCGCTACACCTAAAAAGGCCAAGATGGGTTAGGGTTCTACGGTCCTCAACTTCTCGGGCTCCTAGGTCGAAAATAATAATGTCTCCCCGATTACTCGGTAAACAAATATTAAGTTCAAGAGGGCCTTCCATTGAGTGGGGGATCTCAGGCCTCCTTCTTCGGGATTACTCCCTCAAAGTTAACATGACTGTACCGCCCGTCCTATTCTTAAGTGTAACTTAATCCGGGTATAGGATTCGTCCTTTGCAAAAAACCCAAACACCCCAATTTAAACACATAATCAGACAAATCAAATAATAATAAAACAGATAAAACAAATTAGGCTTAACCCACTTAGGGATGGACCAGCAAGAGGTCAATCTGTCCCCAGCAGAGTCGCCAATTCTGTAGTGATAAAAAATGTAGCGGGGTAAATCGGAGATCGAATTATTGATTAATTCGTCTCACAAAAGCAAGAGTCGCCACCGCGCTTTATTATTTCCAAGGGAAAAGGGGAAAGAGCGAAATAAAACCCTAAATATGCAATGTAAATAATACTTTTTAAAAGTAACAAAAATACAAGGCGTTTTTGAAAAGAGATCTATGGTTCGGGGGTTGGTTATACAATGGGAAGGTATTAGCACCCAACGTATCTATAGTACTCTATAGGAACCTTTTGAAATATCTGTTTATTAAAATGTTCGTTTGATTAAAAATAAATTGTTTTGGCCGAAAAGGGGTACGGACGGGTTTTTGAAGATACGACGACCTAATGTCGAGGTTTTTGCTTAAAAGGTATGAGTTTGAAAAGATTGGATATTTGGGGGAAAATTGTCTTAAGTTTTAATGAGATGAAAAATATTCGCGTGATCGGACTTGAGGACATGAAGTCAACAAATTTAATCGTTTTTCCCTTGGATTTAGACGTAAACAGAATAATCATGTAAATATGAAATAATTGAACAGAAAATTATGCGGATAATGATTAAATAGCGACAATTAAACAATAGACTAAATGGTGTGAACATGCATTTTTTTATATTTGTTTAATATATACAAAACAAGAGAATTAATTAAGAAAATATTATATTTTTTAAGGCTTTTATATGTTTCTATTTTTTTATGTTTTTTTAATATTAATATAAGATATTGCTTTAAGAATTATTAAATAATTAAACTAAATTAAAACTTTAAAATTATTAATTTTAAGTCTAATTAAAAGGGGGAATACCAAAATTACCAAATTAATCCTAAAGTTAATAAAATTGGTCACCTTATTAAAATTGTTTAATTAAATTATCCTATTTGATTAAGTTACTAATTAATTAAACTAAATTAGTAATAGTTCTAAAAACTAAAAAAAGAATAAATAGAAAAAAAGTGTATTAGAAAAAAAAAGGTTAGATGAGCAATTTATATGGGCCAAAGGGTTCTGAGGGCCACAAGACAAAGAGACAGGGAAGGGGGGTGTATAAGCAGTTCGTTGGGCTTAGGGGAGGTAAACAGGGTTAAGTCCAAACATCTTTCAATTTTGTTTTAGGGTAAACATAATTTGGTTTAGGGAAAAAAGGATTAGGGTTTACACAGAAACGGCGCTTGTTCATCCTCACTTCGTCTTCTTTCGTCTTTCTCATGCCCGATTCTGCATTTTCCTCAGCCTAAGGCCACCGGCATCTCAATCTCCTCTACCCTCCACGAAAGTGCCACGGTGACGGATTAGGTAACAATTCCAATTTTTATTTCGCTAGGGGTTACTGCATGTCATGGTTTTCGCCTATTCTGATTCTTATTCGTTTTTTCCACATGATTATTTGAGGTATTGAAAGAAAAGAAAGATGATCATTACCTGGAGATGGAGGAGGAGGGTTGAGTGCGTAGGAGGGCTTTGACGGCAAGGTGACAGCGGTGATGAAGCTTCTGCTTCCTGGTTTGCGTTTCTGATTCTCTTTTAGTGGTTTGATGATGACAGTTGAAAACCCTTTATGATATCTTTTCTTCTTCTTCCTATGCTTCGCTTCGTATACTCCTGTTTGCCTTGTTGCTTGCTTATGATGCCTCTGAATGCTTGAATGTTGCCTCTAAATGCTTGAATGCTACTGTTGAAATGTTTGTTTTGACTAGCTTCTTTTCTTCTTCTTCTCGCCTTGCTACTTCTCGCCTTGCTACTGTATGCTTTTTAATGGCCAATGATGAACATATCTGATGCCTTTGTGTTTGGACATGTTACTATTGAAATGTTTTGACATTGGTTTGATAAAAAGCTTGCATTGTTCTGGGTTTTGCTTTGGTTGGATGGACAGGGGTTATGGTTTTAGGCCATTGTCTTGACAGGTTTTATGGTTCTTTAGGCCATAAGGGTGTACTGGTTTTGCAGGTTTATTGGTTTTGATATGGTTTGAGGTTTGATGGTTTAGGCCATTACAGATTGTACTGGTTTTGCAGGTTTATTGGTTTTGATATGGTTTGAGGTTTGATGGTTTAGGCCATAAGGTCGTGTTTAACAGGTTATGGAACAGGTTGGTGGTTTATGAGATAGCAGGTTCTTTATGGTTTAGGCCATGTTGGTTTGATGGTTTAGGACATAAGGTTGGAGAGTTTGAAAAGGTTTTATGGTTTAACAGGTTATGGAACAGGTTTTTGATGATTGAGGTTTCAAGGCTCAAAGCTTTGAAATGGTTTATGCAGGTTATGTTTATGTTGATGGCAGGTTTCTTGAGAACTTTGAGAATTGGTTTGTATATGTTTGATTTTTGGTTTTTGGAAAGGCCCTTAGACAGGTTGAACTCTTGAATTTTTTAAAGGGTTTTTGGTTGTTGTTATAACAGTTGCTGGCTTCCCTCTTGGAGGTTTTCGTTAGCAGGTTGTATATTTTTAATATTTTCTTTGATGCCTCTGCACTTCATACTGTTTTATCAGTTTTGTTTCTATTCTTCTTTCATGCTTTCTTTTCTTATTGACTGTGTTACTGCAGTTTGTTTGTTATCCTCTTCTGCCTAAACCAAAACCTGTAAAACCACACTACTTCCTCTCTTCTCTCTCTTAGTACATTTGACAATAAAATGATATGTACTTTATCTGTTCTGAAAAAGCAATAATGCTGGAAAATGATGTAAAAAAAGGAAAATACATTGCTTGCAAATTGGTTTTGACTGCACATTCTTCTCTTTGTCTCTTGCATTTGTACAGTAGAGGAGCCTATTGTTTTGGCATCTTCCTATATGCATGGCATGTTTACGTTGGCTTTGGTTTTGAAAATGCATATGTGACTTGCATATGTTGTTGCTATGTATATGATGTTAATTTTTTGGTATGCTATTTTGACAAACAATTGAATTTATGCATATGCTGTTTGAAATATGCAGTGGACTTTTTGAAAATGCAATTGATTTTTTTAATTATGCAGTTTTGAAAACAAAAATGAATTTGTGCATCTTTAAATTGTGCATTCATTTTGAAAATAAAAATTCATCCCTTTTTGTGAACCGGGAGAAATCCCGTGATTTGCAAAAAGGGTAAAAACTGATTCCAGCCGTTTGCTTTTAATGATGAACACTAAAAATAATTTTCTGCTTTTAATTATTTATTTATTTCTGACTTTTTCTTTTAATTGTTTTGCAGGTAAAATTAAATGAGCAGACAAAGAAACATTGGATAGAAGATGAAGATTTAGAATTTAGGAAAAATTAGAATAGTTTTTATTTTACTTTAAGCATTTTATATAATTGTTATTGTAAATATTTTGTAAATAATACAATATTTAAATAACAATTGTAATAATTAGAATAAAGTAAATAAAATTCCAATATTTTACCAATTAATTCTTTCTTCTTTCCAATTATTTATTTATCGTTTATAATTCTTTAAATTATATAGTAACTGAAAATCAATTTCAATTACTTAAATTCAGAATAATAAACAAATAAATAAACATCATTGATCAATTAATAACTTCAATTATTTACTTCATTATTTTTAATTCTTCTAAATTATAATAACTGAAAATAAAATTTCAACTATTTAAACTTAGAACAATAAATAATTAAATAAACATTGCTTGATCAATTAATAAACTCCTTTTCAAATGTTTATTTCATTATTCATAAATCTTTAAATTATATAATAACTGAAAACAAATTCCAATTATTTAAATTTAGGATAATAAATAATTAATAAACATTGTTTTAGCATTGATCGATTAATAAATTTAGCGTTCAAAAAATAAACAGCTCTCGACTCGAAAAAGTTATGAATTTTAAAAATCAATAGATCAAAACACTTGCAATGTAACGATGCAGATGGGAGATGGTATCTTAGGTCAAAATTTGGGGTACAACACCCTTAAACACAATATTTTGTTCAGTATGTTCAATTATGCAGCAAGTGTTTGTGAAATTAACTTTATAACCCTTGTCACACAATTGAATAATACTTAACAAATTGTGTTTAAGCCCCTCTACTAAATGGACATCAGAAATAGTAGTTGTAGAGGGATTACCTACACTACCTTTACCGAGTATTGCTCCTTTGTTATTGTCTCCATAAGTAACATATCCTTTCTTCTTTGTTTTAAAGTCAATGAAGAGCGATATTTCACCTGTCATGTGCCTTGAGCATCCACTGTCTAGAAACCATCTTCTATCCACGTATGTAAGACACTTATCCTGCAATATCAAAAGAGAGAGGTAGGTATCCAATTTTCATTGGGTCTGTGTGGGTAAGTGGTAAAATGGTTGCCTTTAGGCCTCCATTGGTAAATGCCTTTAGGAACAAGAAATCTCCTAAACTTGCATTTCTCAATGGTGTGACCAACATGACAACAATAATGATATAAACCATGATGATGGATTTTCTTACTTTTTCTCATTGAATCCTTTGGAATATTTTCTACAAAAGAATATTTTTCATATGGTGGATTCAAAGTTTTCTTAAAAAGCCTAGGTTCAAAGGAAAAAGTAACCTTGGGCTGTAAAGCTTTTTCCAATTTGGCATTAAGAGTTCTAACTTATTGTTGCCAAATATGAAAAACTTCACAGTCCCTTCTTGGAATACATCCTATTACATCCTTATCTTTAGAACTTTCTGCAATACTAGATTTTAGATACTCTAAGTCTTTTTCAGCCTTATAGACTTTACCTTCCAAAAAGGAAAATATTTGTTTATCGGAGGATAACCTCTTAAAAGTGTATTTAGCTTTGTTATGCAGTTTTCAAAATCTATTTTCAGTTTAGAAAAAGACATAGAAGAAAAATTGTTATATTAGGCTTGTCTTACTTTATTGTCGTGGTTGTTCTTCTTGTGGTAGGACTGATTTTTGGTATGTGCCATGAGACATAAGTTTGCATTCTCATAACTATCACTTGAGCTGTCATCGTTTGATGAATCACTCTCGGTTTCCCATGCAATGTAAGCTCTTCTTTGTTTATTGAACTTATTTTGTGGAGATTTTCCTTTGTCCTTTTTCATCATTGGACAATCTGGTTTGTAGTGCCCAACTTTACCATAATTAAAGCAAGGTCCTTTATCTCTATGCTTCTTATTCTCTTATTGTCTTGGTTCTTTGGACTATTTTCTAAAATTTATGAGATTCTTATCGGAGTGCTTGATTCCATTCTTTCGAATAAACCTAGTATATCTCCGAACAAAGAGTCCCATTTCTTCATCATACGAATCTTTGTCACTACTTGAGTCACTATCATTTTTCTCTTTGTGTGAGGACTTAGAGATAGAAGCCATAAGAGCTATTAACTTCTTCTCACCCTCCTTGTCTCTATTCTTCTCCTTTTTACTCTTTTTCTCATTCTTTTCAAGACTTTCCAGTTCTTGTTGATGTTCTTCTAGCTTGCCAAATAGATTTGTAATGGTAAGCGTAGTGAGGTCACTGGGTTCCTTGGTAGCTATTACTTTAGGTTGTCATTCCCTGCTAAGACATCTCAGAATTTTGTTAGTAGCAATTTCATTGGAAACAGGTTTTTCAAGTGCATTCAAACGACTGATGAGATGAATGAATCTCCTTTGCATGTCAGATAGAAATTCTCTTTGTTTCATGTGAAAGAGCTCGAACTCTTGATTGAGTGTGTTAATGCGGGACTGTTTAACTTCAGTAGTTCCCTCATGGGAAATTTCTAAAGCATCCCACATTTCTTTAGCAGTCGTGTAATGATACACCCGATAATACTCATCAACACCAAGTGCTAAAATTATCATATTTCGGCCTCTCCAATCGCTCAACCACTTCTTTTCATCTATTTCATTCCATTGATCCTCAGGTTTAGGTACCATAGCACCTGCATCATTCCTCATGGTAATTTGAAAAGGACCATTTTGAATAGAAGTCCATACATTCCTGTCAATGGAATTTATGTGTACTCACATGCAGTCTTTCCAGTAGCCATAGTTTTCACCATTAAAAACAGGAGCTCTATTATACGCCCCATTTGGTTCAAAAGCCATAGTGTTACTATTAGACACAAAGCACCATCGTACCGACACTCTGATACCACTTGTTATACGGTGTGTCAAGTGATCAAGAGGGGGGGGGGGTGAATAGATCACCTCCTTATTTATCAAGGATTTAAAATCTTTGTTAAAGTTTATTAAAAACAACGGAAAACCAAGGTCTCGAATCGACTTCTGTCTATTTTGAATTGACTACTAGAAAACTGGACATACGATAAACTTGCTGCATTTTTATTAAGATGAAATAGATGAAATTTAACATAAATCAAATGTACATTTTACTATGCTTATCACAAGAATGCTATTTCCAATGAACAAAAATTTGCAAGCAATTTTGTTGAACAGTTGGCGTATGCTTGTTCGATGATCAACAAAAATGATGGTTTTGTAAAAGAGTTTTGTGATACGGTGGCAGAACCGACTATTTATACTGGTTTTGCATTTTTTGTTTGCAAATGTTGCGATAAGCAAGAGTCTCCACCGACTTTTCTTTTATACAAATTAAGGAAAGGGTGAAAAGAATAGGAAAAGACCTTTTCGAGAATTTTCTAAGTAAGGGGTTAGATTATGGAAAGGGAAGGTGTTAACACCCTTTCTATCTGTAGTTTTCTACGGGCTATAAGATGCTTAGCTCATTTTTTGAAATACCTTGTGCTTTGTGTTTTTTTTAAAAGTAGTTAAAAATGCCTTAGTGCGGTGATTTGCTTTATGATAACTCTTGTATCAGTCCTCAAGAGTGTTGACAAAGTGAATGTTTTTGAAAGTGTTCTTGAAAGGTTTTTTGTATAAGTGAGAACGTTTGTTTTTGAGCATAGCATCTAGGAACTATCTACTTATACTCGAAAAGGTTCGTTCTTTTCCTCACATCCTTTAGACAATGCTATCCTACTATTAGTGAGTAGGTAGCCCTATCGTTGGATGTATGAGGGACAATCGAAGGGATGTTTTATAGTCACAAAGGAAACTGGGCAAGAAGCTTTAGTAACTATCCTAAGGTTCTAAGATCATATTTTTATCGAGGCAACATCGAGCGGGTCATCGACGAACTTATGATCTTTTGAACCAGAGGGTAGCCACTAAAACCTTCACGTTTTGAGAGTTGTGACTATTTTCCGAAGGAAACCGAAGTGGGGTACCCTAGAGGTGTATATATACAATTGTATTGGTTTTCAGTTATTTTAGTCTTTTTTTGTTAGGTTTGCTAGCATTTTGATTTTAATCTTTGCCATACAATCCTACTAGTCATACATCTAGCAGTTAATATCTGTACAGGAATTTAAAGTGCGGAAATTAAAACTACGCTTTTACATGGCTTCGGGGAGGGGGATATTTACATGTCAAAAAATTTGGGGAAAGAAAATAAAGAAAGCAGTAAAGAGCCCTAGTTTTAGCTATTACCTACTGCCAGCAGATACATTAGTATAAAAATGCGAAAATAAATCACACGCGCAAATTGAAAATAATCTCTAAGAATCCTAAGGAAAAGCAAATCTTTTGGTTGTTTTTGTTTATGAAAGAAAATAAAGTCTAAGTCTATTAAATTTTAATTTAAAGAAAAGGTTAAAATACTTGATCAATTTATTTAATTAATTTAATTAAAAAAACTAACCTAATGCTTTTTTGTGGTTTTTTATTTATTTTAATTTAAAAAGAAATTAAGAAACTAAGTAATACAAAGAATAAAAATGCAAGAACACAAGTCTTTCGATCCAGAGGATAACGAACTTTCGATTCAGAGGAGGGTGGCTATCCTTCGATCCAATGAAGGAAGTTGTCCTTCGATCCAGTGAGGGGTGTTACCCTTCGATCCAGTGAAGGAAGATGTCCTTCAATCCAGAGGACATTATTGACAATGCCTGATGGGTCACCTATGAGGGCACTGAATCTGCAAAGATACGTTAGTCAAAATAAAAACATGATCTGGGTGCAAAACCCATGTCCTTCGATTCAATGTGCATTGACCTTATTTAGGATGGATTTGCAACATAATAATTAGAGACAAAAGAAACAAATAAGGACCTGGGTATCACACCCAAGTCATTCGATCATGGATGAAAACCCAATGACTATGACGTGCAATGAAAATATAGCACTTGATTCCTTACATTTTCCTTACCAACCGTGGTGTATGAATTTGTGGTGTTCGAGATGCCTAGTGCTTGGGCACGCTCTCTACAAACATCAGGGAGTGAATGAAGTGTTGTTGAAGATTCCTTCGACTTGGATTACTCAGGAGATTTTTGATAACCTTTGGTGTGGCTTCTGAGGAAGCGTGTGCATGTGAGGTAGTGTATGTGTGGCAGGAGTGTTTCTTTCTTTTCTATAGTTTTTTATCCTCCCTGTGAAATGTGCCTTAGGCCTATATTTATAGGAGTTTAAGGGTAGTGGAAATGGAAAGGGACAGTCATTAACTATGCTTTGAAGGCCATGAGACAAGAATCCAACACATTGAAAGTTGGCCAAATTTGGATAATTCTTGCCACTTTGAAATCTTGAGTGAACCTAGACACATTTGACTCTTTCGAATACCTTCCAGCATTGCTCTTCGGTTGGCCTTGCGTTACTTCCTTCGAATGACTCAAGTTTTTCCCTTCAATTGACTCTGAGTTACTTCCTTCGAATAGCTCAAATTCTCATCATTAGGGCCTCTTTGATTGAGCCCCTACTCAGCTAGCCCAAACAAAATCTCTTTTATGGCCAATCGAAACTTCCTTTGGCATGAATGTGCTTGTGCAGGAAACTTGAGTATGGCAATATGTGAGATTTTAGGCCAGCACGCATCTTTGCATATTACTCTTTCATTTTGACCAACTAGATCAAATCCTTGACCAAACCCTTTTTTCAGACAACACTATGTGTCCTTCGAATGGGCTTTTGAATGATTCTTCGAATGGATCATTTACATGTCTTTCAAATGGCCTTTTTCCTGGTGTGATGGAAAGTTGAGGGGCCTTGGTCTTGTGCATTGAAAGCAAGCCCAGAGGAAGTCTTTTCCCTTGTGAATCCAAGACATGTCTGAGAAAGCCTCTGCCTTGTGGATCGAAGCCTAGTTCAAAGGAGCCTTTGACTTAGATAATTAAAGGTTGCATGTAGTTACCTTTGACCTATTTAATAGAAGGGAACTTGCAGAGGCCTTTGGCCTTGATGAAACTTGGACCAAAGCTTGCTCAAAGGGGATCCAACGCTCAATCGAAGCTGGTGGGCTAATGCTTGATCGAATGACACTTTGATCTGGTATGCCAATTGAAGGACATTTTTCAGATGCCAATCAAAATACACTGTTGACATACCAATCGAATGTCATTTGGTTGACATTCCAATCGAAGGACACTGTTCAAATTCCAATCGAAGGACATTATTCAGATGCCAATCGAAGGACATTGTTTAGATGCCAATCGAAAGACGCTTGACCATCATTCAAAAAATTCCATTTTCTTTAGGAAAGTGTTTGTAACTACCCATGTAAGAGGAAACCTTGGGAAACATGAGAGGGAAAATTTTAGGGTACAACAGCTACCCCTGTTCAATCTTCTTAGACTTGAGGATTTAGAATGGTTTGTCTGCCTTTCGTGATCTGAAGGAGGAAGAGGATTGAACACTATAGTGCCTAGAAATTTTCACTCATATGGAGTAACACTAATGGTTGATGAAGTCTAGAATGGGCTTACAGATGCCATTTGGAGAAAATGACTGAGATTCGTCGGAGATGGGCTTAAATATTCCATCCAAAGTAGATGCTGACTTCCTAAGAGGTCTCTTTATGGGGAATTCTAGTTTCTGCTATCTGAAGAAGACTCTGTTGGGGAATGTGGGTTTCTGTTGTTCTCCTGCTTGAGGAGAACTCTATGAGGAATATAGTCTAGGAACTTCAGTTGTCCAAGGCTCTGCTGAAGAGTTATCTCTAGAGAGATGAAAGTTTGTTGTTTTCTGGTTGAAATCTAGGCTTTATAGTAACTTGATGGGGATAATGGAATTAACCGTTATCTAAAAATGTAATAAAAAGAACCTGTGTAGGGCTGCTTCAGGATGAGTCCGTGTTAGTCTGCATATGGAGATATATGAGAAAGAGCCTGTGTGGGGCTGTTTTAGGATGAGTCCGTGTTACACTGCATCTAGAAAGTTGAGAAGGAATCCATGTAAGATTGCTTCAAGATGAGTCTGTGTTAGACTGCATCTGGATGATGAGAAGGAACACATGTAAGATCGCTTCGTCTGGTCGTGCAGATAGTTTTCCTGTCTGGTTTAAGGTGTTAATCTATAAATCAGTTGTTCGTAGATAGTTGTCCTGTTTGGTTTTAGGTATTAATCTGAAACTTGAAAATTGTTGGTCATTTGAGATAGTTGTCCGGTCTGGTTTCAAGTATTAATCTCTAACGAGAGAAAAAAAGATAGTTTTCCTGGCTTGTTATAGGTATTAATCTTCAATTTCCTCATGTAGATAGTTTTCCTAGCTTGTTATAGGTATTAATCTACAATCGATCGTCCATAAATAGTTGTCCTGGCTTATTTCAGGTATTAATCTGGAACTTGGCAACATTGGTCACATAGATAGTTCACCCGTCTGGTTTCGGGAATTAATCTATGGCCGACTGTATTTGCTGGTAAACCATCTTATTCTGGGAGTTCATACCACTTGGTCGTGTAGATAGTTTCCCTGTCTGGTTTCAGGCATTAATCTTTGACCTGCTGTATAGGTTGATAGTGTTTGTCTTTCTACGAACTCAACCTGGAAAGGTAAAGTCAGTTTCATGCAATGTCATGATGTATGGATTGCATGATGCTCTCAAAATAAATAACATTGTGATATACACATTTGTGTTGCATATGCTATGATGTTTGTAAAAATGATGTATGAATGCAACGTATGAACATATTAGTTGTTCTATTGTGGTGTTGTTGAATTAGGGAAAATAAATCCCTGACTGTTTTTGGGGGGAAGAATGTAGGTCTTCAAATATGTTAAAGTTAAAACGCTGGGAGCTAAACTTCCATTGTTAGAGAAATAAACTGTGTTGGGGAAGGTATACTCCATGAACGGCTTGGGGATTATCAGAGTGAATCAATGTCTTGATTGTATTTGAGTTGTTGCTAGAAGATAGTCTGGAATAAGTATCGGGAGGCCATCCGTCTCTGGATCGTACCTAAACTGTTGCTGGAAGATAGTCTGGAATAAGTATCAGTATGACATCTGTCCCTGGATCATACCTAAACTGTTGCTAGAAGATAGTATGGAATAAGTATCAGGATGACATCTGTCTCTGGATCATACATGAATTGTTGCTAGAAGATAGTATGGAATAAGTATCAAGATGACATCCGTCTTTGGATCATACCTGAACTGTTGCTAGAAGATAGTCTGGAATAAGTATCAGGATGACATCTATCTCTAGATCATACCTGAACTATTTCTAGAAGAGGATCTGAATAAGTATCAGGATGACATCCATCTCTGGATCGTACCTGAACTGTTTCTAGAAGATAGTATGGAGTATGTATCAGGATGACATCCATCTCTAGATCGTACCTGAATCATTTCTAGAAGAAAATCAGGAATAAGTGTCAGAATGACATCCGTCTCTGGATCGTATCTGCATCGTTTCTAGAGGAGAATCTGGAATAAGTATAAGAATGTCAACCGTATATGTATCACATCTGAATTGTTTCTAGAAGGAATCTGGAGTAAGTATCAGAATGTCAGCCGTATCAGGATCGCATTTGAACTGTTTCTAGAAGGAAACTTGGAATAAGTGTCAGAATGAGATCCGTCTGTGGATCGTACTTGAACTGTTACTAGAAGATAGTCTGGAATAAGTATCAGGATGACATCTGTCTCTTGGATCATACCTGAACTGTTGCTAGAAGATAGTTTGGAATAAGTATCAGGATGACATCCGTCTCTGGATCGTACCTGAACTATTTCTAGAAGATGATCTGAATAAGTATCAGGATGACATCCGTCTTTGGATCGTACCTGAACCGTTTCTAGAAGAGAGTCTGGAGTAAGTGTCAGGATGACATTTGTCTTTGGATCGTACCTGAACTGTTTCTAGAAGAAAATCTGGAATAAGTGTCAGAATGACATCCGTCTCTGGATCGTATCTGCACTATTTCTAGAGGAGAATCTGGAATAAGTATCAGAATGTAAGCCGTATCTGGATCGCATCTGAACTGTTTCTAGAAGGAATATGGAGTAAGTAACAGAATGTCATCCGTATCAGGATCGCATATGAAGTGTTTCTAGAAGGAAATCTGGAATAAGTGTTAGAATGACATTCGTCACTGGATCGTATCTACACCATTTCTGGAGGAGAATCTACTTTATTTAGAATGTTTTCTTCCTGTTTTGTTGTTTTCAGGAGATATCTGTCGGGGAACATTGATCTTGTTTAATTGTACGTGCTCTTTTGATGGAAATCACATTTGATGCCCCAAGTGATGGAGACCTACCCCGGCTATTCAGGGCTTTATGAGATTTTCTTGGACTTTTGACTTGACTGCCTCAAATGTATTAGGCACTATGTCATGCCCCCTGATTATGGAAGTCTTGTTACCAGATATGTTTTTCCATCTGAGGTGATTCTGTCCATCAAGAGGATTTTCATTCATTGAATATTCGTCTGCGACTTTCTCTGCTGTTGAACAACTAGTCATATGTAAGCGATGGTATTAAAAATGCAAAGCTTATGTATAACTTGAAGTTTGAAAATTCACTTTTTAGTAAAACAAACAAATTTTATAGGAGTGTGATATCAACTCAGGATTTAATTGCAAACCTTACAAGAGTTAGGATACCTTTTGTAATAGTATGCTTTCGAACTAACCCTTTCTTCAGTTAGGACTTTTAAGGGTTGTAATGTGGCCTGGTTCACGGTTTAAGAAACAAAGGGTAAAGGCTCAAATTTTAATTGTACCGAACCCGTTCTTCGCGATGTTCTTCAATCCTATGCTCATCTAATTGTACGTTTAGATCCCAATTGAGTCTGGAATAATTGCTCTGATACTGGGTGGTGGTTTCGGAATCGAACACTCGTTTGAGAAGGAAGTCGTTTTTGTAACCTTTTCTTTTTTGTTGAGGATTTGTAGGACCTCCCTTTTTATTTTCATTATCCATGCTTTTGCCTGAACTGTTTCTTTTGTGATTACGGTCAGCGGGATGCCCCAGTTTTTCTTAAGTCTCCTTCATAGGTTTTTGACTTAATGGGTTTTTATTTTGAGAGATAATGACTTCCCGTCTTGACGACCATGTGGAACCATCACCATTTTTTGGAGAGCATCTTCTACACTATTTGTCGTGTATGAAGGTAGAGCTTGCGATCGAATGCACATCTGAATTAACTGAGAAAACTACCCTGCCCCAAGCTATGATTAAGGGTTTTAATTTGTGTGAAAAGAAAAACTCCTACTTCTTAGGCACAAAGGGGTTTGACTAGGGATTATTTTTTCTTATAACTGCACTGTTTAGAATTTAAAACAACGCATGTACATCGTCAGCAAGGTCTGTTCAAAACAACACTGTATGAGATTATGGTATTATTTCGTCGTCCTCCCTCTAAAAGCTTACAACTACTAATCTAGAGTTGAATATCACAAAAAGGAAGTAAGAAAGTAGTTTAAATATAATTAAAATGACATAATTCAAGACAAACATATGTAATGCATTAATGGGAAAACCAAAGTTTGACATGAAAGTAATTGTTTGAACAAGAAAAGGAAATTACAATTGAAAAATCACAAATGAACTAGACTCTCTCAATGATTTGGCCTAGGACAAGTTACCACGTGATGAGTCTCTGGAGGGTCAAATTCAATCTCCTTGGCGTCAATCATATCCTGAATTTTGTTCTTCAGATCCCAACGACCATTTGTATCATGTCCAGGACTATCAGAATGGTATCCACACCTTTTGTTAGGGTGGTAGCTAGGAGCAGAAGTATTGGGATTCTGTAGAGGAGCATTTAAAGTAATCAATCCTGCTTTTAACATGTGTTGTAACGCTTGAGCTAGTGACATGTTGATTTTGGTGAATTGTCTCTTAGGCGCAACCTCCTTATGTTGATTTCCTTGTTGATGTCGTTGCACATGTGTAGGATTAGAGACCAGTACTGCCCCCACAGATGGGTTGTGGTTACCTCTAGAATGTCCCTCCTGGCCATATACAATATTGGCTTCCTTTTTGCCACTAGATGGCTTCTTCTCAGCATTAGAAGATTTAGCCATCATAATTTTCCCACTCTTAATACCGGCTTCAACTCTTTCACCTGTCAGTATCAGTTCGGTGAACCCAACCAAAGAACTTCCAAATAAGTGGTTGAAAAATGGACTAGACAAAGTGCCCAAGAACATATCTACAAAATCTCTATCAAACAGAGGAGGTTGGACTCTTCCTGCAAGATCTCTCCATTTATGGGGGTAATCTTTGAATCCCTCACTAGAACCCATAAACATGCTTTGAAGTTGAGTATGGGTTGGAGCGAGGTCGGCATTGTATTGGTAGTTCTTGTAGAAAGCAGCAGCCAAGTCTTCCCAGGTATGAATGTCGGTTCCTTATAACTGATAGAACCACTCCAGTTGAGTGCCGGCCAGACTTTCTTGGAAGAAATGGACCCATAACTTCTGGTCAATAGTGTGAGGTTGGATCTTTCTAATGTATGATCTCAAATGAAGCTTAGGATAAGAGACCCTGTCATATTTAGCAAATGTGAGAACCTTGAACTTTGGTGGGATGACCACTCCAGAGTATTTGCTGAATCTGCCGAATCTCTATAGCATTGAGGAGATCCTCCAAATGTTTGTATTTATCATTAACAGGAAGATACTTCTCCTAAGAATAGTCATCTTCATCTTCCTCAGTACCCGGGTTGTTATCCTCTTCATGATTACCCCCTCATTTGATGGAGTTGTGAGATGTAGAGCTCGCTTGACCAGTCCTCTAAGGCTTCTTCCCATATTCAAGATACCAGCTGGTTTCTTTGGCTTCTTGGTCTTTTCTTTGACGACCAGAGCTTTCAGATCTTCTTTCCCCTTCGCCAGAGCTATGAACATTTTCTAAAACTGAGCGTTTTGAGCTTGGAGGTCCTTCACTGTCTATTCAAGAGCCATTTCTTTTGCTTGCTGAAATAAACAGCGAAGGGATAAGAAGTCTATCCTTGGAATACCTGTTATGCAATTATATGTATGATATGCTTATGCAATGTTTTCAAAGATCTCACGGGGTAAACACAAGGATATGTTAGGAGTTGACTGCATCTTTGATTGAAGAACTTTGTATTGTTGAATGTCCTTCTACAAGAATCAAGCTCACCATATCGAGTGGGTCATAGCCCCTGACTTAAGTTATCATGTTTTGGTCTTTGGGCGGCATTGGCTAGATGAAAATAAATCCCCTTGCCCCTTGCTATGCGTCTGGTTCATCATAACCTGCATCACAGGCCCTTGAGATCCTTGAAATGGTTAAGGAAATGCTAATGGTATGATGCTATGATGTGTATGCTATGCATCAACAAAAATACAGGGTGAAGAAGACAAGTTTTGTACCCCAAAATTTTCCCTCTCACTTATCAAGAATTTGCTCACAAGATCAACTTGGGCTCAAGACTGCACTAGGGTTTGATCAGCTCAAGACACCTCCTCAAACACTGATGACCAAAACTAGGGTTTGAGTTTGTACAAGGACATTTTAACTTAAAATTCCCCATATGACTTTTATGGATCATTATGGACCCCCAAGATCACTCATGTCAAGTTTCAAGCCTTGGATCACATTTTTGCTCAGTCAATTGAGCAGTTGACCAAAAAATTAGTTATATTGGGGAAAAAGTCAACTATGGCCAATTTACAGTCAAACTTCTTAATTTTTGATCCATACCAACATTTTAAACTTATATGTATCATTTTATCAAATTTGGACTACAACTCCTCAAGAAATTTGATCAAATCTCCAAAAGGGCAAAATGGTCAAAATTAGGGTTTTGACTGAGAAGGGGCAATTTCTTATTTTTGACCTAGAAAATGGTCAATTGGTTTAAGGCATGATCTCAAGAGTACAATTTCATTATTTTGACCTAATTACATGGTTCGAAACATTGCAAGTCCATTGGATTGACAAATGAATTTTTCAATCAACTTATCAAAAGTCAACTGTATACTGAAAAGTTAAACTTTGACTTTTTTGGTCACATTCAAGTGCCAAAGATCATAATTCATCAAAACATGTCAAACTATGAAACTTATTCATCAAGAAATCAAAAAGTCAAGATTTCATTTTGAAAAGTCAAAATTTCTAAACTTAGAAGTTTTTCTAAGTGTTGGAAATTTCATGTTTTTTCATAACTTTGAACAAAATTTTTACCATGATGCAAGATGATTCAAGAGAAACTTCCAACATGAAAGTTGTAGATCTACATGAAATATACAACTTTGCTTTACACAACTCCTTCCAAAAATTCTTGGATCTCAAGTTATAATTTTATGAACATGAAGTCATGAAACTAAACACTTAGTGAAATTTTGCCCTAATTTGGTCAGGATTTTGACCTAACTTCATGTAACTTTTTCATATAGTTCCAAGGGGAATCTTCAAAAGAAATTCAAAATGTGTTTTAGAGCACATTACAGTATTTCCAAAATTTCCAAGAACTCCTTGAGATCATTCTTGAGTATGGAGAATCGAAGAGATGAAGTTAGGGTTTTATCACTTGAATTACAAGGCATTTTGTGATGAACAAGAATTCAATTTCAAACCTATGCTGCACAATCTTGTTTTGCAGGCCTCTAAACCTTAAGATCTCTCCATAATCAGAAGATTACACTTGCTTTTGAGCTATTATCCACTTGATTCAAGCTTTATCCAAGCAAATTTTCCATTTATGGCACAAAGTAACCATTCCATTCTTGTAAAGAGGCTTTAATCACAAAGTCAATGCATAGAGCTCCTAACTTGTTCCTTCTGATCACAAGCAATGTCAAAGGCAATAGCAACATGTCTAGAGCCTCCCATAAACTCAGGCCATGCTTGTACTTTATCTTAGAACTATATTGTCACTTTTCTTCAAAATCAAGTAACATAGCCATAAGTATATATCTTGCTTTTCTGACCACCTCAAGTCCTCTAATCTTTTTCATATAACCACACAAGTCATATTCAAGAAAGACACGATTAAAACAATCCTCAAAAACTCCCTGAAAACAGAGATTGCACAAAACCTCCATCTTTGTGTCATTTCTGATTTTGAACTTCAATCTTCAAAACCACTCGTGCATTTCTTGGCATTTTTATTTCAAAAGCTTCCTCATACCAAATATAGACCATCCATGTCCCTGTTTGCAAACTGTAACTCCATCTTCATCAACTTCCATAGCCAAAAACAGAGCATTGCAGTTGGACTTCTCCAGGTCATTTCAGCCACTCTCAAATCAAGCAAACCATTGCATTAGATTCCTAGGACCTTAAGGAAGCTAACCTGATCATCACCACTACTTGAAACAAGCTCAAACTCCAAACACGGTTTTCAGTTTTGAGGTAGGTTTTCTCAACTTGGAACACTTCATACAGGCATCATCAATAGTTTATTTGTGAACAAAACATGTAGATATCATTGCCCTGAAGCTAACCATGTCCATAGTTTCCATTAATTTTTCTTGAGCTTAGAGAATTTTGAAACTGAAATTTATGAAATTTTTAGGGTTCAGATTAGGGCCATTAAAAGTCATGCTTATCTTAGATCTATAGTTTTAATACTTTACATTTCTGGAATCGTGAGAAAATTTTCTACAAGTTTCATGTTTACAGTTTTCATTTTTGATGAGAAATGAGCAAGTTACAGTTAGTCTGGCTGGAGGTTGAAGATGAAGTCTTCAGAGCGCGTTTTGCCTTATATATTTATTGTTTTATTTATGTTAACAGATGTATAGCCACCCCAGGGGTAGAAGTGCGCGCCTGTAATCTATGGGACCTGGGTTCGCGCCCTAGTGGTACCCTTTTCATTTTTCATATTTTTCACTTTCTTGATTTTTTTTTGTTTTTGGCAGGCGCTGGGCCCCTTTGGGCCTGGCTTGTTTTTGTTTTTGCTAGCTGACCTCCCTGCTGACTATTGGCACCCTTGGCCCAAGTTTGTTTATTTTTTTATTTTATTCCATTTTTATATTCTTAAATATATATTCTAAATATTAAAAATCATAAAAATACAAAAAAATGATAGATTTATATTTTGGCTTATTTTATTTTATTTTTCTCACAAAATATTTTTGTTTACCTATATATATTATTTATTTTTATTAAATAATCTTGTAAATTAAATTAGAACTAGGTTAATATTTATTTTCTCTTTACACCCATTAAATATATTACTTTAATATAAAAAGGACCAAAAATATTTTATAATGTTATAAATATTTTTAAGATAAAAATACCAAAAAATACTTTTCTTAAACTTATTTTCTTTTTATTAATTAATAGAACTAGGGTTTTACTTAAAATATTTTCCTAATAAAATTCAAATTTAATTAATTATGTTCTTTATTTAATTAGGTTAAGACAACATCCTTTTTTCATGAAAATCAAACAAAGATACATTTTCTTTACATCTTGCTTTTTTGTACATTCATTAATTTTATACTTTGTATTTATTTATTTCCTTGTACATTGATATCAATTCAATATGGTTGTAATAGACTAATTAGGTTTAAATTCTTGCAATCCCCATTCATTAATTTGTATACCCCCACAAATGTTGTAATAGTGTAGTAACTTTAAATTTCGCAATTTACCGCTTTTATATAACATGCTAGTAATTAGGGTTTTTATGGAAAGATTAAAATCAATACTTAGAAAGTCCTAATTCAAGACAAAAAACAAGCATGAAAATGATACACTTGCATACAAGCACCCCTAGGATGATCCCACTTGGTTGGCTTATACAAAATGACCATATTACGCATGTAAGGTATCTTAGCAAAAATAAGCTAATACAAGATCATAGTCCCTCGATGACGCTATCTAAGTTGCCTTATAAATGATCTTAGTCCCTCAAAAAGAATGTTAAGATAACTCGCAACATTGCTAATCATGGTTATACGATGACCCACACCCGTCCCGTTTACATCTAAAAATAGGGTTGCTTACCAAATCAATGGTAAGACAACAATGTCAAAGGAAAAGGAAATGAATAAGAAAGACATTTGAGTAGGTAGATTACTCCTAATTACTTGCTCCATTTCAAAACAAACATCCTTGCTATTTTTAAAAACAATCACCTACACTTTCAAACATCTTACAAACTTGAAAACATTTTAAAAAGATCAACATCTTTGTATACATTCTTACAAACAAGAATCATTACAAAGATTTCCTAAACAATGGCCTCTTTACAAAATACTTTCAAAAACCACATAAAATACAATTTAAAAAAAAAGCAAGTGATCTAGCAAGTAACTAAGATCCCATGGAAAACCATGGATGAAAAGGGTGCTAATACCTTCCCTTTTCATAATCTACCCTCCGAACTCAAGAAATAATCTCAAAGGTCTTTCCTGTGCTTTTTCACCTTTCCTTTTGGATAAGAGAAAAGTCGGTGGCAACCGCAACATTTGCGATCAAACGCAAAACCTTCAAGTCAGTTCTCCCACCGTATCACAAAATTGGCGACTCTGCTGGGGAATATTCTAAAAGTGGGGTTACCTTAGGGCTAGATCACATTCACTTGCTTACACTGTTTGACTTGTATGCTTTACATTATGGTTCTTTGTTTGGGTTTGAATCCTCTACCCAGATTTGGGATATATTATAGGTAAGTAGCAATACATTGTGGAAACTGTGCGGGGTATACCGACATGGTCTAAGCAATAGCTACGTTAGTGTGGCATATTTGTGGGTACCGGTAGCCTTTGAGTTAATCAAAGAGAATACGGGGCCGCTGAGTGATGTCATGAAGCACTAATGAACTTCTAGAACCTTTACTTGACCAACTTGGCCTTTAGGATATAGTGAGATGACCGGTTTTAGTGCAGTCTGAAGTTTGTAGATACTCGATACTACACTCATTGAGGTTTGGTTTCTTGGGATATTTCGGTCGCCATTAAAGAGGCTTGTGCTGAAATAGTGACCAAGGAAACAAACCAGTGATATTGAGCTCCTTAGAACCCAGTTACTATTACTAGGACAGGTTGAGCCAACTGAACTTCAAGAGGGTACTTACCTATAAAACTCCATGAAAGCCTAAACCTAGGGACTTGTTTGTTTTGTTTGTATATACATACTTGTACATAACAACATTAACATTATAATATCATACACCATTCATTAACCATTTCAAGGATTTTGGGATTCATCTTTGTTCTTGTTTTGTAGGATATGGATTCTCTTCGTAGGAAAACTATTCAAGTCAAACTTGTAAGGATCCCTCCACAACTTAAGGAGCTAGCTTCAAGAATTCCAAAAGAATCTCCATTCACCGAGATAAATGGTCTCCTACTCAACTTGGTCACCTCCAACATAGATGAGGACATAACAAAGGTGCTCTTTCAGTTATTTGATCCTTTACACCATTGCTTCACATTTCCCAACTATCAACTTGTGCCTACTTTGGAAGAATTCTCCCGACTCTTGAGGATTCCAATTCTCAACCAACTACCTTTCAACCGTATGGAAAGAGATCCAAAGCCAGAAGAGATTTCTCAAGCTCTACACTTTCACTCATCTGATGTCACAACTCATTGGGAAACAAGGAGTGGTGTCAAAGGTTTCCAAGCAAAGTTCTTGTTCGAGAAAGCCCAAAACTGTTGGAATTCCTTGGATTTGCAAGCCTTTGAGTAAATTGTGGCTCTCCTCATCTATGGTATGGTTTTGTTTCCAAATCCTGACCAACTTATAGATGTGAACACCGTCAAAATCTTCATATCCCGCAACCCGGTGTCTACATTGCTAGGGGATATCCTACACTCTTTTCACACTCGCACAATGAGGAAAAGAGGTGTCCTTATATGTTGCACTACTATCTTGGCAAGATGGTTTATTTTGCATCTTCCCCAATCTATATTAAAGAATGAGCAAGGTTCAAGGTGGTCACAAATGTTGATGATGCTCAAACATTCAGACATTCATTGGTGCTCCCGATCCATAGAGAATGTTACTATTGTCGATCGTTGTGAGGAATTTCCTAATGTCCCTTTACTTGGCATTAGGGGAGGTATCACCTACAATCCCTGCTTAGCCTTAAGACAGTTTGGTTATGCCCGAAGGGATGGCCCACACGAGATGTTGATTCAAGGTTTAGTATTTGACTACGACAACAACGATCAAGGTCTTCGCCAGAAATTTATCCAAGCTTGGAGGATGTTGAACAAGGTAGATAGAAAGACTTTGGGGCATAAAAATTCCATCCCTCTTGAGCCTCACCTCAAATGGGTACGAACTCGTGCTTAGAGTCTTATGATGCCTTATCCCTCCATTATCCCGGTAATGATTGAGCCTGTCATGGAAGGAGATGTTCCATACACTATCCTACATCCTGACATGCCCACCTCTCTTGAAGACCTACAAAGATATTGGATATAACTCAAGGGGGAGCGAGATACTTTTGAAGCCCAATTCTATGCAAGCGAGAAGAAGGTTTTAGAACTCACTAGACTACTTCATGAGGAGCATACTCTGAATGCCTACATTGCACCAAAGAGGATGCGTACTACCTTTCTATCTTAGAGTTTCTTGTATTTGTTTTTCCCAAGAAGGCATTGATGTACTCAAACTTTAATCTATTAATATAACGTGTGTTTCCTTTTTGTCTAAAAAAAATTTGACTCTTAAGATCCTTGAAATCATTACATATGCATTTACCATTCATCATAACATAAGAAGTTTCTTGCAACAAGTCTCCTCATCTCTCTACAGTTTATTTCAGTAAGATGGATCTCGAGCAAACGGTGAAGGACCTCCAAGCTCAGAATGCACAGTTTCAACAGTTGTTCTTAACTCTGGCCAAAGGACAAGAAGAGTTAAAGACCTTGCTGGTTGAGGAGAAGAAAAGGAAGACGAAGAAAATAACCGGAATTCTAAACATGGGAAGAAGATTCCAAGGGAAGACAAGAAGGGCCTTAGACTTTGCTACGACATCAGGTGAGAAAGACAATCAAGATGGGAAAGGGAAATAAACATTTGTTCAGTCTAATTAAGAAGAGGAAGAGGAAGAAGAAGACTACTCTGAAGAACAATACCCTCCATCCAACGACAAGTATAAGAATCTAAAAGAACGGTTGAGTGAAATGGAGATCCAAAAAGTGCCTGGGTTGGACTTTGAGGAGTTGGGCTTAGTGTCAGGGATTGTCATTCCTCCAAAATTCAAAGCACCTGATTCGCCAAATATGATGGAGTCTCATGCCCCAAAATGCATCTCCGGTCCTATGTAAGGAAGATCCAGCCTCATACCGCTGACAAAGATTTATGGTTACACTTCTTCTAAGACAGACTATCTAGAACTCAACTTGACTGGTTTTATCAGCTAGAAAGAGTCAATGTTCACAACTAGAAAGATCTTGTTGCAACCTTTTACAAACAATACCAATACAATGATGACCTTGCACCCACTCGTACTCAACTCCAGAGTATGGCCATGGTTTCAAATGAGGGCTTCAAGGACTATGCGCAAAAATGGAGAGACTTGGCCGAAAGAGTTCAACCTCCTCTATTTGAAAGAGAATTGGTAGACATGTTTTTGGGCACCTTGTCTGGTCCCTTTTTCAATCACTTAATTGGGAGTTCATTGAAGGGTTTTACTGAATTGATATTGACCGGAGAAAGAGTAGAAGTCAGGATAAAAAATGGAAAGATTCAAAAAGATATATCCTCTGTTGTTGTAAGGAAGCCATTTATCGGAAAGAAAGAAGTTGTTGCGGTTTATCCTCAGAGAAATCAAGATAGGGCAGAACGCTGTTCAATGGTGGGGGTTGTTATGATTCCTAAACCTGCGCCTGATCAGCAAAGAAACAACCAACCAAGAATGGAAAGACCAGTCAGACAATTCACCATAATTAATATGACGTTATCTCAAGTATTGCCACATCTGTTAAGATCCAATATAGTGACCTTGAAAGAAGCTCCAAAGAACCCTAACACAACATCTCCTCACTATCATCCCAATGCCTGTTGTGCATACCACTCTGAGAGTCCCGACCATGATACTAATAATTGTTGGGCTCTAAAGAACAAAGTACAAGACCTCATTGAAGCCAAAGAGATTGAATTAGATGCGCCCGAGAAGCCAAATGTCATTTCTGCCCATATGCCCAAACATGGCCATAATACCAACGCTATTGAAGAAGATATGTTGTTACTTCAGTTGATGAACTTATGACCCCACTCCTGACTATAAAAAAGAACTTATTGAATGCCAGTGTTTTTCCGGGTTGTGATGAAAGCTGTCATTTCTGTTTGTCCTCACTAACCAGCTGTCCTTTGTTGAAAGCAGACGTTCAGTGCCTAATAGATAACAAGGAGATTTTGTTCGAAAAGACTTTTATTCCACCTGTTTCTTATAATGATGTTTCCATTGTGACAATTTCTGACAATTCCTCCAGGGTCTCCACCAAAAGACCCGTTAGAATTACATCTGTTCCAAAAGTAGTTCCTTTGATAAATACAATGCATGGACTAGTCCCGTATTTGTTAGACAAAACCGTACCATGGAATTATGGAGGGGATGTCTACTACCACGGTATCAAGAAAGATTGGACAGCTGCCGAAGATTCAAGTCCTGAGAAGATTGACCCCGATATCAGTAATATTGCAGGGACTAGCAAGATTACCCGAAGTAGAAGGATATTCTCTCCAGAAATTGCTCCCCCAAAAGTGGTTTTTGGACCCGTAATCATTCCTGTTGTTGTTGATCCTCCGAAGGCTATTCCCAGTCCTACAATCATCTCTACTAATACTCCAACTGACAAAGCTGATACAACCCCTGTTATCACTCCTACTGACATTCCTACTGCCGAGTCAACCGAGACTCGAGGTAAAAATATTCTGATTGAGCCTGTCCGGATGAAGGCACAATTGTTGGCTATCTCTGAGACCTCCCAGAAAGAGATGGAGGAAATTCTAAAAATCATAAAAAGAAGCGACTACAATGTAGTTGAGAAACTAGGGAAAACTCTATCTAAAATTTCCATGCTGGCTTTACTACTATGTTCCGAGGCGCATGCAAAGGCCTTGGTAAAATTCCTGAAAACTGCTCATGTACCCCAAAAAACATCTGTCGATCAGTTCCAAGACTGCATAGCCAGCTTGACTGCAGATAATGGTCTAGGTTTTTCAGATCCTGATTTAATTCCAAGAGGAAGGAAGCATAATAAGGCATTGCATGTCTCAGTTGAATGTAGGGGAACAACCTTGGATCATGTTTTAGTGGACACTGGCTCATCTCTGAATGTATTGCCTAAAAAGGCTCTTGATAGGCTTGACTGTGAGGGATTGACATTGAAGCCAAGCAACATAGTAGTGAGGGCTTTTGACGGCTCGAAAAGAATGGTGCATGGGGAAGTGGATATCCCCATAAAGGTTGGAACCCAAACATTTGATTCAACTTTTTATGTAATGGATATCTGCCCTTCATATTCCTGATTGCTAGGCAGACCGTGGATTCACAATGCTGGCGCTGTCACTTCTACGTTGCACCAAATGCTGAAGTACCCGATTCAAGGGAGGATTACCACCATTCATGGAGAAGAAAAGTATATGATCAACCATCTCAATTCTTTTAGTTATGTGGAATTAGATGGTGAATTTATTGAAACTCCATTCCAACATTTTGAAGAAGTCCCGCAAGATATGGCAGTAACCAAGGCTGTGTCCCAAGTTCCCAAGATCACAAGGACTCCACTCAGAATGTCATCTTTGAAGGATGCAAAGGCAATGATAGAAGAAACTGGGTGTACTATATGAGGACAACTCCCAAATATCCCATACAAGTCTGACAAGTTTGGCCTGGGTTTCACTTCAGGTGCCCAGAAGGCTGTACGCCACGCTCGTGCTGGAGGACCACCTCTGAAAATCAGCAATCGTGACGTCAACGCGGTAGAGGATGATGAAGATGGATACAACCTGGAGGATTGGATCTTCCCTAATGTCAGTGGAGGGCTCAACAACTGGGAGGCTAGATATTTCGTCCCGATCACTTTTATCCCACAGTAATTTGTCTTTACATTTTGTTGGATCTGTAATATTAAAACAATTCAGACTCTTAAAACCTTGTGTCTTACCCAAGGCACAATGGTCCGTTTGTAAGGGTTATTATCTCATTTCCATATGACATCAATGAATTGTGGACGTTTTTGCATACAAAATTTATGCTCATTGTTTTTTTATTTTTACATTTTCATTTCTTTCAAAGGTAGCTATACCCTTACACACACTCATACTCACAATGCAGGTCTAAATCCATTCGGGATCCCATGGGTAACGAATCTGCTATGGCCTTCTGTGACTTTGAAAATCTAATCTACCAAACCAAAGACGAAGGTGAGGAATATTGTGAAGTACCAGGGGAACTTGCCAGATTACTACTACAAGAAGAAAGAACCATTCAGCCCCACGAGGAACCAGTGGATACAATCAACCTAGGTACCGAAGAAGACAAAAGAGAAGTCAAGGTGGGTGCCAATCTAGAACCCATTATCAAGGAGCGTCTGATTCAATCGTTACATGATTATGTTGAGGTCTTTGCCTAGTCGTAAGATGACATGCCAGGACTTGATGCAGATATTGTGGTATATCGTCTACCTACAAAAGAGGATTGCCCACCAGTAAAACAAAAGGTCCATCGAATGCGACCAGATATGTCAAATAATATTAAAGCAGAAGTCATGAAACAATTCAATGCTGGATTCTTGGCCATCGCCTCCTATCCGCAATGGGTTTCCAATGTTGTTCCCGTGCCCAAAAAGGACGGCAAGGTACGAATGTGCATGGACTGCCGAGATTTGAATAGGGCAAGCCCTAAGGATGATTTTCCACTCCCCCACATTGACATTCTAGTCGACAATACGGCACAACACAAGGTGTTTTCCTTCATGGACGGTTTCTCAGGCTACAACCAAATCAAAATGGCGCCTGAGGACATGCAGAAGACAACCTTTGTCACACAATGGGGAACATCCTGCTACAAGGTGATGCCATTCGGACTAAAGAATGCTGGGGCAACCTATCATCATGCCATGGTAGCTCTATTTCACGACATGATACATCATGAAATAGAGGTCTATATGGACGACATGATAGCTAGATCTCAAATAGAAGAAGAACATCTTGATCATTTACAGAAACTGTTTGAGAGATTAAATAAGTACAAACTGAGGTTGAACCCAAATAAGTGCACATTTGGAGTAAGGTATGGTAAACTCCTAGGCTTTATCGTCAACAATAAAAGTATTGAAGTAGATCCTGCCAAGGTGAAAGCTATATAAGAGATGCCTCCTCCTCGTACTGAGAAGGAATTCAGAGGATTCTTGGGACGCTTGAACTACATTGCCAGATTCATTTCTCACCTGACAGCTACCTGTGAACCAATCTTCAAACTACTAAAGAAAGACCAGGTAGTCAAATGGAATGATGAGTGCCAAACTACTTTCGAAAAGATCAAAGAGTACTTACAAGAGCCTCCTGTTTTGATGCCACCAGTCGAGGGAAGACCACTGATCATGTATTTGACCGTTTTGGAAAATTCAATGGGGTGTATGCTGGGGCAGCATGATGAGTCTGGCCGAAAAGAGCATGCTATTTATTACCTGAGCAAAAAGTTTACCGATTGTGAAACAAGATATTCATTGCTCGAGAAAACTTGATGCGCTCTGGCATGGGCTGCTCGCCGGCTAAGACAGTATATGCTGACCCATACTACCTTATTGATATCCAAAATGGATCCAATAAAATACATCTTCGAGAAACCTGCTCTCTTTGGGAGAATAGCGAGATGGTAGATGATCCTGATAGAATATGACATACAATATACTACCCAAAAAGCAATAAAGGGCAGTGTACTAGCTGATCACCTTGCTCACCAAGCTGTAGAAGACTACCAGTCCATGAAGTTCGAATTCCCAGATGAAGACATCATGATGATAAACAACTATGAAGAGTTCAGACCATATGACGGACCTGAACAAGGATCCCGGTGGACCCTGGTTTTTGATGGGGCATCTAACACACTCGGCAATGGTATCAGTGCTATACTTATATCTCCTGAAGGGTGTCATACTCCTTTTACTGCAATACTCTGCTTCAATTTTACAAACAACATGGCAGAATACGAAGCGTGCATCTTTGGTCTCAAAGCTGCCATAGACTTGGGGATCAAATCCTTGAGTGTATTCGGAGATTCAGCTTTGGTCGTCAGCCAAATCAAAGGGGAATGGGACACCAAACACCCTAACCTTATCCCTTACAAAGAACATGTTTTGTCATTGCTCCCACATTTTGAGAAGATTACCTTCGAGCACTTCCCGCGAGAAGAAAATCAGCTAGCAGACGCACTAGCCACAATGTCATTTATGTTTAAACTTAAATGGGATAACGAGGCTCCTCAGATTACCATTGAACGAAGGGATGAACCAGCAAACTGTCACGAGATTAATACTGAAGAAGTAGTGGACCAGCCTTGGTTTCACGAAGTCAAGAGGTATCTCGAGACTCAAGAATATCCAGAAGGAGCTTCAATCAATGATAAGAAGTTCTTAAGTAGATTCTCTGCTAAATTCTTCCTTAGTAATGAAATTCTTTACAAACACAACCATGACTCTGTGTTACTTCGGTGCGTAGACAAGGTCGAAGCTGAAAGGATCATGGATGAATTACATGAAGGCGGTTTTGGCACCCATTCCAGTGGACATATGATGGCAAAGAAAATCCTACAGGCAGGCTATTACTGGTCTACCATGGAAGCATATTGCTACTAACACTCTCGAACATGCCAAAAGTGTCAGATTTATGCTAACAAGGTGCACGTACCTTCGCTTCCTCCGAATGTCTTGACGGCTCCTTGGCCCTTTATCATGTAGGGGATTGATATGATTGGGGAAATCAAGCCAACCGCCTCCAATGGACACAACTTCATCTTTGTGGCCATGGATCATTTTACAAAGTGGGTGGAGGCAGCTTCCGTTACCAAGAATGTTGTCGCCCGGTTCATCAAGCAAAATCTCATTTGTCGTTACGGTATTCCGGAGAGGATAATTACAGACAATGGTACAACCTTGAATAATACTATGATCACCACACTGTGAGAGCAATTCAAGATCCAACATCACAATTCTTCCCCTTACCGACCGAAGATGAATGGTGTTGTCGAAGCCGCCAATAAGAACATTAAAAAGATCATACAAAATATGACAGTCACATACAAAGCCTAGCATGAGATTCTACCATTCGCTCTCCACAGATATCGTACCACAACTCGCACATTAACTGGGGAAACACCCTATTCTCTGGTATACGGCATGGAGGTTGTCTTGCCTATTGAGGTCTAGATCCCCTCTCTGAGAATTATAAAAGATGCAGGACTGAATGAAGAAGATTGGATCCAGACTCGACTTGATCAACTAAACTTGATTGATGAGAAAAGGCTTGCTGTTGTCTGCCATGGTCAAAATGTATCAAAAATGGATGATCAAGGCTTTCAACAAAAAGGTCAGACGCCAAGTGTATCAAGTTGGGGATCTGGTGATCAAACATATCATACTACCGCAAGGTGATCCCAAGGGAAAATGGAATCCTACATACGAATGACCGTTTGTAATCAAAAACATATTCTCTGGTGGAGCAATGATCTTGATCACCATGGATGGCGACGACCTGCCGCACCATGAGAACGCAGACATAGTCAAAAGATACTACGCATAAGAGACCCGCTAGGTTGACACACCTAGGCAAAACAAGGGCATCCTGGCGAGCCAAGATGGTTCGGGCAAAAATTAGGGATAAAACAAAAAAATCTGTACACCCGGCAAGATGAAAACTCAAAAGGGCGGCTTGGGCAAAAAAGGGAATCCCGGTGGACTGAAAACCCGAAAAAGAGGTCCAGGAAAAAGTTAGGGAATTAAAGCATATGACTATGTCCCGTTGGATCACCGTACGGACAACCTTTGGCTTCCACTGACAGACTCAGAGGTTCTGATCAATTTAATCATCTTCAAACAGGGAAACAAATAGACAAGATGCTCGGAGATACAAAGGCTATAGCAGAATGGGAACCCCATGGGATTATTGCACATAGCTATCTTTTCTTTGTATTAAAATTTTCATTTTTTACGATGGCATTCTCTTACGAGAATGTTTGTCTCATTGTACAAAAATAATTACTCAAAGTCAATACAAAGATATCCCTTTGAAAGTGAAAAAACTATCTATTTTTTCTTTTCGCTTATGTTTTAAGTACAAAAACATCCAAGGATTCATTGTTGAACATATGCATGTGAACATAATTACTATTTAAAAATAAACAAAGTAAAAGAAAACCACTGATGGCTTTAAGGGATAGAGAAATCTCTCTAAGTTTATCTCCATAAAATTCCCCACAGTGTGCAGTTTAATCCCCAGTGGAACAAAGCTTCCAGTTTATCAAACCCCTGTAGAAGTCACCAAATTTCTCAGAATTCCCCAAACAGGATTTTTCAAACAATACATGACATTCCCCTTACAACAGAGTTTATTTCTCTAAAGGTAAATTCATCAGCACTTCAACTTCACAACATGAAGACTTATACTCCATATTCCTCAGCAGCAATCAGGGATTTATTTCCCCAATCCAACAGCAGTGCAACAAAGTAGCTCACATACACATACATTGCATCCATATATCATAAACATTGATAACACGAATGCATCATACTATGCATTTCATACAACATAACATTGCATATTAGCTAACATTTTATCTTTTTAAGGATAAGATTAATCAAACATTTACCATTAACAATGTTAAAAGTCTTCAGATACAATTCAGATACACTCCAGACACATACGCCATTCTGATACTCATTCAAATCCAACTTTCAGATACAGTTCAGATACGCTCCATACACGGATGCCATTATGATACTCATTCAGATTCAACTTATCAGATACAGTTCAGATACGCTCCAGACACATATGCCATTCTGATACTCATTCAAATCCAACTTTCAGATACAGTTCAGATACGCTCCATACACAGATGCCATTCTGATACTCATTCAGATCCAACTTTCAGATACAGTTCAGATACGCTCCAGACACGAATGCCATTATGATACTCATTCAGATCCAACTTTCAGATACATTTCAGATACGCTCCAGACACGAATGCCATCCTGACACTCATTCAGATTCAACTCTCAGATACAGTACAGATACGCCCCAGACACGGATGCCATTCTGATACTCATCCAGACTCAACTTTCAGATACAGTATAGATACGCTCCAAACACGGATGCTATTATGATACTCATTCAGATTCAATTCTCAGATACAGTACAAATACGCCCATACACGAATGCCATTCTGATACTCATTCAGACTCAGCTTTCAGATACAATACATATACGCTCCAGACACGGATGCCATTCTGATACTAATTCAGATCCAACTTTCAAATACAGTTCAGATACGCTCCAGACACATATGTCATTCTGATACTCATTCAGATCCAACTTTCAGATTCAGTTCAGATACGCTCCAGACACAGATGCCATCCTGACACTCATTTAGATTCAACTCTCAGATATAGTACATATACGCCCCAGACACGAACGCCATTCTAATAGTCATTCTTTCAGCTTACAAATTACAATTCAACAATCACTTTTGGATGGCATCTACAAGCCCATCTTCAACAAATTTCTAACAATTCTCCAAATGGCATCTTTAAGCCCATTCCCTCTACCATCACATCAATGAGTGCAAATTTCTGGGCACTCTAGTGTGCAATCATCTTCCACCTTCGAGTCACGAATGGAAAAACTAGCCAATCTAACTCTCCAGGTTTAAGAAGATTGAACAGGTGAAGTTGTTGTACCCCAAAATTTTCCCTCTCACTTATCAAGAATTTGCTCACAAGATCTCCTTGGGCTCAAGACTGCACTAGGGTTTGATCAGCTCAAGACACCTCCTCAAGCACTGATGACCAAAATTAGGGTTTAAGTTTGTACAAGGAAATTTGAACTTCCAATGCCCCATATGACTTTTATGGATCATTATGGACCCCCAAGATCACTCATGTAATGTTTCAAGCCTTGGATCACATTTTTGCTCAATCAATTGAGCAGTTGACCTAAAAATCAATTGTATTGGGGAAAAAGTCAACTATGGCCAATTTACAGTCAAACTTCTAAAGTTTTGATCCATACCAACGTTTTAAACTTATATGTATCATTTGATCAAATTTGGACTACAACTCCTCAAGAAATTTAATCAAATCTCCAAAAGGACAAAATGGTCAAAATTAGGGTTTTGACTTAGAAGGGGCAATTTCTGATTTTTGACCTAGCAAATGATCAATTGGTTTAAGGAATGATCTCAAGAGTCCAATTGCATTATTTTTACCTAATTAAATGGTTCAAAACATTGCAAGTCCATTGGATTGACAGATGAATTTTTCAGTCAACTGATCAAAAGTCAATTGTATACTGAAAAGTCAAACTTTGACTTTTTTGGTCACATTCAAGTGCCAAAGATCATAATTCATAAAAACATATCAAAATATGAAACTTATTCATCAAGAAATCAAAAAGTCAAGATTTCATTTTGAAAAGTCAAAATTTCTAAATTTAGAAATTTTTCTAAGTGTTGGAAATTTCATGTTTTTTCATAACTTTGAACAAAATTTTCCCCATGATGCAAGATAATTCAAGAGAAACTTCCTACATGAAAGTTGTAGATCTCCATGAAATCTACAACTTTGCTTTACACAACTCCATCCAAAAATGCTTGGATCTCAAGTTATAATTTTATGAACATGAGGTCATGAAACTAAACACTTAGTGAAATTTTGCCCTAATTTGGTCAGGATTTTGACCTAAATTCATGGCACTTTTTCATATAGTTTCAATAATAATCTTCAAAATCAATTAAAATATGGGTTATAGAGCACATTACAAGATTTCCAAAATGTCCAAGAACTCCTTGAGATCATTCTTGAGTAGGGAGAATCGAAGAGATGAAGTTAGGGTTTTATCACTTGAATTACAAGGCATTTTGTGATGAACAAGAATTCAATTTCAAACCTATGCTGCACAATCTTGTTTTGAAGGCATCTAAAACTCAAGATCTCTCCATAATCAGAATATTACACTTGCTTTTGAGCTATTATCCACTTGATTCAAGCTTTATCCAAACAAATTTTCCATTTATGGCACAAAGTAACCATTCCATTCTTGTAAAGAGGCTTTAATCACAAAGTTAATGCATAGAGCTCCTAAGTTGTTCCTTTTGATCACAAGCAATGTCAAAGGAAAAAGAAACATGTCTAGAGCCTCCCATAAACCCAGGCCATGCTTGTACTTCATCTTGGAACTTTATTGTCACTTTTCTTCAAAATCAAGTAACATAGCCATAAGTCTATATCTTGCTTTTCTGACCTCCTTAAGTCCTCTAATCTTTTTCATATAACCACACAAGTTATTTGCAAGAAATACACAATTAAAACAATCCTCAAAAACTCCATGAAAACAAAGATTGCACAAAACCTCCATCTTTGTGTCATTTCTGATTTTGAACTTCAATCTTCAAAACCACTCGTGCATTTCTTGGCCTTTTTGTTTCAAAAGCTTCCTCATACCAAATACAGACCATCCCTGTCCCTGTTTGCCAATTGTAACTCCATCTCAATTAACTTCCATAGCCAAAAACAGAGCATTGCAGTTGGAATTCCCCATGACATTTCAGCCACTCTTAACTCAAGCAAACCATTGCATTAGCTTCCTAGGACCTCAAGGAAGCTAACCTGATCATCACCACTACCTGAAACAAGCTCAAACTCCAAACACGATTTCCAGTTTTGAGGTAAGTTTTCTCAACTTGTAATCTTCATACAGGCATCATCAATACTTTATTTATGAACAAAACATGTAGATACCATTGTGAAACAACCTGGCCGAACCATCATCTTGTAATGAAACATCAATGAAGTCGCCACCGAACGTATTTTATCCTGCCGAAAGGGAAAGATAAACATCGAGAAAAGCTGAAAATGGAGAAATCACGGTCTTTTGACAGGGAGATCGGGTAAGGGAGTCTGTTACGCGAGGGAAAGGTATTAGCACCCCACACGCCCATAGTACTCTACGGTATCCACTCTTGTTGTCTAATCTAATGGGTGTAGTCAAAACCTATGTCTATGGCTTAAAGCTAAAAAGGGAATGCATGCGAGAAAAAAAAGAGAAAACAATGTGGGGAAAATAAAAGGTGTGCTCAGTTGGGCCCTACCCCAATGCCTACGTATCCCTTTTAAGGAATCAGAGCAGTTGTAGTTTGGCTCATATATTCTGGTTGGTTTGTGTTTTTTAGTTAAGACAACAAAAACAGTCAAGATGGAAAAACATCAAATAAAACAACAAACAAATGAGATGGTAAAACATCGGCTAAATAATAACAAAGTAACATGTAAAAGATAGCAAAACATCAAATGATAAAACATAACACCTAACAATGACATTGAGAGTCAAAGTAGGATAACCAACATGTGCAATGGCGAAACATCGGCTTCAAACAAATTTGCGATGCCGTTACATCGACTATAAGATAACAAGGTATCATGGCAAAGATAGCGAAACATCAATAAACCGGATGACAAAACATAACACCTAACAATGATATTGAGAATCAAAGTAGGATAAAAAACATGTGCGGTGGAGAAACATCGGCTTCAAACAAATGTGCGATGGCGAAACATCGGCTAAAAGATAACAAGGTATCATGGCAAAGATGGCGAAACATCAATAAATCAAATGACAAAACATCACACCTAACAATGATATTGAGAATAAAAGTAGGATAACAAACATGTGCGATGGCGAAACATCGGCTTCAAACAAATGTGTGATGGCGAAACATCGGCTAAAAGATAACAAGGTATCATGGCAAAGATGGCGAAACATCAATAAACCAGGTTTAAAAACAAATCCAAGAGGCGCACAAACAAATAAGATTGATTTATATCTTTTACCTTGAAGAAGGGTTTAAGTTTATTAGAAGTGTTTTATGATTTGCCAATAAAACAATTTTTGTTTTAAGATGCAAAATGCAAAGGAAGGAAAAAAAACTAAGGGAAACTAGCCTAGCACTATCCCTAGTGTTATCATACAATGATTGACTCTAAGGTTGAGAATAAAGGAAAATCCTACCCTATGCTAGCATACATGGATTCCTACATTAATCAACATGTCAAAGGAAGCTTAACAAAACTATCCTATAGGGAACAAGCAATGAGAGCGAAGTCGTGATCTCAATTTCTAAATTGAGTGACTCATCGATCAATAGTTAAAGAAAAAAACAATAAATATCCTATAGGGAACATGCACTGGGAGTGAAGTCGTGATCTCAATTTCTAAATTGAGTGACTCATAGATCAATAGTTAAAGAAACAAACACAAACACAATACACGTATCAAACAAAACAGAGGGCCTCCTAACATATATCAGCAACAGAGGTCCCATCATGCAACATAGAACTATACAAAATGAAAATAGATGAAAGGAAATAGTTCAATACCAAACGGATAATTATCCGTAGCAAATGAGCAAGAATAAAAGAAACCCAAAGAACTTCAAGCAATCTGGCATCAGCAGACAAACCAAGTAAGAAATTACGCCATCAGGATGTAAGTATTGAGATTTTCAGATATGAACAGATCCCATGGGTAATGTATAACATTCATAATCACATACATATATCCTGCATAGACTATCAAATATGCCAAGCACAAGAGTAGTACCAATATAATAAATTGTGTTCCACAAATAAAGTGAAACACAATAGCCTCAAGTCAAAATGGAAAATTTCTCTCAGAGTACCTCGCGCATTTAACAACCAAGTTAGTATTCCCATAAATAGAATGACGACTCTCATAAGGGATGGATAATGACACCATAATGAAGTGAGAAAACATGATAGCAACTATCAAAACATTAGATATGATAGACAAAAAGAAACAGGCATATGCACAATTTGGTCAAAAGTTAGAGGAATGTTGCTCCTTTCTATCACCACATTGAATCGACAAATAAATATCAATCAAGGATCATGGGAGCTTGAGAAGAATACAATCAAAGGCCATGAAGTTCAGTAGCAACCAAAATTCAATCATACTCAATTACTTCATCACAGCTCATAAGCATAATAGAAGAGGAATCCCACACAATGTATCAAAGACTTAGATTTCAAGCTAACCATGGAAGAAAGTCAAACAAGGACAAAATTAGAGATATTTGTAACAATCAAATATTTGAAGTAAAGCTTCCAAAACATGACTAAGACGTGATCAAAAGGTTAAAGTGTTGATTCTAAAACATGCTGCACAAGTGCATTCAAAATGGCTCAAAAATTCAACAAGGATAAAAGAAAGAAGCCAAACTCTATTCATGATTAGAACTAATTTAAGTAATAGGGATCAATTAATATCAAGTCCTCATGATACTATCATTGAAGTATCATTTCCCTTCATGTTATCATCGGCCATCTAATGACCTCAAACTCAAATTGAAAGCTCAAGTTTCAAAGTGAAGATCAACAAGAAAGCAAAAAAGTCATAAAACATGCATCAAAAGGTTCAATCATTCAAACATGGGGCATTAAGTGAAATGAATGGAGTTTATATGGATAAACAGAACCAACATGATCATTAGGTGCCCAATTATAGGCCTCAATCAAGTTCATTGTCCATCAAGCAAATTGCAACAAGATATGCAACATTAATTGGGTACCTTCACTTTAAAAATACATCAAAAAAAAAAAAGAAAAGGGCTTCCATAATTCAAACAAAATTTTTCTTAGCATCCTTGAGATGTATAACAGTCAGAAAACATGTTTTAAGTTCATGGATGGATGAGGAAAGGATCAATCAAACATCAAATATCAAAAACTAGTTGGCAAAAACCACCAAACTAGACAAGTTTTTCAAAATATTTTGTGGAAAATACCAAACCTTATCAATTAATTCAAGAAAAATCTTTTTAAGGACCTCAATCCATCTATGAACCTTAAACAAGAACCAAATTCAATTGAAACTCAAGGCCAGTTGCTTTTTGGAATCAAAACAAACAAGGGAATTAGCAAAACCCTAATTACTTAGAAAATGAACTCAATTATTGATTAATCAAGTTCCAATTCTAAACAAATCAAATTAAAGTCATACAAAATAAAGAAAACTCTAAAGATCAGAGAACTTATTTTTTTAAAATTTTTAGGATTAAAGAAAAGTAAAAAATAAAATCAAAATTCAAACCTTTAAACAATTAAACAAAAATTCACATCTCAAAATAAAATTCCAATCAAAATTCAGAAAAATATCCAACCAAAATTATATTCAAATATTCGAATTAAAAACCAGCATCCATGATTTTTTTTTGGAATTTTTGAATTAAAGGAAATATTAAAATAAAATCAAACAAACAATTAAACAATTAAACTACTATTTAATGACAAAATGCAAACCCTAGCCAAAATTCATAAAAAGGTCAAAACAAAATTATATTCAGACACTATGATTAAAAACAAACTTATATGAATTTTTTGAGGATTTTTGAATTAAAGGAAATATTACAACAAAAATTATGAAGCAAACATTTCAAATAAACTTCTCAAATTAAATTTCTAATCAAAAATAGGAAAAATTCTAAACCAAGATCAGAATCAATTTCTAAATTATTTTATGAGTCAAAGATAATTTTTGTGGAATTTTTTAGATCAATGAAAATATTAAAACCAAAATAAACATTAAATAAAAAAATCAATTAATCACATGGATTTTTAAACCAATCAAAACATTTTCAAAAACTACAAAAAATACACAAGGTCAGAAATATTATTTTTAAGTTTCTTGAATTTTTTCATAATTTTCTCATGATTATTGATCAAGAAATAAAATCCAGAAATCAATTAAAATTCAAACATGAACAAAATTCAAAAAAAGATAGATCCAACGGACCAGATCAAGCCAGCGCATCATCTTTAACCTCTGTTCAACACCAAAACTCGCGCGTGACTCAGGCTTATGCCTCAGATTTAGACCGATCATATAATCTCATTTCTCCACCAAAATTCATCAAATCAAGTGCAAATCAAAGCTAACATGGCAAGGAATTAAACACAATTCAAATCACATCAAATAGACAGCCATGGAACCAGAAATCTCAGCATGAAATCACCAAAAACTCACTGAAAATTGGAGTTGCAGAGATCTTAAACAAGCATAATATGCCAAACTAAAACCTCAAACAGTTTCAGAATCGTTCACATAACATCAACAAGCAAGTATTCATGCTCAAATTCAGCAATAAACAGCTATATATCATGAATCAAAGTTGAGTTAGCTTACCTCAAATCAAAATATGAATGCAAGTTTCCCTCACTCTAGAAGAAAATCAATGGTTCCAACTTGATCCTCTTGCTCCATTGAATGTGTCTCTGCAAAGAAATTGAAGAAACGACCAAGGAATTAAGGGATTCGAAGAAAAAATGCAAAGAAAGGAAGTTGAACTCAGATTTGGATTTCTTGAAATAGAGGCCTCTCTCTCATCAAATGAGCCTCGCTACTCATTACATAGAGTGATTAGAGGAGGGTAGGGGTAGAAATGCAAGCTTAATACCGTTAGAGGGCAGGATTGGAAGTTTGTGCAGAAATGAGGTGTGCATAGGATCAGCTCATTTGCTCGTGCATTCTTTAGCCTTTTATGAATTCTGTGGGCCAAATTACTTCAGAAAATCATCCTTAAAATCTTGGCCCTTGATTCCACATGATCAGAAAGTATTGGAGTTTTTGCACGTACAACAATCACATGGGCACGAAATGGCTGGCATCAAGGGCTTACATAGGTCACAAATGTGTCATGGGCCTGATTAGAAGTGAAGAGAATGGCTGAAAATGAAGTTCTCAACTTTTGGCATTTTGCTTGCATGGCTAAAGTTCAATAAAATGGGATGAAATTCAAATGACCATAACTTGCCCATACTTTTGAATTTGGACACAAATGAGTACTATTTGGAAAGGTATTGAAAAGATATACAATACCTTAGTTTTATGTTTTTTCAATTGAATCCACTAAGGTCCTCAAATTTTGACATGAAATTCACTAATTTTGGAAAATGACCTATAATTTTAACTTGAGGCATAAACTTCCAAAGACCATAACTCTTGACTCTTTGCCAATCTGGACATGAGACCCAAAGGAGATGAAAGACCACCCTCTTATCTTTCCAAGCATATTTCATTTGCATTTTTTGATCAAAGGTGAATAAAATATGAATATTTGAAGTTAAGTCCTCATTTTCCAAAATTAGAAACTTTTAGGGTTTCTTCATGAACAAGTTTCAACCCAAACCTCAATCTTTTTGATACAATGATCAAAATGGACTTGAAATATGAAAAGTACACCCTTGAATTGATGGTTGACCAAAAGTTCACTTGGTCAACCTTGAATTTGACTGATTTTGACCAAAATGACCATTTTGCCCCTTTGAATTAATTGGTCAACTTCTCTTCAAAATTGATGGTCAAAACTTCAAACATACTATATGCCAAATATATAGAGGCCATGTACAAAGTTTCACTTCAAAATTCTCAAGAAATCTTGACAAAATCCCAAACCCTAGTTTTGGTTAACACCTTAGGAGACTGATGAATCATCTCCAAAATTTAAAATCCTCTGGGCATCTTGACCAGTTTCTTGTACAAAGACTTTTCAAATACCAATGAGATGTTGTAGCTTCCAAATAAAGACTTGTACATTGATCATAGCCTTGATCAAGCAAAACCCTAATTTGACTGGTGAATCAAAAGAGTGATTCTTCTTATAATCAATCTCAAACTTCAATCCTCTGATGATCCAAAGAGATGGATAAAATATCTTGAGATATGCAATAACTTTTGAGCTTGAAAGATCTAGAGGTTTAGATGATAAGGTTCTACTTAAGCAACTTGTCAATGCAATCAACCTTCAAAGCTTGAGGAAGACTTGATAACCAAAGTACTTTGATCCCATCACAATGTATGAATGCAATGCAATATGATATTCATGATGAAACATAAGCCAAATTAAGAGGGTAAATTTTAGGGTGTAACAGCTGCCCCTATTCAAATATCTTCAACATGATAAGTGAGAAAAGTGACAACTTTTGAGCGTTCAGAGTTGAAGATGATTGAATATAAAAGAACCCGAAAATTTACACTCTTGAAGAAGAAAGAAAAATAAGCAAAAAAACCCTAAGACATGCGTCAGAATGAAGCTGTAACGCAGGTTGAAACAGAACAAAAACAAAGTACAGTAGACGCAACTAAACTTCCGGACAAACGTGCCAGGGCAAAACTGGGCTTCAAAAAAAGTGAGATAAAACTCAAACCACAGAGTCTAGGTGAAAATAAGCTCTGGAAAAGAAAACGTACGCGAGTGAGGTGACGAAACTCTGAGCTCGACCCAAAGCAAAGTGGCTAGAGTGCGTGATTCTAAGAGCACTTGCTAATCTCAACTAAGATAGTCAGTATGAAAGAATTGAAAGAATCCCAGAAATGAGGAACAAAAGCGTGACGAAACTCGACTCAAAAACCAGTTAGATGAAACTAAACTAGACGAGTACCAGGACAAAACTAGATTTCATGCACGAGTAACAAGGCGAAACTCGACCCATAGCAAAGTGATGAGAGTGCATGTTTCTCAGAGAACCTGCTGGTCTCAGATCAATGAATAAACAGTGACGAAAACTGATAGAAGAATCCAAGGAACAAAGGAGACTGATTTCAAACCAGGGATGCAGTACGAACCCTGCACTCGGTAAATGAACACCGTCAAAGGGTTCAAGGTATGAAAGCAAAAACGAGACGAAACTTGACTCAATAACTAGTTAGGCGAAACTAAACTAGATGAGCACCAGGACGAAACTAGATTTCATGCACAGGCGACGAGGCGAAACTCGACCCAAAGCGAGAGTGATGAGAGCGCATGTTTCTCAGAGCACCTGCTAGTCTCAGATCAATGGATAAATAGTGACGCAAACTGATAGAAGAATCCAAGGAATAAAAGAGACTGATTTCAAACCAGGGACGCAGTACAAACACTGAACTCGGTAAACGAACACCGTCAAAGGGTCCAAGGTATGAAAGCAAAAACGAGACGAAACTCGACTCAATAACTAGTTAGGCGAAACTAAACTAGATGAGCACCAGGACGAAACTGGATTTCATGCGCAAGGTGAGGAGACGAAACTAGGAGCTTAACCCAAAGCAAGGAGATTAGGGCGTACACCTAAAAAACCTGCTGAAAGCGAATATCAGGACGAAACTGGTATTCGAAAGGTGCATCAATAGACATTGGAATGAACCGGAGAGGGTAGTGAAGATTAAACCCAAGAAGACCGCGCCAGGGAGAAACTGAACTATAGCCAAGAGTAGACACTCAAACAAACAAATGATTGACGTCAAAAGGATATTGGTATGGGGGGGCACTGAGATAATGAGGACGAAGACCTCGTTGGGGATTTAATCCGAAGTATTAGAAAATTCACTGGGGACAATAGAAAACATAATGGATTATGTTCCGATGCATGCTTGAATTCTTTCTATATAGCGCAATGTTCCATATAATGGAAATGCTACGCGTTTCGGTAGATGCAATATAATGATGCATGTTTAAAAGTTTCACTGGGGAATGGCCAATTGAGAAGCCAATAACCAAGAAGTCAGAATCTGACATGACTTGCAAAAATAAATTACAAAATCCAAAGGAGAGGAGAAAATATGGGGAACCGCTAGAGAGGGAACCTCAAAGAGATGAAGCTTCGCGGAGAATAACAACCGAGCAACCAGTAGAAACGGGCCACAAACATTGAGAGGAGCTGCAGAAATAAATTTCAAACTCTTAGGGAAGATCAGATCGACACTGTAGCTTCTGGAGAGGGACGTCATCTGAAGATTAGACAATTAGGGAGAAGATCAGGGCAAGACTATAATCTCTGGAAAAGATAGCGCGCGGCCGTGTTAAGGATGACACCAAGAAAACAAACCCGACGTGAGGGGTGAAAACCTTTGCTGGGGGAACAAAGCTCTGCTGAGGAAACGGGACTTCACTGGGGATACAGAACTCCGTTGAAGATTTTAGTTGGAGAGATTTTTCTTTTGGAATATAACCATTGGATGGATCATGCAGATAGTCACACAGTATCGACCTTACTGGGGATAAGGAAAGATCTTAACATAAGGATGCCCCAATAAACATATTGGCTGGGAAATGAGAGGTCATGGCGAGGGATCTCTGTTGGCAACTCCGTTGGGGATATGCGACATCTTCAAATATGGAGTCTCAGAATGAAGCCTTTTAAAAGAAGATTCCTGGGGCAACAAAACTTCACTACGAAAACGAAACTTCACTGGGGATAAGTAAAGTCCTATTCATACACGGGCTCTGTCTAACAGAAGAAAAACCAAATATTCCCTTCCTGATAATCATTAAGCTCTTTACAGGTGTTCAACGTGTAAACTCTTTTTTTGATGTCAAACAAATGTTTTGCATGCAGAAAGATGTTTATTTTTGGAATGACAGATCTGATGCAACGATTATTTAAGCCTTGAAGTTGAAAACCTTAACAAAGTGTCGCATCTCTGTCGTGAATGAATCACTGGCTAGAGCGCAAAAAATTTCAAAACTTTTCTTCCCTCTTTTAAAAAAAAAGTCAAGATGTAGGTGATAAGATACCAACACGAATATGCAACACATATTTGGGAGTTTAGGAAACATTATCCTGTTGTAGTATGCTTTCGAGTTAAACCCTTGTTTCAGTTAGGATTTTTAGAGGTTGTAACGTGGCCTGGTTCGAGGTTTTTTAGAAATTTTTTTTTCAAGGCTCAAGTTATTTGGTACCCACCCCCTTCGTGATATTATCCTATCCCAAGTTCAGTTGACTTATCACAAACATTCATCTTTCAAAAGGATTTATAATGGTTGAGTGATCACGACAAATTCTCCAACATGATTGTCACTTAACTTTTGCTGCTTTTGTTATTGATATTATTGTTCCTCTTCTTTTGATGAAAATTTTATTGGATAATCTTTTTCGGCCTTTTAGGCTCTCTTTTCCCTAACTTTTTCCTGGACAAAATCTTTTGAATTTCAATTTTGGGAGCCCAGTGGGACGCCCTAACTTTTTCCTAAGCGACTTGTTTTCAAGTTTCGACTTAGCGGGGCTTTTTGTTTCTTTCTTATTCACACTTTCCACTTAGAACAAGTCAATATGACTTTAGGTCTTTTAAATTTTTCTTTCTTTCTCTCTTTTTTTGAAGAAAAACAAATGCCCCATTCCTTGGTCGGTGAGGGATAGCCATTATTGTATCAATTCGATCTCGACCTCAGGACTTTGTGAGGAAATGAACATCGTGGTTTAGACATTTTTTCTGATCTCATGATGCGAAAGATAAAATGTGGTGATCCTCAGATGGGACATTCCTTCTGAAATTTGAATGCTTGGTCAAATTAACTGAACATCTACCCTGCCACTGGTTAAAAAAAAAGGTTTTTTTAACGGTAAAGAAACTCCTACTTCGAAGGCTCAGAGGGGTTAACGAGGGTCTAACTTCCTTATATCTCCGGTGTTTGTGGATTGAAACAATGCCTGTACATCTTCAACGGGGTTCTACTCAAAAGCATACCATTACAGTCATTGTTTTTAGCTAATCTCCTTCCTTCAAACTCTTGGCTAAGCAAAAGAATTGGCACAATTGGTATCAAAATGCCCTAAAAATCGATTAAAGAGTGATACAGGATGGATTAAGTAAAATGAAACAATTTCTTCAAGGCAAAAATATTCAATGCATCAAGACTGACATTAGGCCATAAACAAAATCCTATATGCAGACAATGCTAAAACAATCAATCAAGATAACACATGAAAGTGCGGCAAAGAAATGTGATAAAAGCCATTATAAGGAAGAAAAATCTCCAGCTAGGTTCGTCGATCTCGCCGACCTGCCGTAATCTTAATATTACACTGACCCATGACCTTTACTAACAACACGGAGCTGTAAAACAAATTGGCATGGCATCCACCAGTAAAGTAAATGAGAATCCTATCCATCATAGAACTAAACACGCCCCTTGCACATTAGTAGTTGTGTTTGTTATCCTTATTTCAAGCGATCAACTAACCATGACTTAGATTACCATTTCCGTGTAAGGTCCACGAAGTTTATATGCACATGCTTATCAAAATATTGGACGTTTTTGCAAACAAAGTAGTAAAAAGGGAGAAAAGAAACGTATACGTATACTTGAAAGAAGATATTCTATTGATTTTGAGAAATCAGCCTGTGAAAAAGGCATTTACATTTGGAAACAAGTAATTACAAAATCAAAGCAAACAAGTGTTTACAAATGGCAATGTGAATGTGAATATCCATCAAGTCCCGACTCTGCCATGACTGTTATGACTGTTACGCATTCATCTTCCTGCTTTCAGACAAATCATTCTTGGATTAGCTTCGAGCTTATGCCAGGTGACGGAACGAAGGATAGAAACAAAGGATCTCATGCTGAGCGTAGTCATTTGCTTTAAGTCCCTAACTTTTGCCTGAATCGCCCTTTCGGGTTTTCGATTCACCAGGACACCCTCTTTTTTCCTAAACCGCCCTTTCGGGTTTTCAGCTTAGCGGGTTTTTTATTATTATTTTTTTTCTATGCAAAGTATTTTTTAAATACGTCAGCATTCACATGGAGAGGGAAGTACTCTCCATCCATAGTCGTGAGCATCATCGCTCCTTCAGAGAAAAATTTTCTGACCATGAAAGGACCTTCATAAGTCGGAACCCACTTGCCCCTGGGATCTCCCTGGGGGAGAATTATCCTTTTTAGCACAAGGTCACATGGCTTGTAACACTGAGGCTGTACCCTCTTATCAAAAGCTTTCCTCATCCTTTGCTGATATACCTGACCATGACATACAACCGTCAACCTCTTCTCGTCAATAAGTTCCAACTGATCCAGCCGATTCTGTACCCATTCACTTTCATCCAGCTCAACATCCCTCATGATCCTAAGAGAAGGAATCTCGACTTCTATCGTAAATACTGCTTCCATGTCGTAAACCAATGAAAATGGGGTTGCCCCTGTCGAAGTATGCACAGTGGTGTGATAACCATGCACAACGAAAGGCAACATCTCATGCCAATTTTTATAGGTTACCACCATCTTCTGTACGATCTTCTTAATATTCTTATTGTCCGCTTCGACAACACTGTTCATCTTTGGTCGGTATGGGGAAGAGTTATGATGCTTGATTTTGAAGGACTCACAAAGCTCCTTCATCATTTTGTTGTTCAAATTAGACCCATTATCGGTAATGATCTTTTCAGGAACTCCGTAGTGACAAATAATATTGTGCTTAATGAACCGAGTTACCACCTGCTTGGTGACATTGGCAAAGGATGCAGCTTCGACCCATTTTGTAAAATAATCAATGGCAACCAGAATGAAATGGTGCCCGTTGGATGCATTCGGTTCAATTTTGCCGATCATATCAATTCCCCACATTGCAAACAGCCAAGGGGAAGTCAAGGAATTCAAAGGTATTGGCGGCACATACACCTTATCAGCATAGACTTGACATTTGTGGCAAACCCGCGCATGATTGTAACAGTCAGTCTCCATGGTGGACCAATAATAACCTGCTCGCAAAATCTTTTTAGCCATGGTATGCCCACTGGAATGGGTCCCGAAATCACCTTCATGTATCTCCTCAATGATTCTAGATTCTTCTTTCTTGTCAACACATCTGAGCAGTAATCCATCATGATGCCTTCTATACAACACACTGCCATTGAGAAAGAACTTGTCTGAAAATTTTATCAAGAACTTCTTATCTGTGACGGATGCTTCTTTAGGGTACTCTTCTGTTTCAAGATATCGTTTAACATCATAAAACCAAGGATTACCGTATGATTCCAAACTAGCCTCAAAACAGAAAGCAGGCTCACTCAAACTTCTGATGGTAATGGAAGGTGCCTCATTAGCCCACTTAACCTTGAACATGGAGGACAAAGTTGTCAGTGCATCAGCTAGATTGTTTTCTTCTCTGGAAATGTGCTAAAACGTGATCTCTTCGAAGTATGGAATCAGCTTCATAACATGCTCACGATATGGAATTAGGTTCTGATGGCAAGTCTCCCAATCTCCATTAATCTGGCTGATAACAAGATTGGAATCCCCGTAAACTTTCAAAAATTTGATGCGCAGGTCAATCGCCGCTTCAATGCCATAAATGCAAGCCTCATATTCGGCCATGTTGTTAGTGCAATCGAAACAAATATGAGCCGTGAAAGGAATGTGGTATCCCTCAAGAGAAGTGATAATAGCTCCGACGCCGTTGCCCATGGCATTGGAGGCACCATCAAAAACAAGCGTCCAACGTGATCCCGGCTCGGGTCGTTCGTCTGGGTCTGGCATATTACAATCTCGAATATATACAATTTCCTCATCTGGAAAATCAAACTTCATCGGTTCATAATCATTCATGGGCTGATGAGCAAGATGGTCGGCCAATACACTACCCTTAATTGCTTTTTGAGTAGTGTATTGGATATCATATTTGGTGAGTATCATTTGCCAATGGGCTACCCTGCCTGTAAGAGCTAGATTCTCAAAAATGTACTTGATTGGATCCATTTTGGATATCAAGTAGGTGGTGTGAGTTAACATGTATTGCCTCAAATGTTTAGCGGCCCAGGAAAGTGCATAACAAGTCTTTTCCAGCAATGAGTACCTCGACTCGCATTCCGTAAACTTCTTACTCAAGTAGTAAATAACCTGCTCTTTCTTCCCTGTCTCATCATGCTGACCGAGGACACAACCCATTGAGCTCTCTAACACAGTTAGATACATGATTAGTGGCCTTTCTTCCACTGGCGGAATGAGTATCAGAGGTTCCTACAAATACTCCTTTATTTTGTCAAAGGCCTTCTGACAATCCTCGTTCCATTTCACTGTCTGACTTTTCTTCAACAACTTGAACAAAGGTTCACAGGTGGCTGTGAGATGAGAAATAAATCTAGAAATGTAGTTTAACCTTCCCAAGAAACCATGTACTTCCTTCTCTGTCCTTGGCTCAGGCATTTCTTGTATCCCTTTTACCTTGGCCGGGTCCACCTCGATACCTTTTTCACTTACAATAAAACCCAACAACTTACGGATCTCACCCCGAAGGTGCACTTATTCGGATTCAACCTCAGCAAGAACTGCCTCAGTCTCTCGAACAATTTCTCCAGATGAACAAGATGTTCCTCTTCCGTGTCAGACTTAGCAATCATATCGTCCACATATACCTCAATCTCTTTTTGAATCAAATCATAAAAGAGAGTGACCATGGCGCGCTGATATGTTGCCCCGACATTTTTCAAACCAAACGGCATCACTTTATAGCAGAAAGTTCCCCAAGGTGTGATAAATGTTATCTTCTCCATATCCTCCGGAGCCATCTTAATTTGATTGTAACCCGAAAAACCATCCATGAACAAAAACACTTTGGAATGAGCAGTATTATCGACCAACACATCAATATGCGGAAGAGGGAAGTCATATTTAGGGCTGGCCCTATTCAAATCCCTATAATCCACGCACATCCTTACCTTATCATCCTTCTCGGGCACAGGCACAATATTTGCAATCCATGGCGGATAATTGATGACCTTTAAGAAATTTGCGTCCAACTACTTATGGACCTCCTCCTTGATCTTCTTGGACATCTCAGGATGAGTTCTTCGGAGCTTTTGCTTGACAGGAGAACAACCTTCTTTGAGCGGTAGTCGATGCACCACTATGTATGTATCCAACCCAGGCATATCCTCATAAGACCAAGCGAAGATATCAGAATACTCACGGAGTAGCTCAATTAATCTGACCTTTATACTTTCTTCGAGATCTTCCCCTATCTTGACTTCTCTTCTTATCTCTTCTGTGCCAATATTTACCACCTCAATCGAATTCTGATTCGGCCGGATAACCTTCTCCTCTTGTTTTAACAATCTTGCTAATTCCTCAGGAAGATCAAAATCCTCATATGCTTCTTCTTTAGCTTGATAAATAGGAGTATCAAAGTCATAATGAGCCATAACAGAGTCGTTATCAATATAATCAGTGGTGGAAGTGCATCTGCATGAACGACATTTTGGAGTTTTTTAGTGACAGTGTGTGAAAAGAGAAACATTGCCATTCAAATAAAAAAAGAAATGGAGAAAAATTTTGAATGCAAAAACGTCCTTTATTTCATGATAAACTTTTTGAAAATAAACATGGTGGCCCTACACAAATAATCCACCACACCTAGGGCAGAGCGTAGGAATTATGATATGATAATAAAAGAAAATAATAAAATTACTCCTCAGCGCTTGAAACTTGGATAACATCCACAGAAGTCCAATTGTTGAGTGTATGGCCTGGAATACTCGGATGAATCCAATCTTCGATATTGTAGCCATCAACCCTATCGTCGCCAACTGCATTGACGTGTCCTTCTTGAGTATCACAAGGATGGGAAAACTTCACAGGAGTAGATAAACTAGATGCTCTAGGAGTTGTACTCTGCTGACCTGGGCTAAAACCAAGACCAAATTTATTAAATTTTGGGGTAACGTCTAGCACCTGACCCCAACCTTCAGGGTTGCCATTTTCCACCACAACTCTCGCATCCTTGAGAGAAGACATAACAGTTTTAGGTTTCCTTTTATGCTCTAGAGAAGGAAAATTGACAGCATGAACTGTCTCAAACGCCTGAAACGGAGTCTCATGTATCTCGCCTTCAACTTCAACATAGAGGAATGATGTCAAATGACTCACGATGTACTCTTCCTCGCCGCACACAATTATCACCTTTCCATCTGCAGGATACTTGAGTTTCTGATGAAGAGTAGAAGTGACTGCCCCTGCTCTATGAGTCCACGGCCGCCCTGACAAACAACAATACGCTGGCTGTATATCCATCACAAAAAAATGTAGCCGTGATGGTGCGAGGACCAACCTTGATTGGTAACTCCACCTCCCACATTGACCTTCAAGACCCATCAAACGCCTTCACCATCAAATCACTAGGGCGCAACTCCAGTCCAGAATAATCAATCTTCATCAATGCTGACTTAGGCAATACATTCAAAGACGACCCTGTGTCCACCAAAACCCGGGATAAATAAATGCCCCTGCACTCCATTGAAATATGCAACGCTTTGTTATGGTCTCGCCCCTCAGGAGGAAGATCAAAATCTGTGAAGCCCAGACCGTTCCCGGCAGATATGTTAGCACAAACATTCTCAAACTGATTGACTGTTATCTCATGTGGCACAAACGCATTCTTTAACAACTTCATCAAAGCATTTCTGTGAGGTTCTGAATAAATCAACAGAGACAAGATAGACATCTTAGAAGGAGTATGGCTCAGATGATCAATTATGCTATAATCACTCTTTCTGATAATTCACATTAACTCTTCAACCTCATCGGGAACTGAAGAAGCTTCTGGAATCGGAATTGGTTTAGTCACATTGGATGGCGTAACCCTTGGATTACCAATCATCGCATGTTGTTTTCCTTTTTCTCTTGCAGAAGCATCTTCCGCATCTTGCACATTGGAAGGACCAAATACTCTCCTGCTTCTAGTCATTCGACCTACACCAGAAAAATTATGAACTTCCCCTTCATTATCTTTAGCACGTTCTTCCTCAGACGAACGGGTACTTACTTCCTGCTTCACCCCATGGTAATAAACATCAGCACCATAATGCCATGGGATGGCCTTCTCACTGGTATACGGCATGGGACCAGGTACCGTAATCATCAAAGGGGGTACCCTAGATGGGGTAGGAATACGCACAAGGGTGTAAGGAATAGATACCACAACAACATCTTTTTCGGTAACCTTACGGTAGCTCGGTTTTCTATCGAACCGCAGGGAACCCTCCTTTATCATTAACTGGATACCGGCTTTTAAATCATCACAGCCCTTTGGTTTCTCTCTATACTTGGCATACTCTGAAGTACAACCCGGGAAAATAGAATTGTCAAGCAGATACCTCTTAACATACCACACGGAGTAGTTACTTGTTCCACATTCATGATTAAATTCAACATTTCACCATTATCATCAATCATATTAACAACACCCCCTCCATGCCTAGGCATTGGGTTCTGAGTAACATTCGGACCAGTCACTGGAGTAAACTCAATTGCCTTAGCATCCAACAAGTCTTGTATCTTGCACTTTAACGCAAAGCAATTGTCAGTAGAATGACCAACTCCGCCTGAATGGAATTCACATCTTGCGTTAACATCATAGTTAGGAGGAAGCCTTGCGGGTGGTGGTGGCATATTTCTCAAACCGATCAACTTCAAATCTAGCAAATGGTGGAGTGCTTCAATAAGAGATACCGGAAAGGGATCAAATTTTTTCAACTGTCTCTACTATTGATTATTATACTGACAGGGCGCATCTTGCTGTCTTTGTTGTTGAGGCACTGTATTCGGTCTCTAGTGCGGAGGAGCATTAACAGGAATAGAAACAACATTTATTTGTTGGTGCTGACGATCCTCTCCTCTTCCTCTATGAGAGTAAACCGCACTTGCATCACCTTCCTTTTTCTTAGGGTAAGTGTTGAATGGTTTCTTACTGCCCCCTGATGAGCCACTAGAACCTCCAATCTGAATTTTCCCCAATTTCAAACCTATTTCAATTCTTTCACCCGCCATAACCAAGTCTGCAAATCCTGCCGAATTACTTCCTATCATGTGCTCATAGAATGGCCCTTGCAGGGTACTCATAAACATATCAATGAGTTCTCTCTCCATGAGTGGAGGTTGAATCCTCGCGGTGAACTCACGCCACCTCTGAGCGTATTCCTTTAAAGATTCTCTTGGTCCCTGTGACAAATTCTGTAACTGAGTGCGATTAGGCGCCATATCCATATTGTACTGATAATGTTAGACAAAATCCCGAGCAAGATCATTCCAGCAACGAATATGGGTTTTCTCCAACTTCATGTACCACTCCAGGGATGCCCCAGATAGGCTATCCTGGAAAAAGTGAATCAAAAGCCCCTGATCCTTAGTATGCACCGACATCTTTCAGAAATAAGCACTTGCATGAGTAACAGGACATGACGTTCCGTTGTACTTTTCAAATATAGGAGGCTTGAACTTTGGAGGAACTTTCACCCCAGACACCAACCCGAGATCATTAGCATCCATACCAAGGGCTCCTTGCCCTTCCACAGCCTTCAAACGTTCTTCCAACAACCGATAATTCCTATCCTCAACTTGAACTTCCGGCTCCGAACGCCAAATAGAAAACTGATCTTCATCCTGATCAAAGTCATAATCCTGCTCCTGATAGCCCCTTATACCGCCCTGATTATCTCTTCTGTTCCCCACAAGATGAGGTCTCGGAGACGGGGGAAACTTCCCTACGTTGCACACAAAAGGGTTTCTGGGCATCCAGTGAAAATTTCCAACAGGCTGATCTTACACATCCCCCAATCCTACATAAATTTCCTGATAGAGCCCTTGATTTTGAACATCCCCTGGATAGTGGTGCTGGTTGTTGACAATGGTAGCCAGTTCCTCCTGCCGGCGATTCACATTGGTGATGACCTCCATGAACTGGGTCATCTGAGTAGCCATCTGGGCCCTTATTTCAGCGAGTTCAGCTTGAACTTGTTCCATCTGTCTTGGAAAATTGTTTCTGGTGGAATACCGATGAGTAGTCGTCTTGAATTTTGAATAAGAAAAGAAGAAGAATAAGAATACCGTCTTGAGATAACCTGTAATGTTATGAAATGTATGATGTGCATGATATGTTTATCATTTCCCAGTATTCAAGAGTCCTTTTATTCATCAATCACGGCACGCAACCAATAATCAAGCATACAATCAAAGGGAAAAAAAGAAAGGACAAAAAGACAAACACTTCAACTATTTACAAACAAAAGAAACGATGTTCGAGTGACTTCGGACATTTAAGAGTGTAACGATAAACAACAAAATACATGTTTCAAAGTAAACTTAACAAAAACTGAATAATAAAAACAAACAATGGTCCCTTTCAACAATCCTGGGGGTGACCAAATACACCAAAGGTAAGTAACAAAAACTAAATCTCTGGAACAAGACATGCTTCAAGGTGTTTACAATACTCTTCAAGCCTTGTTTTCTCCTTCAAAAGTTGTAATGCGACTACTTTACTTTCTTGAAACCGATCCTCTGCGACACGCTTATGGGATACTTCCTTCTTAAGCTGAGCATCTTTGTCTTTGAGCTGTTTCTCCAAGTTTTGAATCTTCTTCCTGTAGCTATTCTCAGATGCCTGAAGCTTCTGGCACTCTTGCTGGGTCTTACTCAACTCTTCTTCCATTTCAGCATGAGATCTCTTCCTAAAACTGGTTGCATCAGAAGTTTCCCCTTGAGCTTCTTTGAGTTTGCGAGCTAAGTCGGCCCTTTCTTGATCTACCCAATAAAGTTTCATCCCTGCCACAAGGTCTTTTGCACGAAGTTTAATGTTCTCAACATGAACCTGGGTGAACACCTCTGTAGGCACCGTGTTACTTAGAATAGTAGGAGGTTACTCACATATAGGAGCCGACCTTGCAAATGGTAACCGTAAAATCTTAACCCTGCCTCTAATCCATTCCAGGTAAGGAACTCTAGCAATAGGAACCTTCTTGCCCAAAGTATTTCTATCCTTCTTGTGAATTCCCTTCCAAGCACTTGTCACTTTTTTGAACATCACATGATCACTTCCTCTAACAAAATACACTGATTCAGACACCTCCTCAACCTTTGGCGGTCCATCCATTGCATATCCCAATTGACGATGAGCAAGCACAAGATTATAGTTGATACACCCATTAGTTCCTATGAGGGGAACATTAGGGAAATCTCTGCAGCTAGTGATAATACTTCGTACTTCCCCCATGTCATAATTCCATCGGATATCAAATGAAGTAAGGTTGACAAGTCTTGATGACCATTGGAGTGAATGTATGGTACCCACAAAAGGGCCACTTACCGGTAGGTGAAACTTAAACCATTGATACAACATCGAATAACATATACTTACATTACCTCCTTTTCCATTCCTGAAATGAATGGTGTAAAGAGTATCTGCCAAGAGTGTCGGTACCGGGTTCTTATTTCTAAAAACACAAATAGCCGTCAAATCCACAAAATTTCTCTTGTAAGGGAAGAGGATGATCCCGTATATCATGAGAGAAAACAGAGAGCTGAAGTCACTCCAATTCCCTTTCTTTGCCCAGTCTTCAACTTTCTTCACTAAGAAATCCAAATAAAACCATGTAGTATCCTCACTTGATTTCCAATTGTCTTTCACCTCTTTCCAATTCAAATGAAGAATTTAAGCAATAACTTCTAACTTCAGCTTCTCCGGCACTTGGACAAAAGGAACTTCATCGGACAACTTGATATTAAGTAGGTACGCGTACTCTTCTAGTGTGGGAACCAGTTGATAATCTTGAAAAGTAAAACACCGCAATTCCTTGTCATAGAACTGGAAGAGCGTGATCAAAGCCATTGGATCAACTGGAGTGTTAAGGATTAGTAACAAATTTCCATATTTTTTGTTGAAATTATTCAGAACATCACTCTTCAAATAAGAACTCAACCTCTTCAATTCAGATACATCAATAGTAGGAATCTGATAAGCGAATGTATGCCTGTTGGGCTATTTAACACGAACTGAATCAAACTCATCTGACGGGAGGCCAGCCATTTCTGATGGAAAGAAGACTCTCGAATGTCCCTGGAAGATGACATGCGCATGCTAGTTATTTTTTATACATAATTTTTTAGAAATAAATATGCTATGATGCAACATGACAGGATCAAAGTTTCACACTAGATAATGGCTGGACCATTACAGAACAACACCACTCAAGATCAAAAGAAAATCCCAAAGTTTCAAAACTATCATGGGAACCTGAGTCACCTTCGCAACACAAAGTCACCAACAGTACCTGTACCTGTAAGAAAAGTTTTCCCGCCCCTCTCACGGGTGTAGTCTAGGTCAAGGTAAGGTTAAAAGCCAAATCAGAGTACAAGAGCTCGACTGTTGGTATCATCATACGATAACACCTATCGGAACTACCTCTGAAGTCATGGGTCTCATGGTCAGGTCTACAAAGCATCCGCCTCATAGATTCCATGGCCACTCTATTCCTAGTTCCTATGGAATTCACTCATAGCCCGGGTATGAAGCCTTTTACCTCATGGAACAACCCACCCACAAAAAAAAATCCCGAATCATAACAGTCCAGCCAAATCCAGTATGTAGAAAGTAAAGCGCACATAGGATGCAATGCAAACGGATAAATATGAAAAGCGGTAAAATAAACACCCAAAAAGAAAACAAACAAGAGCTAGGATCGACTCCGGGATGGACCAACAAGAGGTCAATCTGTCCCTAGTGAAGTCACCAGCTGAAACGACCTGGCCGAACCGTCATCTGGTAATGAAACATCAATGAAGTCTCCACCGAACGTCTTTTATCCCGCCGAAAGGGAAAGGTAAACATCGAGAAAACCTGAAAAGGGAGAAATCACGATCTTTCGACCGAGAGATCGGGTAAGGGAGTCTGTTACGCGAGGGGAAGGTATTAGCACCCCACACGCCCGTAGTACCCTATGGTATCCACTCTTGTTGTCTAATCTAATGGGTGTGGTCAAAACCTATGTCTATGGCTTAAAGCTAAAAAGGGAATGCATGCGGAAAAAAAAAAGAAAACAATGTAGGGAAAATAAAATGTGTGCTCGGTTGGGCCCTACCCTAATGCCTACGTATCCCTTTTAAGGAATCAGAGCAACCGTAGTTCGGCTCATATATTCTGGTTGGTTTGTGTTTTTTAGTTAAGACAACAAAAACAGTCAAGATGGCAAAACATCAAATAAAACAACAAATAAATGAGATGGTAAAACATCGGCTAAATAATAACAAAGTTACATGTCAAAGATAGCGAAACATCAAATGATAAAACATCACACATAACAATGACATTGAGAGTCAAAGTAGGATAACCAACATGTGCGATGGCGAAACATCGGCTTCAAACAAATGTGCGATGGAGAAACATCGACTATAAGATAACAAGGTATCATGGCAAAGATAGAGAAACATCAATAAACCGGATGACAAAACATCACACCTAACAATGATATTGAGAATCAAAGTAGGATAACAAACATGTGCGATGGCGAAACATCGGCTTCAAATAAATGTGCGATGGTGAAACATCGGCTAAAAGATAACAAGGTATCATGGTAAAGATGGAGAAACATCAATAAACTGAATGACAAAACATCACACCTAACAATGATATTGAGAATTAAAGTAGGATAACAAACATGTGCGATGGCGAAACATCGGCTTCAAACAAATGTGCGATGGCGAAACATCGGCTAAAAGATAACAAGGTATCATGGAAAAGATGGCGAAACATCAATAAACCAGGTTTAAAAACAAAGCCAAGAGGCGCACAAAAAAATGAGATTGATTTATATCTTTTACCTTGAAGAAGGGTTTGAGTTTATTAGAAGTGTTTTATGATTTGCCAAGAAAACAATTTTTGTTTTAAGATGCAAAATGCAAAGGAAGGAAAAACAACTAAGGGAAACTAGCCTAGCACTATCCCTAGTGTTATCATATAATGATTGACCCTAAGGTTGAGGATAAAGGAAAATCCTACCCTACGCTAGCATACATGGATTCCTACCTTAATCAACATGTCAAAGGAAGCTTATTAAAACTATCCTATAGGGAACAAGCAATGAGAGCGAAGTCGTGATCTCAATTTCTAAATTGAGTGACTCATCGATCAATAATTAAAGAAAAAAACAATAAATATCCTATAGGGAACATGCACTGAGAGCAAAGTCGTGATCTCAATTTCTAAATTGAGTGACTCATCAATCAATAGTTAAAGAAACAAACATAAACACAACACACATATCAAACAAAACAGAGGGCCTACTGACATATATCAGCAACAGAGGTCCCATCATGCAACATAGAACTATACAAAATGAAAATAGAAGAAAGGAAATAGTGCAATACAAAATGGATAACTATCCGTAGCAACTGAGCAAGAATAAAAGAAACCCAGAGAACTTCAAGCAAGCTGGCATCGGCAGACAAATCAAGTTAGAAATTACGCCATCAGGATGTAAGTATTGAGATTTTCAGATATGAACAGATCCCATGGGCAATGTATAACATTCATAATCACATACATATATCCTGCATAGACTATCAAATATGCCAAGCACAAGAGTAGTTCCAATATAATAAATTGTGTTCCACAAATAAAGTGAAACACAATAGCCTCAAGTCAAAATGGAAAACTTTTCTCAGAGTACCTCGCGCATTCAACAGCCAAGTTAGTATTCCCATAAATAGAATGATGACTCTCATAAGGGATGGATAATGACACCATAATTAAGTGAGAAAAAATGATAGCAAATATTAAAACATTAGATATGATAGACAAAAAGAAATAGGCATATACACAATTTAGTCAAAAGTTAGAGGAATGTTGCTCCTTTCTATCACCACATTGAATTGACAATTGAATATCAATCAAGGATCATGGGAGCTTGAAAAGAATACAATCAAAGACCATGAAGGTCAGTAGCAACCACAATTCAATCATACTCAATTACTTCATCACAGCTTACAAGCATAATAGAAGAGGAATCCCACACAATGCATCAAAGACTTAGATTTCAAGCTAACCATGGAAGAAAGTCAAACAAGGACAAAATTAGAGAGTTTGTAACAATCAAAGATTTGAAGTAAAGCTTACAAAACATGATTAAGACATGATCAAAAGGTTAAAGAGTTGATTCTATAACACGTTGCACAAGTGCATTCAAAATGCCTCAAAAATTCAACAAGGATAAAAGAAAGAAGCCAAACTTTATTCATGATTAGAACTAATTTAAGTAATAGGGATCAATTACTCTCAAGTTATCATGAGACTATCATTGAAGTATCATTTCCCTTCATGTTATCATTGGCCATCTAATGACCTCAAACTCAAATTGAAAGCTCAAGTTTCAAAGTGAAGATCAACAAGAAAGCAAAAAAGTCATAAAACATGCATCAAAAGGTTCAATCATTCAAACATGGGGCATTAAGTGAAATGACTGGAGTTTATGTGGATAAACAGAACCAACATGATCATTAGGTGCCCAATTATAGGCCTCACTCAAGTTCATTGGCCATCAAGCAAATTGCAACAAGATATGCAACATTAATTGGGTACCTTCACTTTAAAAATACATCAAAAAAAAAAGAAAAGGGCTTCCATAATTCAAACAAAAATTTTCTTAGCATCCCTGAGATATATAAGAGTCAGAAAACATGTTTTAAGTTCATGGATGGATGAGGAAAGGATCAATCAAACTTCAAATATCAAAAACTAGTTGGCAAAAACCACCAAACTAGACAAGTTTTTCAAAATATTTTGTGGAAAATACCAAACCTTATAAATTAATTCAAGAAAAATCTTTTTAAGGACCTCAATCCATCTATGAACCTTAAACAAGAACCAAATTCAATTGAAACTCAAGGCCAGTTGCTTTTTGGAATCAAAACAAACAAGGGAATTAGCAAAACCTTAATTACTTAGAAAATGAACTCAATTATTGATTAATCAAGTTCCAATTCTAAACAAATCAAATTAAAATCATACAAAAATAAAGAAAAATCTAAAGATCATAAAACTTATTTTTTTTAAATTTTTAGGATTAAAGAAAAGTCAAAAATAAAATCAAAATTCAAACCTTTAAACAATTAAACAAAAATTCACATCTCAAAATAAAATTCCAATCAAAAGTCAGAAAAATATCCAACCAAAATTATATTCAAATATTAGAATTAAAAACCAGCATCCATGATTTTTTATGGAATTTTTGAATTAAAGGAAATATTAAAATAAAATCAAACAAACAATTAAACAATTAAACTATTATTTAATGACAAAATGCAAACCCTAGCCAAAATTCATAAAAAAGTCAAAACAAAATTATGTTCAGACACTATGATTAAAAACAAACTTATTTGATTTTTTTGAGGATTTTTGAATTAAAGGAAATATCAAAACAAAAATTATGAAGCAAACATTTCAAATAAACTTCTCAAATTAATTTCTAATCAAAAATAGGAAAAATGCTAAACCAAAATCAGAATCATTTTCAAAATTATTTTATGAGTCAAAGATAATTTTTGTGGAATTTTTTAGATCAATAAAAATATTAAAACCAAAATAAACATTAAACAAAAAAATTAATTAATCTCACGAATTTTTAAACGAATCAAAACATTTTCAAAAACTACAAAAAAAATACACAAGGTCAGAAATATTATTTTTTAAGTTTCCTGAATTTTTTCATGATTTTCTCATGATTATTGATCAAGAAATAAAATCCAGAAATCAATTAAAATTCAAACATGAACAAAATTCAAAAAAAGATAGATCCAACGGATCAGATCAAGCCAGCGCATCATCTTCAACCTCAGTTCAACACCAAAACTCGCGCGCGACTCAGGCTTATGCTTCAGATTCAGATCGATCATACAATCTCATTTCTCCACCAAAATTCATCAATTCATGTGCAAATCAAAGCTAACATGGCAAGGAATTAAACACAATTCAAATCACATCAAATAGACAACCATGGATCCAGAAATCTCAGCATGAAATCACCAAAAACTCAATGAAAATTAGAGTTGCAGAGATCTTAAACAAGCATAATATGCCAAACCAAAACCTCAAACAGTTTCAGAATCGTTCACATAACATCAACAAGCAAGTATCCATGCTCAAATTCAACAATAAACAGCTATATATCATGAATCAAAGTTGAGTGAGCTTATCTCAAATCAAAATATGAATGCACGATTCCCTCACTCCAGAAGCAAATCAATGGTTCCAACTTGATCCTCTTGCTCCACTGAATGTGTCTCTGCGAAGAAATTGAAGAAACGACCAAGGAATTAAGGGATTCGAAGAAAAAATGCAGAGAAAGGAAGTTGAACTCAGATTTGGATTTCTTGCAATGGAGGCCTCTCTCTCATCAAATGAGCCTCGCTACTCATTACATAGAGTGAGTAGAGGAGGGTAGGGGTGGAAATGCAAGCTTAATACCGTTGGAGGGCAGGATTGGAAGTTTGTGCAGAAAATGAGGTGTGCATAGGATCAGCTCATTTGCTCGTGCATTCTTTAGCCTTTTATGCATTTTGTGGGCCAAATTACTTCAGAAAACCATCCTTAAAATCTTGGCTCTTGATTCCACATGATCAGAAAGTATTGGAGTTTTTGCAATTTTGGGCAAGTTTTGAAATTTTGGCCTCAAGCAAGTACAACAATCACATGGGCACGAAATGGCTTGCATCAAAGGCTTCCATATGTTACAAATGTGTCATGGGCCTGATTAGAAGTGAAGAGAATGGCTGACAATGAAGTTCTCAAGTTTTGGCATTTTGCTTGCATGGCTAAAGTTCAATAAAATGACATGAAATTCAAAAGACCATAACTTTCCCATACTTTTGAATTTGGACACAAATGAGTACAATTTGGAAAGGTATTGAAAAGATATACAATACCTTAGTTTTGTGTTTTTGCAATTGTATCCACTAAGGTCCTCAAAATTTGACATGAAATTCACTAATTTTGGAAAATGACATATAATTTTAACTTGAGGCATGAACTTCCAAAGACCATAAATCTTGACTATTTGCCAATATGGACATGAGACCAAAAGGAGATGAAAGATCACGCTCTTATCTTTCCAAGCATATTTCATTTGCATTTTTTTGATCAAAGGTGAATAAAATATGAATTGTTGAAGTTAAGTCCTCATTTTCCAAAATTAGAAACTTTTAGGGTTTCTTCATGAACAAGTTTCAACCCAAACCTCAATATTTTTGATCCAATGATCAAAATGGACTTGAAATATGAAAAGTACACCCTTGAATTGATGGTTGTCCAAAAGTTCACTTGGTCAACCTTGACTTTGACTGATTTTGACCAAAATGACCATTTTGCCCCTTTGAATTAATTGGTTCACTTCTCTTCAAAATTGATGGTAAAAAATTTAAACATACTATCTCCCAAATATATAGAAGCCATGTGCAAAGTTTCACTTCAAAATTCTCAAGAAATCTTGACAAAATCCCAAACCCTAGTTTTGGTTAACACCTTAGGAGACTGATGAATCATCTCCAAAATTTCAAATCCTCTGGGCATCTTGACCAATTTCTTGTACAAGGACTTTTCAAATACCAATGAGATGTTGTAGCTTCCAAATCAAGACTTGTACATTGATTAATAGCCTTGATCAAGCAAAACCCTAATTTGACTGGTGAATCAAAAGAGTGATTCTTCTTATAATCAATCTCAAACTTCAATCCTCTGATGATCCAAAGAGATGGATAAAATATCTTGAGATATGCAATAACTTTTGAGCTTGAAAGATCCAGAGGTTTAGATGATAAGGTTCTACTTGAGAAACTTGTCAATACAATCAACCTTCAAAGCTTGAGGAAGACTTGATAGCCAAAGTACTTTGATACCATCACAATGTATGAATGCAATGCAATATGATATTCATGATGAAACATAAGCATAAATCAAGAGGGTAAATTTTAGGGTGCAACACATTGCCTTGAAGCTAACCATGTCCATAGTTTTCATTAATTTTGCTTAAGCTTAGAGAATTTTCAAATTGAAATTTCAGAAATTTGTAGGGTTCAGATTAGGGCCATTAAAATTCATGGTTATCTTTGATCTATAGTTTTAATACTTTACATCTCTGGAATCGTGAGAAAATTTTCTACAAGTTTTATGTTTACAGTTTTCATTTTTGATGAGAAATGAGCAAGTTACAGTTGGTCTGGCTGGAGGTTGAAGATGAAGTCTTCAGGGCGCGTTTTTCCTTACATATTTATGGTTTTACTTATGTTAACAGATGTATAGCCACCCCAGTGGTAGAAGCGCGCGCTTGTAACCTATGGGTCCTGGGTTCGAGCCCCAGTGGTACCCTTTTCATTTTTCATATTTTTCACTTTCCTAATTTTTGTGTTTTCCGCAGGCGCTGGGCCCCTTTGGGCCTGGCTTGTTTTTGTTTTTGCTAGCTGACCTCCCTGCTGACTATTGGCACCCATGGCCCTAGTTTGTTTATTTTTTTATTTTATTTTATTTTTATTTTCTTAAATATATTTTCTAAATATTAAAAATCATAAAAATACAAAAAAATGATAGATTTATATTTTGACTTATTTTATTTTATTTTTCTCACAAAATATTTTTGTTTAACTATATATATATATATTATTTATTTTTATTAAATAATATTGTCAATTAAATTAGAACTAGGTTAATATTTATTTTCTCTTTACACCTATTAAATATATTATTTTAATATAAAAAGGACCAAAAATATTTTATAATGTTATAAATATTTTTAAGATAAAAATACCATAAAATACTTTTCTTAAACTTATTTTCTTTTGATTAATTAATAGAACTAGGGTTTTACTTAAAATCTTTTCCTAATAAAATTCAAATTTAATTAGGTTAAGACAAAATCATTTTTTCATGAAAATCAAACAAAGATATATTTTCTTTACATCTTGCATTTTTTGTACATTCATTCATTTTATACTTTGTATTTATTTATTTCCTTGTACATAGATATCAATTAAATATGGTTGTAATAGACTAATTAGGTTTAAATTCTTGCAATTCCCATTCATGAATTTGTATACCCCCCTCCCCACAAATGTTGTAATAGCGTAGTAACTTTAAATTTCGCAATTTATCACTTTTATATAACATGCTAGTAATTAGGGTTTGTATGGAAAGATTAAAATCAATACTTAGAAAATCCTAATTCAAGACAAAAAAAACAAGCATGAAAATGATACACTTGCACACAAGCACCCCTAGGGTGATCCCACTTGGTTGCCTTATACAAAATGACCATATTACACATGTAAGGTATCTTAGCAAAAACAAGCAAATACAAGATCATATAGTCCCTCGATGACGCTATCTAAGTTGTCTTACAAATGATCTTAGTCCCTAAAAAAGAATGTTAAGATACCTCGCAACATTGCTAATCATGGTTATACGATGATCCACGCCCGTCCCGTTTACATCCAAAGATAAGGTTGCTTACCAAATCAATGGTAAGACAACAATGTCAAAGGAAAAGGAAATGAACAAGAAAGACATTTGAGTAGGTATATTGCTCCTAATTACTTGCTCCATTTCAAAACAAACATCCTTTCTATTTTCAAAAAACAATCACCTACACTTTCAAACATCTTATAAACTTGAAAACATTTTCAAAAGATCAACATCTTTATATACTTTCTTACAAACAAGAATCATTACAAAGATTTCCTAAACAATTACCTCTTTACAAAATACTTTCAAAAACCACATAAAGCACAATTTAATAAAAAAACAAGTGATCTAGCAAGTAACTAAGAGCCCATGGAAAACCATGGATAAAAGGGTGCTAATACCTTTTCAAAATCTACCCCCGAACTTAAGAAATAATCTCAAAGGTCTTTTCTGTTCTTTTTCACCTTTCCTTTTGGATAAAAGAAAAGTCGGTGGCGACTCTTGCTAATCGCAACATTTGCGATCAAACGTAGAACCTTCAAGTCAGTTCTCCCACCATATCACAACAAGTATGTCTTGCAAGAAAACCAGTTTATTGGATAACGTGTACAAACAAGGTCCTGCAAAGAATATAAACAAAAGCCCTGCAATAAGTTCAATTTGTTAGATAATGAAGGCAAAAAAGTCACACAAACAACCTTAGGCTCAGGCTTGCATGGGGTTTGTAGGTAAGTACCCTCTTGAAGTTTAGTTAGCTCAACCTATCCTAGTAATAGTAACTGGGTTCTAGGGAATTTAAATATCACCGATCTTTCTTCATCGGGAATTGTTTCAGCGCAAGCCTCTTTATTGGCGATCGAAATATCCCGGAAGTCAGATCTTAATGAATGTAGTATCGAGTATCAACCAACTTCGTACTGCACCAAAGTCGGCTATCTCAATACTCCCTAATGGCCAAGTTAGTTCAATTAAAGGTTTTAAGGTCAGTTGATGCTTCATGACACCACACAGCGGCCCCATATTCTCCTTGACTACTCAAGGGCTACCGGTACCAACAAATGTGCCACATCAACGTAGTTGTCATTTCAACCATGTCGGCATACTCTGCACAGTCCCCATGATCTATTTCTACTTACCTAAAAGTTGTCCCAGATCTGGGTGAAGGATCTTTACAAGTAACCCAAGCAAAACCCTTTAAGATAAAGCAAACAAGCATATAAGGAAAGCAAGTTAAATATGACCTAAACTCTAAGGTAACCCCACTTTTATATTTTTCCGTAGAAGAGTCGCCAATTCTGTGATACGATGGCAGAACCGACTATTTATACTGGTTTTGCATTTTGTGTTTGCAAATGTTGCGGTAACCAAGAGTCGCCACCGACTTTTGTTTTATCCAAATTAAGGAAAGGGTGAAAAGAACAGAAAAAGACCTTTTTGAGAATTTTCTGAGTAAGGGGGGTAAATTATGAAAAGGGAAGGTGTTAGCACCCTTTCCATCCGTAGTTTTCTACGGGCTCTTAGATGCTTAGCTTATTTTTCGAAATACCTTGTGCTTTGTGGTTTTTTTGAAAAGTAGTTGAAAATGCCTTAGTGCGGTGATCCGATTTATGATAACTCTTGAATCAGTCCTCAAGAGTGTTGACAAAGCAAATGTTTTTGAAAGGTTTTTTGTATGTGTGAAAGTTTGTTTTTGAGCATAGCATCTAGGAACTATATACTTATACTCGGAAAGGTTCGTTCTTTTCTTCCTATCCTTTAGACAACACTATCCTACTATTAGAGAGTAGGTAGCCCTATCTTTGGATGCATAAGGGACAATAGAAGGGACGTTTTATAATCACAAAGGCAACTAGGCAAGAAGCTTTAGTAACTACCCTAAGGTTCTAAGATCATATTTTTATCGAGGCAACATCGAGCGGGTCATCAAGGGTCTTATGATCTTTTGAACCAGAGGGTAGCCACTAAAACCTCTCACATTTCGAGAGTTGTGACTATTTTCCGAAGGCCACCGAAGTGGGGTATCCTAGAGGTGTATATGTGCAATTGTGTTGGTTTTCAGTTATTTTAGTCTTTTTGTTAGGTTTGCTAGCGTTTTGATTTTAATCTTTTCTATACAATCCTATTAGTCATACATCTAGCAGTTAATATATGTATAGTAATTTAAAGTGCGGAAATTAAAACTACACTATTACATGGCTTCGGGGAGGGGAATATTTACATGTCCAAAAATTTGGGGAAAGAAAGCAGTAAAGAACCCTAGTTTTAGCTATTACATACTGTCAGCAGATACATTAGTATAAAAATGCGATAATAAACCACGCGCGTAAATTGAAAATAATGTCTAAGAATCCTAAGGAAAATCAAATCTTTGAGATGTTTTTGTTTATGAAAGAAAATAAAGTCTAAGTCTATTAAATTTTAATTTAAAGAAAAGGTTAATATACTTAATCATATTATTTAATTAATTTAATTAAAAAAACTAACCTAATGCTTTTTTGTGGTTTTTTTTATAAAATTTATTATTAATTTAAAAAGAAATTAAGAAAGTATGTAATACAAAGAATAAAAATGCAAGAAAACAACTCTTTCAATCCATTGGATAAGGAGCTTTCGATTTAGAGGAGGGTGGCTATCCTTCGATCCAATGAAGGAAGTTGTCCTTCGATCAAGTGAGGGGTGTTACCCTTTGATCCAGTGAAGGAAGCTGTCCTTCGATCCAAAAGAAATTGTTGAAAATTCCTGATGGGTTACTTGTGAGGGCACTGAATCTGCAAAGATATGTTAGTCAAAATAAAAGCATGACCTGGGTGCAAAACCCAGGTCCTTCGATTCTATGTGTATTGACCTTATTTAGGCTGGATCTGCAACATAAGCGTTAGAGACAAAAGAAACAAATAAGGACCTGGGTATCACACCCAGGTCCTTCAATCATGGATGAAAATCGAATGATTATGACGTGCAAAGAAAATATAGCACTTGATTCCTTACATTTTCTTTACCAACCGTGTTGTATGAATTTGTGGTGTTTGAGATTCCTAGCGCTTGGGCACGCTCTCTGCAAGCTTCAGGGAGTGAATGGAGTGTTGTTAAAGATTCTTTCGACTTGGATTACTCAGGAGATTTTTGATAACCTTTGGCGTGGCTTCTGAGGCAGCGTGTGCATGTGAGGTCGTGTATGTGTGGTAGGAGTGTTTATTTCTTTTCTATAGTTTTTTCTCCTCCCTGTGAAATGTGCCTTGGGCCTCTATTATTAGGAGTTTTATGGGAGTGGAAATGGAAACGGACATCCATTAACTATGCTTTGAAGGCCATGAGACAAGAATCCAACACATTGAAAGTTGGCCAAATTTGGATAATTTTTGCCATTTTTAAATCTTGAGTGAAATTTGGATTATTAGGAGTTTGACTGGTGAGCTTCCAAATCTTCCTTTCTTGCTCATGGTACTTTTCCCGGTAAGTATCCTGTCATCCTTTAGCTGAATCCAAGACCTCTGCAACTCCCCAGGATCAGTGGGCATGTAAGGATAAAGAACCGTGTAAGGAATGCCCTATTCATTAGTGGGCTCCACAATCACTGGAAATACGGCTTCATAGGGCATCCCAAGCTTCTGGGCACGAGCTCGGACCCATTGGAGGTAAGGCTGCATAGGGAGGGAAGTCCTTGGTCCCAGCTCTTGGGGGTCAGATCTGTTCACCATGCCCCAAGCTTGTATAAACCTCCTGTGATGCTCCTCAATGTCCTCCTTGTAGTCAAATGCAATATCCTCAAGAAGTAGCTCATAGGGACGATCTCTCCGAGCACGACCAAACTGTCGCAAAGCTAGGTAAGGATTGTATGTTATACCCCCTCAGATTCCAAGTAACGGGACATTAGGGTATTCCCCACAATGGTCAATAACAGCAGTGTCTTCCATAGCCCGGGAACACCAAAGAATGTTTGTATGGGCAAGTGACATTATCCTATAGGACCAACCCAAACCTTCTTCGTTCTTTAGCACAAACTTAGGGAGGTGCAAAATAAACCACCTCGACAGCAATGGCATGCAACACATGAGAGTTCCTCTTCTTCGCACGGTACGAGTATAAAGGGCATGCAAGATATCACCCAACAGGGTAGGCACAGGATTGCGCGAAAGGAAAATATTGACAGTGTTTACATCTACAAAGGAATCCAGATTTGAGAAGAGAACCAAACCATAGATAAGGAGAGCCAAGACATCTTCAAAAGCCTGAAAATCAAAATTATCCCAAAATAGCTGAGCCTGATCTATCAGAAATTTGGCTAGAAAACCTTCGACCCCGGTTCGTGTTTCCCAATTGGATACTACATCAGCTCGTTTTAGATGCAGGGCTGAGGCAATGTCTTCTGGTCTAGGAACCTCTTCCATACCTGTGAAGGGTACCTATTCAAGGATGGATATGCCCAATAGGTGAGAGAACTCTTCCAAAGTGGGAACCAGCTGGTAATCTGGAAAGGTGAAGCAATGATGCACAGGATCGAAGAACGGGAAAAGTACACTCATCATCTGCTCATCAAGATTTGAGGTAACCAGGCTAAGAAGCTGACCATGTATTTTAATGAACATAGAAGTCTCAAACTCTTGAGGCTAACTCTTTAAGTTGAGCAGGTATTTGCACAAAGTTAACTTAGATGGTATTTCTGCGCACGGAAGCCATAATCTGCAAAACAGAACAAAGATAAATTCCCTTGGTCTTTGAAATGGTTAGTGTAATGAAACATGTATGCTATGGTATGATTCACGATGTCATGATAAAAAAACAACAGGTATAGCAGATAACAGGCATAGCAAAGACAAACAAGTCACACAAAGCCCTTAGGTTTAAGGCTTACATGAGGTCAAAGGTAGTACCCTCTTGAAGTTTAGTTGGTTTCAACCTGTCCTAGGAAAAGTAACTGGGTTCTAGAGGATCTCAATATCACTGACCATCCTCCATCGGTCATGGTTTCAGCTCACGTAATCTTTTCTTGCAGCCGGAACTATCTCGAGAGTATGGTCTCAATGAGTGTAGCATCGAGTATCAACCAGTTCTCAGCTTTACATCGAGGCCGACTATCTCACTACTTTCTAACGGCCAAGTTGGTCGATTAAAGGTTCTAAGGTCAGTTGATGCTTAATGACACCATGCAGCGGCCCCATATTCTCCTCATTTCTCCACAAGGGATACCAGTACCAACCAATGTGCCACATCAATGTAGTTAATGCTTCAACCGTATCGGTCTATGTTGTATAGTTCCCTCACAGTCTATTGCTACTTACCTAAAAGGTATCCCCAGATCCGGGTTAGAATCTATAGTAACCCCAAACAAAACCCTCAAAAGTAAAGCAAATAAAGCAATCAAGAGAAGCAATTATGATGACCTAGATCCTAAGGTATACCCCACTTATTTTCCCCCAACAGAGTCACCATTTCTATGATACGGTGGCAGAACCGACGTGTTTTGAAATGCTGGTTTACATTTTGCGTTTTGTGTTTGCAAAATGTCAAGGTAACAAGAGTCGCCACGGACTTTTACTTCATCCAATTGGAAAGGAAAAAAGTACAGAAAAAAATCCTTTTTCGAGATATTCTGAGTACGAGAGGTAGATTATAGAAAGGGAAGGTATTAACACCCTTTCTATCCATGGTTTTCCATGGGCTCTTAGGTACTTGCTCATTTTGAAAATTGCTTGTGTGTGCTTGCTTTGAAAATGTTTTACTTCATGATAACCCTTGTATCAGTCCTCAAAAGTGTGACGAAGTTTGTTTTGAAAATTTGTTTGAAATGTGTAAGTGTGAAAAAATTTGTTTGGAGCAAGTACCTACTAGAAACTACCTACTCAAAAAAAGATCATTTCTATTCTCGTTTCCGTTAGACAAGGCTATCCTACTATTGAGAAGTAGGTAGCACCGTCGTTGTAGTTGTAAGGGTCAATTCGTAAGGGACGTACGATTACTAAAGCAATATTAGGACGTCTTAGTAATAACCCTAAAGTCTTAAGATCATATTCGAGGAAACATTTCTGAGGAATAATTTCCGAGGCAACATTTCCGAATGGGACATTTGATCTTTGTTAGACAGGAGGGAAACAACTAAGACACCCTATACTTAATGATCCTTTACTGAAGGCAACCGAAGTGAGAGTAATCCCTAAGAGTGATATGTGCGAGTGATTAGTTTCAGTTATTATCTTTGCACATTAGGGTTTTCTAACCGTTTTAAATTATCATGCAATCTTGTCATACAATCCTATCAACATACATCTAAACAGTTAATATTTGCGAGAATTAAAATGCGAGAAAATAATCCTATGCTATTACAAGGCTTTGGGGTAGGGATTAATTACATAGCCAAAAAAACCCGCAAAAGACGATAAATAAAAGAAAGTCCTAGATTAAACTATTACATATCGTGGACAGTTACATCAATATTGCAAAAATAATAAACACGCGATGAATCGAAAATAAGATAATTAGGGTTTTGACCCTTGACTAAACCTAAGTGTACTTGATTAAAGAAGAAACGCTTTTTGTCATGTTTTGTTATTGAGAAAGTAATGAGATAATTGAATTAGAAATAAGACAATCCTAGGTTCCAATTAATTTTAAGAAAAATAATTAATTAATTCTAAACAACCTATTTTTTGTATTTATTTTGAGAAAGAAATAAAAATTAAATCAAGAGTCTAACCCTAATTTTTCTAATTGGCTTTAATTATATAAAAAAAATTTAGAATTTCCCTAAATTAAATTAAACTAAATTAAATTAAATTTGATAAAAAAACTAATTCTAATTTTTGTGAACTCTTGATTTTATGATTTTGTGAAGAAAAAAAAAGATTAATTTTGTTAAAAATAATTAAGCAAAATAATTAAAAGAAAAAAACAAAGAAATAAAAAAAGTGAAGAGATGGGCCTGCATTAGCAAATGTGGGGGCTTTGAATCTGATTTTCTTGACCCAACAAACTCCTGGCCTTCTTGACTTTGAAAAATCCCATGTGCACGTTTGACTGAGGCGCATGGTGGTCCTCTAGGGGGAAGGCGTTGGATATGAAGCATTTGTGGATTGGATGGTCAGATCCTGGTAGCACATGGTGGATGCTGGGGCGTGAGGCGTACCTGATCCTTCATTGAAAAATAATATGAAGCAAATATGGGACCTGGGGATCGAACCCAGGTCCTTATGCATTCTTCCATTGCACGCTTGCCAACTGAGCTGACTGATTTAAATGTATATACAATAATAAACAAATATTATATAAGGAAAACAAAATGTTAAACTTTGAAACGCGCGAAATTCAAACTAGCAAGTCAGGGAGCGCCACGTATTATCGTCTTCCTCTCAACTGTCGTGTTAGGTTTTGTAACTTTTACCTACAGACATCAAGCGTAGGTATAGCCCCTGTATATTTCAAAAATCTTGTACGCGCATGATAAATGAAACCTAATGGTACCAATCAACTTGTTTCAACCTCACGAGCATCATGGTACCATTATCAATGCCCAATTTTTCCTATATAAGAAACCCCTAAAAACAAAGAACAAACCCTAGCCATGGCATCTGCAAATACAGGAGTTAAAAATGCAATTGAATTATAGTGTCATGTTGCAAACATCTCAAAGATTATAAATATGCCAATCAATCATGCTAAATATGCAAGAATTACTATATTCGATTTCAAGAAAATAGGCAAACCGTATGAACGTCACATGGTGATTCTGAGCATCCCAGGCCTTGCAAACGATCTTGTTGGCTCCAGGGATGATCCAAGAATCTGAATTGATCTTTTGAAGCGCTTGAAATGGTCCACATAGAAAGATTTAATCAACGCTTTTCTTTGAAAAATTGAACTTTTCTTCTAACTTTTCACGCCTCCAACATCTCTCCTTTTGATCTGCCTTTGTTCACTATCTATAATAGAGTGCATTAGGGTTGGAGTTTGTATCCAATCTTTACCATTTATGAAGATTGATCAATGATTTATTCCTTGCACCAAATCTTTCCAAAACAAGAATTTTCATTCTTTTTCTGTCCATATGAAGCCTTGCACGATTTGATCTTGTCTCCAGCTGCATAATGACTCTAATCATGCACAAAATCTCAAGGTTTAATTGATTTTTGATATTTTCATTATTTTATATTGATTTTATTTGATTTAAATGAAATAAAATAAAAATTAAAAAAAAAATAATGAAAAGTGGAGGGGCTCATGGGTCGTGGATCACATTACAAACTCAGTGCAAGCATAAAAAGTTGGGCCCATTTAGCAAAAAATGCAATTTTGGACACATTTGACTTTTCGCAATTTTGCAAAAAGGGTCAACTTGGCCACTGCATAACTCTCTCAATTTTGACCCTAGAGAGGTGTTCTTGGACTTTTTAGAAAGATTAGGATGTCCTCTAAGCAACCATTTTAGTCTCATCTCAATTGAGTCTTCCATGTTCATTTATGAAGCCTTGACCCAAAAGGTGTTTTTGTTGACTTTTCAAAATGACCTATAATATCCAAATTCATATCTTCTTGTGAGTGCATATTTTGAACTTGGGAGATGAAGATTAATTGTATGGAATTGCATCCTATTCAAAATGAGATTTGTATAGGTCATTTTTTATAAAGTATGAGAAAGTTATGCTTGGTCAAAGTTGAGTTGACTTTTCCTACAAAACCCTAATTTAGCAACTTTTGGGTTTTGATGAATTATGGGCAATCCTTGATGAATCATGATCAACCCTTGATCAAATGATGAATGATAATTAAAAATGAGGATATTTACCAAAAATCTTGAAGTTTGACTGTATGTGGGCCACAATCGACTTTTGACCTAACACAGTCGATTTCCAAGTAATTGAGCAATTGACTGAGCAAACTTCCTCTGCAAGGCTTGACACTTGACATGGATGATTTTGAGAACATATTAGGACAATTGTGAGAATTTGGGATCCTTTGGACTCAAGCATCTTGATGCAAAATGAAACCCTAATTTGAGGTAGACTGCCTTAGGAGAGAGTTTGTCTGGTCAATTCTTGGACTTCTTTGAGCAATTTGAGGACCTTACTTGATATATATTTGAGAAATATGTGGGGGAGGGGGGGAATTTTAGGGTACAACAGCTTCCCTTGTTCAATCTTCTTAAACCTAAGGATGTAGATTGGCGTGTCTGCCCTTCGTGATCTGAAGGTGGAAGATGATTGAACACTAGGGTGCCCAGAAATTTGCACTTGCATGAAGTGATATTTGATTTGTGATATCGGGAATGGGATTACAGATGCCATTTGGAGGAGTGTCGATCGCGTAAGAGATTCCTTTGCAAGAACCCGTAGGTGAGGAGGATTCCACTGGGGAATGTTGGTCTTTGTCTTGGGAGAGAAATACAGTTTTAGGATCTTGAGTTGTCCGTTACTCTACTGGGGAAGGATTCCGGTTTGGGAAGCGGAGGTGAACTGCGTATCTGGTCGAGGTATATGTTGCACCACGACTTTCTGGGGGAATGTGAAATCAATTGTGTTTGATCGGGTCCAGGTCTTACAGTGTTGTGGACTACTATCTGGGGATAATAGAGGAAAAACCCGGATAGTAAGGTTATAAGAAGGAACCTGGATAGTAGGGTTACTTCGAGATGAAAGCCTGGGTAGTAGGGCTGCGAGAAGGAACCTGGATAGTAGGGTTACTTCGAGATGAAAGCCTGGGTAGTAGGGCTACGAGAAGGAACCTGGATAGTAGGGTTACTTCCATACGAGAGCCTGGGTAGTAGGGCTATGAGAAGGAACCTGGATAGTAGGGTTACTTCGATATGAGAGCCTGGGTAGTAGGGCTGTGAGAAGGTACCTGGATAGTAGGGTTACTTTGATATGAGAGCCTGGGTAGTAGGGATGCGAGAAGGAACCTAGATAGTAGGGTTACTTCGATATGAGAGCCTGGGTAGTAGGGCTGTGAGAAGGAACCTGGATAGTAGGGTTACTTTGATATGAAAGCTTGGATAGTAGGGCTGTAAGAAGGAACCTAGATGGTAGGGTTACTTCGATATGAAAGCTTGGATAGTAGGGCTGCAAGAAGGAACCTGGATAGTAGGGTTACTTCAATATGAAAGCCTAGATAGTATGGCTGCTTTTGTTGCGCTGATGATTACTCTGTTTAGCTTCGAGTGTCGATCATGGGCTTTGCTGGAAATTGTTGATAATAATGTCTTTCCTGAAATAAATACAGACTTAGTTATATGTGATGTATGAGATGCATTTTGTGTTGACGTTCTCAAAATAAATGAGACCATGTTATATGTGGTGTATGCATATGCCATGATGTATGAACATGAAATGCTGACGTGATAATTGGAACCGGGGAAAATAAATCCCTGATTGCCATGAAACATAGTTCCTCCCCCTCTGATGGGGATGGTGAACAAAGATGACCGTGCTGGGGATTTGCCCCTTGGCTGGTAAATATTCTGCCAGACGAGACTCGGTCTGAGGATGACTCTGCGGGGAATAACTCTGTTGGAGAGGAGATACTATGTTGATAGATCTGCTGACTTGGAGAAACAACTCAGCTGGGGATGAATTACCGTTACTGGTGATGATGAATTTTGTCGGAGATTGAATTTCTGCTTGTGAGAGAAATAAACTATGCTTGGGGAATAATTTACTGACTCACTCGCAATAGTGAACCTCAGCTGGGGAGAGTCATGTCTTGCTCGGGAAAGCTGACATCACCATCTTTGGATATTTCTTACTCTGTGGGGAGGGTACGTACCACTACTCATGTTCTCCAGCTAGTTTTGTCCCTGTACCTAATGGGCAGAGTAACCGTGAAGCTCAGACACTTCTTGTTTGTCCCTGTTCCTGGAATTATGAGTAATCGTCTTTTGTTTCTTATGTAAATATTTATGAGCAGCAATTATTTTCAAATGCATATATCAAAAATGAATCATTGGACGTTCTCGCAAAACAAAATCGAAAATAAAAAACAAGTTTGAAATTTCTTGTGAAAATAAATTATATTGATTTTTGAAGTTGGCCCATAATAGGCGTTTTATACAAGAGGCTGCCGTCCTAGTAAGAGAACGCCACCGAAAGATAGAAATTACAATTTGTTTAAAAGAAAGAAAAACAGCTATGTGGAACAATCCCATTGGGTTACAACTCTGCTATTGCCTTTATATCTTCAAGCGTCTCATCACTTTGCTGCTTGGTCGAAGGTGGATCAGATTGATTGGCACCATTTGAGCTTGATAGTCGATACCAAGGTCTGGTTGCAAGATGATCAAATGAGACATAGTGTTATGCTTCAATCCCTAATTTTTTCCTGGACCGCCCTTTCGGGTTTTCAGTCCACCGGGATACCCTTTCTTGCCCAAGTCGCCCTTTCAGGTTTTCGACTTGCCGGGTGTACAGATTTTTCCATTTTCATCCCTTACTTTTGCCCGAACCCTTTTGGTTCGCCGGGAAGCCCTTATTTTTTCCTAGGCCAGTCAACCTAGCGGGTCCTTGATTATGCGTAGTATTTTTTCACTATGTTTGTATTAACGGGGTGAGCAAGGTCGTCACCATCCATGGTAGTTAGAATCATAGCTCCTCCTGAGAAAATGTTTTTAACCATGAATGACCCTTCATACGTGGGGGTCCATTTGCCCCTGGGATCACCTTGCGGTAGTATGATGCGTTTGATCACCAGATCCCCAACTTGATACTCTTGACGTTTGACTTTCTTATTAAAAGCCTTGATCATCCGCTTTTGATACGTCTGACCATGACAGATAGCAGTAAGCCTCTTTTCATCAATTAGGTTCAGCTGATCAAGCCGAGTTTGGATCCAGTCGTCTTTGCTCAAACCCACATCCTTCATAATCCTAAGAGAGGGTATCTAGACTTCGATGGGTAGGACTGTCTCCATGCCATACACCAGAGAATAGAGTGTTGTCCTTGTTGACGTCCGTGCTAAGGTACGATACCCATGAAGAGAAAACGGTAACATCTCGTGCCAGTCTTTGTATGTCACTGTCATCTTCTGCACAATCTTCTTGATTTTCTTATTAGCTGCCTCAACAACCCCATTCATCTTCCGCCGGTAGGGAGACGAATTATGATGATGTATCTTGAATTGTTTGCAGAGCTCGGTGATCATTGTGTTATTGAGATTTGTACCGTTGTCAGTAATGATCCTCTCGGGGACACCGTATCGGCAGATCAAATTGTGCCGGATGAACCGCGCCACGATGTTCTTGGTTACTGTAGAAAAGGAAGCTGCCTCGACCCACTTCGTAAAATAATCAATAGCCACTAGAATGAAACGATGCCCATTAGACGCAGTAGGTCCGATCTCACCGATCATATCGATGCCCCACATTGCAAAAGGCCAAGGATCTGTCAAAACATTCAGAGGAACTGGAGGTACATGCACCTTATCAGCATAGACTTGGCACTTATGACAAGTCCAAGAGTGCTGATAAAAATCGGCTTCCATAGTGGACCAATAATATCTTGCCCGTAGGATCTTCTTCGCCATGGTATGTCCACTGGAATGAGTTCCAAATGTACCTTCATGTAACTCTTCCATGATCCTTTCAGCCTCCCTCTTGTCCATACATCACAGTAAGGTTGAATCATGGTTACGCTTATAAAGGATACCATTACTAATGAAGAACTTCGCAGCGAATCTTCTGAGAAACTTCTTATCATTAACAGATGCCCCCTCGGGGTATTCTTGAGCCTCAAGATACCTCTTTACCTCGTGAAACCAGGGTTTATCTGCTACCTCTTCAGTCTCAATGTCATAGCAATGTGCAGGTTCGTCCAACCTCTCGATGGTAATCTAGGGAGCTTTATTGTCCCACCTGACTTTGAACATAGAAGACATGGTAGCTAGCACGTCCGCTAACTGGTTCTCCTCTCCCGGGAAGTGTTCAAAGGTTATCTCCTCAAAATGTGGGAGCAATGTCTATACATATTTTTTGTAAGTAATAAGATTTGGGTGCTTTGTATCCCACTCACCTTTGATCTGACTGATCACTAGAGCAGAATCTCCGAATACACTCAAGAACTTAATCCTCAGGTCAATAGCAGCTCGAAGACCCATGATACATGCTTCATACTCCACCATATTGTTGGTGCAGTTAAAGCATAATCAGACGGTGAACAGAGTATGACAACCCTCATGAGATATAATTACAGTGCCAATGCCATTACCCAACGCGTTTGAGGCTTCATCAAAATACATAGACCATCGGGATCCTTCATTCAGTCCAGGTTCTTCACAGTCGGTTACCAACATCATATTCTCATCCGGGAACTCGAAATTCATGGACTGGTAGTCATCCATAACCTGATGCGCCAAATGATCCGCTAATACACTCCCCTTGATTTCTTTTTGGGTGGTGTATTAGATGTCGTACTCGGTTAAAATCATCTGCCATCTCGCTATTCTTCCGGACAAGGCAGACTTTTCGAAGATATACTTGATTGGATCCATTTTTAATATCAACAAAGTGGTGTGAGTCAATATATACTGTCTCAGCTGGCGAGCAGCCCATGCCAAAGCGCATCAAGTTTTCTCGAGCAATGAGTATCAGGTCTCACAGTCGGTAAACTTTTTTCTAAGGTAGTAAATAGCGTGCTCTTTTCGGCCAAATTCGTCATGCTGCCCCAGCATGCACCCTATTGAATTGTCCAACACTGTCAAGTATAAAATCAAAGGTCTTCCCTCAACTGGAGGCATAAGAATTGGTGGCTCTTGAAGGTATTCCTTGATTCTTTCGAAAGCGGTCTGACATTCATCATTCCATTTTACCACTTGATCTTTCTTCGGCAGCTTGAAGATTGGCTCACAAGTAGCAGTCAGATGTGAAATGAACCTGGCGATGTAATTTAGACGTCCCAAGAAGCCTCTAACCTTCTTTTCTGTGCGGGGAGCCGACATCTCTTGTATGGATTTTACCTTTGCAGGGTCCACCTGAATACCTTTATCACTGACGACGAAACCCAGAAGCTTACCAGACCTTACCCCGAAGTTACACTTGTTCAGATTCAACCTCAGCTTGTACGTCTTCAACCTGTCAAACAGTTTCTGGAGATGATCAAGGTGCTCTTCCTCAGTATGGGACTTGGCTATCATGTCATCAACATAAACCTCGATCTCATGGTGAATCATGTCGTGGAACAAAGCGACCATGGCGCGCTGATAAGTTTCCCCAACATTCTTCAACCCAAAAGGAATTACCTTGTAACAGAAGGTGCCCCACTGTGTAACGAAGTTTGTCTTCTCCATGTCTTCAGGAGCCATCTTGATCTGGTTGTAGCCAGAAAAACCATCCATGAAGGAGAAGATCTTATGTTGCGCGGTGTTGTCGACCAGAACATCGATATGAGGAAGTGGGAAATTATCCTTGGGGCTTGCCCTGTTTAGATCTCTATAATCTACACACATCCGTACCTTACCGTCCTTCTTTGGTACCGGTACGACATTGGCAACCCACTGCAGATAAGAAGTTACAGCTAAGAACCCTGCGTCGAACGGTTTCATGACCTCCGCCTTGATTTTCTCTGACATCTCAGGGCGCATACGGAGAACCTTCTATTTTACTGGAGGGCAGTCTTTTTTAGTTGGAAAGTGATGAACCACAATATCAGTGTCCAAACCAGGAATATCTTCATAAGACCAGGCGAAGATCTCAACATAGTCGCGTAGCATTTGTATCAACCGTTGCTTGACACTAGGCTCCAGATTCGCCCCTATCTTAACCTCTTTCTTGTCTTCCTCTATACCGAAGTTTACTGACTCAACTGGCTCTTCATGAGGCTATATGGCCCTTTCTTCCTACAGTAAAAGTCTAGCAAGTCCTCCAGGCACCTCACAATCATCTTCACCTTCGTCCTCAGCATGGGTGATCAGATTTTTGAAGTCATAACTGACAGTAGCAGAGTTGTTATCAACGGGATCCAGAGTGGATATGTATCTACAGTATGATACATGAGTGTGTGTAAGCGAATAGCTGTTTTGATAAATCGAGAGCCAGAAAAAGAAAAACAAGGAGCACAAAATTTGTAATGCAAGAAACGTCCAATGTTTTATTAATGATATATGAAATGACAAATAATAAGCCCTCACAAGCAAAGCCAAGGTGTCTCGGGCAAGGCACCAGGCTGTAAAGTTTCAAATTGTTTATTACAAATCTTAAAACAAAAAGTCAATTACTGCGGAATAAAAGAAACAGGTATGAAGTCCTTCGTCATCCAATTGTTTAGACCACCATTGGTTGTAGGGTAGATCCAGTTGTCGATGTCTGGATCCTCTTCATTGTCCTCGATTGCATTAACTCTCCGATTGCTGATATATAGAGGAGGTCTTCCAATCCGTGCGCGCCTAACATCCCTTTGAGCCCCTGTAGTAAAGCCCAAACCAAATTTGTCAGTTTTGTGCGTGAAATCAGGGAACTGACCCCAATTGTTACACCCACCTTCTTCAATTACATCCCTGGCGTCCTTGAGAGAAGCCATATTTAACGGAGGTTTGTTGGTAACAACTTCAGTTGATGCTAAAGTCTAAGGGACCTCTTAAAAGTTCTGACAAGGGGTTTCGATGAATTCCCCATCCATCTCCATGTAGCGGAAGGAATTGAGATGACTCACCATATACTCATCCTCACCTTGCACCGTGACGATCTTCCCCTTCACCGAATATTTCAACATTTGATGGAGCATGGAAGTCACTGCCCCAGCCTTATGAATCCAAGGGAGACCCATCAAACAAGAATATGATGGTCTGATATCCATCACGTAGATGGTGGATGCAAAATTCCGAGAGCCAACTTTAACAGGGATGTCCACCTCCCCGTGCACCATTCTCTTTAACCCGTCGAAAGCCCTGACCACAATATTGCTCGGCTTTAGAATCAAACCTTCACAGTCCAGACAGTCTAATGCTTTCTTTAGTAGAACATTCAATGAGGACCCGGTATCCACCAGTACATGGGCCATAGTGGTGCCCCTGCACTTGATCGAGACGTGCAGATCATCATTATGATTTCTCCCCTTAGCAGTCAGATCTGCATCTGAGAAACCCAACCCATTATTGGCAATCAGGCTAGCTACGCAATCTTTGAATTAATCAGCTGAAGTTTCCTACGGCACATACGCAATTTTGAGGAATGCAATTAAAGCCTTTGCATGGGCTTTAGAATACAACAACAAGGACAACATGGATATTTTTGACGGGGTCTGCCCTAGCTTCTCGACTATGTTGTAGTCTCTCTTCTTGATGATCTTCAAAATTTCCTCTATCTCTTGTTTAAAGGTTTCTAAAATGATCTTCTTAGGCGCCTCCGTCCGGGCAGGCTCACCTGTTCTTTCTTTGCCTCGAGTCCCAGACGACTCGGCGACCGGGGTGATGACTGGAATAGGAACTGGGATAGTAGCTGATGTAATAGAAGATGGAATGACAACAGGTTTATGGACAATCTAAGGGGAAATATCGGGAGAAAAGAGTCTTCCACTTCTGGTGACCTTGCTTGTCCCAACAATATTACTGATATCCATATCGGCTTCTTCAGACCTCAAGTCTTGTTTAACACCATGGTAATATACATCAGCACCGTAATGCCATGGGATAGCCTTATCTGAGGTATATGGGATGGGACCCGGAGCGGTGATTATTAATTGAGAAATTCTTGGAATGGGTGTAACCCTAACAGGTTTTCTCGAGGAAACCTTGGAAGGGTATGCGGAAATGGTGATAATGGCAACATCTTCAAACTGAATCATAGCTTTCTCAAACAAAATTTCCTTATTATCCATCAGGCGCTGAACACCTGACTTTAATAAACAGCAACCTGAAGGCAGAATTGAACACATGTGGCAACCTTCACCACAACCCGGAAATAAACCGACCAACAATAAATTCTTCTTAACCGTCATCAAAGGAGTAGAGATCTCTTCCACAGAGGTTACAAACGAATCGGTGTACACAACATTGACTCCACGACCATGCATGGGCATAGGAGCAGTTATAACGTTGGGCTTTTCCAGAGCATCAAACTCAATCTCTTTAGCTTCCAGTAAATATTTCACTTTATTCCTTAGAGCCCAGCATTCGTTAGTGTCATGGCCAGGACTCTCTGAATGGTAGGCGCACCGCGCGTTGGGATTGTATCTGGGAGAAGCAGTGTTGGGATTCTTGGGAGCCTCTTTCAAGGTTGCCAAGTTGGACTTTAACAGATGAGGCAGAACTTCAGCCAAAGTCATGTTGATACCGGTAAACTTCCGTTGTGGTCTTTCCACCCTCTGCTGATTGTTGCGTTGCGGAGCAACTGCGGGTCTTGATATCACTACAGCATTTTCCGTTTGATGGTGTTCAGGTCTGCTTTGGCTCCTCAGGCCGTAGACTGCACTAGCTTCCTTCTTACCGGCGAAAGGCTTCTTTACTGCACTTAATGAAGCATCCTTCTGTATTTTACCACTTCGAATGCCAACTTCTACTCTCTCTCCAGTCAAAATCAACTCAGTAAACCCAAATGACAAAATGCCGATCAGATGATTGAAAAATGGACCAGACAACGTCCCTAGAAACATGTCAACCAACTCCCTATAAGACAAAGGGGGTTGGACTCTTCCAGCCAAGTCTCTCCACTTTTGAGAATAGTCCTTAAAACCTTCACTTGCACCCATAGACATACCCTGGAGCTGAGTACGAGTGGGAGCAAGGTCGATGTTATACTGATACTGCCTGCAAAAAGCAGCAGCAAGGTCTTCCCAGTTTCAGACACTGGCTCCTCCCAACTGATAAAACCATTCAAGCTGAGTCCCTGACAGACTATCTTGAAAGAAGTGTACCCACAAATTTCTATCAGCAATGTGGGGTTGGATTTTTCTCACGTAAGAGAGGAGATGAAGTTTTGGACAGGATACTCCATCGTACTTGGCAAAAACCAGAGCTTTGAACTTATGAGGGATCACCACTCCCGACACCAGTCCTAGTTCTTTGAAATCCAATCCAGAGATCTTCTGAATATCCATAGCACTCAGATGTTCTTCTAGCTGCTTGTACCTATCCTCAGCGGGAGGATATTGCTCATCATCGTAATACGTATCTTTATCAGAAACTGCTGGGCTAGGGTCCTTTACCCTTTCTTGGTTCTCCCCATCCTTGGATGAGGAGGTCAGATCAGCTGATTGTCTTATCCTTTCTCAGAATCTTCTACCCATGTTCAGAATACCAACCTTCTTCTTCTTCTTCTTCTTCTCTTTTAGAATAAGGGTCTTCAGGTCCTCTTGTCCTTTAGCCAAACTTAGGAACATCTGTTGGAATTGGGCGTTCTGTGCCTGAAGATCTTTGATGGCTTGATCGGAAGACATTTCTGCTGAAATAAACAACGAAGAAGATGAGAAACCTGTAATGGTACCTGTAATGGTGTGCATGATAATGGGATGCATGTAATGATTTGAAATACTTTGGGAAATTTAAATTTGCAAACCAAAAATAGACAAACTTTATTAGATTAACTTGTAAAAATTTCAACAATGCCTTTAAGGCGTTACAAAGAAGTAAATGGAAAACAAATCTAAACTAGAAAAGAAAAATCAAAATTCCAATGGACGCTTCCTCTTTGTGCCGATGTAGTCATTGATCACTCTTTCTTCCTCGATTTGACTGGTGAGTTTCAAAATCTTCCTTTCTTGCTCATGGTACTTTACCCGGTAAGTATCCTGCTCATCCTTCAGCTGAATCCAAGACCTCTGCAACTCCCCAGGATCAGTGGGCATGTAAGGATAAAGAACCGTGTAAGGAATGCCCTCTTCATTGGTGGGCTCCACAATCATTGGCAATACGGCTTCATAGGGCATCCCAAGCTTCTGGGCACGAGCTCGGACCCATTGGAGGTAAGGTTGCATAGAGAGGGAAGTCCTTGGTCCCAGCTCTTGGGAGTCAGATCTGTTCACCATGCCCCAAGCTCGTATAAACCTCATGCGATGCTCCTCAACGTCCTCCTTGTAGTTAAATGCAATATCCTCAAGAAGTAGCTCATGGGGACCATCTCTCCGAGCACGACCAAACTGTCGTAAATCTAGGAAAGGATTGTAAGTTATACCCCCTCTGATTCCAAGTAACAGGACATTGAGGTATTCCCCACAATGGTCAATAACAACAGTGTCTTCCATAGCCCGGGAACACCAAAGAATGTTTGTATGGGCAAGTTACATTATCCTGTAGGACCAACCCAAACCTTCTTCGTTCTTCAGCACAGACTTAGGAAGGTGCGAAATAAACCACCTTGACAGAAACTGCATGCAACACATGAGAGTTCCTCTTCTTTGCACGGTACGAGTATAAAGGGCATGCAAGATATCACCCAGCAGGGTAGGCACAAGATTGCATGAAAGGAAAATCTTGACATCGTTTACATCTACAAAGGAATCCGGGTTTGGGAAGAGAACCAAACCATAGATAAGGAGAGCCAAGACATCTTCAAAAGCCTGAAAATCCAAATTATCCCAAAATAGCTGAGCCTGATCTATCAGAAATTTGGCTAGAAAAATTCGACCCCGCTTCGTGTTTCCCAATTGGATACTACATCAGCTCGTTTCAGATGCAGGGCTGAGGCAATGTCTTTTGGTCTAGGAACCTCTTCCATACCTGTGAAGGGTACCTGTTCAAGGATGGATATGCCCATTAGGTGAGAGAACTCTTCCAAGGTGGGAACCAGTTGGTAATCTGGAAAGGTGAAGCAATGATGCACAGGATCGAAGAACTGGAAAAGTACACTCATCATCTGCTCATCAAACTTTGAGGTGACCGGGCTAAGAAGCTTACCATGTCTCTTAATGAACATAGAAGTCTCAGAAACTCTTGAGGATAACTCTTTAAGTTGAGCAGGTATTTGCACAAAGTTAACTCGGATGGTATTTCTATGCACGGAAGCCATAATCTGCAAAACAGAACAAAGATAAATTCCATTGGTCTTTGAAATGGTTAGTGTAATGAAGCATGCATTCTATGGTATGATGCATGATGTCATGATAAAAAAACAACAGGTATAGAAGATAACAGGCATAGCAAAGACAAACAAGTCACACAAAGCCCTTAGGTTTAAGGCTTACATGAGGTCAAAGGTAGTACCCTCTTGAAGTTTAGTTAGTTTCAACCTGTCCTAGCAAAAGTAACCGGGTTTTAGAGGATCTCAATATCACTAACCATCCTCCATCGTTCATGGTTTCAGCTCACGTAATCTTTTCTTGCAGCCGAAACTATCTTGAGAGTATGGTCTCAATGAGTGTAGCATCGAGTATCAAATAGTTCTCAGCTTTACACCGAGACCGGCTATCTCACTACTTTCTAATGGCCATGTTGGTCGATTAAAGGTTCTAAGGTCAGTTGATGCTTAAAGACACCACGCAGCGGCCCCGTATTCTCCTCACTTCTCCACAAGGGATACCAGTACCAACCAATGTGCCACATCAACGTAGCTACTGCTTCAACCGTATCGGTCTACGCTGTACAGTTCCCTCACAGTCTATTGCTACTTACCTAAAAGGTATCCCCAGATTCGGGTTAGGATCTATAGTAACCCAAAACAAAACCCTTAAAAGTAAAGCAAACAAAGCAATCAAGAGAAGCAATTATCATGACCTAGATCCTAAGGTATACCCCACTTTTTTCCCCAGTAGAGTCGCCAGTTCTGTGATATGGTGACAGAGCTGACGTGTTTTGAAATGTTGGTTTGCGTTTTGCGCTTTGTGTTTGCAAAATGTCGCGGTAAGAAAGAGTTGCCACTGACTTTTATTTCATCCAATCGGAAAGGAAAAAAGTACAGAAAAAAATTATTTTTCGAGATATTCTGAGTACGGGGGGTAGATTATAGAAAGGGAAGGTATTAGCACCCTTTCTATCCATGGTTTTCCATGGGCTCTTAGGTACTTGCTCATTTTGAAAATTGCTTGTGTGTGCTTGCTTTGAAAATGTTTTACTTCGTGATAACCCTTGTATCAGTCCTTAAAAGTGTGACGAAGTTTATTTTGAAAATTTGTTTGAAATGTGTAAGTGTGAAAAAATTTGTTTGGAGCAAGTACCTACTAGCATCTACCTACTCGAAAAAAGATCGTTTCTATTCTCGTTTCCGTTAGACAATGTTCCTACTATTGAGAAGTAGGTTGCACCGTCGTTGGAGTTGTAAGGGTCAATTCGTAAGGGACGTACGATTACTAAAGCAATATTAGGACGTCTTAGTAATAACCCTAAAGTCTTAAGATCATATTCGAGGCAACATTTTCGAGGAAACATTTTCGAGGGAACATTTCCGAATGGGACATTTGATCTTTGTTAGACAAGAGGGAAACCACTAAGACACCCTATACTTAATGATCATTTACCGAAGGCAACCGAAGTGAGAGTATACCCTAAGAGTGATATGTGCGAGTGATTAGTTTCAGTTATTATCTTTGCACATTAGGGTTTTCTGACCGTTTTAAATTATCATGCAATCTTGTGACACAATCCTATCAACGTACATCTAAACAGTTAATATTTGCGAGAATTAAAATGCGAGAAAATAAACCTACGCTATTACAAGGCTTCGGGGTAGGGATTAATTACATAGCCAAAAAAACCCGCAAAAGACGATAAATTAAAGAAAGTCCTAGATTAAACTATTACATATCATGGACAGTTACATCAATATTGCAAAAATAATAAACGCGCGATGAATCGAAAACAAGATAATCAGGGTTTTGACCCTTGACTAAACCTAAGTGTACTTGATTAAAGAAGAAACGCTTTTTGTCATGTTTTGTTATTGAGAAAGTAATGAGATAATTGAATTAGAAATAAGACAATCCTAGGTTCTAATTAATTTTAAGAAAAATAATTAATTAATTCTAAACAACCTATTTTTTGTATTTATTTTGAGAAAGAAATAAAAATTAAATCAAGAGTCTAACCCTAATTTTTCTAATTGGCTTTAATTATATATAAAAAAAAGTTATAATTTCCCTAAATTAAATTAAACTAAATTAAATTAAATTTGATAAAAAAAACTAATTCTAATTTTTGAGAACTCTTGATTTTATGATTTTGTGAAAAAAAAGATTAATTTTGTTAAAAATAATTAAGCAAAATAATTAAAAGAAAAAACAAAGAAATAAAAAAGTGAAGAGATGGGCCTGCATTAGCAAATGTGGGGGGTTTGAATTTGATTTTATTGGCCCAACAAACTCCTGGCCTTCTTAACTTTGCCCAATCCCATGTGCACGTTTGACTGAGGCGCATGGTGGTCCTCCAGGGGGAAGGCGTTGGATCTGAAGCATTTGTGGATTGGATGGTCAGATCCTGGTAGCACATGGTGGATGCTGGGGCGTGAGGCGTACCTGATCCTTCATTGAAAAATAATATGAAGCAAATATGGGACCTGGGGATCGAACCCAGGTCCTTATGCATTCTTCACTTGCACGCTTGCCAACTGAGCTGGCTGATTTAGTTGTATATACAATAATAAACAAATATTATATAATGAAAACAAAATGTTAAACTTTGAAACGCGCGAAATTCAAACTGGCAAGTCAGGGAGCGCCACGTATTGTCGTCTTCCTATCAACCGTCGTGTTAGGTTTTATAACTTTTACCTACACACATCAAGCGTAGGTATAACCCCTATACATTTCAAGAATCTTGTACGTGCATGATAAATGAAACGTAATTGTACCAATCAACTCGTTTCAACCTCACGAGCATCATGGTACCATTATCAATGCCCAATTTCTCCTGTATAAGAAACCCCTAAAAACAAAGAACAAACCCTAGCCACGGAATCGACAAATACAGGCGTTAAAAATGCAATTGAATTATAGTGTCATGTTGCAAACATCTCAAAGATTATAAATATGCCAATTAATCATGCTAAATATTCCAGAATTACTATATTAGATTTCAAGAAAATAGGCAAACCGTATGAACTTCACAGGGTGATTCTGAGCGTCCCAGGCCTTGCAAACGATCTTGTTGGCTCTAGGGATGATCCAAGAATCTGAATTAATCTTTTGAAGCGCTTGAAATGGCCCACAGAGCAAGATTCAATCAACACTTTTCTTTGAAAATTTGAACTTTTCTTTTGACTTTTCACGCCTCCAACTTCTCTCCTTTTGATCTGCCTTTGTTCACTATCTATAATAGAGTGCATTAGGCTTGAAGTTTGTATCAAATCTTTGCCATTTTTGAAGATTGATCAATGATTTATTCCTTGCACCAAATCTTTCCAAAACAAGAATTTTCAATCTTTTTCTGTCCATATGAAGACTTGCACGATTTGATCTTGTCTCCAGCTGTATAATGACTCTAATCATGCACAAAATCTCAAGGTTTAATTGATTTTTGATATTTTCATTATTTTATATTGATTTTATTTGATTTAAATGAAATAAAATAAAAATAAAAAACAAAAATAAATGAATGACAAATGGAGGGGCTCATGGGTCTTGGATCACATTACAAACTCAGTGCAAGCATAAAAAGTTGGGCCCATTTAGCAAAAAATGCAATTTTGGACACATTTGACTTTTGGCAATTTTGCAAAAAGGGTCAACTTGGCCACTACATAACTTTATCAATTTTTATCCTAGAGAGGTGTTCTTTTACTTTTTAGAAATCTTAGGATGTCCTCTAAGCAACCCTTTTGGTCTCATCTCAATTGAGTCTTCCATGTTCATGTATGAAGCCTTGACCCAAAAGGTGTTTTTGTTGACTTTTCAAAATGACCTATAATGTACAAATTCATATCTTCTTGTGAGTGCATATTTTGAACTTGGGATATGAATATTAATTGTATTTAATTTCATCCTCTTCAAAATGAGCTTTGGATAGGTCATTTTTGATAAAGCATGAGAAAGTTATGCTTGGTCAAATTTGAGTTGACTTTTCTTGCAAAACTCTAATTTAGCAACTTTTGGGTTTTGATGAATTATGGGCAATCCTTGATGAATCATGATCAAACCTTGATCAAATTATGAATGATACTTAAAAATGAGGATATTGACCAAAAATCTTGAAGTTTGACTGTATGTGGCCCACAATTGACTTTTGACCTAGCACCGTCGATTTCTAGGTAATTGAGCAATTGACTGAGCAAACTTCCTCTGCAAGGCTTGACACTTGACATGGATGATCTTGAGAACATATTAGTAAAATGGTGAGCATTTGGAATCCTTTGGACTCAAGCATCTTGATGCAAAATGAAACCCTAATTTGAGGTAGACTGCCTTAGGAGAGAGTTTGTTTGGTCAATTTTTGGACTTCTTTGAGCAATTTGAGGACCTTACTTGATATGTATTTGAGAAATATGGGGGGGGGGATTTGGGGTAGAACACCTGGTGTGCTGGCAAGTTGAGGGACCTTGGCAATGTGCATTGAAAGCAAGCACAGAGGAAGTCTTTGCCCTTGTGAATCCAAGACAAGTCTGAGGAAGCCTCTGCCTTGTGGATCGAAGGCCAGTTGAAAGGAGAATTTGACTTAGTGAATCGAAGGTTGCATGTAGAGGCCTTTGGCCTATTGAATTGAATGGAACTTGTAGAGGCCTTTGGCCTAGATGAAACTTGGACCAAAGCTTGCTCAAAGGGGACCCAAATCTCAATTGAAGCTGGTGGGCCAATGCTTGATCGAAGAACACTTTGATCTGGTATGCCGATCGAAGGACATTGTTCAGATGCCAATTGAAATACACTATTGACATGATAATTGAAGGACGTTTGGTTGACATGTCAATCAAAGTACATTATTCATATGCCAATTGAAGGACATTATTCAGATGTCAATCGAAGGACATTGTTCAGATGCCAATCGAAAGACGCTTGACCATCATTCAAAAATTTCCATTTTCTTTAGGCAAGTGTTTGTAGCTACCCATGTAAGAGGAAACCATGGGAAACATGAGAGGGCAAATTTTTGGGTACAACAAGTTTGTACCACTATTGTATCATTGAATAGAAAAACCAGTAAACCAATTGAATCACAAAAATGCAGAAAACATAAAGAGAAAGAGAGAAATACACGGGCAATTTGGTAAGGAAGTTCCGCACTGTCGTCCTCGCGTGTGGGTACGTCTCCCTCTCAATTCCAAAACTGAAATTGAGATCTGTTATATCAATTTGCTGAATGTTGTTTACAAGGTTACAATACAAAGACAAAACATAATCACTAAGATCTTCTTCTTCTTGTATTAACCTTCACTTGATATGAGCTGATCAAGATTTCACCTGCAAGATCCACAGTCAATCCTCTGATCCACGACCTATTTGCGAAATTAACCCAATTTCCAAACCCCTTGCTGCGACTGACTTTGACATGTGTAATAGCGACTGATAAACCCCTAAGAACATACTCGTTCTTGAAGGACAACCCTTTGGTTTTTCCTTGAAACCTTATTCTGAATCTTTAGCTCAACTAAGATCACCGAGCGTACCACTGAACGATATCTCTAAGATCCCTTGATCCGATGAACAAAGATGATTATGTTTCGATGTTATTGAACCAAGGTGATTGAGAATATGATGAAGATGAAGTATCTTTCAGGTTTCTAATGCTTAGAAAATTTGACGCACACCAACAATATTTGTGACACCTATTTTGATTTAACTGAAAAAACTAACTTCTATATGTAACAGAAAACTGTTAGAGGTAAAAACCGTAATATGAGTCGATGCATGTCTAATATGAGTCGACTCATGTTAGTTGTAAAACATCGGATGAGTCTATAAAACCTGTTATGTATCAATACATACTGATAGCAAGACATATTACAGAGAGACCAAATGTGTATGAGTCGATGTAAGTCATTATATGTCAATACAACATGTTTTTTACACTGAATCCAGAACCTTTAATTTCATATGAGTCGATACATAATGCGTATGTGTCGATTCATACTGAGTTGATTTTTGGTTTCTGAAAACAAAACGTGATATGTATCGATGCCTGAGTTCATGTGTCGATGCATAAAGATTTTAAAACGTTTTCTAGGAGCATGAAGTTGACATGTATCGATGCAAAGTATGAATGGGTCGACTCATACTGAAGTAGAATTGTTTTTGTGATTTTTTTAGCTTAAGTATGTGTCGATGCAAAGCCTTTTGTATCGACATGAAATTGTGATACATGTGTAAAACACATTTTTGACTCTTTTTGAACATGCTACACTATTATCATATCATGCACACATATAGATCAAACATATTAAACATTCATTAATTATTATATCACACATATTTTCTATCATACAAAACTACTCAAAGAAAAGGATTGCTTACACATATCTAGTCACATTTGCGTAGGATGCAACTTTCACCCACTTGGTGAAGTAATCGATGGCAACTAGTATGAACCGGTGTCTATTAGAGGCTTTTGGTTTTATCATTCCTATCATATCAATTCCCCACATCAAGAATGTCCAAGGAGAACTTACGACATTCAGAGGAGTTGGTGGCACATGCATTTTGTCGGCATAGATTTGGCATTTGTGACATGTCTTTGTATAATGGTAGCAATCAGTTTCCATCGACAACTAATAATAACCTGCTCGCAAGATTTTTCTAGCCATGGCATGTCTATTTGTATGAGTTCCAAAAGGGAATTCATGGATTTCTCTCATAAGTGTATCGACTTCATGTTTCTCCATGCACATAAGTAACACCATATCATAGTTTCTTTGTACAACACATCCACAAAGTTCGCTTGTCAATCGTAAAGGCATTTTCTAGATATTTTTGCTTCTCGAGATACCTCTTGATGTCATAGAACCAAGGCTTGTTATCGGGTCCTTCTTCAATGGCAAGGAAATGTGCAGGTTCTTCAAAATGTCTGATTGTAATGCAGAGTTCATGATTTGGCCAAGTTACTTTGAACATGGATGATAAAGTTGCCAAGGCGTCTGCATCTGATTTTCTTCTCGCAGAATATGACTGAAGGTAATCTTAGTAAATTCCGTAGCTAGCTTCAAAATATGATCCCAATATGGAATCAGATTGGGATGTTTCGTATCCCATTCACTGTTGACTTGGTATATGACTAATGATGAGTCTCCATACACATCGAGGTGTTTAATTCTTAGATCAATAGAAGCTTCTAGACCTAAGATACAAGCTTTGTATTCAGCGATATTATTGGTGAAGTCAAAACATAACCTTGTACTATAAGGTTTATGAAAATTCTTCAGAGAAGTCAACACTGCCCCAATACCATGTCCTAGTGCGTTTGAAGCTCCGTCAAACATGAGTGTCTAATGTTCCGTTGATTTGGGTCCTTCGTCGGGTCCTGGTATCTCGTAGTCACTTATAACCTTGACATCTTTGTTTGGGAAGTCAAACTTCATTGGTGGATATTCTGGCAACGACTGATGAGTCAGATGATCGGCTATTATACTACTATTGTACCCAAAAATTTTCCCTCCCATTCTTAAGATAAAATGGTTCAAGATACCTCCTCATGCTCATGAAGGTCTCAAACACTCAAGACTTATCAAGGATTGATCAGAGGGACTCTCCTCCTAAGCATCCAACCTACAACTAGGGTTTTGATTTTCTCAAAGGAAATTGAGTTTCTAATGCCTCAAGTAGATTTCATGGTTTCACATATACTTCAAAGAGTCCTCATGTTATATTTCAAGCCTTACATCAAAAGTTTTCTCAGTCAATTAGTCATATGATTGAAAATAAGTTATATTGAACAAAAGGTCAACTTTGATGAATCTACATTCAAACTTCAAGATTTTTGGTCAACATCAACATTTTGATGTCACATTCATCATTTGATCAAGGGTTTATCATGATTCATCAAGAAAACTCAAGATTCATCAAAAGTTACTAAATTAGGGTTTTCTTAAGGAGAAGTCAACTGAACTTTGACCAAGCACAACTTTCACACACTTCATCATAAATTTCTCAACCAAAGCTTATCAAGAAGGAAATTCAATTCTCTACAACTTTGTATCTCTAAGCTCAAAGCCAAAAATGCTTCATTTGAGAGATATGAGCCAAAACTTTACATGTCATTTTGAAAGTCAACAAAAAGACATCTTTTGTCAAAGCAGTTTATATCAATTTAAATACTTCAAACGAAAAATGACCAACATGAAAGTTGTAGGAGACATATTGAGATTTACAAAAAGTCCTAGATCATATTCATATGATAAAGATTGAGAGAGTTATGATTGGTGCAAGTTGAGTAATTTTGTGAAAATGCATGAAGTCCACTTTGAGCAAAGTTGAATTTTGGGGCTAATAGGTCTAAGTTTTTAGGTTCAAACGTGTTCATAACCTTATAAAGGACCCCTAAATCCATTCACATATTTTTTATGATTTTTATTTGTTTTATTTGGAGTTTATTCATTTAAATTCAAATTAAATCAAATAAAATATGAGAGCATTGGACTTAGGCGTGTAGACTTTTTTTGATCAAATTGGAGGCCCAAAAAGCTCATGACAACTTGCCAAAACCGTGTGAGGCTGATTGGCACAAGATTGAGCTCAAAAAAAAACTTTTCATGCAAATTCAAAATCAAATATTACACCATGAATTACAAAGATTTTGTCCACTTTTGTTGACCTAATTCTTCTCCTATAAATACACAACACATTCAGACCTCAAAGGACACGCGTGCTGCCTCTCAAGAAGAACCCTAAAATGTTAGAACATAGTTTGATTCTACAACCCTTAATTAGAGTTTTGATGATAACAAACACAAAGAACAAATATGCACTCTAAATTTGTGTTGTATTTTATACAGAAGTTCTGACTGAAACGACATCAGAAGTTAAGCCATAAAAGCTTTCAAGCTGAGAAAATCAGAATGTTCTGAAGAATGATGATCAGAATCTGTGCTAAAGTAAAAGATACTCTGATTCTGAACAGAATTCTAACGCGTCAACAGATCCTCATATCCCTGAATCATCAAAGTTCTGAAGTAAAGCAGCATACAAAATTCCCAAGTTATGAAGCGTTACGTTTCAATTAAAATAGTATCATATGCAACGGCTTCATTCAGACAAGAATCTTCTTAGTATGGAAAGTGCATTATGTGTCCATTATCACGTTTTATTTTGGACAGATTTCGACGCCTATATAAACAAGCTCAAAGGATAAATCATTTATGATTTTCACCAACGACTGCTCATACATCTCAAAAAGATGAAAAATATTCATATTCTTTCATATACTCAAATTGTGTAATACATCACAGTAGTGATACAGTTTTTGTAACGAAAAACATATAGTACACAATTAATTGTTCTTTGATTAAGATATTGTTCCTTGAGATAAACCGGGTTATGGTCATACTCAAGAAGACTTTTGAAGTTATCAAAGTAGTTTTGTAATTTGTTTGATTAGTGGATTAAGTCCTCGTTGGAGAGAGGCGAAATCACCTTGGCGGGTGGACTAGAGTAGTTTGAGATCAAGCGAGCCAGGATAAAAATCTTGAGTCTATTGCATTTGTTTTTTTAAGTTTAAATTCAACCCCCCCCCTTCTTGTGTTTTTCACCTCTTTAATTGGCATCAGAGCGCCTGGTTCTGAGTTCATACACTTAACCGTGTCAGTACAAGATCCAAGCTTTAGAAAAACACTATCATGATAACAAGGAGAGAATCAGCGGCAAACCTCCAGTCTTTGATGGAGAAAGTTTTGACTACTGGAAAGACATAATTGAGAGCTTCTTTCTGGATCATGATGCTGATCTATGGGACATGGTATATTGATGGATACACACATCCAATGGATGAAAGTGGTCAGAAGATAGATTGAAAAAGAACGTTTGACCAGCAAAAGCGTGATTTCAGAAACCATCATAAAGCCAGAACAATACTTCTCAGCGCCATCTCATACCCAGAATATGAGAAGATATCAAACAGAGAGGTAGCAAAAAACATGTTTGACTCTCTGAGAATGATGCAAGAAGGAAACATACAAGTTAAAGAAACCAAGGCCCTTGCACTCATTCAGAAATATGAAGCTTTCAAGATGGAAGAAAGTGAATCCATAGAAGCGACGGTCTCAAGATTCCAGATTCTTGTTGCTAGGCTGAGAGTTCTAGACAAAGGGTATTCTACTGCTGATCATGTAAAGAAGATCATCAGAAGTCTACCAAAGCAATGGAGGCCAATGGTCATTGCGTTTAAGCTGGCTAAAGATCTCAACAAGATATCTCTGGAGGAATTTGTTAGCTCCCTCAGAAGCCATGAGATAGAGCTAGAAGATGACGAGCCTCAGAAGCAAGGTAAGCCTTTAGCATTAAAATCTAACAAAAAACATGATTATGAAGTTTTGCAAGCTATGGAAGAAATCTCTGATAGATCCTCATCAGAAGAAGACGAATTTTCTCTTCTCTCCAGAAGGGTAAATCAGATGTGGAAGCAGAGGCAAAGAAAATTCAAGAATTCCAGAAGGTTAGGGAATCTGAATGAATCTCCCTCCGGATACAGAAAGTTTAAGTCCTCCTCTGGACACAGAAGATCTAAAGCTTCATCTGGTCACAGGAAGTCAAACAATAAAGACATCATCTGCTATGAGTGCAATGAACAGGGGCACTACAAAAGTGATTGTCCAAGGCTTCAAAAGGAGAAGCCCAAAAAGAAGTTCTTCAAGGAGAAGAAGAAAAGTCTCATGGAAACATGGGATGACTCAGATACTTCTGACGCAGACTCAGAATCAGATGATGAAAGAGCGAACATTGCTCTTATGGCTAATGTAATAGAAGACAACGAAGCATCTCAGTCAGACACAGAATCAGACACAAAAGAGGTATTTCCTGATTTTACTATTATTTTCACGAAAGTTGAACTAGAAGAAAGCCTGAATGAGATTCTGGAAAGATATTAGCACATCAGAGTCAAACTCAAGAACCTAAAAAGGGATCTTGTCTCTGACTCTGAAGAAACTGTGAGTCTAAGATTAGAACATTCTGAGCTAAAAGAAAAGATTTCAAAAATAGAAATTGATTTACAAAACTCTCAGAAAGTAATAATCTCAGAGGCTCCCAGTAGCGCTGATAAAATCATAAAAGAATATGATCACAACTTTCAGAAGTTTCTGGCTAAAAACATAGATAGAAGCAAGATGGCTTCAATGATCTATGGAGTTAGCATGAATGGAAGAAAAGGAATAGGATGCCAAGGTAAGGTATCTCCACCAAAGAAAGTCATGGAGCTAGTAATAAAACGCACACCACTAAAATCACACTTCACATATGGGCACACACATGACCTGAAATAACTAGCAATGATTATTCTGCCAAACCAAAATTCAAACAGAATTTTGGTAAAACTAACAAACCAGGACCCAAAAAGATATGGGTACCTAAGGACAAAATTATATATGTAGAAGATATCTTTAGCAGCAAGGCTAAAACACCAGTCATGGTACCTGGACTCTGGATGCTCTCGACACATGTCGGGAAGAAATCATATGTTCCAAAGCCTAGAACTTAAACTTGGAGGCTACATGGGCTTTGGAGGAAACCAAGGAGGGAAGATCATTGGCTCTGGAACAGTAGGTAATGGTAATCTTCCTTCTATTAATAATATGCTTTTAGTTGATGGATTGATGCATAACTTGTTATCCATAAGTCAATTAAGTGATAACGGTTATGATATAATCTTTAATCAAAATTCATGCAAAGCTGTTAGTCAGAAAGAAGGAACTATCATGTTTAATGGAAAGAGGAAAAACAACATTTATAAGATAAAACTTTCTGAACTAAAAATTCAGAATGTAACATGCCTTCTCTCTGTTAACAACGAGCAATGGGTCTAGCACAGAAGATTGGGGCATGTTAGTATGAGAAGAATATCTCAGATTAACAAACTGAATCTGGTCAGAGGACTTCCTAATCTGAAGTTCAGCTCAGATTCTCTGTGTGAAGCATGTCAGAATGGAAAATTTGCAAAACATGCTTTTAAAGATATAAATGTTGTTTCCACCTCTAGGCCATTAGAACTTCTGCACATAGACTTATTTGGACTAGTGAAAACTGCGTCTGTTAGTGGCAAGAAGTATGGGTTAGTGATCGTAGATGACTATATAAGATGGACATGGCTAAAGTTCTTAAGACACAAGGACGAGTCCCATTTTGTGTTTGTTGCTTTCTGTAACCAAGTTCAGAATGAAAAGGATCTTAGAATTGTCAAAGTCAGAAGTGATCATGGTGGAGAATTTTAAAATAAAAAATTTGAAACATTTTTTAATGAAAAAGGCATTTCACATGACTTCTCTTGTCCTAGAACTCCCCAACAAAATGGAGTTATAGAATGAAAGAACAGAACATTGCAAGAAATGGCCAGAACCATGATCAATGAGACTAACATTTCTAAGATCTTCTGGGCAGAAGAAATTAACACAACATGTTATATTCAAAATAGAATCTCTATAAGACCTATTCTGGAAAAGACTCCATATGAATTGTGGAAGAACAAAAAGCCCAACATTTCTTATTTCCATCCTTTTAGACGTACATGTTTTATTCTGAATACTAAAGATCATCTAAACAAGTTTGACTCTAAAGCACAAAAGTGTATTATGTTAGGATACTTTGAACGCTCAAGAGGGTACATAGTATACAATACAGAAACACAGATTGTTGAAGAGTCAATCAGTGTTAGATTTGATGATAAGCTTGACCCTCAAAAGTCAAAGCAGAATGAATCTTTTGCAGATATAGAAGTTGAATTCACAGGTGCTGAAGATAACTCATCAGAAGTCCCCAACAGAGACGCTCCAACAACTTTAGAAGGAAATGTTACAAGTGTTCCAGTACCTTCTGTTGATCAACTCCGAAAAAAGTTATCCAGAAGCAGCATAGCTCACTCAGAAGATAAGATTCTGGGAAAGAAGGATGATCCAATCAGAACAAGATCAACATTCAGAAACTTTAAAGAATCCCGCATGGGATTGGTATCTTTGATTGAACCAACAATAATTGATGAAGCTCTTCTAGACAATGACTGGATTCTGGAAATGCAGGAGGAGTTAAACCAGTTCACCAGAAATGACTTATGCGATCTGGTTCCCACACCAAAAGGATTCAACGTCATTGGAACAAAGTGGGTGTTCAGAAACAAACTGAATGAGCAAGGAGAAGTCATCAGAAACAAGGCACGACTGGTGGCACAAGGTTATATTCAGCAAGAGGGGATAGACTATACAGAAACCTTTGCTCCAGTCGCCAGCTTAGAATCTATCATACTCTTAATCTCTTTTGCTGTAAATAATGGCATCACTCTGTATCAGATGGATGTCAAAAGTGCATTCTTAAATGGTTACATTGATGAAGAGGTATATGTGCACCAACCCCCTGGGTTTGAAAATTCCAAACACCCAGAATATGTTTTCAAACTAAAGAAGTCACTCTATGGTCTGAAACAAGCTCCCAGAGCTTAGTATGAAATGCTAAGTAACTTTCTATTAGAAAAGGAATTCACCAGAGGGAAAGTGGACACAACCCTATTCTGTAATACATTTAAGAATGACATTTTAGTTTGTCAAGTTTACGTAGATGACATTATTTTTGGATCTACTAAACCTTCTATGGGAAGAGAATTTGCTAAGTGCATGCAGGCAGAGTTTGAGATGAGCTTAAAGGGGGAACTTAAATTCTTTCTGGGCATTCAGATAAACCAGACTCTAGAAGGAACTTACATACACCAGAGCAAATACGTCAGAGAAATTATAAAGAAATTTGACCTCTCAGAATGTAAGCCCTCAAAGACTCCAATGCATCCCACGTGCATTCTAGAAAAGGAAGAGGTAAGTAAAAAGGTAGAACAAAAAATTTATAGAGGTATGATTGGCTCTCTCCTTTATCTGACGGCTTTAAGGCCTGATATTTTATTCATCGTTTGTTTATGTGCTAGATTCCAATGAGATCCTAGAGAATCTCACTTAACAGCAGTTAAGCGAATTTTCAAGTATCTGAAAGGTACTACTAACCTGGGTTTGTTTTATAGAAAATCCAATGAATACAGCTTAGTAGGATACTGTGATGCTGACTTTGCTGGAGACAGAGTAGAGCGTAAAAACACTTCTGGAAGATACCAGTTTCTGGGAGACAATCTGATCTCATGGACTAGCAAGAGACAGTCCACAATTGCGTTGTCAACAGCAGAAGCTGAATACATAGCAGTTGCCGGATATAGCACACAAATGGTCTGGATGAAAAGTCATCTTGAAGACTTCAACATATTTGAGAGTAACATCCCTATCTTCTGTGATAATTCTTCTTCCATCTGTCTATCCAGAAATCCCATTTTGCATTCTAGGGCTAAGCATATAGAAATAAAACATCATTTTATTAAGGATTATATTCAGAAAGGAATTCTCACTTTAAAATTTATTGACACAAACCATCAATGGGCTGATGTGTTTACAAAACCCCTCTCTGAAGATAGATTCAATTTCATTCTGAAACATCCCAGCATGAAATTGTGTCCAGAATAAAATGTTTTATTTGCATATTCTAACCCTTAGAATTCTATTGTTTTCTGTGAACATCTGCTAAACTTGTCTTCAGAAGTTAGGAATACAGTTGCCTCATAATCTATCTATGAAGATCTGAACTTTTCATTTCAAGGATAGAGGCATGCAGTTCACACCATCAAACATCTGTCATCCTCTCACAAGCTACCTTCTGAGGCTAAACACGTGTTCAAATTCTGAAGGGTCCAAGGCTCTGATTGGATGCATTAAGACACTTGTCATTGGTAACTGTTCAATATCTCACGAAATCCCCTAATTTCAGGTTTCATTAATTTAGTATAATCATTACTTATTTTTTCTTTCTTACTGATTACATTTTCAAAAGTGTTTATCAAACTAAATTTAATATTTCATTCACGTTTTACTGCTTTCAATATTCTCTCTTTCTCTAGATTTTCAAAAACCCTTTCTATCAGTTTTCTTCAAAGAATTCATGTGAATAATGGCATCCTCATCAAGCCTCAAGAATCTCAACAGTGCTCCTGGTTCTTTGTTAACAGAACAGTTTGAGGAGCCCATTAGAACACTGCTCACTTCGGTCAACAATATTGAAGTTATATGTGAACTGATCATCGACTTTGAGAGTTTATAGGAAAACGAGTTTGATCTGTATGAAGATGTAACTGCATAGGGATGGAACAAATACTTTGATCGTCTGTTGGATCCAACTCTTCCCATTCTTATTAAAGATTTTTGGATTCATGCTACTTCATCCAACCACCAGGTCACGTCAGTTCTTATGGGGAAGAAGATAGTGATTACAGAAGATTTGATTGGGAAACTCATTGGATACAATGGCGGCAGAGTCAGATGCATTGATATGGCTGATAAGTGTTCTGACTTAAAATTCATTGCTAGGGTCATCTTCACTTCTGGACAGCCATCCAGCAAGATCAGAGACTTGAAAGATTATTACAGAGTCTGGGCTAGGATCACGTTGGGTTGTATCAATCACAAGAAGCCTACAAGCTCCCTTGATTACATCAACATTGATCAGCAGTTTCTGTTATACTTCATTGCAAAGAAGACCAAAATAAATCTTCCACATTTGCTCTTCAACCATCTGAGAACAAGTGTGAAAGAGACAAGAGAATAAGAAAGAACTAAGAGGGATTCGATTCCTCTAGGAAGATTGATTTCAGATATCATGACGGAAAACAAGTTGATAGAACATTTGACAGAGGCTCAAGAGATCAGCACTCTGGAAGCAATTGCTGGGAAACCATTGAATGCCAAGAATCTGAAGAGAATTAAGTTTATTGAAAGCATTAAGAAGGAACCAACAATTGCTTCTCATGAGGTCATCACATCTAGGAGAATCCCTCTGAAGCATTTTCCACTATTCTATGAGATAGATACTTCTCCAGAGATCGTGGTCAGATACCTTGAAGCTTGCAAGGAAGATGGGACTATTATAGAAATCAACATCCGTGACCTGTACAAGCCAGCTCCAGAGATTGTGCTAAAGAAATCCAGAAAGAGGAAGGCATCAGGAGAAGGATCCTCTCAAAGGACACCCAAAGCTGCGAAAAAGAAAGGTAACACGTCTTTTGTTTCTGTTGTAGAATCAATAGTTGTTCCAACATCTGAAACCATTCCCCATCAACCAACAGAAAATCCATCACCACAAACATTTGAGGATTTTGACATAGAGTTTGATCCATCTGTAACTCTTGGCAATTTCTTAAATGAACCTCACTCCCCCAATCCAAATACAGAACAAAATCAACCAGAACTTGCAAGAGTTCTCTCTGATATTGAATTGTTTGATCAAGACTTTCACACACCAATCCCAGAAAATCCATATATTCAGTTTCAACAACCAGAAAATCCACAACCACACTTTCCTCAACCAGAACATCAAAACCTCAACTCACCCAACCAGAAAATGAAAACCCTCTCCCTCCTCAATCTGAAAATCCAAATTCTGAAACACCTGAACTAGAAAATCAACAAGCTACCACAAACCAATCAGAAGACTCCCTTTCAGACTCTGATACCACTACCCTTATCCCTGGAATAACAGAACCTCTTATGGTTCGTTTACCTCTCTCCATTCATGATATTCCAGAAATACCTTCACTATATGATTCCACACCACCAAACACTCCTCACTCACCAATTCTGATTTCTGATTCTTCTACCCCCTCACCTATTAACCGTCCAGCTGATCATCTCAGAACTTTCATTGATCTAAAAGATCTGGACCATCTAGCTTCCACATCAAATAAAATTTCCATTCCCAAACCCAAATCAACCTTAACCAAATCAGATGTTGGTAAGAACTTGTTGATTTTTGAAACAGAAATACAAGAATGGGTTACTTCTTTGAAGCAAGCAAGTCCAGAGAATTCTAATCCTGCTGCTTCTGATTCTCTGTGGGATAGATTTAGAAAATGGTTCAACTCTGAATCCCAGAGGCTGAAAGAATTGAGCTATGAGATGGCTCAGCAGAACTTCAGTGATCAGCTGAAAGCCTTCAAAGATCAAGTTCTAAGTCACTAGGACAAGAAAGAAATTCTTCTATTGGAAAATGCTCCCTGGAAAGAGCACTAACCTTCTGAAACCACTGAACCAGATTCAGATAGTCACCCTCTGACTTTTGCTCCAGAAAAGGAAATTGCAACAGAAGAAGTTGTTCAACCAGAAGAGGCTGCAGAGTGTTCTGAATGACATGCAACCCCTGAATATACACTAGTTTCGTCTCTAGTCATGCAAACTCTGGAAGAGTTGAAGAAGGAGAATGCTTTAATCCACGCCAAGCTGGATAAGCAAGAAGACACAAACAAAGAGATCAAGGATATATTGGAAAAACAAGAAGATACAACAAAAGAAATCAAAGATATTTTGGGAAAGAAGGAAAAATCAAGCACTTAGATTAAGAGCTTGCTGGAAGCATTGTTCACACAAATTCTCCCCCCATCTTAGATTTTCTTTAAATTATATTATGTATTCTTCATCTTATCCTCTTTGTTTCTGAAAAATGTCATTGCATTCTGTTTTCAATACAAATAATCTTTTTGACTCTGATTATATTGCTTTTTGATACTTGACAAAAAGGGGGAGAACGTAAGATATTTTCAATAATAGTATACTGGGACAAAGTCTCAAACATTCTGAATATCTTAACTTCTATTTTTTTTAAAGCATGAACAGGAACATATTCTGATAAGGACAGAAGGAGATGCATCAAAATCTATGACGAGAAGGAACTTCAGGGAAGTAAATCATCTCTATCTGAGTACTCAACTTAGGGGAAGACTCATTTAATCTTTTTGTTCTATATTTTTTTTATTGAAAATCCTAGTTTTTGTCATCATCAAAAAGGGGGAGATTGTTAGAACATAGTTTGATTCTACAACCCTTAATTAGAGTTTTGATGATATCAAACACAAAGAAAAAATATGAACTCTAAATTTATGTTGTATTTTATACAGAAGTTCTGACTAAAACGACATCAGAAGTTAAACCACAGAAGCTTTCAAGCTGAGCAAATCAGAATGTTCTGAAGAATGATGATAAGAATCTGCGCAAAAAAAAAAGATACTTTGATTCTGAACAGATGTTTAACGCGTCAACAGATCCTCATATCTCTTAGTCATCAAAGTTCTGAAGTAAAGTAGCATGAAAAATTCCCAAGTTCTGAAGCGTTACGTTTCAATTAAAACAGTATCATATGCAACCGCTTCATTTAGACAAGAATAATCTCAGTATGGAAAGTGAATTGAGTGTCCATTATCACGTTTTATTTTGGGCAGATTTCCACGCCTATATAAACAAGCTCAAAGGATAAATCATTTACAATTTTCACCAACGACTGCTCATACATCTCAAAAAGTTGAAAAATATTCAGATTCTTTCATATACTCAAATTGTGTAATACATCACAGTAGTGATATAGTTTTTGTAACGAAAATCATATAGTACACAAGTAATTGTTCTTTGATTAAGATATTGTTCCTTGAGATAAATCGGGTTGTGGTCATACTCAAGAAGACTTTGGCAGTTGTCAAAGTAGTTTTGTAATCTGTTTGATTAGTGGATTAAGTCCTCGTTGGAGAGAGGAGAAATCACCTTGTCGGGTGGACTGTAGTAGTTTGAGATTAAGCGAACCAGGATAAAAATATTGAGCCTATTGCATTTGTTTTTTTAAGTTTCAATTAAACCTTTATCTCCAGCCATTCTCAATCGATTTCAAGTATCAAATCACTTTCCTGAGACTTCCAGGAGTTAATCCAAACTCTCATTCAAGCTTAAGCAATCCCAGAACGTGCCAACCAAGTTGCTCCAATTTCATAACTTTTTTCGATTTCAAACTTTTAATTCATGCCATTTAAATGAATTTGATGCATACATTCATATTCATATTGATGTGTGAAACTGTTTTGATGCATTACTTGTAAGGTTTGACACAGGAATAGAGATCTTCCATTTCTAGGGAAATTTGAAATATTTTTATCGAATCTCACGCTATAGGAAATTTTAGGTCAAACCAATGCTGCCATTGGATTCGCAAGGGTCAAATTAGGGGGATAGGGTCGCTGTTATGGTCTAACTCACGCGTTTTTACAGGTTTTTAAAACCCCTTCTTCAGAGAAGATGAAGTTGACCACCCTACACAGTGGTTTGACTCTCCTGACTCAGGTGACCTAGGCGTGGTGTTCTCCCATTGGTCCATTCAAAACCCCAGACCCCACTAACACGCGTGTATTTAATTTTGTTTGATTTTTGATTTTCTGAATTATGTTTTATTATATATTGAATGATAGGGGTAATGTTAACGCGTAACAACTATTGGCCAAGTGGTAAGAATGACGATTGTTAACCATTGAGGCATGGGTTCGATCCCTCCTCTTGTCAAATAATTTTTCTTTTTTCAGGATAACACGCAGGTTCATCATATGGTGATTGGTTCTTGTTCCATATCACAAACAACACCATGCCATACATTTTGTTTTTTATTTATTTTACTAACCCTAATTTTTATTCCATTTTCTTAATTAATCTATTTTCTAACCTTAAACTTTTTTTCCAAAACCATAACAAATTAGGATTAGGAGTTTTTTAGTTAGTAATTAAATTTTTGACATATTTTTATTTGTTAATTAATTAAGTCAATTAGCCTTTTCTTAATATTAAAATTAATTAGAATTAGATTTTTTATTACTATTATCATTTTAAATTATTTTCTACAAAAAACACCAAAAATATCTTTTCTAACACAATTTTTAAGGCATTTAAACATTTCTCTAACATTTTTCTTATTTATTTTTTCTATTTAATTTCCTAGAAAACTATATAGGTTTGCACAACTGATGTAATAGCGTAGATTTATTTTCTCGCATCTTTTTCCTATTATGTATCTGCTCCGAAGATGTAATAGCATAAATTTAATTTCCCACAAATTTCTATACTTATGTATCTCTCCCAAAGCCATGTAATAGCATAAGAACTTTACATTCTTCACTTTAATTTTTTGTATATATTTAATTGCTAGTAAAATAGTTGTATGGCAAGACTAAAAGCAATATAGATAACCCTAATCTTCAAGATTAAATAACTGAAACTAATACACTTTGCACACTTTAACTCTAGGGTAACCTCTCTTGTTGCCTTACGAAGCATTGGCCACGTCCCTCAAAAGTAGGGATACTTTAGCAAAAGACCCTCGGTTTAACAATATCATCATGGTCCCTTTCGAATAAAGATCATAATCTGTCGATGACCCTTCGAGTTGCATACAAAATGATCTAGTCCCTCGATGACCCTACGAGCAAAATGTGACAGTCCCTCTGATACAATTGCTAAAGTATCCTTATATGTTGCCTTCGATGACCATGCGATGACCCTACGCATGTCCCTTCACATGCAGTAGGTAGGATTACCTACCAACTTATGGTACGGATAATACTAATCCAAAGGAGAAGGAAAAGAATAAGAAATACCATACTTAGTGGGTAGGACTCTTGAATGCTTTCTCACAAACAAAACATTTTCCACATTACACTTTCAAACAAGATATTTTCAAAAAAATACTTTGTATACATTCTTGAGGACCGACACAAGGATTATTACAAAGTTAGCCTTACATTGTATTTCAAAATATTTTCAAATAAATCACACACACACAAAGCAAGTTAAAAGTGAGGTAAGCAATTAAGAGCCCGTAGATAACTACGGATGAAAAGGGTGTTAACACCTTCCCTTTTCATAACTTACCCCTCGAACTCAAAATCTATCAAAGGTATTTCATGTTCTTTTCACCTTTCCTAAATATTGGATAAAAGAAAAGTCAGTGGCGACTCTTGCTAACCGCAACATTTGTGATAAAACCAGAAAAATCAGTTCTCTCACTGTATTACAGATTGGAGACTCTGATAGGGATAAATCTAAAAGAAGGGTTACCTTAAGAGTTAGATCACTTTACTTTCTTTTATTGCATGCTTTTTCTGATTTACTTTAAGGGTTCATGCTTGGGTATTATTGCTTGTGTGAAAGATCCTACACCCGGATCTAGTTATTCCTAAGGCAAGTAGCAATAGATTATAAAGATTGTACAACGTATATCGATATGGTTAACATGATATATATGATTAGTGTGACACTTTGGTGTGTACTGATGTTCCTTGAGTCATCCGAGGATAACATTAGGCTTCCGCGTGGTTTCTTTAACACTAACTTACTTTTAGAACCTTAATTGACCCATATTAGCCATTAGAAAGTAGTGAGATAGCTAGCTTTGATGCAGTCCAAAGTTGGTTGATACTCGAGGCTACACTCGTTGAGATTCGACTTTAGTGATGTTTTGGTGGAAAGCCAGTTTCCATGCTAAAATAAAGCCTGCGACAAAGATCTGTGATATGAGATTCTTAGAACTCAGTTACTATTTTAGGACAGGTTGAGCCAACTTAACTTCAGTGGGGAAGGGTATTTACCTATGGACTTCATGCAAGCCTTTAAACCTAAGGCTCTTGTATGATTTGTTTGTGTTTCCTACTTATTTAGCATGAACATAACATCATAACATCATAACATAACATTTCACTAACCATTTCAAGGACCTAGGGATTTATCTTTGTTCCTTGTTGCAGGTTATGGCCTCCGCTCGCAGAAATACCATCCGAATCAACTTTGTAAGAGTACCTTCTAAGCTTAAGGAGTTAGTTGCTGTTGTACCCCAAAATTTTCCCTCTCATTTATCAAGAATTTGCTCACAAGATCTCCCTTGACCCAAGACTGCACTAGGGTTTGATAAGGTCAAGACACCTCTTTAGGCACTGATGACCAAAATTAGGGTTTGAGTTTGCACAAGGATATTTGAGCTTCCAATGCCACATATGACTTTCATGGAACATTATGGACCCTCATGATTACTCATGTCAAGTTTCAAGCTTTGAATCACACTTTTGATCAGTCAATTGAGCAATTGACCTAAAAATCAGCTGTAAAGTCAACTATGGACAATTCACAGTCAAACTTCATAATTTTTGGTCCACATCAACATTTTAAACTCATGTGTATCATTTGATCAAGTTTGGACCACAACTCCTCAAGAAATTTGATCAAATCTCCAAAAGGGCAAAATGGTCAAAATTAGGGTTTTGACTGGGAAAGGGCAATTTCTGATTTTTGACCTAGAAAATGGTCAATTGGTTTAAGGCATAATATCAAGAGTCCAATTGCATCATTTTTACCTAATGACATGGTTCAAAACATTGCAAGTCCATTGGATTGATAGATGAATTTTGTAGTCAACTGATCAAAAGTCAACTGTATACTAAAAAGTCAAACTTTGACTTTTTGGTCAAATTCAAGTGCCAAAGATCATAATTCATAAAAACATGTCAAAGTATGAAACTTATTCATCAAGAGATCAAAAACTCAAAATTTCATTTTGAAAAGTCAAAATTTCTAAACTTAGAAATTTTTCTAAGTGTTGGGAATTTCATGTTTTTTCATAACTTTGAGCCAAATTTTCACCATGATGCAAGATGATTCAAGAAAAACTTCCAACATGAAAGTTGTATATCTCCATGAAATATACAACTTTTATTTACACAACTCCTTCTAAAAATGCTTGGATCTCAAGTTATGATTTTATGAACAAAGGGTCATGAAACTAAACACTTAGTGAAACTTTGCCCTAATTTTTCCAGGATTTTGACCTAACTTCATGACACCTTTTCACATAGTTCCAAATGGAATCTTCAAACTCAATTCAAATATGGGTTGTAGAGCACATTTAAAGATTTCCAAAATGTCCAAGAACTCTTTGAGATCATTCTTGAGGAGGGAGAATCGAAGAGATGAAATTATGGTTTTGTCACTTGAATCACAAGTCATTTTTGATGAACACTTGAACCAAATCCTTGCTAGGCTGCATAATCCTTGTTTGCAGGATTCAAACTTGTTTGTCACTCCATAATTAAATGTTTACACAACTGTTAGAGCTTTGATCCAAGCAATTGAGCTATTGTCCAAGTTGCATTTCCATTTATGGGACAATGTTAACAACGCCATTGTTGTAAAGCAAGCTTTTTGAATAAAGTTCACATTGAGCCTCTAACTTGTTCCCTATGATCACAATCCATCCACAAAGTTAGAAGCAAGCTTGTTTAAAGCATAACCACTCTATCTTAGCAAGTACACAAGGCATGGAAACTTGTTTTGTCAAAAACTCACATGTTTAACTTAAACATGTAAATTTGAATTATGATCAACTAGAGCACTCAAAACTTGTTGCTTATAAATAGAGTCATTATTTGTGAGCTATAACACGAGCTTGAACACCCTGAAATACATCAAAACTCTCTCAAATCAGAAATTGCACAAAAACTCCATTGTTGCACAGTTTCTGACCTTGAACATCAAACTCCCATTTCCCTCGTGCGTTTCTTGGCATTTTAGTTTATAAAGCTTCCTTACATCAAATACAACTCATCCCCATCCTTATTCCAGAACTGTAACACCATTTACCATAACTTCCATAACCAAAAAATAGAGTCTGCAACTTGACTTATCTAGGCCATTTCAACCATCCATTGTTCAAGCTAACCATTGCATTAGCTTCCTAGGACCTTAAGGAAGCTAACCTGGTCATCACCATCAATTGAAACAAGCTCAAACTCAAAACACGATTTCCAGTTTTGAGGTAAGTTTTTTCAACTTGGAACTCATCATACAAGCATCATTAATAGTTTATTTGTGAATAAAACATGTAGATATCATTGCCCTGAAGCTAACCATGTCCTTAGTTTCCATTAATTTTTCTTGAGTTTAGATAATTTTGAAACTGAAATTTCTGAAATTTTTAGGGTTCATATTAGGGCCATTAAAATTCTTGCTTATCTTTGATCCATAGTGTGATACGGTGGCAGAACCGGAACTGTTTTAGAAAGTGCTGGTTTGCGTTTTGCGTTTGTGTTCGCAAAATGTCGCGGTAAGCAAGAGTCGCCACCGACTTTTATTTCATCCAATCATGGAAAGGAAAAAAGCACAGAAAAATTCCTTTTTTGAGATTTTGAGTACGGGGGGTATATTATAGAAAGGGAAGGTATTAGCACCCTTTCTATCCGTAGTTTTCTACGGGCTCTTAGGTACTTGCTCATCATTTTTTAAATTTGCTTTTGTGTTTGTCTGATTTGAAAAGTTTTTGTTTTACTTCGATTTAACCCTTGCTTATGTCTTCAAGAGTGTTAGGAAGTGTCTTTGAAAACTTTGTTTGAAAAGAGTGTAAGTGTGAAAAAGTTTGTTTTGAGCAAGTACCTACTAGCATCTACCTACTCGAAAAAAGAATAGTTCTATATTTGTTTCCTTTAGACAGCGCTATCCTACTATTAGTGAGTAGGTAGCACCGTCGTTGGAGTTTTAAGGGTCAATTCGAAAAGGGACGTACGATCACTAAAGCAATGCTAGGACGTCTTAGTAATAACTCTAATGTCTTAAGATCGTATTCGAGGCAACAATTACGAGGCAACCTTTCCGAGGAAACTTTGATCTTTGGGACAAAAGATCAACCACTAAAATACCCTATACTTAATGACCGTTTACCGAAGGCAACCGAAGTGAGAGTATACCCTAGGAGTGCTCATGTGCGAGTGATTCAATTTCAAGTTTATTATCTTTGCACATTTAGGGTTTGCTAACCGTTTTAAAGTTAATCATACATTCTTGTCATGCATCCCTATTACCATACATCTAACAGTTTAATATTTTTGCGGAAATTAAAGTGCGGAAATTAAAGTGCGGAAAGTAAAGCTACGTTATTACAAGGCTTCGGGTATTAATTACATAGCCAAAAATAACCCATAAGAAAAAACGATAAATGAACGAAAAATGTCCTAATTAATCTATTACAACTTGTAAGCAATTACATCAATATGGTAAAAATAAATAAGCGCGCGACGAATAAAGAACAGAGGGAAATTAGGGTTTTGACCCCGTCTAACCTAATTAAAAGGAAAAATTATTTTTGTTGTTTTTAATTATTTTTAAGAAAAAGAATGAGGTTTTTTAGATAAATACAAAATTAGTAATTAAATTAATTTAAAGAAAATAATTTATGTTTGACCTATTTTTGTATTTTTGTTATTTTTTAAGAAAAAGAAAATAGAAATTAAATTAAGTTAAAACCCTAATTTTCTAATTGTTTTTAAATTTATTTACAAAATAAATAACGTTACCCTAAGATTAAATAAACTAATTAAATTAATATTTGTATAAAAAATAAATTCTAAATCTAATTGGATGAAAATGTTATTTTTGTGATTTTATTAAAAAAGAATTGATTTTTATGTTAGTAAAAAAGAAACTAAATGAATTAAATAAAATAAATAAAAAGAAATGTAAAAGGATAGAGAAAAGTGAATTGGGCCTGTGAAAGTAATTTTGGAGGGTGTGATTAGCAAGCTTTGGGCCCAAACAAATCTGACCCATGTTGACTTTCATGTTCCAGTGATATGCGTTGACTGAGCCTTTTGGTGGATCATCACCTGATAGCCATCAGATCTGGCTTCCTGGACACCTGGCTGGTTGGATGATGGTGGACCATGGTTGTCATCCCACCAATATACGCACCTGATTATTGAAAGAAAAATAATGTGAAATATGGGGGGGGGGGGGGACCTGGGATTCGAACCCAGGTCCTGTGACCTTTTCCAATCACCTTGCTACCAACTGCGCTGGACACGTTTCTTGTACATAGAATAAAAACAATTGATAATATATAATAATGAGAGTTAGTGGGGGAAAATAAAAAAAATGTGCCAGAATTCAAATGAACCAATACGATGGTGCCACACAGGTCATCCCTGTCCTCGCTTCGTTGGTAAAAGTTAAAAACTTTTACCTAGGGACAACATCTATCGCTACATTCATGGCTTGTTTCAAAATCTTCCATGGGCATGATAAATGAAGTCTAAGGCCATGGTTTTATTCGTCTTGGCCTGCTGAGCACGATGGTTCCCTTCTTGAGGGCCAATTATACTTGTACCAAAAGATCCTAAAAGGAAGCATAAACCCCTAATAATGGCAAATTCTGACACAGTCCATAAAAATGCAATTGAATGTTATAGATATCTTGCAAATGTTTCAAGGAGCAAGAATATATAACTATTTCATGCTATAGATGCCAAAATCATGCAATTCGATTTCAAGAAGAAGCCATTGTCGTGGCTGACTTACAGTGAGTTCTAGCGCTGGAAATTCCTTGTTCTTGATTGGTACAGCTTGCTTGTGATCCCAGGAAGCGAATGAGATGGTTAGGGAGCCTTGTAAATGCCTGGAAGTGAAAAATCAGTTTACCACTTTTCTTTGTTTTTTCCAAGTTTTGTTCTCTCTTTTGAGCCTCCAAAACCTTGTGATTTTTGTTTACAAATGTTCCCTATATACTGAGGAATGAATTAGGTTTATAAAAGTCCATTCAATCTTTGTCAAATATTACTTTTGATCTTGATTTGATTCACTTGATATTCTTTCCAAAATAGGCCAAAATCAATCTTTTTGTGCCCACTTTTGCCTTGCACGACCTCAATCTTTTGCTAGCTGGATATAGGATTTAAAACATGCACAAGATCTTGAGGTTTCAATGATTTGGATTTTTTCATGATTTGTTTTGATTTAAATTGATTTAATTGAAATAAAAATCAAAATAAATAATAAAAATAAGATAAAGACAAGTGGAAAGAGCTAGGGCTCGTGGACCATGCTACCAACTCAAAAAAAGTGCAAAAAGTTAGGCCCATTTAGCTAAAATTGCAATTTGAGGCATAGTTGACTTTTGACAATATTGCAAAAAAGGTCAACTTCACCAATGCATAACTTCCTCAATTTTGACTCTTTGAAGGTGTTATTGGGCTTTTTAGAAATCTTGAGATGTCCTATAAGCAACCCTTTTTGTCTCATCTCAATTTGTTATTCCAGTTCATGTATGAAGCTTTGACAAAAAAGGTGTTTTTGTTAACTTTTCAAAATGACCTATAATGTCCAAATTCATAACTTCTTATGAGTACATATTTTGAACTTTGGAGATGAATATGGATTGTAGATCATTTCATCCTCTTCAAAATGAGCTTTGGATGGGTCATTTCGCATAAAGTATGAGAAAGTTATGCTTGGTCAAAGTTAAGTTGACTTTTCCTACAAAACCCTAATTTAGCAACTTTTGGGTTTTGATGCATTGTGAGCAATCCTTGATGAATCATGATCAACCCTTGATCAAATGATTAATAATACTTCAAAATGAGGATGTTTACCAAAAATCTTGAATTTTGACTGTATGTGGGCCACAATTGACTTTTGCCCTAACACAATCGATTTTCAGGCCTTTGAGTAATTGACTGAGCAAACTTCCTATGCAAGGCTTGAAACTTGACATGGATGATCTTGAGAACATATTAGGACAATGGTGAGCATTTGGGATCCCTTGGACTCAAGTATATTGTTGCAACATGAAACCCTAATTTGAGGTAGACTGCCTTAGGAGAGAGATTGTATGGTCAACCCTTGGACTTCCTTGAGCAACTTGAGGATCTCACTTGAAATGTATTGAGAAATATGGGAGGGAAAATTTTGGGGTACAACAGCTGCCCCTGTTCAATCTTCTTACACCTGAGGATGTATATTGGCTTGTCTGCCTTTCGTGATCCGAAGGTGGAAGATGATTGAACACTAGAGTGCCCAGAAATTTGCACTCGCATGAAGTGGTACTTGTCTTGTGATGTCGGGAATGGGCTTAAATATGCCATTTAGAGATTGATGATGGGAGATGGGCTTAAAGATGCCATCGGAAGAATTGTCGATCTCCTAAGAGATTCCTTAGCGAGAGCTTGTATACCTGTTGTTAAGGGAGATTCTGCTGGGGAATATTGGTCTATGTCTTGAGAAAAGTTGAATTTTAGGAGCTTCAGTCGTCCATTATTCCACTGGGAAATAGTCTCTTGGTCGAAGAGGTGAAAATGAACTATTATCTGGTCGTGATCCAGGCTTCATAGTGATAAGATCGACTGCTATCTGGTCGTAATCCAGGCTTTATAGTGACTTTATAGGGAGATGAGATTAAACTTGCTATCTGGTCGTAATCCAGGCTTCGCAATTTCTCCATTCTTATCTGGTCGTAATCCAGGCTTCAGAAGGAATTCAATTGTTATCCGGTCGCATCCAGGCTTCAACTTGAATTTAGGGCACACTAATATCCGGTCGACTCCGGGCTTCTTAGTAATTGTCTAGGTAAAATTGCTATTTGGTCGAAATCCAAGCTTCACAATGTCTTGTACCGATATCTGGTCGTAATCCATGCTTCACGATGTTTCATACCATTATTTGGTTGAATCCAGTCTTCATGGCGTCTTGTACTGTTATCTGGTCGAATCTAGGCTTCACAATACCTCACTTCTTATCTGGTCGAAATCCAGGCTTCAGAATAAATCAAGTGGTTATCCAGTCGCATTCGGGCTTCCATTTGATTTTAAGGCCTACTAATATTAGGTCGACTCCTGGCTTCTTAGTAATTGGCCGGGTTAACTGCTATTTGGTCGAAACCTAAGCTTTGTAGTGTCCCTTACTGTTATCTGGTCGTAATCCTAGGCTTCAGTGTTCTCTACCGCTATCTGGTCGTAATCCAGGCTTCACGATGTATTATACCATTATCTGGTCGAATCCAGGCTTCATGGTGTTCGGGGAAATCAAGGTATTATCCGGTTGAATCCGGGCTTCATAACTTTTATTAAAGATATACCACTATCTGGTCGTAATCCAGGCTTCATAGTATTCGTGGCTGCTATCTGGTCGTAATCCAGGCTTCACAATGTCTTCTACCATTATCTGGTCGTAATCCAGGCTTCATGGTATCCTTTGTATTGCTATCTGGTCGTAATCTAGGCTTCATAATAACTTATTAAGCTGCAATCCGGTTGACTCCGGGCTTCACGGCTTGTGTTTGTGATATACCACTATCTGGTCGTAATCCAGGCTTCATGGCACTTGCTGAGCTGTTATCCGGTCAACTCTGGGCTTCACGGCTTGCTGGGGATTAAACCATTATTCGGTCGAGTCTGGGCTTCATAGCTTAAAGATAAACCACTATCTGGTCGAATCCAGGCTTCGCGGTGTTCTGATACTGTTATCCGGTCGTTCTCCGAGCTTCACAATATGATGGAGGAATTAAGATATTATCCGGTCGTACCCAGGCTTCATATCTTGAACTTTGTAAGAATTTGATCGTATCTTTTCCTGAAAAGTAAAGGGTTAGTCGTATGTAATGTCATGATGCATGACATGTATCGAGCAATGATGTTCTCAAGGTAAATGAGATGGTGCTGTATGATGCGTATATGCATGCCATGATGTATGGATGTGCAATGTTTTTGTGATGTTCTCTAATTGGGGAAAATAAATCTCGGACTGCTGATGGAGAATATAAAGAGTTTCGCTCATTGAGGATAATGACCGAAGATGATTGGGAGAATACTCCTACTGGAGAATACATTTGTGAAAGAATGACTCTGTGGGGGAGAGATGCTCTGTCAGAAGATCTGCTGATTTGGAGAAATAACCTCGATTGTGGATGAATTATCATTGCTGGTGATGATAAACTCTGTCAGGGATAAAGTTTCTGTTTGTGGAAGAAATAAACTCCACTGAGGATGGTCTTCCATTGGTGGTGATAGAGGAGCTCTGCTTGGGGAGGATTTTACCGACTCACTCGCGATTGCGAACCTCAGCTGATGAGAGTTGATAATACTGTATTCTGGTACTTCCTACTCTGCGGAGAGTGTATGCATTTTTAGTCATATTCTTCAGCTAGTTCTATCCCTGTACCTGATGAATAGAGCAACTATAAGGCTCGGACATTTCTTGTTTTCCCCTGTTTCTGAAGTTACGAGTAATCGTCTTTTGTTTCGCATGTAAATATTTATGAGCAGCAATTATTTTCAAATGCATATATCAAAAATGAATCATTGGACATTCTTGCAAAATAAAGCAGAAAAAGAAAAACACAAGTTTGAAATTTCTTTGTGAAAATGAATTATATTGATTTTGTAATTAGCCTGTAATAGGCATTTTTTGTACAAGAGGCTGGCGTCCTAGTAGGAGAACGCCGCTGAAAGATGAATTATACAATTTTTGAAAAACAAACAAAAATAGTTATGTGAACAATCCCACTGGGTTCCAAATCTGCTATTGCTATTATATCTTCTAGCATCTCATCACTTTGCTACTTGGTTGAAGGTAGATCAGATTGATTGGCGCCGTCCGAGCTTGATAGTTGATACCGAAGTCTGGTTGCAAGGTGATCCAATGAGACATAGTGTTACGCTTTGATCCCTAATTTTTTCCTGGACTGCCCTTTCGGGTTTTCAGTCCACCGGGATACCCTTTTTTTCCTAAGCCGCCTTTTCAGGTTTTCGACTTTCCGGGTGTACATATTTTTTATTTTCATCCCTTACTTTGGCCCGAACCCTTTTGGTTCACCGGGAAGCCTCTATTTTTGCCTAGGCCAGTCGACCTAGCGGGTCTTTGATTATGCGTAGTATTTTTTCACTATGTCTGCATTGACGGGGTGAGGAAGGTTGTCACCATCCATGGTGGTTAGAATCATAGCTCCTCCCGAGAAAATGTTCTTAACCACAAATGGCCCTTCGTACGTAGGGGTCCATTTGCCTCTGGGATCACCTTGCGGCAGTATGATGCGTTTGATCACCAGATCCCCGACTTGATACTCTTGTTGTCTGACTTTCTTTTTAAATGCCTTGATCATTCGCTTCTGATACGTCTGACCATGACAAATAGCAGTAAGTCTCTTCTTGTCGATTAGGTTCAGCTGATCAAGTCGGGTTTGGATCCAATCTTCCTTGCTTAAACCTGCATCCTTCATAATCCTAAGAGAGGGTATCTGGACTTTAATAGGTAGGACTGCCTCCATGCCATACACCAGAAAATAGGGTGTTGCCCCTGTTGACGTCCGCGCTGAGGTACGGTACCCATGAAGAGCGAATGGCAGCATCTTATGCTAGTCTTTGTATGTCACCGTCATCTTCTGCACAATCTTCTTGATGTTCTTATTAGCCGCTTCAACAGCCCCATTCATCTTCGGCCGGTAGGGAGAAGAGTTGCGATGTTGTATCTTAAACTGCTTGCAGAGCTCGGTGATCATCGTATTGTTGAGATTTGTACCATTGTTAGTAATGATCCTCTCTGGTACACCATATCGACATATCAGATTGTGTCGGATGAATCGCGCCACAACATTTTTGCTCACTATAGCAAAAGAAGCTGCCTCAACCCACTTCATAAAGTAATCAATAGCTACCAGAATGAAACAATACCCGTTGGACGCAGTAGGTCTGATCTCGCCAATCATATCGATGCCCCACATTGCAAAAGGCCAAGGAGCTGTCAAGACGTTTAGAGGAACTGGAGGTATGTGCACCTTATCAGCATAGACTTGGCACTTATGACAGGTCTGAGAATGATGATAACAATCAGCTTCCATAGTAGACTAATAATATCCTGCCCGTAGGATTTTCTTTGCCATGGTATGTCCACTGGAGTGAGTTCTGAAGGTACCTTCATGTAACTCTACCATACTCCTTTCTGCCTCGTTCTTGTCCACACATCGCAGTAAGGTCGAATCATGGTTACGCTTGTAAAGGATCCAATTGCTAATGAAGAACTTCGCAGCGAATCTCCTCAGAAACTTCTTATCATTAACAGATGCACCCTCGGGGTACTCTTGAGCCTCAAGATACCTCTTTACCTCGTGGAACCAGGGTTTATCTGCTACCTCTTCAGTCTCATGTCACACAATGTGCAGGTTTGTCCAACCTTTCAATGGTAATCTGGGGAGCTTCATTGTCCCACCTGACCTTGAACATAGAAGACATGGTAGCTAGCACGTCCGCTAACTGGTTTTTCTCTCTGGGGAAATGTTCAAAGGTTATCTCTTCAAAGTGCGGAAGCAACGTTACTACATACTCCTTGTAAGGAATGAGATTTGGGTGTTTCGTATCCCACTCGCCTTTGATCTGACTGATCACTAGAGCAGAATCTCGGAATACACTCAAGAACTTAATCCTCGGGTCAATAGCTGCTCGAAGACCCATCATGCATGCTTCATACTCCGCCATATTGTTGGTGCAGTTAAAACATAATCGGGCGGTGAATGGAGTATGACAGCCCTCAGGAGATATGATCCCGGCTCCAATGCCATTACCCAACGCATTTGAGGCTCCGTCAAAGTACATAGACCATCAGTTTCCTTCCTCATGTTCTTCATCTGGTCCAGGTTCTTCACAATCAGTCACCAACATGATGTTCTCATCCGGGAACTCGAAATTCATGGATTGGTAATCATCCACGGATGATGTTCCAAATGATCCACCAGTACACTCCCCTTGATTGATTTTTGGGTTGTATATTGGATGTCATACTCGGTTAAGATCATCTGCCATCTCGCTATTCTTCCGGACAAGGCAGGCTTTTCGAAGATATACTTGATTGGATCCATCTTTGTTATCAACAGGGTAGTGTGAGTCAGCATATACTGTCTCAGCCGGCGAGCAGCCCATGCCAAAGCGCAACAAGTTTTCTCAAGCAACGAGTATCGGGACTCGCAGTCGGTAAATTTTTTGCTAAGGTAGTAAATATCATGCTCTTTTCGGCCAGACTCGTCATGCTTCCCCAGCACGCACCCCATTGAATTATCCAGTACTGTCAAGTATAAGATCAAAGGTCTCCCTTCAACTGGAGGCATTAGAATAGGTGGCTCTTGGAGGTATTCTTTGATTCTTTCAAAAGCGGTCTGACATTCCTCATTCCATTTTACCACTTGATCTTTCTTCAGCAACTTGAAGATCGGCTTACAAGTAGCAGTCAGATGTGAAATGAATCGGGCAATGTAATTCAGACATCCCAAAAAGCCTCTAACTTCCTTTTCCATTCGGGGAGCCGGAATCTCATGTATAGCCTTCACCTTTGCAGGATCCACTTGAATGCCTTTATCACTAACGACGAAACCCAGCAGCTTACTAGACCTTACCCCGAAAGTGCACTTGTTCGGGTTTAACCTCAGTTTATACGTCTTCAACCTGTCAAATAGCTTCTGAAGATGGTCAATATGTTCTTCCTCAGTCTGGGACCTCGCAATCATATCATCAACGTAAACCTAAATCTCATGGTGAATCATGTCGTGGAACAAGGCGACCATGGTGCGCTGATACGTTGCCCCAACATTCTTCAACCCGAAAGGCATTACCTTGTAACAGAAAGTGCCCCACTGCGTAACTAAAGTTGTCTTCTTTGTGTCTTCGGGAGCCATCTTAATCTGATTGTAACCGGAAAAACCATCCATAAAGGAGAAGACCTTATTATGTGCGGTGTTGTCAACCAGAACATCGAAATGAGGCAATGGGAAATCATCTTTGGGGCTCGCCCTGTTCAGATCCCTATAGTCCACACACATTCGTAACTTACCATCTTTCTTCGACACCGGAACCACGTTGGCGACCCACTACGGGTAAGAAGTAACAACTAGAAAACCGGCATCAAACTATTTCATGACCTCAGCTTTGATTTTCTCAGACATCTCAGGGCGCATCCAACGGACCTTCTGCTTTACCGAAGAGCAGTCTTCTTTGGTTGGCAGGTGGTGTACCACAATGTCAGTGTATAAACCAGGCATATCTTCATAAGACCAAGCGAATATCTCAACATAGTCACGTAGCATCTGTATCAACCGTTGCTTGACACTAGGCTCCAAATTTTCATATATCTTGACCTCTTTCTTGTCTTCCTCTGTACCCAAATTTACTGATTCTACTAGCTCTTCATGCGGTTGTATGGCCCTCTCTTCCTGAAGTAACAGTATAGCAAGTTCTCCAGGCACTTCACAATCATCCTCACCTTCGTCCTCGACTTGGTTGATCGGATTTTCGAAGTCATAACCGGTAGTAGCAGAGTCGTTATCAGTGGGATCCAGAGTGGATGTGGACCTGTATTATGATATATGAGTGTGTGTAAGACATATAGCTGTTTTGATAAAGGGCAAGATAGAAAAGAAAAACAGGGAGCGCAAAATTTGTAATGCAAGAAAACGTCCAATGTCTTATTGATGATATATGAAAATGACAAATGATAAGCCCTCACAACCAAAGCCAAGGTGCCTCGGGCAAGGCACCGGGCCGTAGAGTTTCAAATTGTCTGTTACAAATCTCAAAACAAAAGTATATTACTGAGTAATAAAAGAAACGGGCACGAAGTCCTTCGTCGTCCAATTGTTCAAGCCACCGTTGGTAGTTGGGTAAATCCAGTTGTCGATATTTGACTCTTCTTCATCACCTTCGATTGCATTCACTCCCGGATTACTGATGTGCAGAGGAGGTCTTCCAATCCGCGCATGTCGAACAACCCTTTGAGCTTCTACAGTAAAACCCAAACCAAACTTGTTAGTCTTGTGTGCAAAGTCAGGGAGTTGGCCACAAATTGCACACCCACCTTTTTCAATAACATCCCTGGCATCCTTGAGGGAAGCCATCTTCATTGGAAGTTCTTCAACAGCAACTTCAGTTGACGCCAGTGTCTGGGGGACCTCTTCAAAGTTCTGACACGAGATTTCAATGAACTCTCCCTCCATCTCCATATACCGGAAGGAGTTAAGATGACTCACCATGTACTCCTCCCCACCCTGCACCGTAACAATCATCCCGTTTACTGGATATTTCAACATCTGATGGAGCGTAGAAGTCACTTCCCCAGCCCTATGAATCCAAGGGCGACCTAAAAAGCAAGAGTAAAATGGTCGGATGTCCATCACATAGAACGTAGATGCAAAAGTATGAGAGACAACTTTAATAGGGGCATCCACCTCCCCGTGCACCATCCTTTTTGACCCATCGAAAGCTCTAACCACAATATTACTCGGCTTCAGAACTAAACCTTCACAGTCCAGACGGTCTAGTGCTTTCTTTGGTAAAACATTTAATGAGGACCCAGTATCCACCAGTACATGGGCCAGAGTAGTGCCCCTGCACTCGATCGAGACATGCAGAGCATCATTATGATTTCTTCCTTTGGCAATCAGATCTGCGTCAAAGAAACCCAACCCGTTGTCAGCGGTCAAACTAGCCACACAGTCTTTGAATTGATCAACATAAGTTTCCTGCGGTACATGTGCAGTTTTAAGGAAAGCGATTAAAGCCTTTGCATGGGCTTCCGAGCACAACAATAAGGATAACATGGAGATCTTTAACGGGGTTTTCCCCAGCTGTTCGACTACATTGTAGTCGCTTTTCTTGATTGTGATACGGTAGGAGAACTGACTTGAGGTTTTGCATTTTGTCGCAAATGTCGCGGTTAGCAAGAGTCGCCACCGACTTTTCTTTTATCCAAAAGGAAAGGTAAAAAAGCACAGGAAAGATCTTCGAGATGTTTTCTTGAGTTCGGGGGGTAGATTATGAAAAGGGAAGGTGCTAGCACCCTTTTCATCCATGGTTTTCCATGGGCTCTTAGTTACTTGCTTAGATCACTTACTTTGCTTTACTTTGTTTGAAATGGTGTTTGATGTGGTTTTTTAATTTTCCTTTTGGATAAAAGAAAAGTCGGTGGCGACTCTTGCTAACCGCGACATTTGCGACAAAACACAAAACCTCAAGTCAGTTCTCCCATCGTATCACAGAACTGGCGACTCTACCGGGGAATTTGGAGAAACTAAATGGTTTCCGCTGGGGATTGATGCTTTGGCTCCGCTGGGGATCTTAATGATGTACAGCAGGGATTGCTCATGGAATAGCCTAAAGACATTTTCCTATTCTTTCAACCTGTCAGTAATCGTTCTTTTTTCATTTCGTTTATTTGTAAACAGTAATTATGTTCAAATGCATATGTTGATTAATGAATCATTGGATGTTTTTGCAAATAAAACACAAGTGTAAAAAGAAAAGGGAAAATGGTTTGCTGCACTTTAAAGAGATATCTTTGTATTTACTTTGAATAAGTATTTTATACAAAATAGACAGACATCCTAGTAAGAGGATGGTGTCATGAAAATAAGAAAAATTTATACACAGAAAGATAGCTATGTGTGAAAAATCCCATGGGGGTTCCCATTCTATTATAGCCTTCGTATCTCCGAATATCTTGTCCATCTGTCGCTTCGTCCAAAGATGATTGGATTGATCAGAAGCTCCAGGTTTGTCAGTGAAGAGATTGTCCTTAAAGTGATCCGACGAGACATAGTCATACGCTTTAATTCCCTAAATTTTGCCTGAACCTCCCTTTAGGGTTTTCGATCCACCGGGAAACCCTTTTTTGCCCAAGTCGCCCTTTCAGGTTTTCAACTTGCCGGGTATACATATTTTTTTATTTTATCCCTAATTTTTGCTCGAACCTTTTGGTTCGCCGGGATGCCCTTGTTTTTCCTAGGTGTGTCAACCTAGTGGGTCTCTTATGCGTAGTATCTTTTGACTATGTCTGTGTTCGCAGGGTTAGGCAGGTTATCGCCATCCATGGTGGTTAAGATCATTGCCCCACCAGAAAAGATGTTCTTGATTACAAATGGTCCTTCATAGGTAGGAGTCCATTTATCCCTGGGATCACTTTGTGGTAAGATGATGCCCTTGATCACTAGATATCCAACTTGATACAATTGGCGTCTAACTTTCTTGTTGAAAGCCTTGATCATCCGTTTTTGATACGTCTGACCATGGCAAACGACAGTAAGTCTCTTTTCATCAATTAAGTTCAAATGATCAAGTCGGGTCTGGATCCAATCGTCTTCACTCAATCTCGCATCCTTCATGATTCTTAAAGAGGGGATCTGAACTTCAATAGGTAAAACAGCCTCCATGCCATAAACCAAAGAATAGGGTGTTGCCCCAGTTGATGTGCGAGTCATGGTACGGTACCCATGGAGAGAAAACGTTAGAATCTCATGCCAGTCCTTGTAGGTGACTGTCATATTCTGAATGATCTTTTTAATGTTTTTATTAGAAGCTTCGACCGCACCATTCATCTTTGGCCGATAGGGGGATGAATTGTGATGTCAAATCTTGAATTTCTCTCACAGGGCGGTGATCATAGTATTGTTAAGGTTCGTACCTTTATCAGTGATGATCCTTTCTGGGATACCGTACCGGCAAATGAGATTTTGTTTGATGAAGCGGGCAACAACATTCTTAGTAACGGAGGCGAAGGAAGCTGCTTCGACCCACTTTGTGAAATAATCAATGGCCACTAGAATGAAGTGGTGTCCATTGGAGGTTGTAGGCTTGATCTCCCAAATCATATCAATTCACCACATAGCAAAGGGCCAAGGAGTTGTTAAGACATTTAGAGGAACCGGAGGCACGTGCACCTTATCTGCATAGATTTGACATTTATGACAAGTCCGGGAGTGTTGATAGCAGTTTGCTTCCACGGTAGACCAATAATAGCCTTCCCGTAGGATTTTCTTCGCCATCGTATGCCTGCTAGAGTGAGTGCCAAAGGTACCTTCATGCAGTTCAGCCATGATCTTTTCAGCTTCAATCTTGTCCACACAACGGAGCAGAATAGAATCATGATTGCGTTTGTACAGGATGCCATTACTTAGGAAGAACTTAGCTGGGAATCTCCTTAAGAACTTTTTGTCATTGACTGATGCCCCTTCTGGATATTCTTGAGCCTCGAGATACCTTTTGACTTCATGAAACCAAGGCTGGTCCACTAATTCTTCGGTATTAATCTCGTGGCAGTATGCTGGTTCGTCCATTCATTCAATGGTGATCTGGGGAGTCTCGTTGTGATACGGTGGGAGAACTGACTTGAGGTTTAGCGTTTGTGTTCGCAAATGTTTCAGTTTAGCAAGAGTCCCCACCGACTTTTTATTTTATCCAAAGGAAAGGTCAAAAAGCACAGGAAAGACCTTTGAGATGTTTTCTTGGGTTCGGGGGGTAGATTATGAAAAGGGAAGGTGCTAGCACCCTTTTCGTCCATGGTTTTCCATGGGCTCTTAGTTACTTGTTTAGATCACTTGCTTTTTGTTTTCAATTGTTTGAAATGGTGCTTTGTGTGTGGTTTTGAAAATGTTTTGAAAAGAGGCCTTGTCTAGGCAACCTTTGTAATGATTCTTGTTTGAATATATACAAAGGTGTTTGTCTTTTGAAAAGATGTTTTAATGTTTGAAAGTTTGTTTTGGGAAATTTTTAGAAATTATGTGTTTTGAAATTAGGAAGGATGTTTGCAAATTTGATCAAGTAACTAGGAGTTGTCTACCCTATCTACTCAAAGATCTTTCCTACACATTTTTATCCCTTTCACATTGTTTTTTTACCATTGTATTTGGTAAACAACCTTGTGTTTGGATGTTAAACGGGACAAGAGCGGGTCATCGTATTGACCATGATAGCAATTGTGCTAAGTATCTTAGCAAATTTTGAGGGACTAGATCATTTTTGTTAGGAAACCAAGATAGCGTCATCGAGGGACTATGATCTTTTTGTTATAATTTTGTTTTGCCAACATACTCAACATGCATACCATGGCCATTTTAAAGGCAACAAGTGGATGAAAACCCTAGGGGTGCATGTGTGCATTGTGTTGTCAATTTACATGCTTTTATGTCTTGTATTAGGTCTAGCTATTTGTTTTGATTTTGGATATTGCATACAAACCCTAATCTCTATCATGGCATATTTGAAAGCTATAAATGCGTAAAAGTAATCTAAGCTATTACAACATTGATATGGGAAGGGGGATACAATTTAACAATGGGGGTGAAGTAGGAACTAAAATATTACAACCACATCGAAGGATAATGAAAAGAATGTGAAAATAGTGTAGAATAAAGGAAAAAATGCATTTTGAACTGCTATGTGTCGACCCATGCTGCTATGGATTGACACATAGCTTTTCCCTGCCCCTGCAAAACAAAATAACTAAGTATGTGTCGACACATAAGGGGATGTGTCGACTCATGCACCCTTCTTGTGTCGATGAAAAGCGCGTATGTGTCGATACATAGTCTTTTCCCACTTATGTTTTGCAACCTGGAATCAGTATGAGTCGATGCACGGGGGTTATGTGTCGACTCATACCCTATTTTTTCACTAGGATGAGTCGACACATGAGGATATGTGTCGATACATGCTGCATTTTCCTGTCTTAAACATTATTTTACTGAATGTACAGGTTAGTTTATGGCATATGATGAATAAACATGAATAAAAAATGATTGAATAAGCCTAAACAAAGTGCAGATGACTAGTTCAAAAATATATTAAGGTACTACATCTTATCTTCAAAGAACAACAACTTGTTAATGATGTAATGATAAGATTACAAGTCAAGAGGACTTACCTTTGGCTTGCACTGGTTGTTTTAGATCTGAATGCTCTTCCAAATGATGTGATAACCTTGTAAGTCTTCAGGAAACTGCTATGGACTGTTAGAGCTGAGTTGGACTTTACTGTAATGTTTTTGGTGTTTTGAAGATGGAGATGAATAGCAACACAAGAGCTGTTTTTTGTGATTGGACAAACTTTGTATGAAGTGTTTGGCTCACTAGTGCAGAAATGAATTTTTACATCGGGTGAAATTGACTTTTTACATCGGTTTTGGGTCCGATGTAAAGTCAGGCGATATAGTAAATCAGGGACTTTTTACATCGGTTCTGTGACCGATGTAAAAAGTCCCTTTTTTACATCGGTTATAATATCAGAACCGATGTAATAACCTGTTATTATGCACATTTTTTAAAAAAATGATCCAATTTTTTACATCGGTTGGAAGTAATACCCGATGTAAAAAGTCCATTTTTTACATCGGTTATAATATATGAACCGGTGTAAGAAACAGTTATTATAATATATGAACCGATTTCCCAAACAGTTATTCTTTGACCGCCATTTTTTATTTTCATTAGTTTGCAACTTTAACTAAATAATGATGATTATGATGGTTCCTTCTTTTAAATCATGGTGATAATTCTAACAAATATACATGCTGTACATCTAATGCTTTGTCATTGATACTATTTTACTCTTAATTTTGTACACATTTCAACTAAATATAAAACTCAATAACGTCCATTCTAACTTCTTTGTTACATATTCTAAACACACATTTTCTATTATATATATATATATATATATATATATATTCTTTAATCCATACACAGAGAAAAAACCTTTTTACGTCGGCTACACAGTAGGTATATAGCATTTTTGATCGATAACCATATGAAACAATATAAGTTAACTCAATTATAAAATCACAGTAAATGATATTGAATTGGTGTAGCGTGTAGCTTCTTGTTGTAACAACAAATTTCAACCAACAATAATATTCTAGAGAACAGAGGAAGCCAAAATTGAAAGGGAGAAATCATACTCACTGTTTATCAATTGTTCTATTTGATGTTATATCTTGTTTTTGCAGGAAAAGAAAAAGTAATATGACTAAATCAACATGATGTTCATCATGCTACCAACCTGCAGCAAATCAATTCACACAAACCTGTAAACCTTTTTTCAATCTGAATTCAAAGATAAAGTAATCCAAATAATCAAAAGCAAAAAGTAGACAAGAGCAGATTGGAAAAAAGCCATCACTTCTTGTCGATGTCGTCGGACTGCTCCAGATTCCCATCCGTGAAAGACACCTCGATCGTTTATCCCCGAGCCGTACTCAACACCTTTGTGATTTCAATCTCGCCGCTAAAGCACTATCTGCCACAACCAACATCTCCGACCCTTCAATCTCACACTGACGAACACCACTCCACCACCACCTGCTTCAGATCTGCGCTCGTCCGCCTCCTTGTTGCAACTGACGGACAACTGCAAGGTACCGCCAAATCCACTCCCAGCTACAAACGTCGTAGCCAAAACAACCTCCCTCGCCAAAATTCACTGAGTGAGAAGGAAACTCGAAAAAGTTATCTCTGAGAAAGAGTTTTTATTTGGTAAAAAATGGCGGTCAAAGAATATTACCGAATCGGAATCGGGCGGGCATAAGGCAGTCGCGGTGGCAATCGGAATCGGGCGGGGTTGAGGAAGACAGAATCGGAATCGGAAGCGACCAGAATCGGAAACACGAACAGGGGAAAATGGAGTTGTAATTTTTCTATTGTTTGGGAAATGTTTGGGAAATAAGGGTTTGGCATCTATTACATCGGTGCATTGTAATACCCGATGTAAGGGTTGGATGGCTATTACATCAGTGCATTGTAATACCCGATGTAATAAGTTGCAAAAAAAATTAATTTATTCTTTAATTTATTTTTTATATTAATATCTGTTGTGAAGATATTACATCGGTTTTTAGTCAACCGATGTAATATGTTGCATGTTTTTTATTAATATTTCTACTACCTTGTTTCTTATTTACAAAAATGCCACCGTATTTTTTTTCTGAAAACTTTTTACATCGGTGGATGCGTTTGCACGATGTAATAGGTAGCGAAATATATTTTTTTTCATATTTTTTATATCATTGCAAATAAATACCTGATGTAAAAAGTTTGTTAATTGTATTTTTTACATCATATATTTTGATACCCGATGTAAAAATCTTTTCTCAAATGTCTTTTTTTTAGTAGTGGCTTAGGGAGAGTTTGTATGGTGGAGTAAGAGGTTGGGGTTATGTTTTGAACAAGAACATATTTTATGTTTTGAAAATGAGTCAAGGTTAACAAGGATACGGTTTTTCTGCTCAATGAGACTCTCTATTCTCTCTCTCTCTCTCTCTATGCCTCTTCCGAAAATCCAACCTCCTTGTCTTATGAGACACTCCTCTTTTGTAGACCCCTTGACTGTGGTTTAGGGGGGAAAAAAAATAAGTTGTTTGAATTGTTTTTGCCTACTGCTTTGATACTTTCTTCACATAATTTTCCTTTGCCAGTTTGGTGCAATTTTGGGGTTGTTGTGGTGCAGGTTTGGGCAGACTGCATAGAGCAGTTTTGGATTGTATTGGCAACATGCATACTTAGAATGTAGCATGGCACAAGCTTTCTTGCAGGGCAACATAGGATGTTGTAGCAATGTGATATATCATATTTTCTTCAACTTTGGACAACATAGTTTGTAGCATGTCACAAATTTAGTCTTGTGCACATTATGTCAAAGGAAAAAATATTGTGACAAGGTTTTAATCAAGACATAGTTTTAGAATTTGTAATTTTTCAAAATGTCACTTTGTAATAACTTGAATTACTTGCATCATCTTGAATTATATGGAGTTGTAGTAAAATTCCATGAAGCAAATGAAATTAACCAAGTATAGAAAATACTTAGAAAAATCTCAAAGTCTTGCAAAGTTGGATTTTTTATTCTCTTGACTTCTTAATGATCAAGCTTGATATTTTTGAATGTCTTGATGAAATTTGATCTTTGGATTTTAATGTTGACCAAAAAGTCAAAGTTTGACTTTCCAGTATGCAATTGACCATTTTGCCCTTGTGCCAATTTCAAGCCTAAATTGATGTATCAGTGCTGCAAACTTGACGTCTTAGAATATCTTGTGAGAAAATACTTGATAAATGAAAGGGCAAATTTTGGGGTACAACAGCTGCCCCTATTCAATCTTCTTAAACTTGAAGAGTTAGATTGGCGAGTTTTGCCATTCGTGACTCGAAGGTGGAAGATGATTGGACACTAGAGTGCCCAAAAATTTGTACTCGGCGATGCAATGATAGGAGGAATAGGCTTAAAGATGCCATTTGGAGACGTGATAGAATCTTGTTGGAGATGGGCTTAAAGATGCCATCCAAGAATGTTTGTTGAAAGTCAAGAGAATGAGCATCAGAATGGTATTCGTGCCTGGGGTATCTCTAAGCTGTTTTCTAAACTTCGAATCTGAATAAGCAATAGAATTGCATCCGTGTCTGGAGCGTCTCTAAGCTGTTTTCATGATTGTATGTTGGTAGCTTGTTAATCTTATCCTGAAACAGGTAAAATGTTAGCTGAAACACAAAGTTATGTTGCATGAAATGTATGATGCAATATATGCGCTTTATCAATGTTTATGATATATGAATGTAATGTATGCGCATGTAAGCTGATTAGATTTCTTGCTGAGGAAAAACAAATCCTTCATAGCTGGAGATAATAAAATCTTTGACTGCTATCAGGGAAAATAAATCCTTGACCACTGCTGGGGATTCAAAATCTTTGACTGCTGAAGATGAGAAATCCTTGTTGACTGCTTGGGGTTATCAAAACTTTGACAACTTTCGTGGGGATTATACGATGAGTACCTTACTTGGATGAGGAATAAGGGAAACTATGGAGACCTCTACCAGGGATCAAACAAAGGAAAACCTTGATCTATTGGAGAATAAAGAATGCTCTGATGGCTTCTGTGGGGAACTGAGAATGAGAATCTTTGATCTGCTAGGGGATTAAAAATTCTGACAAATTCATGCTAAGAGTAAAGAAAGCTCTGGAAACTTCACTGGGGAACCAAGAATAAGAATCTTCAATCTGTTGGGGGAGTGAAAAACTCTATGGAGAGTAGTTGTCCTGATGGGGAGATCAGGAGTTTGGGTTGTATGCCAATCTTTTGGGGTTTCAAGAATGAGAATCTTCATTCTATTAAGGATGTCAGGAGTTTGGGTTGTATGCCAATCTTCTGGGGTTTCAAGAATGAGAATCTTCATTCTGTTAAGGGTATCAGGAGTTTGGGTGTACGCCAATCTTCTGGGGTTTCAAGAATGAGAATCTTCATTCTGTTAAGGGTATCAAGAGCTTGGGCGTATGCCAATCTTCTAGGGTTTCAAGAATGAGAATCTTCATTCTGTTAAGGATGTCAGGAGTTTGGGTTGTGTGCCAATCTTTTGGGGTTTCAAGAATGAGAATCTTCATTTAGTTAAGGGTATCAGGAGTTTGGGTGTATGTCAATCTTTTGGGTTTTCAAGAATGAGAATCTTCATTCTGTTAAGGGTATCAAGAGCTTGGGTGTATGCCAATCTTCTGGGATTTCAAGAATGAGAATCTTCATTCTATTAAGGGTATCAGGAGTTTGGGTGTATGCTAATCTTTTGGGATTTCAAGAATGAGAATCTTCATTCTGTTAAGGGTATCAGGAGCTTGGGTGTATACCAATCTTCTGGGGAGTTATCCTTGGTTGGGGATAAAACAAAAGTTAACTGTTATCTGGTTGACTTTCAGGCTTTAAGATAACTTGCTGGGGAATTGGAGAAACCAGATGATTTCTGCTGTGGGTTGGTAGTTTCAACTCCGCTGGGGATCTAGATGACATGTTGATTTGATTGTGTATGGAAATTTGACTCCTCTGGGGAAGAAGGTTTCATCTTTGCTGAGGGTCTGTAGTTCAAAGTTTTGTTCCGCTAGGGATTGGGAGTTGGAAAACTTAAGTCTGGTGTGGATTTTTGAAATTTGACTCCGCTGGGGATATGTATTTCAAGGTTTTAGGTCCGTTGGGGGATCTAGATGATATACTGCAGGGGATTTCTCCTGGAATAGCTGAAATACGTCTTCCTATACTTTAATGCTATCAGTAATTATTCTTTCCCATTTCGTTTATTTGTAAACATGTGATTATATTCAAATGCATATGCTCATTTAGTAAATCATTGGACGTTTTCAAATAAAACACAAGTGTAAAAAGGCAAATAGTTTTCTTCACTTCGAAGTATCTTTGTATTAATTTTGTGTAAGTATTTTGTACAAAGGAGACAGACATCCTAGTAAGAGAATGTTGTCATAAAATTGAGAAAAATTTACACAAAGAAAGATGGCTATGTGTAACAATTCCATGGGGTTCCCATTCTGCTATAGCCTTTGTAACTCTGAGTATCTTGTCCATTCGTTGCTTCATCCGCAGATGATTGGATTGATCAGAAGCCTGGAGCTTGTCCGTGAAGAGATTATCCTTAAAGTAATCCGACGAGATATAATCATACAGTTTAATTCCCTAACTTTTTCCTGGACTTCCCTTTCAGGTTTTCGATCCACTGGGAAACCCTTTTTTGCCCAAGTCGCCCTTTCGGGTTTTCAACTTGCTGGATGTACAGATTTTTTTGTTTTATCCCTAATTTTTTCCTGAACCGCCCTTTCGGGTTTTAGACTCACCGGGATGCCCATTTTTGCCCAAGTTGTCCTTTCGGGTTTTCAACTTGCCGGGTCGTTTATGCATAGTATCTTTGGACTATGTTTGTGTTCGCAGGGTGCGGAAGATCGTCGCCGTCCATGGTGGTTAAGATCATAGCCCCACCAGAAAAGATGTTTTTGATCACAAATGGTCCTTCGTAAGTAGGAGTCCATTTGCCCCTGGGATCACTTTGCAGCAAAATGATCCGCTTGATTACAAGATCTTTGACTTGATACACTTGTCATCTGACTTTCTTGTTGAAAGCTTTGATCATCCGTTTTTGATACGTCTGACCATGGAAGACAGCAGTAAGTCGTTTTTCATCAATCAAGTTAAGTTGATCAAGTCGGGTCTGAATCCAATCGTCTTCACTCAAACCAGCATCTTTCATGATTCTCAAGGAGGGAATCTGAACCTCCATAGGTAAAACAGCTTCCATGTTGTATACCAACGAAAAGGTTGTTGCCCCAATTGATGTACGTGTCGTGGTACGGTATCCGTGTAGAGCAAACGGTAACATCTCATGCCAGTTCTTGTAAGTTACTGTCATCTTTTGAATGATCTTCTTGATATTTTTGTTCGCAGCTTCGACAGCACCGTTCATCTTTGGCTGATAGGGAGATGAATTGTGATGTTGAATCTTGAACTGCTCGCACAGAGCGGTGATCATAGTGTTGTTCAGGTTTGTACCGTTGTCCGTGATGATCCGGTTGGGGATACCATACTGGCATATGAGGTTCTGCTTGATGAAGCGGGAAACCACATTCTTTGTAACGGAGGCGAAGGAAGCTGCTTCGACCCACTTGGTAAAGTAATCAATGGCCACCAGGATGAAACGGTGTCCATTGGATGTTGTAGGCTTGATCTCTCCAATCATGTTGATTCCCCACATTGCAAATAGCCAGGGAGCTGTTAGGACATTGAGAGGAACTGGAGAAATACGTACCTTGTCAGCATAGATTTGGCATTTGTGACAAGTACGAGAATGTTGATGACAGTCAGCTTCCATGGTAGACCAGTAATAGCCTGCCCATAGAATCTTCTTAGCCATCGTATGTCCGCTCGAATGGGTGGCAAACGTACTGTTATGTAGTTCAGCCATGATCTGCTCAGCTTCAACTTTGTCTACACAATGAAGCAAAACGCAATCATGATTGCGCTTGTATAGGATACCATTGCTCAGGAAGAACTTGGTAGAAAATCTCCTCAAGAACTTTTTGTCATTGACTGAAGCTCCTTCAGGGTATTCTCGAGTCTTGAGATACCTTTTGACTCCGTGAAACCAGGGTCGGTCCACTACTTCTTCGGTATTAATCTCGTGACAATGTGCAGGTTCATCCATCCGCTCAATGGTAATTTGGGGAGCCTCATTATCCCAGTTAAGTTTAAACATGGAAGACATTGTAGCTAGAGCATCCGCTAGCTGATTTTCTTCTCGCGGGAAATGCTCGAAGGTAATCTATTTGAAGTGAGGTAGTAATGTCAAGACATGTTCTTTGTATGGGATGAGGTTAGGATGTTTAGTGTCCCACTCTCCTTTGATTTGACTGATAACCAAAGGTGAGACTCCAAACACAACCAAAGATTTGATTCCCAAGTCAATAGCAGCCTTGAGACCAAAGATACAAGCTTCATACTCGGACATGTTGTTGGTGCAGCTGAAGCATAGTCTAGCAGTGAAAGGTGTATGGAAACCCTGTGGAGAAATGAGCACAACACCAATACCGTTCCCAAGTGCGTTGGAGGCACCATCAAAGTACAGGGTCCATCGGGATCCTTGTTCAGGTCCGTCATATGGTCAGTTACCTTCAATGTTGTCCAATGTCATAATGTCTTCGTCGGGGAAGTTAAACTTCAAGAATTGGTAATCTTCAACAGCTTGATGAGCTAGATGGTCAGCTAGTACACCCCCTTTATAGATTTTTGGGTTGTATACTGTATATCGTACTCGGTCAGGATCATCTGCCATCTAGCAATTCTTCCAGATAAAGCAGGCTTTTCAAAGATGTACTTGATCGGATCCATTTTAGAAATCAGCAGAGTGGTATATGTCAACATATACTGCCTTAGCCGGCGAGCAGCCCATACCAAAGCACAACAAGTTTTCTCGAGCAATGAGTAGCGAGTCTCACAGTCGGTAAACTTTTTGCTAAGGTAATAAATGGCATGCTCTTTTCGGCCAGACTCGTCATGTTGGCCCAGTACGCACCCCATTGAATTATCCAAAACAGTCAGATACATGATTAGCGGTCTTCCTTCGACGGATGGCATCAAGATAGGAGGTTCTAGCAAATACTCCTTGATTTTATCAAAAGCAACTTGACAGTCATCATTCCATTTAACTACCCGATCTTTCTTCAACAGCTTGAATATTGGTTCACAAGTAGATGTTAGGTGAGAAATGAACCTTGCAATGTAGTTTATGCGTCCCAAGAAACCTCTGACCTCCTTCTCAGTGCGAGGGGCAGGCATTTCTTGTATAGCTTTGACTTTGGCAGGATCAACCTCGATTCCTTTGTTGCTGACGATGAATCCTAAGAGTTTACCAGACCTAACTCCGAAAGTGCACTTGTTAGGGTTCAGTCTGAGCTTGTACTCCTTCAACCTGACAAACAGCTTTTGCAAATGGTCGAGGTGTTCTTCTTCTATTTGTGAACGGGCTATCATGTCGTCTACATAGACTTCAATCTCATGATGTATCATGTCATGAAACAAAGCTACCATGGCACGCTAATAGGTTGCCCCGACATTCTTCAGTCTGAATGGCATTACTTTATAGCAGAAGGTACCCCATTATGTAACAAAAGTAGTCTTCTCCATGTCTTCGGGGGCCATTTTGATCTGGTTGTACCCTGAAAATCCATCCATAAAAGAAAATACCTTGTGTTGAGTTGTATTGTCAACCAAGATGTCAATGTGCAGTAATGGAAAGTCATCTTTAGGGCTATCCCTATTTAAGTCTCTATAATCCACGCACATTCTCACTTTTCCGTCCTTCTTAGGCACGGGCACAATGTTAGAAACCCATTGTGGATAGGAAGTAACAGTGAGGAACCCAGCATTAAACTACTTCATCACTTCAGCTTTGATCTTTTCAGACATGTCGGGCCTCATACGGCGGACTTTTTGTTTAATTGGTGGACAACCTTCTCTTGTAGGGAGACGGTGAACCACAATATCTGTGTCGAGTCCCGGCATGTCTTCGTAGGACCATGAGAAGATCTCAACATATTCATTCAACAGCTAAACTAAGCGCTCTTTGACATTTGGCTTTAGGTTGGCACCCACTTTAACCTCTTTTCTGTCTTCATCAGAACCCAAATTGATCGTCTCTAACAGCTCTTCATGGGGCATAATAGCCCTTTCTTCCTGTTGCAGCAGTCTAGCCAACTCTCCAGGCACCTCACAGTCTTCATCACCTTCGTATTCGGCATGATTGACCAGATCTTCAGAGTCACTGAAGGCCATAGCAGAATTGTCACCCGTGGAATCTGAAATGGAAGGGTACCTGTAGTTTGTGAGTGTGGGTGTGTGTAAGGGATAGCCACCTTTAGACAAATAAAATGTAAAAAGAAAGAAAATGAACACAAAAATTTATATATGAAAACGTCCATGATTCATTAAAAATGGCATATGAAGATGAAAAATAAAGCCCTTACAAATGGACCTATATGCCTCGGGTAAGGCACAAGGCAAAAGTGTACGAATTGTTTAAGAATTATTACAGACCAAACATAAATGTTCGAAAGATAAATTACTGATTCATGAAAGTAATGGGAACAAAATCCTTTGCCTCCCAGTTGTTCAGTCCTCCTTCAATAGTTGGGAAAATCCAGTCTTCGAAGTTGCTCTCATCTTCACCATACTCCAAAGCATGAACTCCATGATGAGTGAACTTTAATGGTGGTCCTCCAGCCCGGGAGAGACACACAGCCTTTTGAGCAGAAGCAATGAAACCCAAGCCGAACTTATCTGTATTGAAAGGAAAATCTGGTAGCTGACCCCATATTGTGCTTCCCCCTTCCTCGATCACAGCCTTCACATCTTTAAGGGATGACATCCGAGACACAGGTTTGGTAACTGCAGGTACAGAAGTCATTGTCTTGGCTGCCACAACTTCTAGAGAAACCTCTTCAAAGTGTTGGAAAGGGGTTTCTATGAATTCACCATCTAACTCCACATAGCGGAAAGAATTAAGATGGCTTATCATATAATCCTCCTCGCCATGAACTGTTATAATTTTCCCCTGGACTAGGTATTTGAGCATTTGGTGTAGAGAAGAAGTGACGGCCACAACATTGGGGATCCAGGGTCTTTCCAACAAGCAAGAATATGAAGGACGGATGTCCATCACATAAAATGTAGAGTTGAATGTTTCTGTTCCCACTTTAATTAGGATGTCCACCTCCCCGTGGACCATCCTCTTAGAACCATCAAAGGCTCTGACAATGATATTGCTGGGCTTCAGGGTCAAACCTTCCCAGTCCAGTATGTCCAATGCTTTCTTCGGCAAGACATTTAAAGATGACCCGGTATCAACCAGAACGTGAGCAAGAGTAGTCCCTCTGCATTCCACCGAGACATGCAGCGCATCATTATGCTTTCTCCCCTTAGATGTTAGATCGGCATCGGAGAAGCCAAGACCATTGTCGGCTGTTAGGCTGGCTACACACTCCTGGAACTGGTTCGTGGAGGTTTCCTGAGGCACGTGGGCCGTCTTTAAGAATCTGATCAAGGCTTTGGCATGAGCTTCGGAATAGAGCAACAAGGCGAGCATAGAGATTTTTGAAGGGGTTTTCCCCAGTTGTTCTACGACATCATAGTCGCTTTTCTTAATTATTTTTAAAATCTCCTCCATTTCCTTTTGAGTGGTCTCGGGGATGACCAACGGCTGAGCCCTCGTCCGGACGGGCGCTTCATGGATCCCCTTACCTTTATCAGCAGCAACAGCAGAGGGTACAACTACGGGAGTAACAATTTCTTTAATAACTGGAGTTCGCACATATATGTTGACCGACACATGAGTAACCTTAGGAGCATTTGAGGGTCCGAATATTTCCCTTGGAGGAGCAATCTCCGGAGAGAAAATTCTTCCGCTGCGGGTGATCTTACTCGTCCCAGCAATATTTCCTATGTCAGGAGTCTCTTCATCAGAACTTTCTTCCACTGATTCAATCTGCTTAATACCGTGGTAGAAGATCTCTCCTCCATTATTCCACGGTATTGATTTGTTGGACTTGTATGGGATAGGCCCCGGCATAGTTATCTTCAGAGGTACAATCTTTGGATCGGATGTAATCTTAACAGGTCTTTTGGAGACCTTGGAAAGATTAGCGGAAATGGTAATTATAGCAACATCGTTGACAGGAGTCGGAATAACAGGAGTTTTCTCAAAGAGGATTTCTTGATTATCCATTAGGCGTTGGATACCTAATTTCAACAACGGACAGTCAGATTGTAAGGACGAACAGAGGTAACAATCTTTTCCACAGCCTGAGAAAATCCCGACTTTCAACAGATTCATCTTGATTATTGGCAACGGAGTCATCAAATTATCAACAACAACAACATACAGATCATCTTCAATAGCATGGGCATTGTGACCATGCTTTGGCATTGGGGCAAAGATCACATTCGGCTTTTCGGGCGCGTCGAATTCCACCTCCTTAGCGTCTATTAAATCCTGGATCTTATTCTTAAGGGCCCAACAATTGTTGGTGTCGTGCCCCAGGTTGTCCGAATGATAAGCACATTTGGCGTTGGCATGGTAAAAAGGAGAAGTTGTATTTGGTTTCTTTGGTGCCTCTTTCAAGGTTGTAAGGTTTAACTTCAGGAGATGGGGTAGAACCTAAGCGGGTGTCATATTTATCTGGGTATACTGCCGTTGTGGTCTTTCTACTCTTTGCTGGTTGGTTCTTGGTTGACTGTTTCGAGGCTGATCAGATGCGGACTTCTGAATCATTATGGCCCCCACTGTTGGTCGGCGCTCAACTCTTCCTTGTCCTCTTTGAGAATAGACAGCTGAGACTTCTTTCTTAGCGGGAAAAGTTTTCTTGACGGCAGCGGAAGCAGATGTGTCCTTCTGAACTTTACCGCTCTTGATGCTAGCTTCAACTCTTTCACCAGTCATAATTAACTCGGTGAAGCCCGCAGACGAACTTCCTATCAAGTGATTAAAGAATGGACCTGACAGAGTCCCCAAAAACATATCAACAAGCTCTCTCTCAAACAATGGTGGTTGCACCCTTCCAGCCAAGTTCCTCCATTTCTGGGCATACTCCTTAAAGCCTTCATTAGAGACCATACCCATACTCTGTAATTGAGTACGAGTAGGTTCTAAATCCGCATTATATTGATATTGTCGGTAGAAAGCAGCAGCCAAATCCTCCCAATTGTGCACATCAGACCTCTCAAGCTGGTAGAACCCATCCAATTGCGTACCCGACAAGCTATCTTAAAAAAGTGGACCCACAGGTCCTTATCAGAAGAATAAAGTTGAATTTTTCTGACGTAAGACCGTAGGTGCATCTTCGGGCAAGACACCCCATCGTATTTAGAAAACAGAGGAACTTTAAACTTGGGGGAAATGACAATCCCAGAAACCAACCCTAACTCTTCGAAATCCAGCCCAGGCACCCTCTGTACCTCCATGGCTGCCAGACGCTCTTCCAGATTCTTGTACTTGTCATCTGCAAGAGGGTATTGCTGTTCTGAATAGTCTTCATCCTCCCCCTCTTCTTCTTCAGCCTCAGACTCAGATGGTACTGCAGCTCACTTTTCTTTATCTACCCCTTTATCAGATGTTGAGGGGAAGTCTAGGACCCTTCTAGCTTGACCTTCAAATCTTCTACCCAGAGTAGCCACACCAACTCTTTTCTTTTTCTTTTTTTCCTTTTCCTTCTCTAACAGTGCTTTAAGATCCTCCTGACCCTTTGCCAAGGTCATGAGGAGTTGTTGGAACTGTGAATTCTGCGTTTGTAAGTCTTTGACCGTCTGCTCTATATCCATCTTGCTGAAATAAACAGCAGAGAGATCAAGAAACCTGGTGTGAAGACCTGTTTATGCATATGATGAATGAAATTTATTCATGTAATGCATTCAAGGATTCAGAAATTCGAATTTGTTGTAAACAAAAAGGAACACACGTCGTATTAATAAGATAGAATTTGTTAGTACATAAGTGCCCCATGGGAAAAATAAATACAAAATTCTAAGGTAAAAAGACGTTGCGCATCCTCTTTGGTGCAATGTAGGTGTTGAGAGTCTGCTCTTCGTGGAGTCGACGAGTAAGTTCCAAAACCTTCTTCTCACTGGCATAGAAGCTGGCTTCAAAAGTGTTTCGTTCTTCCTAGAGTTGTATCCAACTCTTTTGCAGATCTTCCAATGATGTTGGCATGTCAGGATGTAGGAGGGTGTATGGAACCTCTCCTGCCATAACAGGCTCTTTGATCACAGGGAGAATGTAGGGGTAAGGCATCATAAGACTCTGGGTGTGGTTTCGTACCCATTTTAGGTAAGGCTTAGGGGGGATAGAATTCTTGTGTCCCAGTGTCTTACTGTCCACTTTGTTGGGCATCCTCCAAGCTCGGATAAAGCTTTGTCGAAGTCCTTGAGTGTTGTTGTCGAAGTCAAAAACCAAGTCTGGAATCAGCATGTCATGTGGGCCATCCCTTCGGGCATACCCAAATTGTCTCAGAGCCAAGCAGTGGTTGTAGGTAATGCCTCCCCTAATGCCAAGTAATGGGACATTAGGGAATTCCCCACAACGGTCAATGATGATGATATTTTCTCTGGACCGAGAACACCAATGAACATTAGAATGTGTAAGAGTCATCAATCGTTGTGACCACCTTAAGCCTTGCTCATTCTTCAAGACCGATTGGGGAAGGTGAGAAATAAACCACCTTGCTAGAAGAGGAGTACAACACATGAGAACACTTCTTTTCCTCATTGTTCGTGTGTTAAATGAGTGTAGGATATCCCCAAGCAATGTAGGCACAGGATTCCGAGATATGAAAATCTTGACAGCATTCACATTTATAAGTTGATCAGGGTTTGGGAACAAGACCAACCCATAGATGAGAAGAGCCACGATCTCCTCAAAAGCTTGCAGATCTAGAGAATTCCAGCAGTCTTGTGCCTTCTCAAACACAAACTTTGCCAAGAAACCCTCGACACCACTTCTGGTTTCCCAATGACCTTTGATATCAGATGGTTGCAAGTGTAAGACTTGAGCAACATCTTCAGGCTTTGGCTCTCTTTCCGTACCATTGTAGGGTAGTTGATGGAGAATAGGAATCCTCAGGAGTTGAGAAAATTCCTCCAAAGTAGGCACTAGTTGGTAATCAGGAAATGTAAAGCAATGGTGTAGGGGGTCAAAGAACTGGAAGAGAACTTTCATCATGTCTTCTTCAATGTTGGAGTTGACCAAGTTGAGAAGTCTACCATGTCTTTCAGTGAAGGGAGAATTCTCTGGAATCTTGGAAGTAAGCTCCTTGAGTTGAGGAGGGATCCTCACAAGGTTGACCTGGATTTTTTTCCTGCGAAGTGATTCCATAACCTACAAAACAGGAACAAAGATGAAGATCCAAACCCTTGAAATGGTTAGTGGATGCAAATGATGCTTCATGATGTTCATGATGTATGCACAAGTATATGTACAAACAAATCACACAAGTTCCTAGTTTCAGGCTTGCATGGGGTTTCATAGATAAGTACCCTCTTGAAGTTAGTTGGCTCAACCTGTCCTATAAATAGTAACCGGGTTCTAAGGAGCTCAATATCACTGGATTATTTTCTGTGTTCATTGTTTCAGTTTAGCCACTTTACTGGAGACCGAAATATTCTAAGAAAACAACCCTCAATGAGAGTAGTATCGAGTATCTACCAACTTCGGACTGTACCAAAGGCGGTCATCTCACTACCCCTAATAAGGCCAAGATGGTCAAGTAAAGGTTCTAAAAGTCCATTAGTGCTTCATGACATCACTCAGCGGCCCCGTATTCTCTTTTATTGACTCAAAGGCTACCGGTACCCACAAATATGTCGCACTAATATAGTTATTGCTTCAACCATGTCTGTATACCCTGCACAGTTTCCACAACGTATTGCAATTTACCTATAAATGTTTCCCAAATCCGGGTAGAGGATTTCAAACCCAAACAATAGAACCAAATGTAAAGCAATCAAAGAAAACAAGGTAAGCATGTAAAGGGGATCTTAAACCCTAAGGTAACCCCACTTTTAGACAGCTACTCCCCAGCAGAGTCGCCAGTTCTGTGATACGGTGGGAGAACTGACTTGAGGTTTTGCGTTTGTGTTTGCAAATGTTTCGGTTTAGCAAGAGTCGCCACCTACTTTTTATTTTATCCAAAGGAAAGGTCAAAAAGCACAGGAAAGACCTTTGAGATGTTTTCTTGGGTTCGGGGGGTAGATTATGAAAAGGGAAGGTGCTAGCACCCTTTTCATCCATGGTTTTCCATGGGCTCTTAGTTACTTGTTTAGATCACTTGCTTTTGCTTTTCAATTGTTTGAAATGGTGCTTTGTGTGTGGTTTTGAAAATGTTTTGAAAAGAGGCCTTGTCTAGGCAACCTTTGTAATGATTCTTGTTTGAATATATACAAAGGTGTTTGTCTTTTGAAAAGATGTTTCAATGTTTGAAAGTTTGTTTTGGAAAATTTTTAGAAATTGTGTGTTTTGAAATTAGCAAGGATGTTTGCAAATTTGATCAAGTAACTAGGAGTTGTCTACCCTATCTACTCAAAGATCTTTCCTACACATTTTTAACCCTTTCACATTGTTGTTTTACCATTGTATTTGGTAAACAACCTTGTGTTTGGATGTTAAACGGGACAGGAGCGGGTCATCGTATTGACCATGATAGCAATTGTGCTAAGTATCTTAGCAAATTTTGAGGGACTAGATCATTTTTGTTAGGCAACCAAGATAGCGTCATCGAGGGACTATGATCTTTTTGTTTTGATTTTGTTTTGCCAAGATACTCAAAATGCATACCATGGCCATTTTAAAGGAAACAAATGGATGAAAATCCTAGGGGTGCATGTGTGCATTGTGTTTTCAATTTACATGCTTTTATGTCTTGTATTAGGTCTAGCTATTTGTTTTGATTTTGGATATTGCATACAAACCCTAATCTCTATCATGGCATATTTGAAAGCAATAAATGCGTAAAAGTAATCTAAGCTATTACAACATTGATATTGGGAGGGGGATACAATTTAACAATGGGGGTGAAGTAGGAACTAAAATATTACAACCACATCGAATGATAATGAAAATAATGTGAAAACAGTGTAGAATAAAGGAAAAAATGCATTTTGAACTGCTATGTGTCGACCCATGCTGCTATGCATCGACACATAGCTTTTCCCTGCCCCTGCAAAACAAAATAACTCAGTATGTGTCGACACATAAGGGGATATGTCAACTCATGCACCCTTCTTGTGTCGATGCAAAGCGCATATGTATCGATACATAGTCTTTTCCCACTTCTGTTTTGCAACCTGAAATCAGTATGAGTCGATGCATGGGGGTTATGTGTCGACTCATACCCTGTTTTTTCACTAGGATGAGTCGACACATGAGGATATGTGTCAATACATGATGCATTTTCCTGTCTTAAACATTATTTTACTGAATGTACAAGTTAGTTTATGGCATATGATGAATAAACATGAATAACAAATGATTGAATAAGCCTAAACAAAGTGCAGATGACTAGTTCAAAAAGATATTAAGGTACTACATCTTATCTTCAAAGAACAACAGCTTGTTAATGATGTAATGACAAGATATCAAGTCAAGAGGACTTACCTTTGGGTTGCACTGGTTGTTTTAGATCTGAATGCTCTTTCAAATGATGTGATAACCTTGTGAGTCTTCAGGAAACTGCTCTGGACTATTAGAGCTGAGTTGGACTGTACTGTAATGTTTTTGGTGTTTTGAAGATGGACATGAATAGCAACACAAGAGCTGTTTTTTTGTGATTGGACAAACTTTGTATGAAGTGTTTGGCTTAGGGAGAGTTTGTATGGTGGAGTAAGAGGTTGGGGTTCTATTTTGAACAAGAACATATTTGATGTTTTGAAAATGAGTCAAGGTTAACAAGGATACTATTTTTCTTCTCAATGAGACTCTCTATTCTCTCTCTCTATGCCACTTCCGAAAATCCAACCTCATTGTCTTATGAGACAGTCCACTTTTGTAGACCCCTTGACTGTGGTTTAGGGGGGAAAACAAATAAGTTGTTTGAATTGTTTTTGCCTACTTCTTTGATACTTTCTTCACATAATTTTCCTTTGCCATTTTGGTGCAATTTTGGGGCTGTTGTGGTGCAGGTTTGGGCAGACTGCATAGAGCAGTTTTGGACTGTATTGGCAGCATGCATACTTAGAATGTAGCATGGCACAAGCTTTCTTGCAGGGAAACATAGGATGTTGTAGCAATGTGATATATCATATTTTCTTAAACTTTGGACAGCATAGTTTGTAGCATGTCACAAATTTAGTCTTGTGCACATTATATCAAAGGCAAAAATATTGTGACAAGGTTTTAATCAAGACATAGTTTTAGAATTTGTAATTTTGCAAAATGTCACTTTGTAATAACTTGAATTACTTGCATCATCTTGAATTATATGGAGTTGTAGTAAAATTCCATGAAGCAAATGAAATTAACCAAGTATAGAAAATACTTAGAAAAATCTCAAAGTCTTGCAAAGTTGGATTTTTTTATTCTCTTGACTTCTTAATGATCAAGCTTGATATTTTTGAATGTCTTGATGAAATTTGATCTTTGGGTTGTAATGTTGACCAAAAAGTCAAAGTTTGACTTTCCAGTATGCAATTGACCATTTTTCCCTTGTGCCAATTTCAAGCCTAAATTGATGTATCAGTGCTGCAAACTTGACGTCTTAGAATATCTTGTGAGCAAATACTTGACAAATGAGAGGGAAAATTTTGGGGTACAACACTCGTTATCCCAATTAAGTTTAAACATAGATGACATTGGGGTTAGAGAAACTACTAGCTGATTTTCTTCTCGCGGGAAGTGCTCGAAGGTAATCTGCTCGAAATGTGGTAACAATGTCAAAACATGTTCTTTGTAAGGGATAAGGTTCGGGTGCTTAGTGTCCCATTCTCCTTTGATCTGAATGATGACCAAAGTTGAATCCCCAAACACAACTAAAGATTTGATTCCCAAGTCTATGGCAGCCTTGAGACCAAAGATGCATGCTTCGTACTCTGCCATGTTGTTCATACAATTGAAGCAAAGTCTGGCAGTAAAAGGAGTATGGCATCCTTCCGGAGATATGCGTACCGCGTTGATGCTGTTACCAAGTGCATTCGATGCCCCATCAAAGAATAGGGTCCATTGGGATCCTTGTTCAGATCTGTCATATGGTCTGATTCCTTCACAGTTGTCTAATGTCATGATGTCTTCGTCATGGAATTCAAACTTCATGGATTGATAATCTTCTACAGCTTGATGAGCAAGATGATTAGCTAGCACACTTCCCTTTATAGCTTTGTGGGTCATGTACTGTATGTCATATTCTGTCAGGATCATCTGACATCTAGCTATCCTCCCAGACAGAGCAGGCTTCTCAAAGATGTATTTTATCAAATCCATCTTAGATATCAGCAAAGTGGTATGAGTCAACATATACTGTCTTAGCCGGCGAGCAGCCCATACCAGAGCGCAGCAAGTTTTCTCGAGCAGTGAATATCTGGTTTCACAGTTGGTAAACTTTTTGCTCAGGTAATAAATAGCGTGCTCTTTTCGGCCAAACTCGTCATGCTGCCCCAATACGCACCCCATTGAGTTCTCTAAAAAGTCAGATACATAATTAGTGGTCTTCCCTCGACCGACAACATCAAGACAGGAGGCTCTTGTAAATACTCTTTGATTTTGTCGAAAGCAATCTGACAGTCATCATTCCATCTAACTACCTGATCTTTCTTCAGCAGCTTGAAGATTGGCTCACAAGTAGGTGTTAGGTGAGAAATGAATCTGGCAATGTAGTTTAGGCGTCCCAATAATCCTCTGACTTCCTTCTCAGTGCGAGGAGCAGGCATTTCTTGTATGAATTTGACTTTGGCAGGATCAACCTCGATGCCTTTGTTGCTGACAATGAAACCTAAGAGTTTACCGGACCGGACTCCGAATGTGCACTTGTTCGGGTTTAACCTTAGCTTGCACTCCTTCAATCTGACAAACAGTTTTTGCAAGTGATCAAGGTGTTCTTCTTCAGTTTGTGACCGGGCTATCATGTCATCTACGTAGACCTCTATCTCATGATGTATCATATCATGAAACAAAGCTACCATGGTGCGTTGATAGGTTTCCCCGACATTCTTCAGTCCGAATGGCATAACTTTGTAGTAGAACATACCCCATTGTGTGACAAATGTAGTTTTCTCCATGTCCTCAGGTGCCATTTTGATCTGGTTATAGCCTGAGAATCTGTCCATGAAAGAAAATACTTCGTGCTGGGCTGTATTGTCAACTAGGATGTCGATGTGCGGAAGTGGAAAATCATCTTTACGGCTGGCCCTATTTAAATCTCTATAATCCACACACATTCTTACTTTTCCGTCCTTTTTAGGCACGGGAAAAATGTTAGCAACCCATTGTGGATAGAAAGTAACAGCCAGAAATCCATCATTAAACTGTTTCATAACTTCCGCTTTGATCTTCTCTGACATGTGAGGTCTCATGCGGATGACTTTTTGCTTCACTGGTGGAAAGTCTTCTCTTGTGGGTAGACGGTGTACCACAATGTCTGTATCGAGTCCCGACATGTCTTCATATGACCAGGCAAAGATCTCAACATAATCATGCAATAGCTGAATTAGGCGCTCCTTGACACTCGGCTCTAGATTGGAACCCACTCTGATTTCCTTTTTATCTTCCTCAGTGCCCAAGTTGATTGTATCCAACAGCTCTTCATGAGGTTGAATAGCTCTTTCCTCTTGTTGTAGTAGTCTGGCTAATTCCCCTGGCACCTCACAATCTTCCTCACCTTCGTATTTGGCTTGGTAGATTCGATCTTCAGAGTCACTGAAGGCTATAGCAGTATCGTCACCCATGGGATCCGGAATGGAAGGGTACCTGCATTTGTGAGTGTGGGTGTGTGTAAGGGTATAGCCATCTTAAGATAATAAAATGTAAAAGAAAGACAATGGGCACAAAAGGTTTATATGTGAAAAAGCGTCCATGATTCATTGAATGACATATGAAAATGAAATAAAAACCCTTACAAATGGACCAATGTGCCTCGGGTAAGACACGAGGTTGAAAATGTACGAATTGTTTTTGAATTATTACAAGTCCAACAGAAATGTAAAAAGATAAATTAATGCGATATGAAAGTTATTGGGATGAAGTCTTTGGCTTCCTAGTTGGGAAGTCCTCCGTTGACAGTAGGAAATATCCAATCTTCTAAGCTGCCCTCCTCTTCATTGTCCTCTAGTGCATTGACCCCTTGGTTGGTAATCTTCAGAGGTGGACCTCCGGCACGGGCGCGGCGCACAACCTTCTGAGTAGTTGAAGTAAACCCCAAGCCAAACTTGTCTGATTTGTACAGGATGTCTGAAAGTTGTCCCTAGATGGTACATCCTCCCTCTTCCACTACTGCCTTTGCATCTTTTAGAGATGACATCCGAGCTAGAGGTCTTGTGATCATAGGAATTGAGGATACCGCCTTGGTTACCGCCACTTCTTTGGAGACTTATTCAAAATGTTGGAAAGGGGTTTCAATGAATTCGCCATCCAATTCCACATATTGGAAAGAATTCAGATGACTAATCATGTATTCCTCTTCCCCGTGGACAGTTATGATCTTCCCTTGGGCAGGGTACTTCAGCATCTGATGCAAAGTGGAGGTGACAGCACCAGCATTGTGAATCTAGGGGCGTCCCAACAGACAAGAGTAAGAAGGACGGATGTCCATCACATAGAAGGTCGAATTGAAGGTCTGAGTTCCCACCTTGATCGGGATGTCTACCTCCCCATGGACCATCCTCTTAGAGCCATCAAATGCTCTCACAATTATATTACTGGGTTATAAAGTCAGCCCCTCACAATCCAACCTATCAAGGGCTTTCTTTGGTAAGACATTCAGAGATGATCCCGTGTCTACCAAGACATGGGCTAGGGTCGTTCCTCTACACTCCACCGAGACATGTAGTGCCTCGTTATATTTTCTCCCTTTGGGTGTCAAGTCAGCATCAGAGAAACCCATGCCATTGTCAGCTGTCAAACTGGCCACACACTCTTGGAATTGATCCGCAGACGTCTCTTGCGGCACATGAGCTGTCTTCAGAAACTTTACTAGAGCTTTAGCATGTGCCTCAGAGCACAACAACAATGCTAACATAGAGATTTTGGAAGGGGTCTGCCCCAATTGTTCAACCACATTATAATCACTCTTCTTTATGATCCTCAGGATTTCTTCCATCTCCTTCTTGGATGTTTCAGGAACAACTAGTGATTAAGCCTTCGTCCGGACAGGCTCTTCTTGCACGTTTTTTCCTTTATTCTCAGCAGTGGAAGTAGGGATGGGAATTGTATTGTCTTTGTTGGTTGGTACACTTGCAGGTATAATTACTGGTGTAGAGGTAATCTTCGGAACGACCACGGGTCCAAAGAATGCCTTTGAAGGGGCAATCTCTGGAGAGAAGATTCTCCCACTACGGGTAATCTTGCTTGTTCCAGCAATGTTACTGATGTCGGAATTGTCCTCTTCGGAGCTTTCTCCTTCGACAGTCAATTCATCCTATTTGATACCATGGTAGTAGATTTCTCCACCATAATTCCATGGTACTGTTTTATCTGACTAGTACGGGACCGGCCCGGGCATAGTAATCTTTAGTGGAGTAGTCATTGGAGAAGATGTAATCCTAACGGGTCTTTTAGGGACCCTGGAAGGATTAGCATAAATGGTTATTATCGAAACTTCTTTAACTGGAACGGGTGAAATATGAGCTTTCTCAAACAAAATTTCTTGGTTATCAATCAGTTGTTGGATACCTTTTTTCAACAGAGGGCAGTCAAATGATGAGGATAGGAAAATATGGCAGTCTTTGTCACAACCTGGGAACATACCAGCTTTCAACAAATTCAACTTGATGGTCAGGAGAGGAGTCAAAAGTTCATCCACAGTGGCAACAAATAAATCCTCCTCAACAGCATTGTCATTGTGACCATGCCTAGGCATTGGAGCGGAAATAACATTCGGTTTCTCAGGCGCTTCAACTCAATTTCCTTTGCATCTATCAGGTCTTGAATTTTGTTCTTCAGAGCCCAACAGTTATTGGTGTCGTGCCTTGGACTTTCAGAGTGGTATGCGCATCTGGAATTCGGATGGTAGTGAGGGGATGCAATATTGGTATTTTTAGGGGCCTCTTTTAACATGGCCAGATTCAACTTCAGAAGATGTGGTAGGATCTGGGCTGGAGTCATGTTAATCTTGGTGAATTACCGAACTGGCCTTTCCACCCTTGGCTGATTATTTCTCGGCTGGTTATTTCTTGGATGGTCTGATGCAGGCTTCAGAATCATAATGGCCCCCACTGTTGGTCGGCACTCGGTTCTTCCTTGATTTCTGTGTGACTAGACAGCAGACACTTCCTTTTTTCTAATGAAGGGCTTTTTTACAGCTGCAGGGGTAGATGCGTCCTTCTGAATTTTCCCACTTCTTATACCGGCTTCCACCCTTTCGTTGGTTAAAATCAATTCGGTAAACCCTGTAGAGGAGCTTCCAATCAGATGATTAAAGAAAGGGCCTGATAGAGTTCCCAGGAACATGTCCACTAGCTCCCTTTCAGATAAAGGGGGTTGCACCCTTCCGGCTAAATCCCTTCACTTTTGGGCGTAGTCTTTGAAGCCCTCATTTGATACCATAGCCATACTCTGGAGTTGAGTACGGGTTGGTGCCAAATCAGTGTTGTATTGTTACTTTTATAGAAGGCTGCTGCCAAGTCTTCCCAATTATGGACATCGGCCCTCTCCAACTGGTAGAACCAATCAAGTTGCATTCCTGATAAACTGTCCTAGAAAAAGTGAACCCATAAGTCTTTGTCCATAGAATGCGGCTGAATCTTCCTGACATACGACCGAAGGTGCATTTTGGGACAAGACACCCCATCATACTTGGCAAATAGTGGCACTTTAAACTTCGGCGGGATTACTATTCCTGACACCAGCCCCAATTCCTTGAAATCTAGCCCCGGTACTCTCTATATCTCCATAGCAGTTAGACACTCTTCCAGGTGTTTGCATTTGTCATCGGCCTAAGGGTATTGTTGTTCAGAGTAGTCCTCTTCTTCCTCTTCTTCTTCAGAATCAGATGGTGCTGCCGTCTCTTTTCCTTTTCTTTCCCCTTCCTCAGAGGTTGTTGGAAATTCTAAGGTCCTTCTGGCTTGTCCCTGAAACCTTCTGCCCATGATAACCACACCAGCTAGATTCTTCTTCTTTTTCTCTTTCTCTTTTTCTAGTAGAGTCTTTAGCTCCTCCTGCCCCGTGGCCAAGGTCAAGAGTAACTATTGAAATTGTGTATTTTGAGCTTGCAAGTCTTTAACTGTCTGCTCTAGATCCATCTCTTTCTGAAATAAACAGTAGAGGGGTGAGGAAACTCGTTGCAAAGACCTATTTATGCTCATGATGAATGATATGTATTCATGCAATTTTTTCAAGGATTTAAAAATTCAAATTTGTTTCAAACAAAATGGAACACACGTTATATTAATAAAATAGAATTTGAGTACATCAATTCCCCTAGGGAAAAATAATACAAAATTCTAAGATAAAAAGATGTTGCGCATCCTCTTTGGTGCAATTTAGGTGTTGAGAGTCTGGTCTTCATGAAGTTACTGAGTGAGTTCTAAAACCTTCTTCTCGCTTGCGTAGAATTGGGCTTAGAAAGTATCGCTTTCTTCTTTGGCTGTATCCAACTCCTTTGCAGGTCTTCGAGTGATGTAGGCATGTCAGGATGTAGGATGGTGTATGGAACCTCTCCCTCCTTAACAGGCTCTATAATCACTGTGAGAATGGAGGGGTAAGGCATCATAAGACTTTGGGCGCGGTTTCGTACCCACTTGAGGTAAGGCTCAAGAGGGATGGAATTCTTGTGTCCCAAGGTCTTACTATCTACCTTGTTTGGCATCCTCCAAGCAAGGATGAGTCTTTGGCGAAGACTTTGATCGTTGTTGTCGAAGTCGAAAACCAAGCCTTGAATCAGCATATCATGTGGGCTATCCCTTCGGGCATAACCAAACTATCTTAGAGCCAAGCATGGGTTGTAGGTGATGCCTCCCCTAATGCCAAGTAGAGGGACATTAGGGAATTCCCCACAACGATCGACAATGATAACATTCTCTTTGGATCGAGAACACCAATGAATATCTGAATGTGTAAGTGTCATCAACCTTTGTGACTACCTCAAACCTTGCTCATTCTTCAGGACTGATTTTGGAAGATGAGAAATAAACCATCTTGCCAAGAGAGGTGTGCAACACATAAGAACACCTCTTTTCCTCATTGTACGAGTGTGAAAAGAGTGTAAGATATCTCCAAGCAATGTAGGCACCGGATTGCGAGACATGAAGATTTTGACAGCACTCACATCTATGAGTTGGTCAGGGTTAGGGAACAAGACCATCCCATAGATGAGAAGAGCTACAATCTCCTCAAAATCTTGTAAATCCAAGGAGTTTTAACTGCTTTGGGCCTTCTCAAACAAGAACTTTGCCAAGAGGCCTTTGACACCACTTCTAGTTTCCCAATGGGTTGTGACATCAGATGAGTGCAAGTACAGGGCTTGAGCAATCTCTTCTGGCTTCGGATCTCTTTCCGTACCGTTGAAAGTTAGTTGATTGAGAATGGGAATCCTCAAGAGTTGAGAGAATTCTTCCAAAGTAGGCATAAGCTGGTAGTCAGGAAATGTGAAGCAGTGATGCAAAGGGTTAAAGAACTGGAAGAGAAACTTCATCATGTCTTCCTCTGTGTTGGAGGTGACCAAGTTGAGTAGACGACCATGCCTCTCGGTGAATGGAGAATTCTCAAGAATCCTTGAAGCTAGCTCCTTGAGTTGTGGAGGAATTCTTACAAGGTTGACTTGGATAGTTTTCCTGCGAAGTGAATCCATATCCTACAAAACAAGAACAAAGATGAAATTCCAAAATCCTTGAAATGGTTAGTGGATGCACATGATGCTCATGATGTCCATGATGTTATGCACAAGTACATATGTACAAACAAATCACACAAGTTCCTAGTTTAGGCTTGCATGAGGTTTCATAGGTAAGTACCCTCTTGAAGTTTAGTTGGCTCAACCTGTCCTAGTAATAGTAACCGGGTTCTAAGGAGCTCAATATCACTGGATTGTTTCCTTGTTCATTGTTTCAATTCAAGCCTCTTTACTGGCGACCAAAATATTCCAAGAAACCAACCCTCAATGAGTGTAGTATCGAGTATCTACCAACTTCGGACTGCACCAAAGCCGGTCATCTCAATACATCATAAAAGACCAAGTTGGTCAAGTAAAGGTTCTAGAAGTTCATTAGTGCTTCATGACATCACTCAGCGGCCTCGTATTCTCTTTGATTGACTCAAAGGCTACCGATACCCACAAATATGTCGCACTAACATAGCTATTGCTTAGATCGTGTCGGTATACCCTGCACAGTTTCCACAACGTATTGCTATTTACCTATAATGTTTCCCAAATCCGGGTGGAGGATTCAAACCCAAACAATAGAACCAAAATGTAAAGCAAACAAGTCAAACAAGGTCAGCAAATAAATGTGATCTAAACCTTAAGGTAACCCCACTTTTATAATTTTCCCCAGCAGAGTCGCCAGTTCTGTGATACGGTGGGAGAACTGACTTGAGGTTTTGCGTTTGTGTTCGCAAATGTTTCGTTTTAGCAAGAGTCGCCACTGACTTTTATTTTATCCAAAAGGAAAGGTCAAAAAGCACAGGAAAGACCTTTGAGATGCTTTCTTGAGTTCGGGGGGTAGATTATGAAAAGGGAAGGTGCTAGTACCCTTTTCATCCATGGTTTTCCATGGGCTCTTAGTTACTTGTTTTAGATCACTTGCTTTGCTTTTCCAATTGTTTGAAATGGTGCTTTGTGTGGTTTTGAAAGTATTTTGAAAAGAGGCCGTCGTTTTGGCAATATTTGTAATGATTCTCGTTCGTAAGAATGTATACAAAGATGTTTGTCTTTTGAAAAATGTTTCAATGTTTTGTAAGATGTTTTGAAATGTGTGTGTGTTTGTTTTTGAAAATAGCAAAGATTGTTTGAAAAGGAGCAAGTAACTTAGAAGATATCTACCTACTCAAATGTCTTTCTTGTGCATTTTCATTCCTTTGACATTGTTGACTTACCATTGATTTGGTAAACAACCCTATCTTTGGATGTTTAAACGGGACGGGTGTGGGTCATCGTATAACCATGATAGCAATGTTGTCAAGTATCTTAGCATTTTTGAGGGACCAAGATCATTTTGTTGTAGGAAACCTTTGGATAGCGTCATCGAGGGACTATGATCTTATACTTGTTTTGCCAAGATACTTCGCATGCGTAACATGGCCATTTTATTTTTAGGCAACCAAGTGGGAGAAACCCTAGGGGTGCTTGTGTGCAAAGTGTCATTTTTCATGCTTTTGTCTTGCATTAGGTTTTTTATATTTGTTTTGTTTTTGTTCTTGTCATGCAAACCCTAATTTACTAAACATGGTATATGAAAGCAATAAATTGCGTAAAATAAACTAAGCTATTACAATAATTATTATGGGAGGGGGGATACAACTTTTGAATGGGGATTTTGTACAAATATAAACATAAATATATTATTACAACCAAATCGAATATCGCGCGAATTAAATAAATATACAAATATTTAAAATGCAATGCAATGTATTTATGCAAAAAATGTTTTGGTATTTGTTTTTTGTATGAAAAAACGATTTAATTTAAACCCTAAAAAATAAGGAAAAAATAATATTATTTTTGGAAGGGTGAAACCCTAATTTTTTATTTCAAAGAAAAATGTTGTTTCTTATTATTATTTTGTACATTGTTTGTATAAGAAAAATAATAAATAATATTATATATAAATATTTAAAAGTTAAATATGTATAAAAATAAGTATTTATGAGTATAAATAGTATAATAAAAATATTAAGTATTTTTAAATATATTTACAAGTTATTTAAGAAAATAAAATCTATTTATCATAATAAACTATTTTTTATGCAAAAAATATATAAAAAAAAATAAAACAAAATTAAAAAAAATAAAGAAATTATTTTTAGGATTTTTATTATTCGGAAAAAATAAATAAAAGTTATAAATATGAAAATATGAAAGAAATATGAAAAATATAACAAATAAGCCAGGGGGTACAAATAATATGTCAGGGGGTGCAAATATCAAAAGCAAAAGGCCCAAGGCGCCAAAAGCCCAGAACACGCTTCATCCCTGTCCTTGGTCATCCCTGCGCGCGCGTCCATAGTTCAAACATGTAACTCTCATATGCTTGCACAAAAACAAAAACTCATAACATGAAACATGTGGCATTTGAGCTCACAATTCCAACCATATAAGTTATGTGACCTAACTCTAAAAGATCAGAGAGAATTTTGGAAGCCCTAATTCGTGACCTAACTTTTTCAGAATTTTTAATCTTCAAATTCTCTCAGCATAGTTAATATAAATGAAAAGTATGCATATGTACACATTTGTTATGATAAGGACTACATTTTTTCTTCACAAATCATGGCTTGAGGATGCCTATTCAGAGAGATAGAGTTTAAGAAATTACCTCCTTCAGCTGTATTTGTGTAGGACAATGTAAGGACTTTAATGGAGGCCTGGTGTTTGATTAAGCTTCCTTGAACTTCCTTCAAGCTATTCCAATGCTCATCTTGCTTTGTGGATGGCTAGAAATCTCTAGACAAGTCAAGCTGCAAGCTTCCAAAGTGAAATGGTGGATGCTGAAATAGGGGCTACAGAACCAGGGTGATGACTTGGATTGCTTTGGTATGATGTGTATGAGATGTTTCAAGTGTTGAAACACAAAACGCACGAGCCAAAAATTGGTTGGCTGTGATTTTGCAGAAGTTCTGAGTTTGGGCAGAAATTTGGTGTTTTTGAGTTTTGGAGAGTTTTTGCTTCAATCTAATCGTGTTATGCATTGTAACAAGTTTGTAAATATGTAGAGAAGGGATACAAAGTCATCCCTTACTAGCTGTTGAAGCTCTAGCACCTTTTGCAACTTTTCTTGCATTTTAAGTAAAGTGACAAAACCAATGATACATGCTTGTCCTTGCTTGCTTGTGGCCTGAAATGAACTTGTACCAATTGCTTGAGACCTGTAGAAATTGCTTGCACCAAAGGGACATGTCCAAGGCTCAAGATTGACAAAGTTGCAAAAGTTGCCCTTTATGAAAATGGCATTGTAACCTTTTGGCCAAAAATGGAAATATCTTTTGCACAAAGCTTCAAAAGCAAAGATAAAGCCTTTGTCAACTGAGTTTGCATTTAATTATGGAGTGTAAAGTGAGTTTAGGACCTGTAAAGCAAGATACAATCAACATAGATCTGATTTGCAACTTGATGCTTTGTGAAAATGGCATGAACAAAAGTGAGAAAATGCCAACTTCCCTTCTTCGATTCTCCCTACTCAAAAATGATCTTGGAGAGTTCTTGGAAATTTTTGAAAGCTTTCAATGTCCTATATAATCCATATTTGAAATGAAATTTGAGATACCTCTTGGAACTAGGTGAAAAATGTCCATGAAGTTGGGTCCAAAACCTGCCTAAATTAGGGCAAAATTTCACTAAGTTATTTAGTTCATGGACCTATATTCAAAAATTCATAACTTGAGATCCAAGCATATTTTGGGAAAAGTTTGTGAACAAAAGTTGTATATTGCATAGAGGAATACAACTTTCATGTTGGAAGTTTTCTTTTAATCAAAATGGATCATGGTGAAAAAGTGGTGCAATGTTGGGAAAAAATAAGAAAATTTTTATACTTAGAAAAATTCTAAGTTATGAAATTTTTCAAATCAAAACCCTAATTTTCAATTTTGAGTTTCTTGGTGAACAAGTTTCATATTTTGACATATCTTGATGAATTATGACACTTGGCATTTGATTTTGACCAAAATGTCAAAGTTTGACTTTTCAGTGTACAGTTGACTTTTGATCAGTTGACTGCAAAATTCGTCTGTCAATCCAATGAACTTGAGATCTTTTGAACCATGTAATTAGGTCAAGATGATGCCATTGAATCCTTGAAATCATGCTTGAACTCAATTGGTCATTGGCTAGGTTAAAAATCAGAAATTGCCCTTTCTCAGTCAAAACCCTAATTTTGACCATTTTGCCCTTTTGATGATTTGATCAAATTTCTTGAGGAGTTGTGATCCAAACATGATCAAATGGTACATATGAGTCTAAAATGTTGATGTGGATAAAAAATTATGAAGTTTGACTGTAAATTGGCCATGGTTGACTTTTTCCCCAATACAGTTGACTTCCACTCCGAGTGACCTTGCTAGACCCGACAATGTTGCTGACATCAACATCATCCTCTTCAACCTTCAAGTCTTGTTTGATCCCATGATAATAGACATCGGCCCCATAGTGCCACGGGACATCCTTATCCGACGTGTATGGGATAGGAACAGGAATAGTAATGATTAATGGAGCAACTCTTGGAACAAATGTAATCCTAACAGGTTTTCTCGCGGAAGCCTTGGAAGGATTGGAGGAAATGGTTATGATGGAAATATCTTTAATAGGAATCAACGGAATCAAAATTTTCTCGAACAAGATTTCTTTGTTATCCATCAGGAGCTGTTATCAACGGAGTAGAAATGTCTTCCACGAAGGCCACAAATGAATCCTCGTCTACAACATTTACTCCATTACCATGCTTGGGCATAGGAGCAGTTATGACGTTAGGTTTCTCTGGAGCGTCAAACTTAATCTCCTTAGCTTCAATCAGATCTTGCACCTTATTCTTCAAGGCCCAACAACTGTTCGTATCATGACTCGGGTTATCAGAGTGATAGGCACAGCGGGCGTTCAGATTATACAACAGAGATGTGGTGCTGGGATTCTTTGGGGCTTCCCTCAGGGTTACCAGGTTGGTTTTCAACAATTGCGGCAGAATTTGAGACAAAGTCATATTAAGCCGAGTGTACTGCCTTCGCGGCCTCTCCATTCTTTGCTAATTATTGCGTTGCAGGGCAACTGTAGGTCTTGATATTTCTACCGCATTCACTGCTTGGCGACGCTCAGGTCTTCTTTGGCTCCTCGAGCCGTAAACTGCACTAGCTTCTTTCCTGAAAGGCTTCTTTTCTGTACTTGATGAAGCACTTTTATGTATATTGCCACTTCTAATACTAGCTTCTACTCTCTCCCCAGTCATAATCAATTTAGTAAACCCAGATGATGAACTACCGATCAGATGATTGAAAAATGGACCAGACAAGGTCCCCAGAAAAATATCCACCAACTCCCTATCAGACAGGGGGGTTGGACTCTTCCCGCCAGATCTCTCCACTTCTGAGCGTAGTCCTTAAAACCTTCGCTTGCACCCATAGACATACCCTGAAGTTGAGTACGCGTGGGTGCAAGGTCGGCATTATACTGGTACTGCTTGTAGAAAGCAACATCGAGGTCCTCCCAGTTGCGGACATTAGCTCCTTCCAATTGATAAAACCATTCAAGTTGAGTCCCTGACAGACTATCTTGAAAGAAATGCACCCATAGATTCCTATCAGCAGTGTAGGGTTGAATTTTCCTGACGTACGAGCGGAGATGGAGCTTTGGGAAAGATACTCCATCGTACTTAGCAAAAACCGGAGCCTTAAACTTGTGAGGGATCACCACCACTGATGCTAGTCCCAAGTCACCAAAGTCCAAACCGGGAACCTTCTGAATCTCCATAGCACTCAGACGGTCTTCAAGTTGTTTGTACCTATCTTCAGTAGGAGGGTACTGTTCATCATCAAAATCAGTGTCATTATCAGAGACCACAGAACTAGGACCCTTTCCTTCCTCTTGATTCTCTCGTCCTCCAGATGAATGAGATATATCAGCTTCCTTTCGCAACCTATTCCCAAATCGGTGACCCATATTCAGCAGGACCACCTTCTTCTTCTTCTTCTTCTCCTTCAGGATGAGAGTCTTCAGATCCTGTTTTCCTTTGGCCAAGTTCAAGAAAATTTCTTGAAATTGAGCATTCTGTGCTTGAAGAGCTTTGATGGCTTGATCGATAGGTGTTTCAGAAGACATTATGTGCTGAAATAAACAGCGAAGAAGATAAGAAACCTGTAATGGTACCTGTAATGAGGTGCATGGTAATGGAATGCGTATGAAATGATTTCAAAGACTTTGGGAGCTTCAAATTTGTAAAACAAAATAAAACACACTTTATTAGATTAAACTTGTAACAATGTTTAACAATGCCTTCAAGGTGTTACAAAAGAAATAACTGAAAAGAAAATCTAAACTAGAAACAATAAAAGACATCAGAAATCCCATGGTCATTTTCCCTTCGTGCTGACATAATCGTTGATTGTCCTTTCATTCTCAAGCTGCCTCGTGAGCTTCAAAATCTTTCGTTCCTGCTCATGATACTTCTCCCGGTAGGTATCCCTTTCTTCCTTCAACTGGATCCAGGATCTCTTCAATGCCCCAAGATCAGTAGGCATGTATAGATAAAGGACCGTATAAGGAACACCCTCTTCATTGGTAGGCTCCACAACCACCGGCAGAACAGCTTCATAAGGCATCCCCAACTTTTGAGCACGGGCTCGAACCCAATGGAGATAAGGTTGTATAGGGAGATAAGTCTTCGGTCCTAGCTCGTGAGGGTCGGACCTGTTCACCATGCCCCATGCTCGTATAAACCTTCGGCGATGCTCATTAACGTCCCCCTTGTAGTCAAAGACAATGTCTGTAAGAAGTAGCTCACGAGGACCATCTCCCCAAGCGCGACCAAACTGTCGTAGAGCCAAGCAAGGACTGTAGGTTATTCCTCCTCTAATTCCAAGCAACGGGAAATTAGGGTATTCCCCACATCGATCAATGACAGCTACTCTTTCCATGTCCTTAGAACTCCAAAGAATGTCTGTATGGGAAAGGGACATGATTCTGTAAGCCCAACCTAACCCTTCTTCATTCTTCAATACAAACTTGGGGAGGTGCGAAATAAACCACCTCGCCAGCAGCGGCGTGCAACACATGAGAGTCCCCCTTCTTCGCACAGTACAGGTATATAGAGCATGTAAAATATCACCCAGAAGAGTAGGCACTAGATTGCGGGACAAGAAGATCTTGACCGCATTCACCTTTATGAAGGAATCTGGATTCGAGAAAAGAACCAAGTCGTAGATGAGGAGAGCCAAGATGTCTTCAAATGCTTGATCAATCAGAAACTTAGCCAAGAAACCTTTAACCCCGCTCTGTGTCTCCCAGTTGGATACTACATCAGCCCTTTTTAGATGTAAGGCTGAAGCAATGTCCTCAGGTCTAGGAACCTCTTCCAAACTTGTGAAGGGTGTCTGCTCGAGGATAGATATGCCTAGTAAGTCAGAAAACTCCTCCAAAGTAGGAACTAGCTGATAATCTGGGAAGGTGAAACAATGATGTATCGGATCAAAGAACTGGAAAAGTACGCTCATCATCTGCTCATCCAACTTTGAAGTGACCAGGCTAAGGAGATGACCATTTCTTCTAACAAATGAAGAAGTATCATGGACTTTTGAGACTAACTCTCTGAGTTTAGTAGGCATTTGCACGAAGTTAACTCAAATGGTATTTCTGCGTACAGAAGCCATAATCTGCAAAACAGAACAAAGATAAATTCCCTCGGTCTTTGAAATGGTTAGTACAATGAAGTATGCATGTTATGTCATGATGCATGATGTCATGATAAACACACAACAGGTATAACAGGTAACAAACATGGTAAAGGCACACAAGTCTCACAATAGCCCTTAAGTCTCAGGCTTGCATGGAGTCTAGGTACTACCCTCTTGAAGTTCAGTTAGTTCAACATGTCCTAATAATAGTAATCGGGTTCTAGAGGTTCTCAATATCACCGACCAACCTCCACTGGTCATGGTTTCAGCTCACGCAATCTTTTCTTGCGGCCGAAACTATCTCGAGAGTATGGTCTCAATGAGTGTAGTATCGAGTATCAACCAGTTCTCAGCTCTATACCGAGGTCGGCTATCTCACTACTTCCAATGTCCAAGTTGGTCAATTATAGGTTCTAAGCTCAGTTGATGTTTAACGACCCATATAGCAGTCTCGTGTTCTCCTTGTTTCTCCACAAGGGATACCGGTACCAACCAATGTGCCACATCAACGTAGCTACTGCTTCAACTGTATCGGTCTATGCCGTACAGTTCCCTCACAGTTTATTGCTACTTACCTAAAAGGTGTCCCCCAGATCCAAGTTAGGATCTATAGTAACTCCAATACAAAGCCCTCAAAAGTAAAGCAATCAAATCATACAATAGAAACAATATGATGAACTAATCCTAAGGTATACCCCACTTATTAAGTCCCCAGCAGAGTCGCCAGTTCTGTGATACAGTGGCAGAACCAGAACTATTTTGGAAAGTGCTGGTTTGCATTTTGCGCTTGTGTTTGCAAAATGTCGCGGTAAGCAAGAGTCGCCACCGAGTTTTATTTCATCCAATCATGGAAAGGAAAAAAGCACAGAAAAATTCCTTTTTCGAGATTTTGAGTACAGGGGGTAGATTATAGAAAGGGAAGGTATTAGCATCCTTTCTATCCATAGTTTTCTACAGGCTCTTAGGTACTTGCTCATCAGTTTTAAAATTTTCTTCTGTGTTTGTGTGATTTGAAAAGTTTTTGTTTTACTTAGATTTAACCCTTGCTTCATTCTTCAAGAGTGTTACGAAGTGTCTTTGAAAACTTTGTTTGAAAAGAGTGTAAGTGTGAAAAAGTTTGTTTTGAGCAAGTACCTACTAGCATCTACCTACTCGAAAAAAGAATCGTTCTATGTTCGTTTCCTTTAGACAGCGCTATCCTACTATTAGTGAGTAAGTAGCACCGTCGTTGGAGTTTTAAGGGTCAATTCGAAAAAGGACGTACGATCACTAAAGCAATGCTAGGACGTCTTAGTAATAACTCTAATGTCTTAAGATCGTATTCGAGGCAACAATTACGAGGAAACCTTTCCGAGGCAACTTTGATCTTTGGGACAAAAGAGCGACCACTAAAATACCCTATACTTAATGACCGTTTACCGAAGGCAACCGAAGTGAGAGTATACCCTAGGAGTGTGCATGTGCGAGTGATTCAATTTCAAGTTTATTATCTTTGCACATTTAGGGTTTGCTAACCGTTTTAAAGTTAATCATACATTCTTGTCATGTATCCCTATTACCATACATCTAACAGTTTAATATTTTTGCGGAAGTTAAAGTGCGGAAAGTAAAGCTACGCTATTACAAGGCTTCGGGTATTAATTACATAGCCAAAAACAACCCGTAAGAAAAAACGATAAATGAACGAAAAAGGTCCTAATTAATCTATTACAACTTGTGAGCAATTACATCAATATGGTAAAAATAAATAAGCGTGCGACGAATAAAGAACGAAGGGAAATTAGGGTTTTGACCCCGTCTAACCTAATTAAAAGGAAAAATTATTTTTGTTGTTTTTAATTATTTTTAAGAAAAAGAATGAGGTTTTTTAGAAAAATACAAAATTACTAATTAAATAAATTTAAAGAAAATAATTTATATTTGACCTATTTTTGTATTTTGGTTATTTTTTAAGAAAAAGAAAATAGAAATTAAATTAAGCTAAAGCACTAATTTTCTAATTGTTTTTAAATTTATTTACAAAATAATTAATGTTACCCTAAGATTAAATAAACTAATTAAAGTAATATTTGTATAAAAAATAAATTCTAAATCTAATTGGATGAAAATGTTATTTTTGTGATTTTATTAAAAAAGAATTGATTTTTATGTTAGTAAAAAAGAAACTAATTGAATTAAATAAAATAAATAAAAAGAAATGTAAAAGAATAGAGAAAAGTGAATTCGGCCTATGAAAGTAATTTTGGAGGGTGTGATTAGCAAGATTTGGGCCCATACAAATCTGACCCATGTTGACTTTCACGTTCCAGTGCTATGCATTAACTGAGCCTTTTAGTGGATCATCACCTGATAGCCATCAGACCTGGCTTCATGGACACCTGGATGGTTGGATGATGATGGACCATGGTGGTCATCCCACCAATACACGCACCTGATTATTGAAAGAAAAATAATGTGAAATATGGGGGGACCTGGGATTCGAACCCAGGTCCTGTGACCTTTTCCAATCACCTTGCTACCAACTGCGCTGGACACATTTCTTGTACATAGAATAACAATAATTGATAATATAGAATAATGAGAGTTAGTGGGGGAAAATAAAAAAATGCGCCAGAATTCAAATGAACCAATACGATGGTGCCACGCAGGTCATCCTTGTCCTCGCTCCGTTGGTAAAAGTTAAAAAGTTTTACCTACGGACAACATCGGTCGCTACATCCCTGGCTAGTTTCAAAATATTCCATGGACATTATAAATGGATTCTAAGGCCATGGATTGATTCGTCTTGGCCTGCTGAGCACGATGGTGCCCTTCTTGAGGGCCAATTTTACCTGTACCAAAAGATCCTAAAACGAAGCATAAAACCCTAATAATGGCAAATTCTGATACAGTCCATAAAAATGCAATTGAATGTTATATATAGCTTGAAAATGTTTCAAGGAGCAAGAATATATAAGTATTTCATGCTATAGATGCCAAAATCATGCAATTCAATTTCAAGAAGAAGCCATTGTCGTGGCTGACTTACAGTGAGTTCTAGCGCTGGAAACTCCTTGTTCTTGATTAGCACAGCTTGCTTGTGATCCCAAGAAGCGAATGAGATGGTTAGGGAGCCTTGTAAATTCCTGGAAGTGCAAAATTAGTCTACCACTTTTTCTTTTATTTTTTCCATGTTTTGTTCTATCTTTTGCTCCTCTAAAACCTTGTGATTTTTGTCTGCAAATGTTCCCTATATACTGAGGAATGAATTAAGTTTACAAAAGTCCATTCAATCTTTGTCAATTATTTCTTTTGATCTTGATTTGATTCACTTGAAATTCTTTCCAAAATAGGCCAAAATCAATCTTTTTGTGCCCACTTTTGCCTTGCACGAATTCAATCTTTTGCTAGCTAGATATAGGACATAAAACATGCATAAGATCTTGAGGTTTCAATGATTTGGATTTTTTTCATGATTTGTTTTGATTTAAATTGATTTAATTGCAATAAAAATCAAAATAAATAATAAAAATAAGATAAAGACAAGTGGAAAGAGCTAGGGCTCGTGGACCATGCTACCAACTCAAAACAAGTGCAAAACGTTAGGCCCATTTAGCAAAAATTGCAATTTGAGGCATAATTGACTTTTAACAATTTTACAAAAAAGGTCAACTTCACCAATGCATAACTTCCTCAATTTTTACTCTTTGAAGGTGTTATTGGGCTTTTTAGAAAGCTTGAGATGTCCTATAAGCAACCCTTTTTTTATCATCTCAATTTGGTATTCCATGTTCAAGTATGAAGCTTTGACAAAAAAGGTGTTTTTGTTGACTTTTCAAAATGACCTATAATGTCCAAATTCATAACTTCTTGTGAGTACATATTTTGAACTCAGGAGCTTAAGATTGTTTGTAGATCATTGCATCCTCTTCAAAACGAGCTTTGGATGGGTCATTTCTCATAAATTATAAGAAAGTTATGCTTGGTCAAAGTTGAGTTGACTTTTCCTGCAAAACCCTAATTTAGCAACTTTCTGGTTTTGATGCATTGTGAGCAATCCTTGATGAATCATGATCAAACCTTGATCAAATGATGAATAATACCTCAAAATGAGGATGTTAACCAAAAATCTTGAAGTTTGACTGTATGTGGGCCACAGTTGACTTTTGCCTTAGCATAGTCGATTTTCAGGCCTTTGAGTAATTGACTGAGCAAACTTCCTCTGCAAGGCTTGAAACTTGACATGGATGATCTTGAGAACATATTAGGACAATGGTGAGCATTTGGGATCCCTTGGACTCAAGTATCTTGATGCAACATGAAACCCTAATTTGAGGTAGACTGCCTTAGGAGAGAGCTTGTCTGGTCAACCCTTGGACTTCCTTGAGCAACTTAAGGATCTCAATTGAAATGTATTGAGAAATATGGGAGGGAAAATTTTGGGGTACAACACATAGTTTTAATACTTTACATATCTGGAATCGTGAGAAAATTTGCTACAAGTTTCATGTTTAGAATTTTCATTTTTAATGAGAAATGAGCAAGTTACAGTAGGTCTGGCTGGAGGTTGAAGATGAAGTCTTCAGGGGGTGTTTTGCCTTACATATTTATTGTTTCATTTGTATTAACGGATGTATAGCCACCCAAGTGGTAGAAGCGCGCGCCTGAAACCTATGGTACCTGGGTTCGAGCCCCAGTGGTACCCTTTTGCATTTTTTCATGTTTTTTTAGCAATTCTGACCTTTTTTTGTTTGGCAGGAGCTGGGCCCTTTGGGCCTGGTTCATTTATGTTTTAGCTAGCTGACTCCCATACTGACTTTTGGACCCCCTGGCCCAAATTATTTTATTTATTCATTTATCTCATTTTTTTATTTTTCTTTTCTTAAAAATATTTCCTAAATACTAAAAATCATAAAAATATAAGAAAATGATATATGTTTATATTTTGACTTATTTTATTTTATTTTTCCATAAATAAAAATATTTTTATTTATTATACTTTATTTATTTTATTAAGTAAATCTTATAAACTTAATTAATATTACTTTATTTATTTATTTTTCTTCACACCATTTAAAATGCATTATTTTAATATATAAAAAACTAAAAATATTTTATAATACTACAAATATTTTCAAGATAAAAAAATACCAAAAAATACTTTTCTTAAACTTATTTTCTTTTGATTAATTAATAGAACTAGGTTTTCATTTAAAATCTTTTCTGAATAAATTCAAACTTAATTAATTATTTTCTTTATTTAATTAGGTTAAGACAAAAATCTTATTTTATGAAAACCAAACAAAATTCCTTTTTCTTTACATTTTGCATCCTTGTTCATTTATTCATTTTTATACTTTGTATTTATTTATTTCCTTGTATATTCATACCAATTGAATATGGTTGTAATAGATTAATTAGGGTTTAAATTCTTACAATCCCCATTCAACTTGTACACCCCTCCCCACAAATGTTGTAATAGCGTAGTAACTTTAAATTTTGCAATTTATCGCTTTTATATAACATGCTAGTAATTAGGGTTTGTATGGAAAGACTAAAACCAATGATTAGAAAACCCTAATTCAAGACGAAAACAAGCATGAAAATGATACACTTGCACACAAGCACCTCTAGGGTTATTCCACTTGGTTGCCTTATAAAAAATGGCCATATTACGGATGTGAGGTATCTTAGAAAAAACAAGCAAAAATACAAGATCATGGTCCCTCGGTGACGCTATCTAAGTTGCCTTAAAAATGATCTTAGTCCCTCAAAAAGAATGCTAAGATACCTTGCAACATTGCTAATCATGGTTATACAATGACCCACGCCCGTCCCGTTTACATCCAAAGATAGGGTTGCTTACCAAATCAATAGTAAAACAACAATGTCAAAGGAAAAGAAAATGAACAAGAAAGACATTTGAGTAGGTAGATTGCTCCTAATTACTTGCTCCATTTCAAAACAAACATCCTTGCTATTTTAAAAAAAAAAACACCTACACTTTCAAACATCTTACAAGGTTGAAAACATTTTCAAAAGATTAAACATCGTTGTATACACTCTTACGAACAAGAAACATTACAAAGATTTCCTAAACAATGGCCTCTTTTACAAAAATACTTTCAAAAAACCACATCAAGCACAATTTCAAACAAAAAGCAAGTGATCTAGAAAGTAACTAAGAGCCCATGGAAAACCATGGATGAAGAGGGTGCTAATACCTTCCCTTTTCATAATCTACCCCCCGAACTCAAGAAATAATCTCAAAGGTCTTTCCTGTGCTTTTTCACCTTTCCTTTTGTTTAAAAGAAAACTCGGTGGCGACTCTTGCTAACCACAATATTTGCGATCAAACGCAAAACTCTCAAGTCAGTTCTCCCACCGTACCACAGAACTGGAGACTCTGCTGGGGAATTTTTTTAAAAGTGGGGTTATCTTAGGGTTAGATCACATTTACTTGCTTACATTGTTTGATTTGTTTGCTTTACATTATGGTTCTTTGTTTGGGTTTGAATCCTCTACCCGGATTTGGGATATATTATAGGTAAGTAGCAATACGTTATGGAAACTGTGCGGGGTATACCGACATGGTCTAAGCAATAGCTACGTTAGTGCGACTTATTTGTGGGTACCGATAGCCTTTGAGCTAATCAAAGAGAATACGGGGCCGCTAAGTGATGTCATGAAGCACTAATGAACTTTTAGAACCTTTACTTGACTAACTTGGCATTTAGGATGTAGTGAGATGACCGGCTTTGGTACATTACGAAGTTGGTAGATACTCGATACTACACTCATTGAGGTTTGGTTTCTTGGGATATTTCGGTCGCCATTAAAGAGGCTTGTGCTGAAACAATGACCAAGGAAACAAACCCATGATATTGAGCTCCTTAGAACCCGATTACTATTACTTAGACAAGTTTGAGCCAACTAAAATTCAAGAGGATACTTACCTATAAAACTCCAAGCAAGCCTAAACCTAGGGACTTGTTTATTTTATTCGTATGTACATACTTGTACATAACATCATGAAAATCATAACATTATACACATTCACTAACCATTTCAAGGATTTTGGGATTCATCTTTGTTATTGATTTGTAGGATATGGATTCTCTTCGTAGGAAAACTATTCAAGTCAACCTTGTAAGGATCCCTCCACAACTTAAGGAGCTAACTTCAAGGATTCCTGAAAACTCTACATTTACCGAGAGACATGGTCGTCTACTCAACTTGGTCACCTCCAACACAGATGAGGACATGGTGAATGTGCTCTTTCAGTTCTTTGATCCTTTACACCATTGCTTCATATTTCCCAACTATCAACTTGTGCCTACTTTGGAAGAATTATCCTGACTCTTGAGGATTCCAATTCTCAACCAACTACCTTTCAACGGTATGGAAAGAGACCCAAAGCCAGAAGAGATTGCTCAAGCTCTACACTTGCACTCATTTGATGTCACAACTCATTGAGAAACAAAGAGTGGTGTTAAAGGTTTCCTAGCAAAGTTCTTGTTTGAGAAAGCCCAAAACTGTTGGAATTCCTTGGATTTACAAGCCTTCGAGGAAATTGTGGCTCTCCTCATCTATGGGATGGTTTTGATTCCAAATCCTGATAAACTCATAGATTTGAACACCGTCAAAATCTTCATATCCCGCAACCCGGTGCCTACATTGCTAGGAGATATCCTACACTCTTTTCACACTCGCACAATGAGGAAAAGAGGTGTCCTTATGTGTTGCACTCCTCTCTTGGCTAGATGGTTTATTTCGCATTTTCCTCAATCTGTATTAAGGAACGAGCAAGGTTCAAGGTGGTCACAAAGGTTGATGACGCTCAAACATTTAGACATTCATTGGTGCTCCCGATCCATGGAGAATGTTACTATTTTCGATCGTTATGGAGAATTTCCTAATGTCCCTTTACTTGGAATTAGGGGAGGAATCACCTACAACCCCTGCTTAGCTTTAAGACAGCTTGGTTACGCCCGAAGGGATGGCCTGCATGAGATGCTGATTCAAGGTTTGGTATTTGACTACGACAACAACGATCGAGGTCTTCGCCATAGATTTATCCAAGCTTGGACGATGTTAAACAAGGTAGATAGAAAGACTTTGGGGCACAAGAATTCCATCCCTCTTGAGCCTTACCTCAAATGGGTACGAACTCGTGCTCGGAGTCTTATAATGCCTTATCCCTCCATTCTCCCGGTAATCATTGAGCCTGTCATGGAGGGAGATATTCCATATACTATCCTACATCCTGACATGCCTACCTCTCTTGAAGACCTACAAAGGGATTGGATATAACTCAAGGGGGAGTGAGATACCTTCTAAGCCCAATTCTGCGCAAGCGAGAAGAAGGTTTTGGAACTCGCTAGGCTACTTCATGAGGAACAGAATTTGAATGCCTACATTGAACCAAAGAGGATGTGTACTACCTTATTATCTTAGAGTTTTTGTATTATTTTGCCCAAGAAGGCATTGATGTACTCAAGCTTTAATCTATTAATATGACGTGTGTTTCCTTTTTGTCTAAAACAAATTTGAATCATAAAATCCTTGAAAACATTTGCATATGCATTTATCATTCATCATGACATAAGCAGGTTTATTGCAAACAAGTCTCCTCATCTCTCTACTATTTATTTCAGTAAGATGGATCTCGAACAAACGGTGAAAGACCTTCAAGCTCATAATGCACAATTTCAATAGTTGTTCTTGACCCTAGCCAAAGGACAAGAAGAGTTGAAGACTTTGCTGGCTGAGGAGAAGAAAAAGAAGACAAAGAAGATAGCTGGAGTTCTAAACATGGGAAGAAGGTTCCAAGACAGACAAGAAGAGCCCTAGACTTTGCAACAACATCCGGTGAGAAAGACAACCAAGATGGGAAGGCAAAGGAAACAGTTGTCCAGACAGAATCAGAAGAGGAAGAAGAAGAAGAGGACTATTCTGAAGAACAATACCCTCCAGCTGATGACAAGTATAAACATCTCAAAGAGCGATTTAGCGCAATGGAAATCCAAAAAGTGTCTGGATTGGACTTTGATGAATTGGGTCTAGTATCGGGGATTGTCATTCCTCCAAAATTCAAAGCACCTGTGTTCTCCAAATATGACGGAGTTTCATGCCCCAAAATGCATCTCCGGTCCTATGTGAGGAAAATCCAGCCCCATACCACTGACAAAGACTTATGGGTACACTTTTTCAAAGACAGCCTGTCTGGAACCCAACTTGATTGGTTTTATCAGTTAGAAAGAGCCAATGTTCATAACTGGGAATATCTTGTTGCAGCCTTTTACAAACAATACCATTACAATGTTGATCTTGCGCCTACCAGTACTCAACTCCAGAGTATGGACATGATTTCCAATGAAGGTTTCAAAGACTATGCACAAAAGCGGAGAGACTTGACTGGAAGAGTTCAAACTCTTATATCTGAAAGAGAATTAGTAGACATGTTTTTTGGCACCTTGTCTGGTCCCTTCTTTAATAACTTAATTGGGAGTTCATCGGCAGTTTTTACTGAACTGATATTGACCGGCGAGAGGATAGAAGTTGGGATAAAGAGTGGACAGATTTAAAAAGATACATCCTCTGCTGCTATAAGGAAGCCATTTATCGGAAATAAAGAAGTGGTTGCTGTTATCCTCAGAGAAATCAAGATAGGGTCGAACGCCGTCCAATGGTGGGGACTGTTATGATTCCTAAACCTGCGCCTGATCAACAAAGAAATAACCAACTAAGGACGAAAAGACCAGTCAGACAATTCACCAGAATTAACATGACCTTATCTCATGTATTTCCACATCTGTTAAGATCCTACTTAGTAACCTTGAAAGAAGCTTCAAAGAAACCTAACACAACATCTCCTCACTACCATCCTAATGCCCGATGTGCATACCACTCTGAGAGTCCCGACCATGACACTAACAACTGTTGGGCTCTAAAGAACAAAGTACAAGACCTCATTGAAGCCAAATAGATTGAATTCGATGCGCCCGAAAAGCCAAATGTCATTTTTGCCCCTATGCCCAAACACGGCTATAATACCAACGCCATTGAGGAAGATATGTTTTTTACTTCAGTTGATGAACTTATGACCCCACTCCTAATTATCAAAAAGAATTTGTTGATTGTCGGTGTATTCCCAGGCTGCGATAAAGGCTGTCATTTCTGTTTGTCCTCACCAACCAACTGTCCTTTGTTGAAAGTAGGCGTTTAGTGCCTAATAGATAACAAGGAAATCTTGTTTGTAAAGACTTCTTTTCCACCTGTTCCTCTTAATGATGTGTCTATCATTACCATTTCCTCCAATTCTTCCAGGGTCTCCACCAAAAGACCCGTTAGAATTACATCAGTTCCAAAAGCATCTCCTTTGATAATTACAATGCCTGGACCAGTCCCGTATTCATCAGAAAAAACCATACCATGGAATTATGAAGGGGATATCTACTACCACAGTATCAAACAAGACTGGCCAGCTGCCGAAGATTCAAGTTTTGAAAAAGTTGACCCTGATATCACTAATATTGCAGCGACTAGCAAGATTACCCGAAGCGGAAGGATATTCTCTCTAGAAATTGCTCCCCCAAAAATAGTTTCTGGACCCGTAATCATTCATGTTGTTGTTGCTCCTCCGAAGGCTATTCCCAGTCCCACAATCATCTCTACCAATACCCTACTGACCTTCCTGCTGCCGAGTTAACCGAGACTCGAGGAAAAAGTATTCTGATTGAGCCCGTCCGGACGAAAGCACAATCAATGGCTATCCTTGAGACCTCCCTGCGCGTATTGTTTTGATCCATAATTGTAATTGCTCCGAGGATGTAATAGCTTTAACTTAGGATTTTATTTACCGCTTTTATTTACTTTTTCGTATTTAATTTTAAGGGTTTGTTTTTGGCGATGTAAATACCCGACGCCTTGTAATAGCTTAGTTTTATTTTCTGCAATTTATTTTCCACAACCATTAACTGCTAGATGTATGAATAATAGGCTATGCATGACAATATTAACCTTTAACTTAAAATCAACAGTAGCTCACCATGACATGTGAAGATAATGTAAACTGAAAGTTGACACACTTGCACATGCCACTCCTAGGGCACGCCTCACTTGGTTGCCTCGAACGTGGTCATTGAGTATAGGATGTTTTAGAGGTCGTCCTCTTGTCCAAAGATCATAAGTTTCCTCGAAACGGTTGCCTCAGATAAAATGATCTAAGACATTAGGGTTACCGCTAAGGCGTCCTAACATTGCTTTGGGGACCACACATCCCTAAAATCGAATTGACCCGAAAACTCCAACGACGGTGCTACCTACTCCTCAATAGTGGGATAGCACTGTCTAAAGGACATTTGCACAGTTTAATTCCTTTTTGAGTAGGTAGAGGTTCTTAAGTACTTGCTCCTTTTTAAAAAACAAAACAAAACTTTTCGCACTTACACTCTCTTAAAAAACAAAACTCTTTTCAAAACCCACAAACACAAAGAAAAGCAAATTTTGAAAACCTAGTGAGCAAGTACCTAAAAGCCCATGGATAACCACGGATAGAAAGGGTGCTAACACCTTCCCTTTCTATAATCTACCTCCCGAACCCGAGAAATATCTCGAAAAGGAATTTTTCTGTGCTTTTGTCCTTTCCTTGTTGGATAAAATAAAAGACGGTGGCGACTCTTGCTTACCACGACATTTTGCAAAAACAAACGCAAAACGCGAACCAGCATTCCAAAACAGTCAGTTCTATTCCCACCGATCACACTCCCGGAAAGAGATGGAGGAAATTTTAAAGATCATAAAAAGAAGCGACTACGATGTAGTTGAACAACTGGGGAAAACACCATCCAAAATTTTAAAGCTGGCTTTACTACTATGTTCTGAGGCACATGCAAAAGCCTTGGTAAAATTCCTGAAAAGTGCCCATGTACCCCAAGAAACATCTGCCGATCAGTTCTAAGACTGCGTAGCCAACTTGATTGTAGATAATGGTCTAGGTTTTTTGGATGTTGATTTAACGCCAAGAGAAAGGAAGCATAATGAGGCATTGCACGTCTCAGTGGAATGTAGAGGCACAACCTTGGCTCATGTTTTGGTGGGCACTGGCTCATCTCTAAATGTATTGCCTAAAAAAGCTCTTGATAGGCTTGACTGTGAGGGATTGACATTAAAGCCGAGTAACATAGTAGTGAGGGCCTTTGACGGCTCAAAAAGGATGGTGCATGGAGAAGTGGATATCCCCATAAAGGTTGGAACCCAAACATTTGATTCAACTTTTTATGTAATGGATATCCATCCTTCATATTCCTGCTTGCTAGGCAGACCTTGGATTCACAATGCTGGCGCTGTCACTTCTATGTTGCACCAAATGCTGAAGTATCCAATCCAAGGGAAGATTATCACCGTTCATGGAGAACAAGAGTATATGATCAGCCATCTCAATTCCTTCATATATATGGAGTTAGATGGTGAATTTATTGAAACTCCATTCCAACACTTTGAGGAAGTCCCGCAAGATGTGGCAGTAACCAAGGATGTTCCCAAAATCACAAGTCCTCCACTCAGAATGTCATCGTTGAAGGACGCAAAGGCAGTGATAGAAGAAGGTGGGTGCACTATCTGGGGCCAACTCCCAGATATCCCATACAAGTCTGACAAATTTGGCCTGGGTTTCACTTCAAACGCTCAGAAGGTTGTATGTCGCACTCGTGCTGGAGGACCACCCCTAAAGATCAGCAACCGTGAAGTTAACACGGTAGAGGATGATGAAGATGGTTGCAAACTGGAAGATTGGATCTTCCCAACTGTCAGTGGAGGGCTCAGCAATTGGGAGTCTAGAGACTTGGTCCCGATCAATTTTATCCCACAGTAATTTGTCTTTACATTTTGTTGGATCTATAATATTAAAACAATTCAAACTCTTAAAACCTTGTGTCTTACCCGAGGCACAATGGTCCATTTGTAAGGTTTATTATCTCATTTACATATGACATCAATGAATCATGGATGTTTTGCATACAAACTTTGCGCTCATTGTTTTTCTTTTTACATATTTTCTTTCAAAGATAGCTATACCCTTACACACACTCACACTCACAATAAAGGTCTACATCCATTCGGGATCCCATGGATAACGGTTCTGCTATGGCTTTTTGTGACTCTGAAAATCTAATCTACCAAGCCGAAGACGAAGGTGAGGAAGATTGTGAAGTACCAGGGGAACTTTCCATATTACTACTGCAAGAAGAGAGAACCATTCAGCCTCACGAGGAACCCGTGGACACAATCAACCTGGGTACCGAAGAAGACAAAAGAGAGGTCAAGATGGGTGCCAATCTAGAACCAAGTGTCAAGGTGTCTGATTTAGTTGCTACACGAGTATGTTGAGGTCTTTTCCTGGTCGTATGAAGACATGCCAGGACTTGATGCAGATATTATGGTGCATCGTCTACCTACAAAATAGGATTACCCACCAGTAAAACAAAAGGTCCATCGAATGCGACCAGATATGTCAGAAAAGACTAAAGCTGAAGTCATGAAACAATTCAATGATGGATTCTTGTCCGTCACCTCCTATCCGCAATGGGTTGCCAATGATGTTCCCGTGCCAAAGAAGGACGGCAAGGTACAAATGTGTGTGGACTACAGAGATTTAAATAGGGCAAGCCCTAAAGATGATTTCCCACTTCCCCACATCGATATCCTAATTGACAATACTGCACAACACAAAGTGTTTTCCTTCATGGACGGTTACTCAGGTTACAACAAAACCAAAATGGCGCCCGAGGACATGGAGAAAACAACATTCGTCACACAGTGGGGCACTTTCTGCTACAAGTTGATGCCATTTGGATTGAAGAATGCTGGGGCAACCTATCAGCATTCCATGGTAGCTCTATTTCACAACATGGTACATCACGAAATAGAAGTCTATGTGGACAACATGATAGTTAGATCTCAAACAGAAGAAGAGCATCTTGACCATCTACAAAAACTCTTTGAGAGACTAAAGAAGTACAAGTTGAGGTTGAACCCAAATAAATGCACGTTTGGAGTAACGTCTGGTAAGCTCCTAGGCTTTATCGTCAGTAATAAGGGTATTGAAGTAGATCCTGCCAAAGTAAAAGCGATACAAGAGATGCCTGCTCCTCATACTGAAAAGGAAGTCAGAGGATTCTTGGGACGTTTGAACTACATTTCCAGATTCATTTCTCACCTGACAGCTACGTGTGAACCAATCTTCAAACTATTGAAGAAAGATCAAGTAGTCAAATGGAATTATGAATGCCAAACTTCTTTCGACAAGATCAAAGAGTACCTGCAAGAGCCTCCTGTTTTGATGCCACCAGTCGAGGGAAGACCATTGATTATGTATCTGACCTTGTTAGAAAAGTCAATGGGGTGCATGTTGGGGTAGCATGACGAGTCTGGCCGAAAAGAGCACGCTATTTATTACCTGAGCAAAAAGTTTACCGACTGTGAAATAAGATATTCACTGCTCGAGAAAACATGTTATGCTCTGGCATGGGCTGCTCGCCGGCTAAGACAGTATATGCTGACTCATATTACCCTGTTGATATCTAAAATGGATCCAATAAAGTACATCTTCGAGAAACCTGCACTCTCTGGAAGAATAGCGAGATGGTAGATGATCCTAACAGAATATGACATACAATATACTACCCAAAAAGAAATAAGGGCAGTGTACTAGCTGATCACCTTGCTCACCAAGATGTAGAAGACTACCAGTCCATGAAGTTCGAATTCCCAGATGAGGACATCATGATGGTAAATGACTATGAAGAATCCAAATCATATGACAGACCTGAACAAGGATCCTGACGGACCCTGGTTCTTGATGGGGCATCTAACGCACTCGGCAATGGTATTAGTGTTGTACTCATATCTCCTGAAGGATGTCATACTCCTTTTACGGCAAGACTCTGCTTCAATTGTACAAATAACATGGCCGAATACGAAGCGTGCATCTTTGGTCTCAAGGCTGCCATAGATTTGGGGATCAAATCTTTGAATGTATTAGGAGATTCATCTTTGGTCATTATCCAGATCAAAGGGGAATGGGACACCAAACACCCTAACCTTATGCCTTTCAAAGAACATGTTTTGATGTTGCTCCCACATTTTGAGAAGATTACCTTCGAGCACTTCCCACGAGAAGAAAATCAGCTAGCCGATGCACTAGCCACGATGTCATCTATGTTTAAACTTAAATGGGATAATGAGGCTCCCCAGATTACCATTGAACGAAGGGATGAACCAGCACACTGTCACGAGATTAATACTGAAGAAATAGTGGACCAGCCTTGGTTTCACGAAGTCAAGAGGTATCTTGAGGCTCAAGAATACCCAGAAGGAGCTTCAGTTAATGATAAGAAGTTCATAAGGAGATTCTCCGCTAAATTCTTCCTTAGTAATGACATTATTTACAAACGCAACCATGACTCCGTATTACTTCGGTGCGTAGACAAGGTTGAAGCTGAAAGGATCATGGCTGAATTAAATGAAGGCACTTTTGGCACCCATTCTAGTGGCCATACGATGGCAAAGAAAATCCTACGGGTAGACTATTATTGGTTTACCATGGAAGCAGATTGCTATCAACACTCTCGAACTTGCCATAAGTGTCAGATTTATGCTGACAAGGTGCACGTACCTCTGATTCCTCTAAATGTATTGATAGCTCCTTGGCCCTTTGTTATGTTGGGAATAAATTTGATTGGGGAAATCAAGATGACATCCTCTAATGGACACCGCTTCATCTTAGTGGCCATTGATTATTTTACAAAGTGGGCGGAGGCAACTTCCTTCGCTTCCGTTACCAAGAATGTTGTCGCTCGGTTCATCAAGTAGAATCTCATTTGCCGGTACGGTATCCTAGAGAGGATCATTACTGATAATGGTACAAACCTGAACAATACTATGATCACCGCCTTGTGCGAGCAATTCAAGATTCAACATCACAATTCTTCCCCTTACCGGCCAAATATGAATGGTGTTGTCGAAGCCGAGAATAAGAACATTAAAAAGATCATACAGAAAATGACAGTCACATACAAAGACTGGCATGAGATGCTACCATTCGCTCTCCACAGATATTGTACCATGGCACGCTCATCAACCGGGGCAACACCCTACTCACTGGTATACGGCATGGTGGTTGTCTTGCCTATTGAGGTCTAAATCCCCTCTCTAAGAATTATGAAAGATGTAGGGCTGAATGAAGAAGATTTGATCCAGACTCGATCAACTAAACTTGATTGATGAGAAAAGGCTTACTGTTGTTTGCCATGGTCAAATGTATCAAAAACGGATGATCAAGGCTTTCAACAAAAAGGTCATACGCCAAGTGTATCAAGTTGGAGATCTGGTGATCAAACGTATTGTACTGCCACATGGTGATCCTAGGGGAAAATGGAATCCTACATACGAAGGACCATTTGTAATCAAAAACATATTCTCTGGTGGAGCAATGATCTTGACCACCATGGATGGCGACGACCTGCCACACCCTGCGAATGCAGACATAGTTAAAAGATACTACGCATAAGAGACCCGCTAGGTTGATGCACCTAGGCAAAACAAGGGCATCCCGGTGAACCAAAAAGGTTCGGGAAAAAATTAGGGATAAAAACAACAACAAAAATCCGTACACTCGAGAAGTTGAAAACCCGAAAGGGAAACTTGGGAAAAAAGGGTATCCCGGTGGACTGAAAGCCTGAAAGGGCGGTCCAGGCAAAAGTTAGGGAATTAGAGCATATGACTATGTCCCGTTGGATCACCTTACATATAACTTGCAAACTCGACATTTATGACAAATTCAATCATCTTCGGACAAGGCAACAAATGGACAAGAAGCTCAAGAAATACAAAGGCTATAGCAGAATGGGAACCCCATGGGATTATTGCACATAGCTATCTTTTCTTTGTATTAAAATTTTCATTTTTTACGACGGCATTCTCTTACTAGAATGTTTGTCTCATTGTACAAAAATACTCACTCAAAGTCAATACGAAGATATCCCTTTGAAAGTGCAAAAACTATCTGTTTTTTTCTTCTTTTTGCTTGTGTTTTGTTTACAAAAACGTCCAATGATTCATTGTTGAACATATGCATTTGAACATAATTACTGTTTACAAATAAACAAAATAAAAGACAAATGCTGATGGCTTTAAGGGATAGGGAAATCTCTCTAAGTTTATCTCCATAAAGTTCCCCACAGTGAGCACTTTAATCCCCAACAGAACAAAGCTTCCAATTATCAATCCCCAGTAGAAGTCGTCAAATTTCTCTGAATTCCCCAGATAGGATTTTTCAAGCAGTACATGACATTTCTCTTACAACAGATTTTATTTCTCCAAGCAGAAATTCATCAACACTTAGACTTCATAACATGAAGACTTATAATCCATATTCCTCAGCAGCAGTCAGGGATTTATTTTCCCAAATCCAACATCAGTGCAACAAACTAGCTAACATACGCATACATTGCATCCATATATCATAAAAATTGATAACAAGAATGCATTATACTATGCATTTCATACAACATAAACATTGCATGTTAGCTAACATTTTATCTTTTTCAAGATAAGATTAATCAAACAGCTAACATTAACAATGTTCAAAGATTTCAAATACAGTTCATATACCCTCCAAACACGGATGCCATTCTGATACTCATTCAGATCCAACTTTCAGATACAGTTCAGATACGCTCTAGACACGGATGCCATCCTGACACTCATTCAGATTCAACTCTCAGATACAGTACAGATACGCCCCAGACACGGATGCCATTCTGATACTCATTCATTCAGCTTACAAATTACCATTCAGCAATCACTTTTGAATGGCATCTACAAGCTCATCTCCAACAGCTTTCTATCACTCCTCCAAATGGCATCTTTAAGTCGATTCCCTCTACCATCACATCGCCGAGTGCAAATTTCCGAGCACTCTGAAGTCCAATCATCTTCCACCTTGAGTCACGAATGGAAAAATATGCCAATCTAACTCTTCGGGCTTAAGAAGATTGAACAGGGGAAGTTGTTGTACCCCAAAATTTTCCCTCTCATTTATCAAGAATTTGCTCACAAGATCTCCCTTAACCCAAGATTGCACTAGGGTTTGATCAGCTCAAGACACCTCTTTAGGCACTGATGACCAAAATTAAAGTTTGAGTTTGCACAAGGATATTTCAGCTTCCAATGCCCCATATTACTTTCATGGATCATTATGTACCCTCAAGATTACTCATGTCAAGTTTCAAGCTTTGAATCACACTTTTGATCAGTCAATTGAGCAGTTGACCTAAAAATCAATTGTATTGGGGGAAAAGTCAACTATAGCCAATTCACAGTTAAACTTCATAATTTTTGGTCCACATCAACATTTTAAACTCATGTGTATCATTTGATCAAGTTTGGACCACAACTCCTCAAGAAATTTGATCAAATCTCCAAAAGGGCAAAATGGTCAAAATTAGGGTTTTGATTGGGAAAGGGCAATTTCTGATTTTTGACCTAACAAATGGTAAATTGGTTTAAGGCATGATCTCAAGATTCCAATTGCATCATTTTTACCTAATGACATGGTTCAAAACATTGCAAGTCCATTAGATTGACAGATGAATTTTGTAGTCAACTAATCAAATGTCAACTGTATACTTAAAAGTCAAACTTTGACTTTTTGGTCAAATTCAAGTGCCAAAGATCATAATTCATCAAAACATGTCAAAATATGAAACTTATTCATCAAGAGATCAAAAAGTCAAGATTTCATTTTGAAAAGTCAAAATTTCTAAACTTAGAAATTTTTCTAAGTGTTGGAAATTTCATGTTTTTTCATAACTTTGAGCTAAATTTTCACCATGATGCAAGATGATTCAAGAAAAACTTCCAACATGAAAGTTGTAGATAATCTACAACTTTGCTTTACACAACTCCTTCTAAAAATGCTTGGATCTCAAGTTATGATTTTATGAACATAGGGTCATGAAACTAAACACTTAGTGAAATTTTGCCCTAATTTAGCCAGGATTTTGACCTAACTTCATGACACTTTTTCACATAGTTCCAAGGGGAATCTTAAAAAGAAACTCAAGTTATAATATTTCCAAAATGTCCAAGAACTCCTTGAGATCATTCTTGAGGAGGGAGAATCGAAGAGATGAAATTAGGGTTTTGTCACTTGAATTACAAGTCATTTTTGATGAACACTTGAACCAAATCCATGCTAGGCTGCATAATCCTTGCTTTGTAGGCCTCAAACTTGTTTGTCACTCCATAATTAAATGTTTACACAGCTGTTAGAGCTTTGATCCAAGCAATTGAGCTATTTTCCAAGTTGCATTTCCATTTATGGCACAAAGTTAACAATGCCATTCTTGTAAACCAAGCTTTTTGCATAAAGTTCACATTGAGCCTATAACTTGTTCCCTCTGATCACACTCCATCCACAAAGTCAGAAGCAAGCTTGTTTAAAGCATAACCACTCTATCTTAGCAAGTACATGTAAATTTGAATTCTGATCAACTAGAGCACTCAAAACTTGTTGCTTATAAATAGAGTCACTATTTGTGAGCTAGAACACGAGCTTGAACACCCTGAAATACATCAAAACTCTCTCAAATCATAAATTGCACAAAAACTCCATTGTTGCACAATTTTTGACCTTAAACATCAAACTCCAATTTCCCTCGTGCGTTTCTATGCATTTTAGTTTCTAAAGCTTCCTTACATCAAATACAACTCATCCCCATCCTTATTCTAGAACTGTAACACCATTTACCATAACTTCCATAACCAAAAAACAGAGTCTGCAACTTGACTTCTCCAGGCCATTTCAACCATCCATTGTTCAAGCTAACCATTGCGTTAGCTTCCTAGGACCTTAAGGAAGCTAACCTGATCTTCACCATCAATTGAAACAAGCTCAAATTCAAAACATGATTTTCAGTTTAGAGGTAAGTTTTCTTAACTTGGAACTCTTCATACATGCATCATCAATAGTTTATTTGTGAATAAAACATGTAGATAAAATTGCCCTGGAGCTAACCATGTCCTTAGTTTCCATTAATTTTGCTCGAGCTTAGAGAATTTTGAAACTGAAATTTCTGAAATTTTTAGGGTTCATATTAGGACCATTAAAATTCTTGCTTATCTTTGATCCATAGTTTTAATACTTTACATTTCTGGAATCGTGAGAAAATTGCTACAAGTTTCATGTTTACAGTTTTCATTTTTAATGAGAAATGAGCAAGTTACAGTAGGTCTGGCTGGAGGTTGAAGATGAAGTCTTCAGGGGGCATTTTGCCTTACATATTTATTGTTTCATTTGTATTAACGGATGTATAGCCACCCCAGTGGTAGAAACGCGCGCCTGTAACCTATAGGACCTGGGTTCGAGCCCCAGTGGTACCCTTTTGCATTTTTTCATGTTTTTTTTAGCAATTATGACCTTTTTTGTTTGGCAGGCGTTGGGCCCTTTGGGCCTAGTTCATTTTTATTTTTGCTAGCTGACTCCCATACTGACTTTTGGCACCCCCTGGCCCAAATTATTTTATTTTTTCATTTTTTTCATTTTTTTATTTTTCTTTTCTTAAAAATATTTCCTAAATACTAAAAATCATAAAAATATAAGAAAACGATATATGTTTATATTTTGACTTTTTTATTATATTTTTCCATAAATAAAAATATTTTTATTTATTATACTTTATTTATTTTATTAAGTAAATCTTATAAACTTAATTAATATTACTTCATTTATTTATTTTTCTTCACACCATTTAAAATGCAATATTTTAATATAAAAAAAAAACTAAAATAATTTTATAATACTACAAATATTTTCAAGATAAAAAAATACCAACAAATACTTTTCTTAAACTTATTTTCTTTTGATTAATTAATAGAACTAGGCTTTCATTTAAAATCTTTTCTTAATAAATTCAAACTTAATTAATTATTTTCTTTATTTAATTAGGTTAAGACAAAAATCTTTTTATATGAAAACTAAATAAAATTCATTTTCATTACATTTTGCATCCTTGTACATTTATTCATTTTTATACTTTATATTTATTTATTTCCTTGTATATTCATACCAATTTAATATGATTGTAATAGATTAATTAGGGTTTAAATTCTTGCAATCTCCATTCAACTTGTACACCCCCTCCCCACAAATGTTGTAATAGCATAGTAACTTTAAATTTCGCAATTTATCGCTTTTATATAACATGTTAGTAATTAGGGTTTGTATGGAAAGACTAAAACCAATTATTAGAAAACCCTAATTCAAGACAAAAACAAGCATGAAAATGATACCTTTGCATACAAGCACCTCTAGGGTTATTCCACTTGGTTTCCTTATACAAAATGGCCATATTACGCATGTGAGGTATCTTAGCAAAAACAAGCAAAAATACAAGATCATGGTCCCTCGATGACGCTATCTAAGTTGCCTTACAAATGATATTAGTCCCTCAAAAATAATGATAAGATACCTTACAACATTGCTAATCATGGTTATACGATGACCCACACCCGTCCCGTTTACATCCAAAGATAGGGTTGCTTATCAAATCAATAAGACAACAATGTCAAAGGAAAAGAAAATGAACAAGGAAGACATTTAAGTAGGTAGGTTGCTCCTAATTAGTTGCTCCATTTCAAAACAAACATCCTTGCTATTTTCAAAACAAACACCTACACTTTCAAAAATCTTACAAGATTGAAAAAAATTTCAAAAGATCAAACATCTTTGTATACACTCTTACGAACAAGATCATTACAAAGATTGCCTAAACGATGGCCTCTTTTACAAAATACTTTCAAAAAACCATATCAAGCACAATTTCAAACAAAAAGCAAGTGATCTAGCAAGTAACTAAGAGCCCATGGAAAACCATGGATGAAGAGGGTGCTAATACCTTCCCTTTTCATAATCTACCCCCCGAACTCAAGAAATAATCTCAAAGGTCTTTCCTGTGCTTTTTCACCTTTCCTTTTGGATAAAAGAAAAGTCGATGGCGAATCTTGCTAACCGCGACATTTGAGATCAAACGCAAAACCCTCAAGTCAGTTCTCCCACCATACCACAGTCGCAAAGGTTCCCGAAAAATCTCAATTTACCAAGAGGTATGGTCATATATTCTATTTGGTTACCTCAGGTTTTAAAGAAGACGTGATTAGTATTCTGTTCCAGTTCTTTGATCCTAAGCATCACTGTGTTACCTTCCCAGATTATCAGTTGGTACTCAGAATGGAAGAGTTTTCTAAGCTACTTGGAGTACCTATTCTTGATCAGACACCCTTCACCGATTTAGAGAAAGTTCTAAAACCCAAAGTTATTACAGCAGCCTTACATATGAAGCGGTCAGACATTGTGTCTAATTGGGAAACAAGAAGTGGAGTTAATGTTTTTCTTGCTAAATTTCTGATAGAGAAGAATCAGTTGTTTCTAGATGCTATGAGTTTTCATGATTTTGAGGAGATCTTGGCTCTGTTGATCTATGGTTTGGTATTGTTCCCTAATCCAGACCAACTCATAGGTGTGAACACCATCAAAATATTTCTTACTCATAATTTTGTGCCTACTTTGCTTGGAGATATTTTGTACTCTCTTCACACTCGTACTATGAGAGAGAGACAGAATCTCATGTGTTGCATACCTTTACTACCCAGGTGGTTTATTTCGCACCTTCCTCGATCAGTGATGAAGAATGAATAAGGTTTGAAGTGGTCTCGAAGGATGATGTCACTCTCTCATTCATATATCTATTGGTGTTCCCGATCTCGGGAGGACATCACTATTATTGACAACTGTGGGGAATTCCATAATGTGCCACTCCTTGGTATAAGGGAAGGTATTATTTACAACCCTTCTCTAGCTCTATGTCAATTAGGTTATGCTCGAAGAAATGATCCTCATGATATGCTTATCCAGGGCATTGTATTCGATTACAAGAACGATCTTGAAGGTTACTGTTAAAAGTTCATACGTGCTTGGGGTATGGTGAATAAGATTGATAGAAAGACTTTGGGACAGAAAAACTCCATCCCTTTGGAGACTACCTCAGATGGGTGCAATCTCATGCTCAAAATATTATAATGCCATATCCTGCAGTCCTACCAGTAATTGTGGATCTTGTTGTTGAAGAAGATATTCCTCATACCACTATTCATCCAGATATGCCTACTGACCTTGAAGAGCTACAAAAGTCTTGGATTCAATTAAAAGAAGAACGAGAAACCTTTGAGACTCAGTTCTATGCTAGTGAGAAGAAAGTGTTGGAGCTAACAAAACGACTTCACGAAGAGCAAAGCCTTAATCCATATGTCAATACAAAGAGGAAGCGTCCATGGGAGACTTAAGTACTAGGTCTTAGGAGTTCATAATTTGTTTCCTTGTAACCCTTTTTGTTTTCATAGTAATACTAAGATCCAGTTATAATTTGAACTTACTAATAAGAGTCTTTGTTTCTGTTCCCTTTGATTAACAAATTTAAATCCCACGAGGTCCTTAAAAAACATTGCATATACATCTACATGCCATACATATCATTGCATAGAAGGTTTCCAAAACAGGTTTCTCATCTTCTTACTGTTTGTTTCAGCAAAAATGGCTCTCGAACAGACAGTCAAAGATCTCCAAGTTCATAATGCTCGGTTCCAAGAGATGTTCCTAGGATTAGCCAAGGGGCAAGAAGAACAGAAGGCACTCATCACCAACGAGAAGAAGAAGAAAACAAAGAAACCAACCGATATCCTTAACATGGGGAGAAAGTTCAGAGGTCTAGTCAAGCGAGCTCAAGATCTTGATATCCCATTGGACGAAGGTGACGAACGGGATGAAGATGGTAAGAGTGTTAAAATTGAAAAAAGAAATCATGGTTCTGAAAAATGTTCTGATAAAGAAGAAGAGGATTATTTGGATGAATAATATCCCCCTGGTGGCGAGAAGTATAAGCTATTAGAAGAGCGTCTGGAAGCTATGGAGATCCCAAAGGTGTCTGGCTTGAACTTTAAACAATTGGGTTTAGCCTCAGGAGTCGTCATTCCTCCTAAGTTTAAAACTCCTACATTTTCTAAGTATGATGGTGTTTCTTTCCCCAACCTGTATTTGAGATCATATGTTGGGAAAATTCAACCACACATCGCTGACAAGAAATTATGGTTGCATTTCTTTCAAGAGAGTCTATCTGGAACATAATTGAAATGGTATTATCAACTCGAAGGTACCAATATCCATACCTGGGAAGATATGGTTGAGTTTTCTATATACAATATCAGTATAATTCTGATTTGGCACCAACTCGCGTGCAACTACAGAGTATGTCCATGGGTTCCGAGGCAGGCTTTAAAGAGTATACACATAAATGGATAGCTCTTACAGGCAGCGTTCAACCTTCATTGGATGATATGGAATTGGTTGACATGTTCAAGAGTATGCTAACAGGTCCTTTCTATAATCACCTACTTGGAAGTTATTTAGCCGGTTTCACTGAACTGATATTGATAGGGGAACATGTTGAGAATGGAATCAAAAGTGATAAAACTAAGGTGGCTACATCTTCAAATACTGCGAAGAAGTCATAAAATGGTAAGAAAGAATCCAATGCTTTGTACATCTAGAAGGGTCGTAATAGGAGTGACCACAACAAATTTGTGGGGGCATTTCTAATCTCTAAACCTGTTTCAGTACAACAACAACATAATAATCAGTGTAGGCATGTCGAACCCAGGAGACAACTCATAAAAATCAACACGTCGTTGTCTCAAGCATTACAACACATGTTGAAGGCAGAGCTGATAACATTGAAGGATCCTCCTCATAATCCAAATACTTCTTCTCCCAGTTACAATCCTAATGCAAGGTGTGCATATCACTCCAGCAATCCTGGACATCACACTAACAAATGTTGGACTCTAAAAAATAAGATTCAAGATATGATTTACTCTAAGGAGATTGAATTTGATCCACCTGAGAATCCTGATGTGATCACTGGACTTATGCCTAATCATGACAAAGGCATTAATGTTATTGATGATGTTTCTTATGTTTCTGTTGTGAGTGACTTCACTACTCCTCTGATGATTGTTAAGAAGAAGTTGTTACAAGCCGATTTATTTCTGGGTTGCATTTAAAACTACTACTATTGTGCGTCCCAATCCAAAGGTTGTGTACCGCTGAAAGAAGGTATTAAGCATTTGATGGATGACCTTGTAATTCTATTTGAGAATATTCCTTCTGTGAAGAGCTTATGTTAAAGTATGTCTCAAGGCCTGAAACTTGAAGACGTGTCTGTGATTACAATTTTCAGTACTCCTGTAAGGATCACTTCTCAGGGTCATGTGAAGGTTACTGCCGAGCCTAGGGTTGCTCCTATGATCATTACAGCACCTGGGTCAATTCCATATTCCTCTAACAAGGCTATCCCTTGGAATCATGAAGTTGTTGTCTACTACCATGGCGTCAAGCAAGAACTATTGGTTGTCAAAAATGAAAATACTGAAGTTACTGATCCCAATATTAGCAATATTGTTGGGACTAGTAAGGTTACGAGAAGTGGAAGAGTTTTCTCTCCAGAGATCTCTCTAAAGTATGTTACTACACCAGATCATATCACTACTACTGAACTAACTACTGAGACTCGAGGCAAAGAACAAATGACTGAACCTGCCCAGACTGAGCCACAGAAAGAGTTTACTGTTGAAGATACCTCCAAGCAAGAGATGGAGGAGGTACTGAAAATTATTCGAAAGAGTGACTATAAGATTGTTGAACACTTGGGGAAGACCCCCTTCAAAATATCTATGTTATCTTTGTTGTTGTGATTTTAAGCCCATGTTCAGGCTTTGGTAAAGTTTATGAAATTTCTCATGTACCACAGGAAATCTCTGTTGATCAGTTCGAAAATTGTGTTGCTAGCCTGACAACTTATAATGGGCTAGGATTTTCTGAAGCTAATTTAACTCTCGCAGGAAGGAACCATAATAAGGCCTTGCATGTCTCTATTGAGTGTAGGGGCACTGGCTTATCTCATGTGTTGGTGGACACAAGTTCCTCGTTGAATGTATTTCCGAAAGCTATTTTAGACAAACTTGGCTATGAAAGGGTTGTGCTAAAACCCAGTGACATTGTGGTGAGATATTTTGACGGTTCAAAGAGAATAGTGCATGGAGAGGTTGATCTTCCAATCAAAGTGGGTTTCCAGGTCTTCAACTCTACTTTATATATGATGGATATTTGTCCAGCCTATTCCTGCTTTCTTGGACGACCTTGATTCATGGGGCAGGCACTATTACTTCTACTTTACACCAAAAGTTGAAGTATCCCGTGAAAGGAAAAATCATTATAGTTTGTGGCGAAGAAGAATACATGGTGACCCCTTTGAACTCCTTCAAGTATGTTGAGATGGATGGTGAATTCCTTGATATTCCTTGCCAGAACTTTGAAGTTATTTCTCAGATAACCCCTGTTGCTAAAGTTGCTCCTACCATTCATAAGGTTAACAAGATTCCACTAAGAATGGATTCTCTGAAAGAAGATAAGTTTGTGGTAGAAGAAGATGGTGGCACTATTTAGGGTCAGCTTCCCGACATTCCTTACAAGTCCGACAAATTTGGTTTGGGTTTCACCTTAGAGGCTTAGAGGGCTATCTGTCGTGCTCTTGCTAATTCTAGGAGACTGCGATTCAGAATCAACAAAAATGGAGTTCACAAAAATCAAGTCAATGCTATAGAAGGCACTGATAGCAACTATGACATAGACAATTGGATTTTCCCTACTACCGACAGTGGGCTCAACAATTAGAAGGATGAAGACTTTATACCAATCTCTTTTAGTAAGGAGTGAATGATATTTTCTATTTTCTTGCTTTCAACTTTTTGGTTATATAATTTGAACAATAACTTTAACCCTTGTGCCTTACCCGAGGCACAACGGTCCATTTGTTAGGGTTGTCATTTTTCATCCACATATTTTCATTTAATAAATAATTGGACGATTGCATTCAAATTTTGCGCTCATTGCCTTTTAATTTATTGCTTTCAAAATAGTTGTGTGTTCTTACACACACCCACATAACAAATTGCAGATCCACATCTACCCTGGGTCCCATTGATAACAATTCTTCTATAGCCAATTATGACTTCGAAAATCTGATCTACCAAGCCGAGGACGAAGGTGAGGAAGATTGAAGTACCTGGAGAGCTTGCTAGACTGTTAGAGTAGGAAGAAAGACCCATACAACCACATGAAGAGCTAGTCGAGGTTGTAAACTTGGGTACTGAAGAGGAAAATAAAGAAATCAAGATAGGTTCCAACCTAGAGGACAATGTCAAAAAGAGATTAATCCAGATGTTACGTGCCTATGTTGAGATCTTTGCTTGGTCTTATGAAGACATGCTAAGGCTTGATATTGACATTGTGGTTCACCGTCTAATGATGAAGGAAGGTTGTCCTCCTATAAAGCAAAAGTTTCATCGTATGCATCCCAAGATGTCTGAAAAGATCAAAGTTGTGGTCATGAAGTAGTTCAATGCAGGTTTCTTAGATGTTATGTCCTATCCTCAGTGGGTTGCAAATGTGGTGTCGGTACCTAAAAAGGACAGTAAGGTGCATATGTGTATAGACTACAGGGATTTGAATAGGGAAATCCCCAAAGATGACTTTCCGCTTCCGCATATTAATGTTCTAGTTGACAACACCGTTCAACACAAAGTATTTTCCTTCATAGATGGTTTCTATGGTTATAATAAAATCAAGATGGCACCTGAAGACATGGATAAGACTACTTTTGTCACACATTGGGGCAGTTTCTATTACAAAGTTATGCCTTTTGGTTTGAAGAACGTCGATGCAACATATCAGCGTGCTATGGTAGCTCTGTTCCATGATATAATCCATTATGAGATAGAAGTTTAAATTGATGACATGTGTTGTAACCAAAAATATTCCCTCCAATTTTCAATATAAATGGTTCAAGACATATCCTCATGCTCATGAAGGTCTCAATTACTCAAGACTACTCAAAGATTGATCAAATAGACTCTCCTCCTAAGCAATTGACCTACAACTAGGGTTTTGCTTCTCTCAAAGGAAATTTAGTTTCTAATGTCTCAAATGGACTTCATGGTTTCCAATATGTCTCAAAGTACCCTCATGTCAAGTTTCAAGGCTTACATCGCAAGTTTGCTCAGTCAATTAGCCAGATGATTGAAAATCAATTGTATTGGACAAAAAGTCAACATTGACCAATTTACAGTCAAACTTCAAGATTTTTTGTCAACATCAACATTTTGAAGTCAAATTCATCATTTGATCAAAGGTTGATAATGATTCATTAAGAAAACTCAAGATTCATCAAAAGTCAAAAGTTACTAAATTAGGGTTTTCTTTAGGAAAAGTCAACTGAACTTTGACCAAGCATAACTTTCATATAATTCATCATAAAATCCTCAACTAAAGCCCATCTTGAAGGAAATTCAATTCTCTACAACTTTTTCTCTAAGCTCAAGGCCAAAAATGCTCCATTTGAGAGATATGAGCCAAAACATTATAGGTAATTTTGATAGTCAACAAAAAGACATTTTTTGTCAAAGAAATTTACAAAAAGATAAATACTTCAAATGAAAAGGTGACATACATGAAAGTTATAGGAGACATCTTGAGGTTTCCAAAAAGTCCCAAATCATCTTTATATGACAAAAATTGAGAAAGTTATGACTGGTGCAAATTGAGCAATTTTTAGAAAATGCATGAAGTTCAAATTGAGCAAACTTGGATTTTTGGGCTAATGGGCCTAAGTTTTCAGGTTCAAACGTGTTCATGACCTCATATTAGACCTATAAGTTATATCATATATTTTTGTGATTTTTATTTCTTTTATTTTGATTTATTCATTTAAATTCAAAATAAATTATATAAAATATAAAACTAATGGACTTAGGCGTGTAGGCTTTTGTTCTGATTAAATTGGAGGCCTAAAAAGCTCATAACCAGCTAGAAAAACCGTGTGAGGGTAATTGGTACAATATTGAGCCTAAAAGAGAAGTTTTTCATGCAAATTCAAAATCAAATATTATAACATGATTGCACAAGATTTTGTCCACTTTTCTTGACCTAATCCTTGGCCTATAAATGCATAACATATTCAGACCAAGGAAAACACGCAAGGCTGCCTCAGGAAGAACCCTAAAAAATCTCAAAATTTCAAGAAACTAGGGCAACTCAAAACCTTAATCTCCAGCTATCCTTAATAAATTCCAAGCATCAAATCATCTTCCTGAGGTTCCCCTGAGTTAATTCCATCCCTTACTGAAGCTTGAAGCACGCCAAAAATATCTCCCTCAATATCGTGGATTTGGTAAACTTCTTGAGTTTCAAATTTTTAATATACGCATTGTTGAATGATTTGATGCATACATATGTGTTCCCGATGATGTTTGGAACTGTTTTGATGCATTGTTTGCAAGCTTTGACACATGAATGAAGATATACCATTATTAGGGCATTTTGAAACATTTTCTTTGAAAATCACTCCACCGACATTTTCAGGTCAAACTAACACCACCATTGTATTCACAAGGGTCAAATTAGGGGGATAGGGACCCTGATATGATCTAACTCATGTGTTTTTGCAGGATAAGGGTTTTGATTCACCGGAGAAGATGGTCGGAGCTAGGGCTCTGGCGCTTCTATAATCCAACTGTTTTTATTATATAATGATTTATTTGTGTTTGAATAACAAAAAGCCAGTGTAGCGCAGATGGTTAGAGACGGAGAGATGTGACATGAGAGGCGTGGGTTCGATCCCTACGTTTTACAATCATTTTGTTTCTTTTTCAGGATAACACGCAGGTTTATAATATATTGATTAATTCTCATTCTTAATAACAAACAAGGTTGTGGCGCAGTGGTAGAAGGGAATGCTGGTGAAGGGAAGGGTGTGGGTTCAACTCCCACCCCATACACTTTGTTTTTATATTTTACTAACCCTAATTCTTATTCCATAACCTATTTTCTAATTAACCATTAACAAACCTTTTTTTTTCAAAACCCTAACAAAATTAGGGTTAGTTTTTTTAATTAGTAAATTATTTTTTGACATATTTTTATTAACTAGGTTAACTTGCCTTTTTTTCTTAATATTAAAATTAAATAGGAATAATTAGGTTTTTACTACTTATTAAACTTAAATTATTTTCTACAAAAACACCAAAAACATAACTTAGAACTTTGGGTCTTTAACATTTTTGTTAACATTCTTTTTCTTATTTATTTTTGCTATTTAATTTCATAGAAAAACTGTATAGGTCGCATTCCACGATGTAATAGCATAGATTTATTTTCTCGCATCTTTTCCTATTATGTAACTGCTCACAGGATGTAATAGCTTAGGATTTACATTCCACACATTATATTTTTAACTGTTAGTAATTAGGGTTTGTATGGCAAGACTAAAAACGACATAGAAAACCTAATTTTCAAGATAAAATAATTGAAACTAATACATTTTACACCTCTAGGGTAACCTCTCTTGTTGCCTTACGAATATTGGTTATGTCACTCAAAAGGGGGGATACTTTAGCAAAAGACCCTCGATTTAACAATATCATCATGGTTCCTTCAGAATAAAGATCATAATCCATCGATGACCCGTCGAGTTGCCTACAAAGTGATATAGTCCCTTTGATGACCCTACGAGAAAAATGATGATAGTCCCTTCGATACAATTGCTAAAGTATCCTTACATGTTGCCTTCGATGAACATACAATGACCCTACGCCCGTCCCTTCACATCCAATAGATATGATTACCTACCAACTAATGGTAGGGATAATATCATCTCCAAAGGAGAAGGAAAATAACAATAAAGACTTATTAGTGGGTAAGAACTCTTGAATGTTTGCTCACAAACAAAACATTTTTTCACATCACTTTCAAAACAAATATTTTCAAAAACAGTTTGTATACATTCTTGAGGACTGATATAAGAGTTATTACAAAGTTAGCCTTACATTGGCATTTCAAAATATTTTCAATTACACACACAAAGCAAGATTTTTCCAAATTGATCAAAAATTAAGAGCCTGTAGATAACTACGGATGAAAATGGTGCTAACACTTTCCCTTTCCATAACATACCCCCCGAAATCAAAATCTATTAAAGGTATTTCATGTTCTTTTCACCTTTCCTAAATATTGGATAAAAGAAAATTCAGTGGTGACTCTAGCTATTCTCACATTTGGATAAAACCAAAAAAGTCATTTCTCCCACTATATTGTACCATGATAGCCAGGTGTCAGACTAAAGAAGAACAACTCGACCACCTGCACAAGCTGTTTGAGAGATTGAAGAAGTACAAGTTGAGGTTGAATCCAAACAAGTGCACCTTTGGAGTAAGATTCGGTAAACTCCTAGGTTTTGTCGTCAGTAGTAAAGCTATTGAAGTTGATCCTGCCAAGGTTAAAGCCATTCAAGAAATACCAGCTCCCCATACTGAGAAGGAAGTCAAGGGTTTCTTGGGATAATTAAAATACATTTCCAGATTTATTTCCCATTTGAATGTTACTTGTGAGCCAATCTTCAAGTTACTAAAGAAATATCAAGTAGTGAAGTGGAATGACGATTGTCAAATATCCTTCGATAAAATCAAGGAGTACCTCCAGGAACCTCCAGTTCTGATGCCACCGGTTAAAGGAAGACCTCTAATCATGTACTTGACAGTATTAGAGAACTCAATGGGGTGTATATTGGGGAAACATGACGAGTCTGGTCAAAAAGAGCATGCAATATACTACCTTCGCAAAAAATTTACCGACTTTTAAACAAGATACTCACTACTCGAAAAAACTTGTTGAGCTTTGGCATGGACTGCACGCCGACTAAGACAGTATATGTTGACTCATACTACTTTTTTGATCTCTAAGATGGATCCAATAAAATACATATTCGAGAAACCCACTCTCTCCGGAAGAATAGCAAGATGGAAAATGGTCTTGATAGAAACGACATTCAGTACACTACTTAGAAGGCAATCAAAGGAAGTGTATTGGAAGATCATTTGGCTCATCAAGCTGTAGATGACTATCAATCTATGAATTTTGAGTTCCCAAATGAGAATATCATGCTAGTTACTGATTATGAAGAACTTGTACCATATGAAGGACCTGAACCGGGATCCCGATAGACTATGGTTTTTGATGGAGCTTCCAACATGCTTGGTAATGGAATTAGTGTTGTGATTGTCTCTTCTAAGGGTTTCCATACGCCTTTCACCGCCATATTATGTTTTGACAGTACTAACAATATGGCCGAGTATGAAGCATGCATCATGGGTATCAAAGCTGCCATCGATATGAGAATTTAATTCTTGAATGTATATAGGGACTCAGCCCCAGTGATCAGTCAGATAAAGGGAGAATGGGACATGAAACATCCAAATCTCATTCCTTATCGAGAGCATGTGTTGACATTAATTCTGTACTTCAAAAAAATCACTTTTGAACACATTCCATGAGAATTGAATCAATTGGCAGACGCACTAGCTACCATGTCATCTATGTTCAAAGTCAGATGGTATAATGAAGCTCCTCAAATTACTATTGAGAGACTAGACGAACCGACGCATTACTACAAAGTTAATATTGATGGAGTAGAAGAAAAGCCTTGGTATCACGAAGTAAAAAGATACCTCAAAACTCAAGAATATCTTGAAGGGGCATCTATCAATGATAAGAAATTTCTAAGGAGGTTCTCTACCAAGTTCTTTCTGAGTAACGAAATCTTGTACAAGCACAACCACGATTCCACCTTGCTTCATTGTGTAGACAAGAAGGAAGCTGGGAAAATTATGGAAGATATGCATGAAGGTCTCTTTGGTACTTACTCCAGTGGACATACAATGGCTAAGAAGATTCTGAGAGCAGGTTATTATTGGTCTACCATGGAAACCAATTGTCATCATCATTCTAGAACTTGCCACAAATGCCAGATTTATGCTAATAAAGTATATGTTCCTCCAGTTCCTGTGAATGTCTTGACTTCTCCCTGGCGGTTTTCAATGCGGGCCATTGATATGATTGGAGAGATTAAGCCTACTGCTTCCAATGGGCATCATTTCATCCTTGTCGCTATTGATTACTGAAGGATAGAAAAACACAAGGAGGGGGGATAGAATTGGTGTTTTAAAAACTTAAACAAAATGTCACTTTGATTTTATCCTGGTTCGTTTGAACTCAAACTACTCCAGTCCATCTGTCAAGGTGATTTCGCTTCTCTCAACAAGGTCTTAATCCACTAATAAAATCTTTGATTAAAAACCACAAAGACTACTTTCAATGTCTTCTTGAGACTAAACCACGACTTGGTTTGTCAAGGAATTTAAACAAATTAAAACAGAGACAATCATACAAAGATTGCTTGTAAAAAGTTGTATCACAACAGTGGTGTTTACATAAGATTACAATACAATGAACAGTACAAAAGTTAGAGAGCTTTTTGAGTGTTACAGTTGTTTTTGTGTGAAGAAGAGAAACCTTTAAGATTATGAGAGACTCCATTATATAGGTGCATCGATATAGATCAGTTGGAGACATTAAAGTTTATTTTTGGAATGTTGATAATTGAAAGTAAATGCTATTTCCAAAAATACAGATGTTGTCTTGATTTTTCCGTTACTCCTTTGATTGTAATAATTGAATTGTAACGCATCAGAGTTTCCTTGATTGCTACCGTTGATATATCAGAACAAGATTAATCAGAGTTTTGGCATGCAGCTTGGTTCTTCAGAAGATAGTATTAGAGCTTCATACTGAGCGAGAAATTGGTCTAACCTTGCTATGTTTGGTCCTTGGTTCTTTAATGAGATCTTATTAAGAGATACTTTTCCAACTTGCACTCTCTTTATTCAGAACTTATCTGCAGTTCAAATGAGACAATTAGAGAGCATAATTGTTCTTTATAAATATTATTTATTTGTTATCATCAAAACTATTGAAGTAAGATGTAGAACCAAACAATGTTCTAACAATCTCTCCCTTTTTGATGATGACAAAAACTTATACTTTGAAGAACATAAAACATAAGAGTCTCCCCGTGAGTTGAATACTCAGATAAATTTAAACCATTGGTACTTCCCTGAAGATGTTAGTCCAAAGCATTTTATGGAAGTTCTGATAAGTCCTTAGCTTTTTACTGTTGCTTGATCAAAAGAGAGTAACATAGAAGTTGTATTTATCAAAAATTTTGAGATTTAGTCTCTGTAACTGTGATATCCAAAATATCTTACGTTCTCCCCCTTTTTTGTCAATAATAAAAAAGAAATAAAAACATGTAAATAATAAATGCAAGTTTATTAAAAAGTGGATTGAGATAAACAAAATGAAATGGATAATCAGAAGATTGAAAAAAAATAGGAACACATTTTCAGAAGTAAGGTTGAGGAGGTGGAAGTTGTGTGAACAAGGCTTCCAAAAGACTCTTGATCTGATTGTTCGATTCCTATTGTTTCCCAAGAATTCCCTTAATTTCCTTACTAGTCTCACCCTACTTGTCTAACCTTTCCTTAAACACAACATTTTCTTTCTTCAGCTCCTCAAGAGTTTTCAGCACACGAGAAAATGATGTTGTTTCATCAGAAGTGACCATAATTTCAGAACATACTGCAACAAATTGTGTTGTAGGAGATTCTTCGACTTCCTTGCCTTTGTCTCGAAACATTACCAGAGGAAGAGGATCAAGAGACCGTTCATTATACTCTGAGGTCTGATGAGCTTCCCAAGGGGTGTTATCCAACAAAAGGAGGGGTTTCTTTACCCAGTGTCGCAAAACATGTTCTTTGAAAATTTAAAGGCGATCATAGAAGTTTTGTTGAGTGATTTCATAGCTAAGCTCCTTTAGCTTCAGAGATTCGGAGTTGAACCATTTTATGAACTGGTTCCAATGAGAATCAGAAGCAGCTGGATTGAGATTCTTTATGCAAGCTAGCTTTAGAGAGTTAACCCATTCTGTATTTTTGTTTCAAAAATCAGCAAGGATTTACCAACATCTGCTTTGGAGATTTTTGGTTTTGGTTTGGGAACGAAAATTTTCTGAGAGCTTGTGACAAGATTGTCCCAAGCTTTTAAATAAATGATTGTTATAAGGGGATCTTCTGGGTAGTTATTTCGAGAGGGAGAGTCAGAAAGGATTATGGGTAAATTTGGTGAAGTTGAATGATAAGGAGATGGAAGATCTGGAATGGAGAAGGTCTGTTAAGAAGTTATGGGAATTATTGGTGGTTGAGAGGCCATGAGAGGGCAAGTGATGCATGGGATGGATGTCGTGGTATCAGAATCAAATTTAGGATTTTCGGTTTGGGGAGCTTAAAACAACGGATCACATCGATCAATATTAGAGAGAACTTGTGCAAGTTCAGGCTGATATTGATCAAAATGGGTAGAAGGTGGATTGTTCAGAGGATTATTTAGAGGTAACGAAGTGTCAAAGTCTAGGTCAAAGTTATCAAAGGTTTTAGGAAATGGATATTTGGTGGGCTTTAGAGATGAAGGGTTTTCAGATGTTTATAAAAATATTGATTCAATAACAAAAACAAAAGATGAATTACCTTTCTTTTTGGCAGCTTTAGGAGTCTTCTGAGAAATTCCTTCTCCAGCTACTTTCCTCATTCTTGATTTTCTGGGAGAAACTTCCAAATGTTGTTACCTTAGATCAAGAATGTTCACATATGAAATTGTACCATCACTCTTGCATGCTTCCAGATACATGAGAACAATTTCTGGAGAAGAATCTTCTTGAGTAAAGAGAGGAAAATCCTTCAGAGGCACTCTTCGGGTGGTGATGACTTCCTTGGTGGTGATTGTTGGGTCCTTCTTAGTAGTTTCAATAATCTTCATCTTCTTTAGATTCTTTTAGTTGAGAGGTTTACCAGCACAGACTTCCAGAGTTCTAGCTTGTTAAGCCTCAGTAAGATGTTCTATCGGTCTGTTTTTTGTTAGAATATCTTAAATGAGTCTTCCCAGAGGGATCCAATATCTCTTTGTTCTTTCTTCTTCTCTTGTTTCTTTTACACTGGTCTTCATATGATTGAACAGAAGATGTGGAAGAAGAACTTTTGCTTTGGTGGCGATGAAGTACAAAAGGTATTGTTGATGAATGTTGATGTAGTCTGGAGAACTGGTAGGCTTCCCGTGATTGATGCATCCCAAAATTATTTTGGACAAAATTCTGAGGTAATCCTTCTGATGTTTGATTTTTTTCGATGGTTGACCAGAAGTAAAGATTTCTTTTGAGGCTTTTGTTAGGTCATAACTTTTGTCAGCCATGTCACTGCATTGAATATCGTCGTTGTCGTGACCTATGAGTTTCCCTATGAGATCTTTAGTGATGATGATCTTCTTTCCCATAACGTAAGATGTTACCTGATTATTTGAAGTTGTGGCATGGATCCTGAATTCTTTAACAAGTTTTGGAAAAACTGGACCTATGAGGAGATCAAAATACTTAGTCCATCCTTAGAACTCAACGTCAGGGATTAATTCATACCCATTTTCCTTCATGCTTATGAAATCATCAATAAGCTCACACAAAACTTCCAGAGAATCGATGGGTGTGAGAAGAGTTCTTGAGGGTTTGATGTACCTTTCTTCATTTGAGGAGGAAGAACCAGGAATGTTTTGAGAACCTTGAGAAATTTGTTGAGAGGAAGCCATTTGTTTACACAGACTCTTTTAGGTTTTTTTTTTTAAAGATGAACAGTTTGAAGAGAAAAAAAATGAGTGAGAGTGGGAGTGTGATAGTGATTGTGAATGAATGAAGTATATATATAGCCAACGGAAATAAAATAGTAGTTTTAGTTAAAAAGAAAAGGATTTAAACAAAATGATTACGTGCATTTAATGGTCCTGAAATGAGGGATATCATGAAGATATGGAACAATTACCGATTTGACTTGAGCCTCAATGCATCACTCAACCGTTTCAGTCCTTTCAGAATTTGAATATATGTTCATCCTTAGAGGAAGACCTTGCGTTTAGAGTTTGACAAATGTTGATATAGTGAACTGCATGCTTTTATCTTAGAAATGAACCGATTATGGAGAACATTCAGATCTTCTGGATAGATCCTGATACAACTTTTCTTCTCACTTTTGAAGAACTATTGATCAGATTTTCACATAAAGAAAATTAAAGCATAAAGTTATGAGGGTTAAAGTATACAGAAATAACATTATCATTTTGGGCATAATTTCATACCGAGATGTTTCAGAATGAAATTAAATCTATCTTCAGATAGGGGTTTAGTGAAGACATCAACCCATTGATGGTCTGTGTCTATAAATTTTAAAGAGAGAATTCCCTTCCGAATATATTCCCTAATAAAATGATGTTTAATTTCTATATGTTTAGCCCTAGAATGTAAAATAGGATTTTTTGAAAGAAAAATAGTAGAAGTATTGTCACAGAGGATATGAATGTTACTATCATATATGTTGAAGTCTTCAAGCTGACTCTTCATCCAGAGCATCTGTGTGCTGCATCCAGCTGCTGCTATATATTCAGATTCACCAGTTGGCAGTGCACTGGTGGATTGTCTTTTGCTGGCCCACGAGATTAAATTGTCTCCCAGAAATCGACAGCTTCCAGAAGTACTTTTTCTTTCTATTCTGTCTCCGGCAAAGTCGGAATCACAGTACCCTACTAATTTGTTTTCTTTGGATTTTCTATATCAAAGACCAAGATTAGTAGTATCTTTCAGATACTTGAAAATTCGCTTAACTACTGTTAAGTGAGATTCTCTAGGATTTGATTGAAATCTAGCACACAGACAAATTCTATATAGAATATCAGGTCTCAAAGTTGTTAAATATAAGAGAGAGCCAATCATACATCTGTAGAGCTTCTATTCTACCTTCTTACTTACCTCTTCGCTTTCCATAATGCATGTAGGATGCATATGATTTTTGGATGGCTTACATTCTGACAAGTCAAATTTCTTCAGAAGTTCTTTGACATTCCTGCTTTGATGAGTGTAAGTTCCTTCTGGAGTTTGATTGATTTGGATAATCATAAAGAACTTGAGTTTTCCCATCAAGCTCATTTCAAACTCTTCTTGCATAGACTTAGCAAATTCTTTTCCCAAATAGGCTTTAGTAGATCCAAAAATTATATCATATACGTAAATTTGACAAACCAGAATGTCATTTTTAAACAGTTTACAGAATAAGGTTGTGTCCACCTTCACTCTAGTAAAATTATTTTCTAGCAGAAAATTACTTAATCTTTCATACCAAGCTCTGGGAGCTTGTTTCAGACCATATAATGATTTCTTAAGTTTATAAACATATTCTGGATGTTTTGTATTTTCAAATCCAGGGGGTTGATGCACATAAACTTCTTTATCAATGTAACCATTTAAAAAGGCACTTTTAACGTTCATCTGATAAAGAGTGATGTCATTATTTACAGAAAAGATAATAAATGTCAGATTGATTCTAACCTGACGGCTGAAGCAAAGGTTTCTCCCTTCTTGCTGACTATAACCTTGTTCATTTAGCTTATTTCTGAAGACCCATTTGGTTCCAATAATGTTAAAGCCTTTTGGTTTAGGAAGTATATCCCACACATCCTTTCTGGTAAATTAATTTAGTTCTTCCTGCATTGTCCAGAAGAGCTTCGTTGATGGAAGGTTGTTCGATCAGAGACACTAATCTTATGAACGATTCTTCAAAATTTCTGAATGAGGATCTTGTTCTAATTGGATCATCCTTCTTTCCTTGAATCGTGTTTTCTGGATGTGCTAAGTTGCTTTTGGATAGTCTTTTCTGGGTGAGATCTTTAGAAATTGTTATAATATTTGTGACATCCTCTTCTGTATTTGGCTGTGATTCTTTATTAAGAACTTCTGACAGTTTGAATTCAGTACCTGTAAATTAAACTTCTATATCTACAAAAGATTTACCCTTCTTTGGCTTTTGAGGGCCAAGCTTATCATCAAATCTGACACTAATAGATTCTTCTATAATTCGCATTTCTATGTTATATAGTATATAAACTTTTAAGCGTTCAGAGTATCCTAACATGATACACTTTTGTGCTTTAGAATCAAACTTGTTCAAATGTTCTTTAGTGTTTAGTATAAAATAAGTACATCCAAAAGGATGGAAATAAGATATGTTTGGCTTTCTGTTCTTCCATAGTTCATATGGAGTCTTATCCAGAATAGGTCTTATAGAGATTCTATTCTGAATATAGCACACTAAGTTAATTTCTTCTGCTCAGAAGTTTTTAGAAATGTTAGTCTCATTGATCATGGTTCTGGCCATTTCTTGTAAAGTTCCATTCTTTCGTTCTACAACTCCATTTTGTTGAGGAGTTCTAGGACAATAGAAATCATGAGAGATGCCATTATCATTAAAAAAGTTTTCAAATCTTTTGTTTTCTAATTCCCCATCATGATCACTTCTGACTTTAACAATTCTAAAATCTTTTTCATTTTGAACTTGGTTACAGAAGGTAATAAACACAGAGTGTGACTCGTCCTTGTGTCTTAATAAATTTACCCATGTCCATCTGCTATAGTCATCTATGGTCACTAATCCAAACTTATTTCCACTAATGGGTGCAGTTTTCACTGGTGCAAACAAATCTATATGCAGAAGTTCTAATGGTCTATAGGTAGAAACAACATTTTTTAATTTGAAAGAAGGTTTTGCAAACTTGCCTTTTTGACATGCTTCACAAAGAGCATCTGAGTTGAAATTCAGTTTAGGAAGTCCTCTGACTAGATTGAGTTTGTTAACCTGAGATATTCTTCTCATACTAACATGCCCCAATATTTTGTGCCAGATCCATTGCTCGTCGTTAACAGACATTAAGCATTTTATATTCTGACTTTTTAGTTCAGAAAGTTTTATTTTGTAAATGTTTTTCTTTCTGTTTCCATTAAAAAGGATAGATCCATATTTCTGAATAACTACATTATAAGACTTTTAATTAAAGATTATACCATAACCGTTATCACTTAATTGACTTATGGATAACAGGTTATGCATTAATCCATCTACTAACAGAATATTAGTTATAGAAGGAAGTGTACTGTTACCAATAATTCCAGAGCCAATGATATCTCCTTTCTGATTGCCTCCAAACCCTACATAGCCTCCATATTTAAACTCCAGACTTTGGAACATATTCCTTCTTCCCGTCATGTGTTGAGAGCATCCAGAGTCTAGGTACCAAGATTGGTGTTTCAACTTTGTTGTTAAAGACATCTGCAACATAGACAATTTTATCCTTAGGTACCCATATCTTTTTAGGTCCTTGTTTGTTAGAGTTACCAATATTCTGTTTGAATTTTGGTTTAGCTGAAAAAGCATTACTAGTATACTTTATGTCGTGTGTATGTCCATATGTAAAGTGAGAATAAATAGGTGTGTGTTTTATGACTATATCATTAACTTTATTTGTTTGAGTTTCTTTTCCCTTTGTTTCACATATCTTATACATTTTCCACCATTTCTACTAAATTCATAGATCATTGAAGCCATCTTGCTCCTATCTATGTTTTTAGCTAGAAATTTTTTTAAGTTGTAATCATATTTTTTAGCCATTTTTAACTTATTTTTGAAGACATTGTTTTCATTTTCAAGTTTAGAAATGGTTTCTTTTAGCTTAGAGTTTTCTATTTCTAATTTCTTAGTAACTTCAGAGTCAGATACTAGATCCCTTTTTAGGTTCTTGTTTTTTACTCGAAGTTGCTGATATCTTTCAAGAATTTCTGACAAGCTTTCTTCTAATTGACATCTAAAGAAATTGGAGAGTACCTCTTCTACCTCTGCCTCTAACTCTGATTCATATGATCCAGTATCATATGATATGTTGGCCATTAGGGCTATATTGGCTCGTTCATCTTCTGATTTTGTTTTAGCCTCATAAGATTTTGAATCATCCCACGTTTCCATAAGAAATTTCTTCTTTTCTCTGGAGAATTTCGTTTTAGGCATTTCTTTTTGTAGATTTGGGCAGTCGCTTTTATAGTGACATGATCTGTTGCATTCATAGCATACAATGTATTTGTTGCTAGAATTTTTGTATCCAGGAGATGATTTAGAGTGATTTCCTATTCTTCTGGGATTTCTAAACTTCTTTTGTCTTCCATAGCTGATTGACTCTTCTGGAGAGAAAAGATAGTTCGTCTTCTTCTGACGAGGATCCACCAGAGTTTTCTTCTTTTGTCTGAAAAGCTTTAGATTCATATTTTTTATGATATAAGAGCGAGAGACTTACCTTGCTTCTAGGGCTCATCTTCTTCTAGTTCTATTTCATGACTTCTCAAGGAGCTGATAAGTTCTTCAAGAGATATTTTATTCAGATCTTTGGCTAGTTTTAAGGCCATGACCATGGGTCTCCATTTCTTAGGTAAACTTCTGATGATTTTCTTAACATGATCTGTTGTTGAGTACCATTTTTCCAAAAATTTCATCCCATCAACTATAATTTGAAACATTGAGAACATTATTTCAAATGTTTCATCTCCTTCCATTTTGAAGGCCTCATACTTCTGAATGAGTGCAAGGGCTTTGGTTTCTTTGACTTGCGTGTCGCCTTCATGCGTTGTTCTTAAAGAGTCGAATATGTTTTTAGCTGATTCTTTGTTTGTGATCTTCTCATACTCTGTATACGAGATAAAACTCAAAAGTATTATTTTGGGTTTACGATGATTTTCGAATTCTTTCTATCGTTAATCTGTCATTCTCTTTCTGTCGATCTTCTGACCATTTTCTCCAACCGGATGAACATATCCATCAGTTACTATGTCCTAGAGATCAGTGTCATGATCCATAAAGAAGCTTTTGATTCTGTCTTTCTAGTAGTCGAAGTTCTCACCATCAAATATTAGAGGTTTGCCACTGATTTGTCTTTTTCAACATGATTATCATTGGTGATGATCTGATTGGGTCCCACCATAGTGTTTTTCTTGGTAGGATCTTTTTCTGACACGATTAAGTATTTGCACCCAGAACCAGACCTTCTGATGCCAATTGAAGGATAGAAAAACACAAGGAAGGGGTGTTTGAATCGGTGTTTTAAAAACTTTAAAAAAATGACACTTTGATTTAATCCTGGTTCCTTTGAACTCAAACTACTCTAGTCCACCCGTCAAGGTAATTTCACCTCTCTCAACGAGGTCTTAATCCACTTATCAAATCTTTGATTACAAACCACAAAGATTATTGTCAATGTCTTCTTGAGACTAAAAAACAACTTGGTTTCTCAAGAAATTCAAACAAATTGAAACAGAGACCGTGTTACAAAGATTGCTTCTAAAAAGCTGTATCACAATTGTGATGTTTACACAAGATTACAATACAATAAAAAGTATAAAAGTTAGAGAGCTTTTTGAGTGTTACAACTATTTTTGCATGAAGAAGAGCAACCTTTAAGATTATGAGAGACTCCTTTATATAGGTGCAGTGATAAAGATCCGTTGGACACATCAGAGTTTATTTTTGGAATGTTGATAAGTAAAAGTAAATGCTATTTCAAAAAATACAGATCTTGTCTTGATTTTTCTGTTACTCCTTTTATTGTAATAATTGAATTGTAATGCATCAGAGTTTCCTTGATTTCTACCATTGATATATCAGAACAAGCTTAATCATATTTTTGGCATGTAGCTTGGTGCTTCAGAAGATAGTATTAGAGCTTCTTACTGAGCGTGAAATTGGTCTAAGCTTGTTATGTTCTGTCCTTGGTTCTTTCATGAGCTCTTCTTAAGAGATACTTTGCCAACTTGTACTCTCTTTATTCATAACTTCTCTGTAGTTCAAATGAGACAATTAGAGAGCATAATTGTACTTTATAAATATTATTTATTTGTTATCATCAAAATTATTTAAGTAAGATGTAGAACCAAACTATGTTCTAATAATTACTTCACGAAGTGGGTAGAGGAAACCTTGTTTGCTTTCGTTACCAATAATGTTATGGCTCGATTCATTAAGTATAACCTTATATTTCGACATGGCATCCCTAAAAGGATCATCACAGACAATGTTACCAATCTTAACAATACTATGATCACGGAACTCTGCATGCAGTTCTAGATTAAGCATCACAATTCTTATCCGTACCGACCAAAGATGAATGGCACAGTGGAAGCTACCAACAAGAATATCAAGAAGATCTTGTAGAATATGACGGTTTCATACAAAGATTGTCATGAGATATTACCATTTTCTCTGCATGGTTATTGCACTTCAGTACGCACATCAACTGGGGCATCCCTGCTCTCTCTAGTCTATGACATGGATGTTGTCTCACCAGTTGAAGTATAAATTCCTTCCCTAAGGATTATCAAAGACAGGTTTAGATGAAGACGAATGGATTCATACTCGACTTGACCAAATGAATTTGATTGATGAAAAAAGGCTTGCGGTTGTTTGTCATGGTCAGATGTATCAGAAACACATGATCAAGGCCTTTAATAAGAAATTCAAATATCAGGTGTAAAGGGCTGGTGATTTGGTAATAAAGCATATCATCCTACCACAAGGTGATCCCAGGGGAAAATGGACTCCCACATACGAAGGGAATTTGTGATCAAAAAGATATTTTCTGGTAGTGCTATGAACTTACCACCATGGACGGTGAAGATTTTCCACACCCTGTGAACGCAGACATAGTCAAAAAATACTACCCATAAAAAAGACCCACTAGGTTAACAGGCCTAGGAAAAAATAATGGCATCCCAGTGAACCAAAAGGGTTTGGGAAAAAATAAGGGATCTATATATAAAAATTGTAAATCCAGCAAGTCGAAAACCTGAAAAGGCGGCTTGGGCAAAAAAGGATATCCCGGTGGAATGAAAACCTAAAAGATGGTCCAGGCAAAAGTTAGGGATTAAAGCGTATGACTATACATCCAACTTAATTACTAGCGTCAAGTTCAAACAGTACATATAAATTCAATCATCTTCTTCTAACAGCAAGTGATGAGATACTCGAAAACATAGTGGCAATAACAAAGTTGAAACTCGATAGGATTGTTTCCACATAGCTGTTTTTCTTTGTTTCTCAATTTGTACCCCTTTTTCAATTTTTTCGACGATTTTCTCTTACTAGGATTTCCGTCTTCTGGAATAAAGCTCCATGCTGTAGCGGTAGAAATGTTTAAGACTGAGTCATTAGATTGACTAGACTTATACAGATCAAAATAAAATCGCCACCGCACTTTATTGTTTCCAAAGGAATGGGAAAAGAGCGAGTAACACAAAAAGAGTGGGAAATATTCAAGGTAAGGGGGTTGGTTATGCAAAGGGAAGGTATTAGCACCCTAAACATCTACGGTACTCCGCAAGAACCTCTTTATAAAATCTGTATATTTTGGCTATAAAATGTTGTATAATAAATGGATGGTGGATGTGAGAAAAGAAATATATTTTTATGGTTTTTTGCTTCCTCTGCAGTTGTGAATCTTTAGTGCCTACGTACCACCTTTCGTGCAATAGGGGATCAGGGTACACGTAGTTTCTCTTTTAAAAATTTTAACACACAAATGTGTTGGTTAATTTTATGAGATAAAACATCATCGTCATTGTCCGTGTGAAAAACATACCTACTACCCACAATCATGAGAAAGGAGAATTTGCATCATCTCAAAGTGGAGGATATGGCTTGGATTTTAAAATCAACAATGCCTCACTCAACACCCAAGTGGAAAATATCTCTCTTCACTATATATTGTAGAAGTATAGTTGTTTGCATCACTACAAGGATTAACAAGAGTTCAATCTTTTTTTTGAGAAAAGTTTAAAGATAAAAGCCAAAGTGGCAAAATGCTTTGAAATGATATTGATTGACTTTTAGCCTTCTCACAAAAAAATGACCAAGTATTATTAAGTTTATTGAAATTTATTTATGAAAAAGTTTTGAAAATGCATGGACCTAAGTCCAAGTTTATTATAAAAGTGGTTCAAGGTTTTTAAAAAAAAAGAAGAGTTTTCAAAAAGAGAGAGAAGATTTTTGAAATTAAAGAAGATGGAAGGAGAAGAAGGGACTATCCTAAAGAATAAGGTAAAAGCTAGGGATAAGAATCATCTAACCAACAAGAAGCCAATACTTGACACTATGAGCCAAGATAGAATTTCCATTCTTTGGATTAAAACCAAACAAGCAATGATACTAGACCTCTTGAAAGAACAAAACTTCAAGTGTATTAAGTCTTCACAAAAATTGGGCAGAGTAATGACTGTATATGGGTGAATTCCAGATTACAAACAAAGAGTGTAATCACAATAACCTGCACACAAAACAAACAACCCAATGCCTTGAGGTAAACCTGAAGAGCTCCAGACAAAATAATCAGATAAAGTCACAAGGTCTCCAATTATAGGCCAAGGTTCCTAATCCTAAGCCCAAGAAGTCTAATGCTCCATATTGCCAAGGATATTAACCAAATAGTCCAAGGATCATTAAATATTTTTAGGGTTTATATTGATTATTAGGTGTTTTGAAAAAGAAAAGTAAATCTCAAGTGAGAAAAGATGAAAATGGCATGAAATGTAAATGCTAAAATTAAATAGTGCATAAAAATAAAAGGGGCATATAATAAAATAAAGGATAAAGTCAATTATTAGTGATTAGTGGTTAGTTGGATGATCATCTTGAAACTTGCATTTGGAAGTCATTAGAGGATTGGTAGAACCAAAGCCTCCACACAAAAAAGTTGCATTTTCTTTTTGTCAAGTATATCATCCATTTGGAATCCTCATAAGTATTATTTAATGATCAACGATGTTTAAGTGATCCGCATTGACCAAAAGTGTTGAAGATCCATTAGAGGATTAGTAGAACAAAAGCCTCCATACAATGAATCTCAAGGTTATTGGATCAAAGAGACCAAATTAACTTACTTGGGCTTGAAAAAATAAGTTTGGGCGACGGATGATCATTTATTTGAATCGGGACAAAATTTAGCGTTATGTTAAGCAATCATAAATGGACTTATAGAAGTCACACCTATTTTGAGGCCAGTCAATAGCAATCTATGCACCATTTGTTTTAAGATATGATATAAAGATGATGCTCCAATAACACTTAGTGCAATAAGAAAGGGATGAGATGAAGAGGGGTGGGTGAGAATACACAAACCACTTTTGAATTAAATTCAACCAAACTATTATTAAAATCATTCATCCATTTTTATGGAGTTAGACTCAATACTATGGATCCAATGATGTTAATAAAGTTCATGATAAAAAATTTAACCCAAGATCAACCAGAAATTAGTCACAAAATAATATTACATTTAATATATACAAAAAAGGTTTTAAAAAAATGTTTTAAAATAAAAATAAAAGAGATAAATGTCAACTATGTTAAAATTGATCAAGAAATAAAAAGTAAGTCCATAGAAAAATCAGAAAAGGGTTCAAATGATTTTATAAATTATTTGGTAGTTTTTTAAAGTCAGAAACTATTTTTAAAATTAAAAGAAATGAGTAAAATAAACTATAAATGATAAAAAAATACAAAAGTCAGAAATAAAAAATAAGCGAGGTCAGCAATATTTGTCACAATATCAGTGGATCATTCCATAATTTTTTCATAATTAAAAAATGCATAAAAATATTTTTAAACAATTAAAACAATTCAAATAAAGTGAAAATTTACAAAAAATACCAAAACACAAAATTAAATTGTGAAAAAATAAAAAACTGAAAGAGAATAATCAAAAATATTTTTCATATTTTTTGGACTTAAAATGAATTTACTATGATTTTTTGAAGTTTAAAAGAATTAAATATAAAAATCAGAAAAGAAAATAAAAGTAAAAAATATGTGGACCATTGGATGAGAGTCAAAACGCATTAGTAATCAAATCCAAGAGATTTGGCGCGGTGTGCATATCATGGTTATTAGTGAATAAAGCACTTAATCAAATGTAAATCAGAAATTCAAAAAATCCAAATGGAGTTGTTTCATTGGTTGAAGGAAGGAACATTGGTCATCTTCAACCTCCAGCCAATCGCAAAACCAGATTGCTCAATCTGTAAAATTAGAGCACGAGACCTATGCCATTTGTTTTGTCTCTTCAAGACAAAGACAACCACACCCTCGCAACAAATTTATATAAATTGTAGCTCAAGCAATTTGGAAGGAAAGTTTTGAAAAGGGATTTGAAATTTCATGGTCAAAATGTGTTTCCAGTAAAGAGCAAGTGTTGTGAATAGAACCAGGGCAATGGGAGCATCACAATGATATCAAAGTTTTGAACAATTGATGGAATCTACCTATTGAAGTTGAGTTGCAAAGCTCTGAAACTGGACTTCTATGGAGCAATGTAGGGCATGATTCTTGAATGTAATTGTATGGTTAGCTTCAGGGAATATCAAGGAAGGTGAACTGATGGAAAACTTGGATTGAAAAAGGCTTAAGGATGGATTTCGAAGTTGCTGAATTTTGAGTTATGGAACAAGTTTGGCAGGGTGATTCTGGATATCCAAGCTTGAGGAAATGAATGGGGAATTACCCTCTATTTATAGGGAATCAAATGGAATGTCCAAGCGTGTGAAATGATTAAGTTTGGAGGGAAATCCTGTGATGTTGCAAACAAGAAAAGTGTGACTTCTAATTTGATCAAAACTCATCCAAAATGCGTGTTTTGCTATGCTAAACACTTCTGGAAGTTCACTAAACATGTTCAGAAGAAAAAACGCACAGAAATAAAGTGTTTAGAAGCCAAATCAAGGATTTCAAACTTCTGACTTGGTGAAAAATTCAGTTTCAAATTGCCAACTTCTGACCAATGGCATTCTCAGCTCAAGGGGTCTTAGGGCATGATTCTTTATGCTTTAGAAAGATGAGGTTACAAGATTTGCAATGGGAAAAGAATGGAGACAAATGGATGCTTGAGATTAAAGTTATAACGAGTCAAAGTTGGAAAAAAATGTTGACTTTCCATACTTAGAAATATTTCAAATTTTCCTTCAAAAATGACTTATAATGTCTTGCATCCAAACATAGCCTTCCACTTGGAATTTGCTATTGACCAAAAAAGATGGAATGAAGCAGATCTCTTGAATGACATTTTGTAACTTGAACCATTTAAAATATCCAAAAATTGAGAGAGTTATGAATTGTTGAAGTTGGTAAAATTTCATAAAATGACCTATAATCTTTAGTATTCTTAAGGAAACTTCTATCCATTTTCTCACTTTTCACATAAAAGAAGGCATAAAGTTCACATCCTCAAGATCATTATGGAAGAATAATGGGATCAAGGTGATAATAATTGACCAGGGTATGATCATTTGAAGTCACACATGGAAAATTGGGGATTCATCTGGGGGACTTGTAATCTTTCTTCTTCATCAAGTTTCTTCCATATGGAAACTCCTTGGAACTTTTGAAGTGATATGTTGATAACCCTTTGAAGAGGAGGATGTCTTTGGAATCACTTAAAAATACCAAAAGATGAGTAATATATACTCCTTTGAAGTTCAAAACCCTAGCTCCTAGATCAAGAAACATGCCTTGAGGAACTTTGACAATTTTGAACAAACTTCTTGTACCAACACAAATGCTTTGTAAATGTAAGTTGTTGAGGATGATAATGAGAACTCATATCAACCACAACCACTTCCATATATTAAGAATTAAGAGTAATGTGAATTTGTGACCAATGGGAACAAAGTCTTGTCCAAGCATGACAACTTCTCCAATCAATCCCTTGTGCTTTTGAACCAAATTTGATAACCTTGAAATGTGGTGAACCAAAATAACCTTGCCATGCCATTTCTTCCATAACAAATCCAATGGTGAGGTTTGAACTTCTCAAGCTTTATTGACTAGGGCATGGAAATAAACTCATGAACCCATGGAGCAACTTGCTGAATCTTATTGCCTTTACCTACATGAGTAACAAACAAGAGAAACCAACATTGCATTTTATTAATTAAAAGTAAAAATCAAGACAAAATATTCATGACCACAAAAGAAAACAAGTCAAGGTGCTTGGTAATTCCTCAAAGAGCAAAGCTAAAGGTAGGGAGGAGGACCAAAAGCCTTAATGTGATCTTATTGTGAATGAATCATCATGGTATGATGAAGGGATCTTAGGGGAAACAATTAGGGTACAACAGCTGCCCTTATTTAAGTTTCTTCTATCTGAAGATACGAAGGTTAAAAATCTTCGTGTCAACGCAATCTAAGATACTTAAATATATTTAAAAAAACCTTATTTTTGGCCCTAAGATGCCATGCAATGCTTATGAATATGAGTGCACATGGACAACTCCAAAGGGACGCAAAACACCATTGGGGATGTAACAAAAATAAAAGAAACAAGAGAGTAACCCAACCAGGAAAATAAATCACTGTGGGATCGAAAGGATCTGAATCAGAGAGGATGGTAAAATGGTCAATGGATACACCATCTCCTACTAGAGGTAAAGCTACCAACATTCACTGAAGGTAGAGAGAAAAGAAATAACAACACCGATGTTCACTGACGGTGAGCTACCAACATTCACTGAAGGTAGAGGGAAAAGTAATATCATAGCATTGTTGTTCACTAACGATGAAATACCAATGTTCATTGAGGGTAGCAAAAAGATAAAAATCACCAACTTTCACTGATGGTGATCTACCAACTTTCACTGAAGGTAGAGAGAGAATATATCATAGCATCATCGTTCACTGACGATGAACTACCAACGTTCACTTAGGGTAGCAAAAAGATAACAATCACCAACTTTCACTGATGGTGATTGTTGTACCCCAAAATTTTCCCTCCCATATTTTTCAAGATTTGCCAAGATCATGGTTCAAAATCTCTCAGGGGTTGCACAGTCCAATTGCCTCCTAACACAGTCAAAATTAGGGTTTTGGTTCTGGCAAAGAAATTGAGGTTTCCAAGGGTCCAATCAAGTCCCAAATTCCTATATACATTGTCAAGCATCCATATGTCAAGTTTCAAGACTCACAGCATCAAATTGCACAGTCAAAAACCCTAATTGCTCCACAGTCAACTGCAGGGGCAAAATGGTCATTTGATAGTCAAAAGTCAAAATTTTTGGTCAACATCTTATTTTGAAGCCACAATCATCATTTGATCAATTCTTGATCATGATTCTCAAAGCATGGCTCAAAAAGTCTCAAGATGCAAAAGTTTCTATTTTGGGACAGTTGAAAAAGTCAACTGCAAATTGACCAAGGCATAACTTCTTCATGGTTTATCAGAAAAATCCCATCCAAATCTCATTTTGAAGGGGATGACATTTCCTACAACTCATCTTCACACTTCAAGTCCAAGAAATGCTCTCACAAAAAGATATCAATTTCAACATTATAGGTCATTTTCAAAAGTCAACAAAAAGGCACTTTAAGTCAAAGACCATAACTTGATATTGGTAAATCAAAATGACATGGGACCAAAGGAGTTGGTTAGAGGACTTCAATACTTTTCCAAAATGTCCAAGAACATGATCATAGCTTCAAAATTGAGCAAGATATGCATTGGAGAAGTTGGGAAATTTTTGGGAATTTTCAAAAGTCAACTTTGCCTAAAACACTTCAAAATTGCTAATGGGCCTCAAATTCTTCCTTGAATCATTACCCAAAGCCTATGCACGACCCATTGAGCTCAAAATGATTTATTTTCTTATTTTTAATTAATTAATTGAATTTTTATTCATATTAATTCATTTAGTTAGATTTAATTATGAGAAAATATCAAATAATGCTTTTCAAATCTTTTTATGCAGCAAATACACTCATTATATGCTAAAGATTTCGTGCATCATCCAAGGGGACAAGATCATCCACATTTGGCAAGATTTTCATGAAAAAAGATTGAAAAATATATGATGAAAATCAAAGATTCAAAACATTAATTCATGGACTTATGGGCTTGTTTTTTGACCTAGAATCGTTCACATACATATGCACAAGGAAACCTAATTCAAAAATACACGAAAAAGCTGCTGAAGCCATAGAACAAAGTTGCAAAATTTCAACAAAAACTTGGAAACTGATTTCATAGTTGGAGCACGTTTCAAAGCATAAAAAGCATTCTAACACGTTGCTGAACCTTCCAGGAGTCTATTGCAATCAAGAACCAGCTTCCATACTCAAAGAAACGGTAGAACAACATCGCGTTTTTCACAAAAATGTCCATAATCGAATTTTAATTTCCACGCATCATTCATGTGTTTTGATTATTGATTCATGCTACTAACATCTCCCTGAAACTTTTGGCATAGTTTAATTGTTCTAAAGATGCTTGAATCGAAATCTGCCATTGATGAAACCTAGGGTTTCAGAAGCTTCAAAATAGGGCTTCCCATATACTGTAAAATTGGACCATCAAACATACATGAATGAATTCGTTGCAAGAAACCTGATTCAACGAAACCCTCGCGCCCAATTTATTTAACCCATGGGCGTAATCGTTATTTTCACAGGTTCCACTTAGTGGGGGTTTAAAACCCCCGCTACTTGTTTATAATTGCAGGAAAAAGATGAAGAAGAAGCTGAGGTGTCCAGGCATGATAGGAGCATTCAAATCTGGCGCGTAATTTTTTTTGTTTATACCACTAACATTTGTTTTTTTATATAATAATTACTCTCCATTATGTTAACAAACGAACGCAAATGGCCTGGTGGTTGGGGACGTGTACTGCGGGCATTGGGACCTGGGTTCGATTCCCAAGTCCCCCCATATAATTGATACTTTTTGTTCTATTGTCTTCCTATGCAGCACTCACTCAATAGCCCACCATACACGCTCATGCATGTGCTTGCCAAGTGGCCAGGAGATCCCATCTAATGGTCAGAAGGTGAATTCCAGGATACACCCTAGTCAACCAACGTGTACACAAGCATGGAAAGTCAAACCAAGGCTTTGTTAATGGGCCAAGATTCTTCCAGTCACACCTCTATTTGGGCCAGACACCCCCCTCTGTTTGAATATTTAAATTAATTTTCTTTCTTTTTTTTAATTCTTTTATTTGCTTTAGTTATTTTTATTTAAATCACCTAAAATAATTTTCATAATAAAAACAAAAGAATCAAAAATACAAATATGTTTAATTATATTTAATTTCACCATTAAAATATTTTTGTAAATAAACTCTAACAATTAATTTAGTTTAATTTAGGTTTTAAACTTTAATCTTTTCTTAATAAATAAAATATGTAGAATTAGGTTTTTTTGACATTTTCATCTTTTTCTTAATTAATTTTTCCTCATTATTTATTATTATTATTAATTATTATTTTTGTAAATAAATATGTAAATTAACTAATTAGTGTAAATTAGGTTAACTTTGATATTTTTCATTAATAATTAAAATCATTTAGAACTAGGGTTTCCTTTAATTTTAATTTTCTTTATTTTCATAAATACCAAAAAAACAAAAACATTCTCTTTTCTTTAATTAAATAATTAAATAGACTTTAATTTAATTTAATTTCAAGCAAAGGGTCAAAACCCTCGGACGTTCGATTTTAATTCTTTTCGCGCATTATTTTCTTTTCGAATATTATGTAACTGCTTTCTGGATGTAATAGTAATTAGGTATTTATTTACTTTCTGCATCTTTTATCAAACGGGTCTTTGTATTTTGGCGATGTATAGACCCGCGCCTTGTAATAGCGTAGCTTTTATCTTTCCGCACTCTTAAATTCTAAATTGCATGAAAGAATGTATGGTTAATTAAAAAACAAGCGTAGCTCATAATGCCCTGATCAAAGATAATTGTTAAACTGAAAACAACACACAAATACACACACCACTTCTAAGGTGTCCTAACTGTTGCTTCGGTGACCACACTGTCCTTAAACTCGAATTGACCCGAACACCTCCAACGGTGGTGCTACCTATCTCTCAATGGTGGGATGGCATTACCTTAAGGACATTTACACAGCCTAATTCCTTAGGGTAGGTAGATGACTCATAGATACTTGCTCTAAAAAACAAAATCTTTTCACACCGACACTTTTCAAAAAGCTTTCAAAACAAATTTTTCAAACACTCTTGAGGACTGATACAAGAGTTATTCAGAGATCTTTAAACGGAACTTTTTCAAAACCCACTCACAATTGAAAAGCAAACATTTTGAAAACATAAGAGCAAGTATCTAAGAGCCCATGGATAACCATGGATAGAAAGGGTGCTAACACCTTCCCTTTCTATAAATCTACCTCCCGAACCGAGAGACAATCTCATAAGGAATTTTGCTGTGCTTTTGTCCTGTCCATGTTGGAGAAAATAAAAGACGGTGGCGACTCTTGCTTCCGCGACATTTCGCGAACTAGCGTTAAACAGTCAGTTCTAAATCCACCGATCACAGAACTGGCGACTCTGCTAGGGAAACTATAAAAGTGAGGTGTACCTTAGGACTAAGATCACTTGTGTTTTCAATTGTCTGAATTGTTTGCTTTATCATTATGGGTATTGTCTTGGGAGTTCTATAGATCCTAACCCGGATCTGGGGGATACCTTCTTAGAAAGTAGCAACAAGACTGTGAGGGAACTGTGCGGGGTATACCGACACGGTTGAAGCAGTCTTCTACGTTGATGTGGCACTTTGGTGAGTACCGGTAACCCTTGAGTCAAGTCAAGGAGAGTACGGGGCCGCCGCGTGGTGTCATGAAGCATCAATTGACCTTAGGAACCTTAATCGAACCATCTTGGCCTCTTTAGGGTAGTGAGATAACTGACTTTGGTGCAGTCCAAAGTTGGTTGATACTCGATACTACACTCAGTTGAGGGTTGTTTTCTTGGAATATTTCGGTCGCCCGTTCAGTGGCTAAATCGAAACGATGAACACAGAAAACAATCCAATGATATTGGGACCCTTAGAACCCGGTTACTTCTGATAGGACAGGTTTTGAGCCCACCAACTTCAAGAGGGTAATACCTAGACCCCATGCTGGCCTGAACTCTAAGGGCTGTCTTGTGTGACTTATGTGCCTTCCAACTTGACTACTTGCATGCTTGTTATCTGACTTTTGAGTTTCTTGCAGGTTTTGTTTATAGTCCCTAATCTGGACTCATAACAGGGTTTACCTACATGCATAGCATAACATCATACCATCGCATGCATCCTGCATAAAGACTAACCCATTTCAAGGATCTCAAGGGCTTGTGATGCAGGTCATGATGAACCAACTGTCCAGCAAGGGGCAAAGGGGATTTATTTTCCTCTAGCCAAGGTTGTCATGGGCTATGACCCACTTGATATGGTGAGCCTTGACTCTTGAAGAAGGACTCTCTACAGTATGCAGTTCCTTCAATCAAGCTACCGGATTCAAATTCTAACTAATTTCTCTGTTTACCCCGCGAGATCCTTGAAAACATTGCATGCATATCATACCTATCATTGCATTACAGGTACTCTTCTTTTCAGGTTGCTTAATGTTCTTCGTTGTTTATTTCAGCAATCATCATGAATCCTGAATCATCTACTGAGCAATCCATCAAGGCCCTCCAGGATCAGAACGCTCAGTTCCAAGAGCTGATCATGAGTTTAGCCCAAGGCCAGCAGGATTTGAAGACTCTGCTCCTGAAGAAGAAGAAGAAGAGGACGGTGCTGTTCAACCCTAGACGCAAATCTGGGAATGGATCACTAAATGAAGTTGAGCAGACTACCCCATCTGTTGAAAAAAACAGTCCCCGAGAAAGAGAGGTTCCTAGCCCAGTGGTCTCCGACAACGAGACGGATTTCAATGACGAACAGTACCCTCCTGCCGAGGATAGGTACAAACAGCTCGAAGACCGGTTGAGTGCTATGGAGATACAAAAAGTGCCCGGCCTGGACTTCGAAGATCTAGGTCTGTCTTCTGGGGTAGTGATCCCAAACAAGTTCAAGGCACCTGCTTTTGCAAAATATGACGGGGCTTCCTGTCCTAAGCTGCATCTCAGGTCATACATAAGGAGGATCCAGCTCTACACGGCTGACAAGAATTTGTTGATTCACTTCTTCCAGGATAGTCTGTCGGGAACTCAACTCGACTGGTTCTATCAACTGAATGGAGCCAACATCCGCATCTGGGAGGACTTGGCCACTACATTCTACAAGCAGTACCAGTACAATGCCGATCTTTCTCCCACGCGCACTCATTTTCAGGGAATGTCTATGGGTGCAGGCGAAGGCTTTAAAGAATACGCTCAAAAATGGAGGGACCTTGCTGGAAGGGTACAGCCACCTCTAACTGACCGTGAGCTTGTGGACATGTTCTTGGGGACCCTGGCTGGTCCGTTCTTCAACCATCTGATTGGAAACTCTTCGGCCGGGTTCACAGACCTTATCTTGACGGGGGAGAGAATTGAAGCGGGCATCAAGAGTGGGAAGATTCAAGAGGCCACACCTTCTGATGCTCATAAAAAGCCTTACACGGGGAAGAAAGAGTCAAATGCTGCATATAGCCAAAAGAGTCGTCGTGACCAACATGCAGGGGCAGTCATGATCTCTGGTTCTGCGTCACGCCGACAACCACAAAAGGGAAATCAGCGAAGGCCAGACGAGCCTAAAAGACAGTTCACCAACATCAACATGCCATTGTCACAAGCACTGCAGCACATGTTGAAGATGAATCTGATTGCGGTGATCAACCCTCCTGCAAATCCCAAGACCTCCTCTCCAAACTACAACCCAGAAGCGAGGTGTACTTATCATTCTGATAGCTCGGGGCACGATACTGAGGATTGTTGGGCGCTAAAATACAAAATCCAGAATATGATCGACGCTAAGGAGATCGAATTCGAGCCTGCTGAGACTCTCAATGTGACCACTGCTCCTTTGCCAAAACATGGCTAGGATTGAAAAACTTTTGTTCATTAGAATATTCAAATTGTAATTTCCTTTGATTGTTCAAACATTTTATGTCAAACGTTGTTATTTCATTAATGCATCACACATGTCTGTTTTGAAGTAATTATTTCGTATTCACTATATTGCAAATTGCTTTCATATTTTTGTGTGATGATCAACGCTCGGTTAATAATTCTAAGCCTCTTGAGGGAGGATGACAAAAACGATACCATGATATTTACAGTATGCTTTTGAACAGACTCCGCTGATGAGGTACAGGCATTGTTCCAATCCCTAAACACTGGAGTTATAAGGAAGATAATCCCTCGTCAACCCCTCTGAGCCAAAGAAGTAGGAGTTTTTGTTTTCGAAAATTAAAACCCTTAATCATAACCTGGGGCAGGGTAGTTCTCTCAGTTGATCCAAGCGCATAACAAATGGCACCAAAGAAGTCCTTACAAAACAAAAAATAGTGATGGTTCCCTATAATCGTCAATACAGGCAGTCATTATCTCTCAAAATAAAATCCCATTAAGTCAAAACCTATGAAGGAGACTTACAAAACTGGGGCATCCCGCTGACTGTAATCACAAAAGAAACACTTCAGGCACAAAAAAAATAGGGATAACAAAATCAAAAAGGAAAGAGGTCCTACAAACCCTCGACAAAAATGATTGCCTATTCAAAATAAAATGTCAGTATCCGAACCATCACTGGAACATCAGAGCAAAGACTCAAACAAGGTCTAACGCACGATCAGCGGAGTTTAGGTTTGAAGAACATCACGAAGAGCGGGTGGGTACAAATATAATTTGAGCCTTTATCCTTTGTTTCTTAAACCGTGAACCAGGCCACGTTATAACCCTCAAAAGTTCTAGCTGAAGCATGGGTTAATTCGAAAGCATACTGTTACAAAGGTATCCTGACTCCTTAAGGCTCGCTGTAAAATCCTGAGTTGACATCACATTTTACAAAATTCACTGGTTTTACTGAAAAAATACATTTCCAAAAACTTCAAGACAGACATAAGCTTTGCATTTTTAAATAACATTGTTTGCATATGACTTTTTGTTCGAACAGCAAAGAAATTCGCACGAAGAATATTTGATGAACAAAAACACTTCCAATCAAGGGGAAGACATGATCATAGCCCATCATTTGGGGCAGTCCAATCAAGATTCGGAGAATCTCTCAAAAGGCCAACCAACATGGGTAAAATCTCCATCTAGATCACTTGGGGCATTGGACGATCATACGAAGATCTTCTGGTGGTACGGCAGCGCAACACTACTGACAGGGGCACCTCCCTACATCCTGAGAGCACGGACATAGTCGAAAAATACTACGCATAATCAAAGACCCGCTAGGTTGACACACCTAGGCAGAAATAAGGGCTTCCCGGTGAACCAAAAGGGTTCGGGCAAAAATAAAGGATGAAATGAAAAATCTGTACACCCGGCAAGTCGAAAACCTAAAAAGGCGGCTTGGGCAAAAATGGGTATCCCGGTGGACCGAAAACCCGAAAGGGCGGTCCAGGAAAAAATTAGGGATCAAAGCGTACGACTATGTCCCGGCATCTCGTCACTTGCCTACCAGAAGAGGATTTGTCAATCGGCAGTCATCAAGCACCTCCACAGGTAACATCAGAAACAGGGGCAATAATGAGTTGTCTAATAAATCTAATGGCTCTGTCCACCAAGGTACCAAAGTAAGTTCGGCTGAAGAAGGTAACCTAGATGCCTTCACTCCCCGCCGAGTAAGATAAGATGCAGCCATACACTCTCCCCAAGCAGGTTAGTCTCTCCTCAACCCCGAAAAGGCACGGTATCTCCAGCAAGTCAGCGATACTCCCCCCAAGCAGAGTCAGTCTACTGTCAGCCTTAAGGAAGTTAGGTATCCCCAGAAGATCTCAATATTCCCCAGCGGAGCATATAGGTGTTCCTAAACAAGCATCCCCGACAATCTTGGTCTAAGATTGTTTCCCGGCAGAATACAGACACGTCCAGTGGAGCCACTTCCCCAGTGCAATCTCAAAAGTTTCCCCAGGAAAGTTGAATCAATCTCCCCAGCAGGAAGCTTATTCCCAGTAGATTCTGGAAGCTTACACCCGCAGAGCACGAACGCTCCCCCGGCTTTATTCAAAGGTTATTTCCCCACCAGGATATAATTGGGTTATCCTCATCCGATTGCCACAGAAAGACCGTCCCCGGCGAAGTCTTCCTATCCCCAGCGAAGTTCATCAAATCTTCCAATAAAACTCAACCATGATATCCCCAGCGGAGTTATCATCGACCTCAGCAAAGTACCTCTCTTTCCCCACAGAGTTCACTCCCCGCAGAGTAATCTATTCGCCAAGTTTATTCCCCAACAGAGTCATCTTCTCCTACCGGTATTCTTGCAATCATCATCCCCAGCGAAAATGAAGAACTCTACTCTTCCACAGCAGCCCAGGATTTGACTTCCCGGCACCCGTCAAGGATTTATTTTCCTAGACAAAAATACATAAACATCATATCTTCATACATTATAGCATGCATACGCATCATACAACACAAATCTCATTTATTTTTGAGAACATCTTAAAATCATGCAGTTCATGCATCATGACACTGCATACAACTAATGTTTTGCCTTTTCAGAAAAAGGTCAATCAAAAGATGATTACCATCTGCCTCTACAGTTCCAGATCAACATTGGTAACAAGCCAGGAAAAATCAGTGGACGACTGATCGTGGGTTAATATCCAAAACCAAACAGGACAATTATCTACTTGATCATCCTCGGGAAACCCTACACCGGTTCCTTTTCTTTCAAAATAAGTCTTACACGGGCTCGTCAACAGGCAACCCTACACAGGTTCCTTCTCAACCTCAGATGTAGTTTTATACGAACTCGTCATCAGGAAACCCTACACCGGTTCCTTCTCAATTTTCAGAAGAAGTCTTACACGGACTTATCTCAAGATGACCTTACCCCGGTTCATCAAGAAGTCTTACACGGATTAATCTCAAGATGACCTTACCCCGGTTCATCCAGAAGTTTTACACGAACTTACCCTGCAGTAACCTTACCCCGGTTCCTCCAGAAGTCTTACACGGATTTATCTCAAGATGACCTTACCCTGGTTCATCCAGAAGTTTTACACGAACTTATCCTGCAGTAACCTTACCCCGGTTCCTCCAGAAGTCTTACATGGACTTATCCCGAAGTAACCTTACCCCGGTTCCTCCAAAAGTTTTACACGAACTTATCCCAAAGAAACCCTACACAGGTTCTCTCTCTCCGGACGTATTTTTACACGGGCTCGTCGTCAAAGAAACCCTACACAGGTTCTCTCTTTCCAAAGATGCAGTTTTACACGGACTCGTCATCAGAAACCCTACCCAGGTTTTACTTCTTCCAAGATGCAGTTTTTACACGGGCTCATCATCAAAGTAACCCCACACAGGTTCCCTTCTCAAACTCCAGACGTAGTTTTACACGGACTCGTCATCAGTAAACCCTACACAGGTTTCCTTCTCGGCTCTAGATGCGGTTTTACACGGACTCGTCATCAAAGTAACCCTACACAGGTTCCTTCTCCATTTCAGATGCAGTCTTACACGGACTCGTTATCAGTAACCCCACACAGGTTCCCTCCTCAAACTCCAGGCGTAGTTTTACACGGACTCGTCATCAGTAAACCCTACACAGGTTTCCTTCTCAGCTCTAGATGCGGTTTTACACGGACTCATCATCAAAGTAACCCCACACAGGTTCCTTCTCCCTTTCAGATGCAGTCTTATATGGACTCATTATCAGTAAACCCCACACAGGTTTCCTTCTTTCAAAGATGCAGTTTTACACGAGCTCATCATCAGGCAACCCTACACAGGTTCCCTCTTTCAACTCACAAAAAATTACCATTCAGCAGACAACCTCCAGATGGCATCTATAAGCCCATCCACCTATCAATAGTCTCCAAATGGCATCTATAAGCCAATTCCCGACAAGGTTCTGTCACACTTCCAGATGGCATCTATAAGCCCATCCTCCTATCCACCATCTCTCCAAATGGCATCTGTAAGCCCATTCCCTACATCACACTGCTGATACTCTACTATGTGAGTGCAAATTTCTGGGCACTCTAGTGTTCAATCATCTTCCACCTTCGGATTACGAAAGGCACGCCAGCCAATCTACATCCTCAGGTCTAAGAAGATTGAACAGGGGCAACTGTTGTACCCCAAAATTTTCCCTCCCATATTTTTCAAGATTTGCCAAGATCATGGTTCAAAATCTCTCAGGGGTTGCACAGTCCAATTGCCTCCTAACACAGTCAAAATTAGGGTTTTGGTTCTGGCAAAGAAATTGAGGTTTCCAAGGGTCAAATCAAGTCCCAAATGCCTATATACATTGTCAAGCATCCATATGTCAAGTTTCAAGACTCACAGCATCAAATTGCACAGTCAAAAACCCTAATTGCTCCACAGTCAACTGCAGGGGCAAAATGGTCATTTGACAGTCAAAAGTCAAAAAATTTGGTCAACATCTTATTTTGAAGCCACAATCATCATTTGATCAATTCTAGATCATGATTCTCAAAGCATGGCTCAAAAAGTCTCAAGATGCAAAACTTTCTATTTTGGGTCAGTTGAAAAAGTCAACTGCAAATTGACCAAGGCATAACTTCTTCATGGTTTATCAGAAAAATCCCATCCAAAGCTCATTTTGAAGGGGATGAAATTTCCTACAACTCATATTCACACTTCAAGTCCAAGAAATTCTCTCACAAAAAGATATCAATTTCAACATTATAGGTCATTTTCAAAAGTCAACAAAAAGGCACTTTAAGTCAAAGACCATAACTTGAGATTGGTAAATCAAAATGACATGGGACCAAAGGCATTGGTTAGAGGACTTCAATACCTTTCCAAAATGTCCAAGAACATGATCATAGCTTCAAAATTGAGCAAGATATGCATTGGAGAAGTTGGGAAATTTTTGGGAATTTTCAAAAGTCAACTTTGCCTAAAACACTTCAAAATTGCTAATGGGCCTCAAATTCTTCCTTGAATCATTACCCAAAGCCTATGCACGACCCATTGAGTTCAAAATGATTTATTTTCTTATTTTTAATTAATTAATTGAATTTTTATTCATATTAATTCATTTAATTAGATTTAATTATGAGAAAATATCAAATAATGCTTTTCAAATCTTTTTATGCAGCAAATACACTCATTATATGCTAAAGATTTCGTGCATCATCCAAGGGGACAAGATCATCCACATTTGGCAAGATTTTCATGAAAAAAGATTGAAAAATATATGATGAAAATCAAACATTCAAAACATTAATTCATGGACTTATGGGCTTGTTTTTTGACCTAGAATCGTTCACATACATATGCACAACGAAACCTAATTCAAAAATACACGAAAAAGCTGCTGAAGCCATAGAACAAAGTTGCAAAATTTCAACAAAAACTTGGAAACTGATTCCATAGTTGGAGCACGTTTCAAAGCATAAAAAGCATTCTAACACGTTGCTGAACCTTCCAGAAGTCTATTGCAATCAAGAACCAGCTTCCATACTCAAAGAAACGGTAGAACAGCATCGCGTTTTTCACAAAAATGTCCATAATCGAATTTTAATTTCCATGCATCATTCATGTGTTTTGATTATTGATTCATGCTACTAACATCTCCCTGAAACTTTTGGCATAATTTAATTGTTCTAAAGATGCTTGAATCGAAATCTGCCATTGATGAAATCTAGGGTTTCAGAAGCTTCAAAATAGGGCTTCCCATATACTGTAAAATTGGACCATCAAACATACATGAATGAATTTGTTGCAAGAAACCTGATTCAACGAAACCCTCGCGCCCAATTTATTTAACCCATGGGCGTAATCGCTATTTTCACAGGTTCCACTTAGTGGGGGTTTAAAACCCCCGCTACTTATTTTATAATTGCAGGAAAAAGATGAAGAAGAAGCTGAGGTGTCCAGGCATGATAGGAGCATTCAAATCTGGCGCGTAATTTTTTTTGTTTATACCACTAACATTTGTTTTTATATAATAATTACTCTCCATTATGTTAACAAACGAACGCAAATGGCCTGGTGGTTGGGGACGTGTACTGCAGGCATTGGGACCTGGGTTCGATTCCCAAGTCCCCCCATATAATTGATACTTTTTGTTCTATTGTCTTCCTATGCAGCGCTCACTCAATAGCCCACCATACACGCTCATGCCTGTGCTTGCCAAGTGGCCAGGAGATCCCATCTAATGGTCAGAAGGTGAATTCCAGGATACACCCTAGTCAACCAACGTGTACACAAGCATGGAAAGTCAAACCAAGGCTTTGTTAATGGGCCAAGATTCTTCCAGTCACACCTCTATTTGGGCCAGACACCCCCCTATGTTTGTATATTTAAATTAATTTTCTTTCTTTTTTTTAATTCTTTTATTTGCTTTAGTTATTTTTATTTAAATCACCTAAAATAATTTTCATAATAAAAACAAAAGAATCAAAAATACAAATATGTTTAATTATATTTAATTTCACCATTAAAATATTTTTGTAAATAAACTCTAACAATTAATTTAGTTTAATTTAGGTTTTAAACTTTAATCTTTTCTTAATAAATAAAATATGTAGAATTAGGTTTTTTTGACATTTTCATCTTTTTCTTAATTAATTTTTCCTCATTATTTATTATTATTATTAATTATTATTTTTGTAAATAAATATGTAAATTAACTAATTAGTGTAAATTAGGTTAACTTTGATATTTTTCATTAATAATTAAAATCATTTAGAACTAGGGTTTCCTTTAATTTTAATTTTCTTTATTTTCATAAATACCAAAAAAACAAAAACATTCTATTTTCTTTAATTAAATAATTAAATAGACTTTAATTTAATTTAATTTCAAGCAAAGGGTCAAAACCCTCGGACGTTCGATTTTAATTCTTTTCGCGCATTATTTTCTTTTCGAATATTATGTAACTGCTTTCTGGATGTAATAGTAATTAGGTATTTATTTACTTTCTGCATCTTTTATCAAACGGGTCTTTGTATTTTGGCGATGTATAGACCCGCGCCTTGTAATAGCGTAGCTTTTATCTTTCCGCTTTTAACTTTCCGCACTCTTAAATTCTAAATTGCATGAAAGAATGTATGGTTAATTAAAAAACAAGCGTAGCTCACAATGCCCTGATCAAAGATAATTTTTAAACTGAAAACAACACACAAATACACACACCACTTCTAAGGTGTCCTAACTGTTGCTTCGGTGACCACACTGTCCCTAAACTCGAATTGACCCGAACACCTCCAACGGTGGTGCTACCTATCTCTCAATGGTGGGATGGCATTACCTTAAGGACATTTACACAGCTTAATTCCTTAGGGTAGGTAGATGACTCATAGATACTTGCTCTAAAAAACAAAATCTTTTCACACCGACACTTTTCAAAAAGCTTTCAAAACAAATTTTTCAAACACTCTTGAGGACTGATACAAGAGTTATTCAGAGATCTTTAAACGAAACTTTTTCAAAACCCACTCATAATTGAAAAGCAAACATTTTGAAAACATAAGAGCAAGTATCTAAGAGCCCATGGATAACCATGGATAGAAAGGGTGCTAACACCTTCCCTTTCTATAAATCTACCTCCCGAACCGAGAGACAATCTCATAAGGAATTTTGTTGTGCTTTTCTCCTGTCCATGTTGGAGAAAATAAAAGACGGTGGTGACTCTTGCTTCCGCGACATTTCGCGAACTAGCATTAAACAGTCAGTTCTAAATCCACCGATCACAGTGATCTACCAACTTTCGCTGAAGGTAGAGAGAGAATATATCATAGCATCTCCGTTCACTGACGATGAACTACCAACATTCACTTAGGGTAGAAAAATATAACAAACACCAACTTTCACTGATGGTGATCTACAAACTTTCACTGAAGGTAGAGAGAGAATATATCATAGCATCTTCTTTCACTGACGATGAACTACCAACGTTCACTAAGGGTAGCAAAAAGATAACAAACACCATCTTTTACTGATGGTGATCTACCAAATTTCACTGGAGGTAGAGAGAGAATATAGCATAGCATCGTCGTTCACTGACGATGAGCGGCCAATGTTCACTGAGGGTAGCAAAAAGATAACAAGTTTCCCCAAAATTCTGGCATTTCACCTAGAACGGGTCTCAACTTCTTCTTTAACTGAGGCACTTTTCCTGGAAAGTGTAAGCTGTCTCAAATAAAGAGACTTCCACCTTCCAAGATTTCACAACAAATTGTCTCTGCGAATTTGAAAGTCTTGCCATCCGCTGGTGTGGACCAACGATAGACTGCAAACTATCCACTCATAGATAGCAAAAAAAAAGTTACGTCGACTTTTATAGGGAAGCACAATTTGCTCAAATAAAGAGACTTGTCACTTGTTGTCATGGAGTATTGAAGAAAGAAATGACTTTATGAGGAGAACAGTATGGCTTCTTGGGGAACTGCTACGATATTCCTGCTGAGGAGATAAAGTCTTCTCGTGAAAAAATAAATGCACCAACCAAAACTCGAACTTTCAGAAATCCAAAGTAAATATCATTGTTGTGGAACCAAAGATTCAAACCAGAAATAAACTGGAATGAAACAGTCAACCAAAATACAAACTTTGAGAAATAAACTCAAGAGGGAAAACCAAATACATCCAAACAAGGAGCTGTACAGGAAGGCTAAAGCAAAAATGTTCCACGAGGGATTACTCAGTGAGGAGATTGAAAGAATATACACTTTCTGCTTAAGGACAACACTCTATTTAAGAGAGGACAACATAACTCTGCAAAATAGGGTGGATGTCAAAAAAATACTAACAAATGTTAATGAGTAATGATTTTCCAATTTTAGCCATGCATGATGTATGTATGAGTGTTATCGTGTGTATGCTGACAAAACAGATATACAACACTGGGAGTAACCAGGAAAAACAATCTCGGGCACAAACAACACTCGGCTAAATCACATCCAAGATGATCATTCCAAGAAACAGTAAGCGCCAGCTGAGGAAACATAACCTACTGCCTGCTTCAACTTTACTGGGGAGAAACATAATCTGAAAGTAAACAAAACAAAGTGACAGGATAGTACAGATACACGAATAGAACATCCTTGTCCAGGCTTCACCAGGGAAATAAATGTTTTCAAGAGTAACACTTCTATTGGGGATTGCAAAACCAATCTCAAGTAAAGTAGATGGACACCAAATCATCGAAACATTCATTGGGGAACTCAGACCCACTTCATTGGAGAGGTTAATCACCACATCCTTAAAGGGAAAACCATAATACGTTCTTCACCATAGAAACCGGGTACCTGCGTTCTTCTAGAGTGATTATGGTACCGACTTCTCTGGAAAAAGAACTTCCATTAGACCGAACGAAAACTTCACTAGAGAAATCTCAGATTAAAACCTTACATCATGAAAAATCAGACAAAGAGGACAAATGAATCCAAACTTGACCGAGGATACCGGAGTCTCGAACGCAATACCGCGAATCATCCTGAGTAAACTTTCCCGAGGGGAAAAAACGTCTTAAAACAACTGGAGTTTGTCCATGCTTGGGATCACCATTTTTGTTGTTGTTGTTTTCGTATCACAAATTCTAAAGTAAAAGAAAATTGTAAATTCTATTTGAAAAATCGATTTTATCATTTAATCTTTTTTCTTTGAAAGTTATTATCAATAATAAATGGAGTCTTTGTAAGCTAAACAAAATAAGAAACACAAAGAGTTGGGTAATAGCTCAAACTTTATTAATAGAATGGTAGTCTGCGAACGGTGAGACTCCATAGATGATTACAAAGTTTGGAAAATGGTAATATATAATGGAAAAGATACATTAAGATACTATGACCAATATCCCTTCGAACAACTTTGGAAATCCTGAGCAGCAGCTTCTGTTGAAGTATGATGATGATCTAAGAAGATTGTTGCTTCAACGATCAAGTCTTGTCTGATGTAGTTACTTGCCAAGAATGTCCCTAACTTTTTCCTAAGCTGCCCTTGCAGGTTTTCAACTTAGCGGGAAATTTATTTTGTTTATGTCTCTAACTTTTGCCTAGACCACCCTTTCGGGTTTTCAGCCTACCAAGACGCTCTTTTTTGCCTAAGCCGCCCTTTCGGGTTTTCAACTTAGCGAGTTGTTCTTTTATTTCTTTAGGCGAAGTATTTCTTGAATACATCAGCATTTATGGGACGTCAGAACTCCTCGCCATCCATAGTTTCAAGAGTTAATGCACCACCAGAGAAGGCTTTCTTGACAACATATGGGCCTTCAAAATTAGGAGTCCACTTGCCCCTAGAATCAGTGTTGAAAGACATGATCTTCCTGAGCACGAGGTCACCTTCACAGAATTCATGAGGTTTGACCTTTTTATCAAAAGCTTTCTTCATTCTTTTCTGATATAACTGTCCATGACACAAAGCTGTCATTCTCTTCTCTTCGATCAAATTCAATTGGTCAAACAGGTTTTGGACCCATTCAGCCTCAGTCAACTTGGTTTCCATTATCACATGCAAAGAGGGAATCTCAACCTCGACTGGGAGTACCGCTTCCATTCCATACACCAGGGAGAATGTGGTTGCTCCTGTTGAAATGCGGACATATGTTCGATATCCATGCAAAGCAAAAGGGAGCATTTCATGCCAATCCTTATAAGTAATGACCATTTTCTTGATAATCTTCTTGATATTCTTATTAGCAGCTTCAATAGCCCCATTCATCTTTGGCCTATACACAGAGGAATTATGATGGACAATCTTGAATTCTTCACACAGTTCTGTCATCATTTTATTGTTCAAATTCAAGCCATTGTCGGTGATAATTCTGCTCGGCACACCATACCGACATATAAGATTATTCTTGATGAAGCGCACAATCACCTTCTTAGTAACATTGGCATATGAAGCTGCCTCCACCCACTTGGTGAAGTAATCAATTTCTACCAAGATAAAACGATGTCCATTCGAAGCTTTTCGTTCTATCATCCAGATCATGTCAATACACCACATAGAGAAAGGCCATGGGGAAGAGATCACATTGAGAAGTGTCGGAGGCACATGAACCTTGTCTGCATAAATCTGGCATTTATGACACTTCTTTGCAAATTTATAATAATCAGATCCCATTGTCAGCCAATAGCAACCTGCCCTTAGAATCCTTTTAGCCATCGAATGTCCATTGGCATGAGGGCTAAATGAACCTTCGTGAACCTCATGCATCAACATTCTTGCTTCGTGTCTATCCACGCATCTGAGAAAGACCATGTCATAATTTCTTTTATACAACACATTTTCACTGAGGAAGAAACTGCCTGCCAATCTCCTCAATGTCTTTCTATCTTTATTCGATGCACCAATCGGGTATTCCTGAGTATGGAGAAAATGCTTGATGTCATATTACCAAGGCTTCTCATTTGCTACCTCCTCTGTTGTAAACACATGGGAGGGTCTATCCAGTCGCCGAACCATGATTCAAGGTATATCATTCCAAGTATTTACTTGATACATAGAAGCCAGAGTCGCTAGAGCATCCGCCATTTGATTTTCATCTCTTAGAATATGATGGAATTCAACCTTATTAAAGAAGGGTAACAACCATCTAGCATAATCTTTTTAAGGGATCAAGCTGGGGTGACGAGTATCCCATTCTCCTTTAATCTGGTTTATTACCAAAGTTGAATCACCATACACATCTAGAATTTTAATTCTGATATTAACAGCTTCTTCGAGACCCATGCTGCAAGCCTCATATTCTGCCATATTATTAGTACAATCAAATGTCAACCTTGCAGTAAAAGGAATGTGCGATCCATGTGGAGTGACAATTATAGCACCAATTCCTTTACCATAAGCATTCACAGCTCCATCAAATATCATCTTCCAGCGAGATTCAGGATCAGGACCTTCATCAAGCAATGGCTCATCACAATCTTTTACTTTCAGAAACTTCACATCCTCATCGGGGAAATCATACTTCACATACTGATGATCATCAACTGGTTAGTGAGCAAGATAATCTGCCAACACACTGCTTTTAATAACTTTTTGAGTGTGGTATTCGACATCATATTCAGATAACAGCATCTTCCAGTGGGAAATTCTCCCAGTAAGAGCAGGCTTTTCAAAAATGTACTTGATTGGATCCATTTTGGAGATCAACCAAGTAGTGTGATTCAACATATACTGCCGTAAACGTTTCGCCACCCGGGCTAGAGCATAACATATCTTTTCCAGCATGGAATACCGAGACTCACAATCAGTGAACTTTATACTAAGATAATAAATGGCGAACTCTTTCTTCCCTGTTTCATCCTATTGTCCCATAATACAACCCATGGATTTATCTAACACTGTCAGATACATAATCAATGGTCTTCCTTCGGCAAGTGGGAGCAAGATAGGAGGTTCAAGCAGATATTTTTTAATACTTTCAAATACCCTTTGGAAGTCATCCATCCATACACAACCTTGATCTTTCTTTAACAACTTAAATATCGATTCAGAGGTTGCATTCATGTGGGAAATGAATCTGGAAATATAATTCAAACGCCCGAGGAACCCTCTGACCTGCTTTTTAGTTCTTGGCGCTGGCATCTCTTGAATTGCTTTGACTTTATCAGGGTCAACTTTAATTCCTTTCTGGCTAACAATGAAACCCAATAATTTTCCTGATCAAACACTGAAGGTGCATTTATTTGGATTCAAGCAGAGATGATACTTCCTCAATCGCTGAAACAACTTTAATAAATCTTCTACATGCCCTTCTTCCGTCTGGGATTTAGAAATCATATCATCAACATATACTTTTATTTCCTTGTGCATCAGATCATGGAATAGGGTTGTCATAGCCCTCTGGTACGTTGCACCAGCGTTCTTCAACCCGATGGGCATCACTCTATAACAGAATGTTCCCCATGGTATGATAAACGATGTTTTTTCCATGTCCTCAGGGGCCATTCTTATTTGATTATACCTGTAAAATCTGTCCAAGAACGAGAAAACTTTGAATTTTGTTGTGCTATCCACTAACATATCAGTGTGTGGTAATGGAAAATCATCTTTTGGACTAGCTTTATTTAGATCTTTGTAATCTACACACATGCGAACTTTTTCGTCTTTTTTCGGTACTAGGACAATATTGGCAATCCATTGAGGATACACTGACGTCACAAGAAAACCAGCATTAATCTGCTTTAGAACATCCTCTTTGATCTTCACTGCCATATCTGGGTGAGTTCTTCTCAACTTCTGTTAGATTGGCGGACACTCTAGCTTCAACGGCAAATGGTGCTCTATAATATCGGTATCTAGACCAGGCATATCTTGGTAAGACCAAGCAAAAATATCCATATACTCTTTCAACAGCTCAATCAACCTGCTCTTCACATCAGGATGCAGCGATGCTCCAATCTTGACTTCCTTCGGATCTTCTTCTGAACCCAAATTGATCACTTCCAATGGCTCCTTATATGGCTGAATGGTATTTTCCTCATGCTCAATAAATTGTGAGACCTCTTCTATAATCTCATCATAATCTTGTTCTTCGGTCCCATACACAGGACATTAATAGTTGGGAGAGGGTGCAAGGTCATTGTATTCAACGAGTTTTTTAATTAATCTGCACATATGATTTATGATTGCTTTTAGAAACTGACACTTATAACAAGTTATCATGCAGATTGAATTTTAGTTATTCTTTATTTTGAAGGTTTTTTTCTGATTACCATTTTCCAAGAAAAAGCATAAAATAAAGACACAATTTGGGAAACAAAGACAACTTTTATTATTGATTTTAAAAGTCACAACAAACAGATAAGCCCTACAACATTAACACTTCCACCTCGAGCAACATGAAAGCTTTTCAAAAATATTAATAAAACAAATTACTTTGAAACATGTATGCAAGAGGGAACATCAATGGTAATCCAGTTTTGAACCCTAACTTTGTGCGTCACATAATTTTGCATTTCTGGCTCTACTTCATCTTCCACAATAGCATTAATCCCGGAAACAGTTGGATGAAGATAAACCCTGCTACGGAAGATGTCTTGATACTTTCTTGTAGCAGACTTCAGCTTCATGCTCTTACCTTTGTCATTCTTCGAAGAGAACCCCAATCCGGCTATGTTCTTGTTTACAGGTGGATCCATAATTTGTCCTCATACCTTGCTATGACCCTTTTGCACAACTTGTTGGGCATCCTTAAGAGAAACCATGGAATTCTCATTTCCTCTTATGTTGTCAATGGATAAGGCTTGGAATTGGGTTCCAACAGCAGCTTCATCCGCCTCTACAATGCTGAAAGAGGACAAATGAGATATCAATAATGTCTGTTCCCCATTTATGATTACCATTTTCCCTTCATGTACAAATTTTAGTTTCTGGTGTAAAGTTGAAGTGACATCCCCTGTGTCATACCCCAATTTTTTACCTAAGATCCCATATTTATTTTTGCATTTTTGTACAGAAGTCAAGGTCACTAAATATGGTCGGTTTTAACCTCTCACCTTCGAGAATTGGCTATGCAGAAATTATCAAGTATTTTGAACATTCTTAGCCTATGTATCACTAACTTCTAATCAAGCACGAAGTGTGTGTTTTTTTTGTTTCTTTGATATCATGTGCAGAGATATGTCTAAATCAAGGACATTAGGCGTTCCGCCCCAATTAGGGTTTTGAGCTCTTCAAGCCAGAAGTACCATTGATTATCGATTCTCGAAGACTGATTCATCAAGACACGACTTCTAAAACTTTGTTCAGGCTTATTTTGATCACAGTTATTTCAAGTGTAATAGCTTCTGTCTCGAGGATCTTCAGAGGATCGTGTGTTTATTTCTATGCCTTGTTCGATAAGTGGTCTCAAGCTTCCTCCAAAATTCCCCAAAGCACAGTCAAGATTTCATCATCACTGGTTTACATGTGCATCAAGATGCTTTAGAATGCGAAGAAGGATCAAGTCTACAAGTCGATTCAAAGCATTTCGACCAAAAGTCAACTCTTGCAAGTTCAATTTCAAACGGTCATAACTTCTTCAATTTTCAACGTCCTGAGGCGATTCTTTTGCAAAGTATCACAAATAGCGTTGTTTATGAGATTACTTCAAAGATTAAGGTTCAGGTCATGCCACAGACGTTTTCTCAAGAACGTTTGATTTTTCTGTTGGGATAATTCATGAAACTGGAGTTTTAGTCCAATGATTCTTTGATTTCTTGTGGACTACTTCAAGTCATTTTGCAATTGAACTTTAGCGATCATTGGATTAAGGTGGATTGTCGATTAAATTTCTTAAAGGCATGATTTAAACTATTGGTCTGTATTGCAAATTACTATGAGGTGAAGATGTGAATTAGGGTTGAGAATTCTTTGAATTCTTTTGGTTTGCAAGCTAACTTGGATTTGAGATTTGAATTAAGATTTGGATTCATTGTTGTGAAGTTTTCTTTCAAGTAACCAATACCATAAAGCCAAAATATCTGAGTTTGTCAAATAACATTGGGGTTCTTATTTGCAAGAGAGATTCAAGAAGGTTTATGAATTTGATGTCTTGAGTAAGGTGCATTCCAATTTCCCGAAGTTTATTCCAAGAGTGCAAGTTCATTAATGTGAATTGTTTAAAATATTAAGAATTATTCAAGACCTTTCTCAAGAATTCAACTTCATTCACCATTCAGGCATTTCAAATTCAAAGACAAATTTCGACACAAATTTTAATTGGAATCAAATTGTGTGTCAATTCGGACTAGAGATTAAATTAAGAGAGCAAGATCATTTGGCGTAGAATTTATTCAAGAATTTCATTCAAGATTCATACTTTCATTCATGTGAATCCAAGAGATTAAAAGATACTTCCATTACAAATCATCACCATTTCATATCTCATTATAAAACCATACACAAACACATGAATTCCTAAGTCCTAAAGTGCTAAAATTACATGAAATCTTTATGCTAAACCACCAAAATAATCCTATTTCTATGCTACTATCTTGCTGCCAAATAATGCCAAAAAAAACTAATGTTGTATGCTGCTCTAAACCCTGCATATCAGTCCAAAAAAAAACAGCATGTAACTTGTTGCTATCATGCTGAAAATTTGTCCAAAAACCTGCTGCACAATAGCTCCAAAACCTGCTATTAAACAGTCAAAGCTAGACAAAAATGGTCATGTTGTCCATTGCATATACTATCCAAATTACATAAGAAAGGGCACCACAAAAACTTCCGCAAAAAGTGTTAGAAGAATGCACCATAATTGTTCAAAACAGCTCATGTTTTCCCTCCATTTCCTCATTGATTCACCTATATAAATAACATCTCAAGAATATAGAAAGAAAAAAGAAAAAAAAACAACTGATAAAAAAGAAGGCATTAGGAGATGACTTTTCACATGGAAAACCAACAATACATCACAAAAAAACCTCACCATACCCTACCATTACAAAACTCTGTTTAATACAGAATCATAAATTCTGCAACATTGCATTCTGAAAATCCTGCAAATCACAGCATTTTAAACTTTGAACACAGTAGATGAAGAAAGAAGATTGAATTAGAGTAAAAAAAGAACATCAGACCTCGAAGATTGAAGACCCATCGTAGGAGCTCTGACTCGGTAATTTTATTTCCCCTTCTTTTTCCCTGCTGATTATTATTGTTGCTTGCCTCAAAACTCTTAGCGTTCAAAATAATTGATGTTGTTAAGTTATGATAAAGAAAAGAAACCAGATCGAAAACTTAAAGAAAATACAGTAAACCAATTACCTCTTCATCGTCACCATTCCTATACCCTCCAATCTCTGTGAAAATCACAACCTCACAACACCACACTTCTATTACTCTCGTTCTTCACCTCTATGCTACAAACCCGTAACAAAACGAATAACAATATCATCACCTCGTCAACAAATCGTCACAGCCATCAATGAACATATAATTGACAGTGCTCCTGACCAAAATATTACAGGCTCTGTTGAGCCTAATTCACTCCTTTATCCATCATGCTTATCTGCATTAAAGGATTTGGAAATGTTATTCGAAATCGTGGCATAAAATTAATATGGTGATGATAGGAAATGGAAGTTTCTTGCCATTGCCGAAAGAATCAGGGTACTGGTTCGGTTATCTTTATTCAGAAAGAGTGGATATAAAATGTTTTTACATGGAAAGGAGACATCTAATGATGATTCTTTTTCACAACATCAAATTTCCGCAAACCTGAAAAGGTGTTACAATGCTGGAACAAACCTGTGGAATCTGGAAGGAAGCGCATCGTCTGCCTTGAGTTAATTTGGAGAAAAAGCGAGGATGGTGTCAGATCCGGTGTGGTTACGTAAGGTTCAACGCCAACAAGCTATCGTGGAACCCACCGCTTCAAGGGTAGTGAAACTTACACTTTCCATCATTGTTGAAAAAGGGGTTTCGTGGAGCTTTATTTTCGGCTGGGGAAAGTAAATCTCTTGTTCTGTGTTACAATAGACTCCATTAGAGACTGAAGAAGAGAAGAACTAGAGGGTTAGATCTGTGATTGGGGAAAAGACTTTTCATTTATTTTGTTTTGTTTTCACGATAAACATGGAGATTCTTTGGAATTGATTTACCTTTCCAAGGCTATGCAAATTCGGCGCTTCCTTTGTATCTTTAGGGTTTCTAGAAACTTTTCTTTCCCTCTTCTAGACTGGGCCTGTTTTAGGCCCATTTCGGATTCCTTTAATTTATTTATTTCACTTCAGCAATTTATGCAACTGTTGGGCTTTAGCTTACTAATTATAAGCCCATCAGGATTCCCTTTATACACTCTCCATTTTGCTGTTTCTAATTCTCACACCTGTTTTTTTAGTAATTTCTTATTGTTAGTTAGTTAATATTAGTTTTTCATCATAATTTTAGATAAACCTCAGTCAACTAATTTAGTTTAGAATTAACTTAACATTTTCTTTAGAATTAGTTAGTAACTTTAGAATTTTATCCAGTAATTAATAACTTAGAATGTTTAATTTATTTAATAACTTTAGAATATTTGAGTCGGCTTAATTAGTAATGTTATAATTTTCATTTAGTTTAATTAATAAATTTTAGGATTTTAATTTTATATTTTTATTCAATAAACTTAGAAATTTCAATCGTAACTTAGATTTGATTTTTTGCTATATCTCTTTATGCTTGATTTATTCCATCATTTTGTTTTTTTATTTTTTATTATCTACTTGTCATCAATTTTTGTTTATGTTTATCCCTTTACAATTTTCTTTTCGTATGTTAGTAAATTTTGTGATATTTTCGATTTAGTTCATTTTAACTTTTCATAGTTTACTTTTCGTTTGTTTAATTCTAAAGGAAATGTTTTAACTCTGTTGACTTCATGTCATCAAATATATTTTTTATGATCGAGCGGACCCTTTCATTCATTTTTTTTATACTATTTTTCTAAACTTAAGTCGATCTTCCTAAAAGATTCAATTTTCAAACTCACACCTGTGAAATCAAAACTTTGACACTAGGTCGTCGTATCTTCAAAATCTCGTCCATTCCCATTTTTAGCCAAAGGAACCATTTCAATCAAACAAACAATTTAAACAAAAAAAACAGATATTTCAAAAGGATCCTGCGGAGTACCGCAGATGCATTGGGTGCTAATACCTTCCCATTGTATAACCAACCCCCGAACTCTCGATCTCTTTTAAAAACGCACTGTATTTTCATTACTTTTAAATATTACTTTACATTGCATATTTTAGGGTTTTATTTCGCTCTTTTCCATTTTCCCTTGGAAATAATAAAGTGCGGTGGCGACTCTTGCTTTTGTAAGTCAAGTTAATTAATAGCTTGATCTCCGATTTTCACCGCTACAGAATTGGCGACTCTGCTGGGGAAAGATTGACCTCTTGCTGGTCCATCCCTAAGTGGGTTAAGCCTAGTTTGTTTTATCTGTTTTATCATTATTTGATTGTTTGATTATATGTTTATATTGTGGTTATTTGGGTTTTTGCAAAGGACAAGTCCTATACCCGGACTAAGTTACACTTAGGAATAGGACGGGCGGTATAGTCATGTTAACTTTGAGGTAGTAATCCCGAAGAAGGAGGCATGAAATCCCCCACTCAGTGGAAGCCCCTTTGAACGTAGTATTTGTTTACCGAGTAATCGGGAAGATATTATTGCTTTCGACTTGGGAGCCAGAGAAGCTGAGAGCCGTAGAACCCTTAACCCATCTTGGCCTCTTAGGTGTAGTGCAGAGACTATAACGGAGTAATCCGGAAGTAGTTGTCACGCGATGCTGCACTCAGACGAGTTTATCTTGAGAATATTGCTAATTACTGAGTAATCGGGATGTTGGTAATATCCGAAGGAGGAATGTAGACTCTGGGAACTTTTAGAACCATGTTTTACAGGTGTGATTAAACCTTTAGTACATACCTTGGGGATGTTTTTTACCTTTGACTCCATGCTCGTGACGTTGAACCTTTCGACTTTATTTGTGACCTTGCTTGTGGTTGTTGCATAGCCCTACCTTCATGCATCTATGAAACCCATTTTCACTTGATTTTCAAGGAATTTGGAAGTCTTTCTTTGTAAATATCACAAGTTTTGTCAAGCTCAATGGATCTTGGGTGTTGATGGGGGTGGAAACCCTAATCCACCAAAATGGATGATTGATCTTGATGATAACTTGATCAATGTTTGGAGCCAATTTAAAATTCATCTTCTATCTTCATACCTTGATGTTTACAACTTAATACCTTGAAGATCAAATAAAACTCTCTTTTACATTCACATATCATGCATCACTCTATATTTTTTGTTTCACTTTCAAAGATCATTTCCAAGTCTTAATTTTTCCTTTGGTCTCACCAGTATAACACTCGCGCTAAGAGGACAATGGAGAATATCAAGCAAGAGGTTTCTGAACTCCGTAGAGAGATGACTATTTTGAAAGCTAGTATCGAGCACTTAACTGGTTTGGTTGAAATTCTGGTTGCCGCCCAAGTCAATCCTTCTAGGAGGGAGGAAGCGATGATAAAAGTCTTCACTGAAACTCTAAAATCATTCTCTCATGAGAAGGTGATGGTTAATGCACCTAATGACTTTCCTGACAAGGTGAATGTGGGAGTGCGTCTAGAAGAAGATGTTGGGAAGGGATGTTCATATGAAGATGGTAGCTCAGCTAATGGTGTGAAGAAGTTTGATAATAACTTTTCCAAGAAGAGAACCAGAGGAAGAAATAATCATCGTCAGAATCATCATGTTTCTCCTATTCATCAACAGAATCAGCAAGTTCCTAATCAGAGGAAAACCCAGTTTGATCCAATTCCAATTACCTATACAGAGTTGTTCCCTATCCTGATGCAGAGGAATTTGGTTCAGACCCGACCTCCACCGAAGGTTCCTGAGAAGATACATTGGTACTACAAAGCTGATTTGGCTTGTACCTTTCATCAAGGTGCTCCTGGGCATGACTTGGAGGGTTGCTTTGCTTTGAAGATTGAGGTTCAGAAGTTGGTCAGAAGTGGTATCTTGTCATTCAAGGACGTTGATTTTGAAGTTCAAATCAAGCATGCACCGAAGAGTAAACACGATTGATGGTGACTTTGATTTTTGAAGGATGTTTTCGGTAATTCAAGTCCAGATGGAAAGCCTTCCCAGATTATTAACTTATTTATGCTTTTTGTAATTTTTCTTGTTTATCAAAACATTGTTTGCATGTAAGAACTTGTTTGCATCTGAATGATTATCTTAATACAATGAGTATGTTTGTCTTGAAGAAATTCATTCGTTTCACTCATATTTGTTTTCAAATTTTAAATTGCTGTTGCACTATGATACCAAATTGTTGCTCATTCTCTTGCCTAGGCAGAGATTGAAGGGAGGATGATGATCTAAAAAACAAAATTTTTGGTTGTATGCTTTTGGATAAAATCTTGCTGACGATGTACAAGCATTATTTCAAATCCCTAAACACTGGAGATATAAGGAAGATAATCCCTTGCTAACCCCTTTTGAGCCTTTGAAGTAGAAGTTTCATTTCTATATGAAAAAACCCTCGAATTTTAACCTGGGGCAGGGTAGTTTTCAGTTAATATGATTGAGTGTTCAAAATTCATAAGGAATATATTTCTGAAGAGAAACTACGAGGGCTATCCTTCATGTATAATGAAGCTAGAAGATGTGGAACCACAATGTTATCCATCATGCCTCAAGAAACGAGGCAGTCACAATCCTCTCAACAAATAAATACAAGCTAATGTCACATGTTTTGTTCAAAAATCAAAAATCAAGAAAAAAGAAAAAGCCTGCTAAATCGAAAACTTGAAAATGTGCGGCTTAGGCAAAAATTAGGGCATCCCGCTGGACTATCAATTCAAAAGAATTAGTTCAGGCAAAAGTTAGGGAAAATAAAAATTGCAAGGAAAGGAATACAAAGAAAATTCCTCAGCAAAGAACAAATTGGTGACTACAAACACGAAGACATAAGGGTGGTTGCTACTCTGAAAGCCTCGTCGTTTCCTTAACCGTCACAAAATCCTTTTGAGAGATAAACACTCATGTTGAATTAACTGAACATAGGGTTGGAGAACATCACGAAGAATGGGTGGGTACCTATAAATTTTGAGCCTTAAAAATCTTTTTTTTTTCTAAAAAAACCATGAACCAGGCCACGTTACAACCTTCAAAAGTCCTAATTGAAGCAAGGTTATTTTGAAAGCATACTTCAATGAGATGGTGTTCCTGACTCCCGTGAATGTTTTCTAAATAGTTATGTTGGTATCATATTCTTTTTCTATACAAAAATAAATGGTGCTTTAACTCGCAAAATTCGTGCGATATCTTTCAAAATCTTCAAGACTTACGTAACTGTTGCATTAGAATTTTCATTCTCATTGTAAACATTTTCTAACTGCAAAACATTTGTTTGATATCAAGGAAACTCACATATAAGCACCAGTGATGAGTCTATTCTTAAGGCCTGAAGCTCTGTTGAGTAATTGGCGGATCATTTCAAGAAAAAATCATATCCATGGGCATGTCACCTGAAGACCGTAAGCACGAACATGTTCCTTCTCCTAGTTAATGCTTTTCCCAACTTGTTTGCTCGTTTGGGGCAAAAATTCGAAGACTTTGTTGTGCCGACTACAGTCAATCCAGGGCAACCACGTAGAGATTTGATGAATCTCTCTAAGAGTTTAAAGACACCAGAGCATGGTGAATGCCAGGTCTTTTGTAAAATCCTCTTGAGACGATTTCTCCTCATCAACCATATAGCTCGGGGCATTTTAGAGGTGAAGCTATTCGCAAGAATTGTCGTGCATCACGCAGCTTATCAGCAGTAAACTAAGGGCATCCAAAATTAATCCCAGGGGCAATCCAGATTTGTCAAGATATGTTTTTCATACATTATCAGAGGGTGGTGTTCCCAGTATCTCCAGCTAAGCAAGACTTCTTTCCAGTTGAAACTTTGTTTGTGTTGTTATCCTTTCAATGGATTGTTTGCAATAGAAGACTGGACTTTGGGTTTTCTACCTGAAAATATCTTCCTCTCCAGAGATATTTAAGCCTTGTAAAAGGACTCTGCTCCAATGATGGCTTTTATTTTTATCTCCAGTAATGTTCCCCTTTTGTTGAGATTAGCTGAGCGTCGGGTTGTACTGGGACGTCTTATCATCTTCTGTCTATCTCCCCTGTCTGTTTTGTCAACATATACATGACATTCATTCATTCGTTCATACTTGCATCATGCACGCACATTTTGTATTTGTTGATATCTTTGAGTTCGTATACCTTGGTTATGTCTATTCAAATAGCATATTTGATCTTTCCAAATAGAGTGTCAACTTAAGCAGAAAGTGCGCCTCTTTTCTAATTCCCCACTGAGTTAACTCTCGTGGAAGAATCTTGCTTTAGCTTTACTTTTCCATCTCTGGATAGGAAAAATCCCCATTTGAGTTGTTTCCTCATTGGATGGAGTCTTGTTTGACTATTTTCTCTCTATTTTATTCCTAGATTGAGCTTTGTCTCTTGTGAACGATACCCTGTGGATCTCTCTAGGCTGGGAAACCTAGATGGAGAGTGCATTGATCTTGCGTATGTAAATACTTGGTCTCCTCAGGAAGGATTTATTCATAGTTCCCCATTGAAGACGAACTTTATTCCCTAGTAGTGTTATCATAACCTTCTTCTGGAATATCGACATGACAACAAGCGACTGACTCTTTATTTGAGTAGTTTGATTATTTCTGAATTTCTTTATGTTATGACAAATGGCGGTCTCTTCATGAGCAGTTTGTCCATCCCCGATAAAATTATTGATTCTCACCTCCAGCAATATCTTCACGATATTTTGTTGATACCTTTGAAAAAACAGCAAGCGGCGGTCTCTTCATGAGCAACTTGTGTGTTATTGTTCTTTTGAGAAAACAGCAAGCGGCGGTCTCTTCATGAGCAACTTGTATGTTATTGATACCTTGGAAAAACATCAAGCAGCGGTCTCTTCATGAGCAACTTGTATGTTATTGACACCTTTGAAAACATCAAGCGGCGGTCTCTTCATGAGCAACTTGTATGTTATTGATACCTTGGAAAAAACATCAAGCAGCGGTCTCTTCATGAGCAACTTGTATGTTATTGACACCTTTGAAAACATCAAGCGGCGGTCTCTTCATGAGCAACTTGTATGTTATTGATACCTTGGAAAAAACATCAAGCAGCGGTCTTTTCATGAGCAACTTGTATGTTATTGATACCTTAGAGAAAACAGCAAGCGGCAGCCTCTTCATGAGAAACTTGTATGTTATGGTCACCTTTGAAAACAGCAAGCGGTGGTCTCTTCATGAGCAAATTGTGTGTTATTGTTATCTTTTAAAAACAGCAAGCGGCGGTCTCTTCATGAGCAACTTGTATGTTATTGACACCTTTGAAAGATAGCAAGTGGCGGCCTCTTTATTTGAGCAGCTTGTGTATCCCCAACAATAATGTTTACTCAGCAAACGACACCTCTTTGGAAGAGTTCCATGGGGAAGTTTGTATTTTATCCTTGGCAAGCGATATCTTGGTTAAAGAAGAAATGTGTTACCGTTCTTGGTGAAATTCAGAAGTCAAAGATATTTAGTTACCAGTCTCAGAACTGATGCCAATCATTTCCCTTCTCCAGTCTCCTTACTGATGTAAATCATTTCTTTTCCAGTCTCAATACTGATGTAAATCATTCAAGAGTCTCTCATTTGAAGCCTATGACTCTGTTTCCCCAGTTAAGTTATAATCTCTTCCCCTATGTGATTACTGTATAATGTGATTGGTTTTTCCAACAGTAGTTTATCTCATGCGGCATCATCCCTCATTAAAATATCACATTTATATCATATCATAAACTATTTGTGGTATCTATTGGGCAAAAATTGTGTATTCTATATTTAAGTCCCTTCAATCTCGTCAAAATGAAGATTCCAATCTTCATATCTCCAGATAGAAGAAACTTAAATAGGGGAAGCTGTCATACCCCAATTTTTGACCTAAGATCCCATATTTATTTTTGCATTTTTGTACAGAAGTCAAGGTCACTAAATATGGTCGATTTTAACATCTCACCTTCGAGAATTGGCTATGCAGAAATTATCAAGTATTTTGAACATTCTTAGCCTATGTATCACTAACTTCTAATCAAGCACGAAGTGTGTGTTTTTTTTGTTTCTTTGATATCATGTGCAGAGATAGTTCTAAATCAAGGACATTAGGCGTTGCGCCCCAATTAGGGTTTTGAGCTCTTCAAGCCAGAAGTACCATTGATTATCGATTCTCGAAGACTGATTCATCAAGACACGACTTCTAAAACTTTGTTCAGGCTTATTTTGATCACAGTTGTTTCAAGTGTAATAGCTTCTGTCTCGAGGATCTTCAGAGGATCGTGTGTTTATTTCTATGCCTTGTTCGATAAGTGGTCTCAAGCTTCCTCCAAAATTCCCCAAAGCACAGTCAAGATTTCATCATCACTGGTTTACATGTGCATCAAGATGCTTTAGAATGCGAAGAAGGATCAAGTCTACAAGTCGATTCAAAGCATTTCGAACAAAAGTCAACTCTTGAAAGTTCAATTTCAAACGGTCATAACTTCTTCAATTTTCAACGTCCTGAGGCGATTCTTTTGCAAAGTATCACAAATAGCGTTGTTTATGAGATTACTTCAAAGATTAAGGTTCAGGTCATGCCACAGACGTTTTCTCAAGAACGTTTGATTTTTCTGTTGGAATAATTCATGAAACTGGAGTTTTAGTCCGATGATTCTTTGATTGCTTGTGGACTACTTCAAGTCATTTTGCAATTGAACTTTAGCGATCATTGGATTAAGGTGGATTGTCGATTAAATTTCTTAAAGGCATGATTTACACTATTGGTCTGTATTGCAAATTACTATGAGGTGAAGATGTGAATTAGGGTTGAGAATTATTTGAATTCTTGTGGTTTGCAAGCTAACTTGGATTTGAGATTTGAATTAAGATTTGGATTCATTGTTGTGAAGTTTTCTTTCAAGTAACCAATACCATAAAGCCAAAATATCTGAGTTTGTCAAATAACATTGGGGTTCTTATTTGCAAGAGAGATTCAAGAAGGTTTATGAATTTGATGTCTTGAGTAAGGTGCATTCCAATTTCCCGAAGTTTATTCCAAGAGTGCAAGTTCATTAATGTGAATTGTTCAAAATAATAAGAATTATTCAAGACCTTTCTCAAGAATTCAACTTCATTCACCATTCAGGCATTTCAAATTCAAAGACAAATTTCGACACAAATTTTAATTGGAATCAAATTGTGTGTCAATTCGGACTAGAGATTAAATTAAGAGAGCAAGATCATTTGGCGTAGAATTTATTCAAGAATTTCATTCAAGATTCATACTTTCATTCATGTGAATCCAAGAGATTACAAGATACTTCCATTACAAATCATCACCATTTCATATCTCATTATAAAACCATACACAAACACATGAATTCCTAAGTCCTAAAGTGCTAAAATTACATGAAATCTTTATGCTAAACCACCAAAATAATCCTGTTTCTATGCTACTATCTTGCTGCCAAATAATGCCAAAAAAAACTAATGCTGTATGCTGCTCCAAACCCTGCATATCAATCTAAAAAAAAAACAGCATGTAACTTGTTGCTATCATGCTGAAAATTTGTCCAAAAAACCTGCTGCACAATAGCTCCAAAACCTGCTATTAAACAGTCAAAGCTAGACAAAAATGGTCATGCTGTCCATTGCATATACTATCCAAATTACATAAGAAAGGGCACCACAAAAATTGCCGCAAAAAGTGTTAGAAGAATGCACCATAATTGTTCAAAACAGCTCATGTTTTCCCTCCATTTCCTCATTGATTCACCTATATAAATAACATCTCAAGAATATAGAAAGAAAAAAGAAAAAAAAACTGATAAAAAAGAAGGCATTAGGAGATGACTTTTCACATGGAAAACCAACAATACATCACAAAAAAACCTCACCATACCCTACCATTACAAAACTCTGTTTAATACAGAATCATAAATTCTGCAACATTGCATTCTGAAAATCCTGCAAATCACAGCATTTTAAACTTTGAACACAGTAGATGAAGAAAGAAGATTGAATCAGAGTAAAAAAAGAACATCAGACCTCGAAGATTGAAGACCCATCGTAGGAGCTCCGACTCGGTAATTTTATTTCCCCTTCTTTTTCCCTGCTGATTATTGTTGTTGCTTGCCTCAAAACTGTTAGCGTTCAAAATAATTGATGTTGTTAAGTTGTGATAAAGAAAAGAAACCAGATCGAAAACTTAAAGAAAATACACTAAACCAATTACCTCTTCATCGTCACCATTCCTATACCCTCCAATCTCTGTGAAAATCACAACCTCACAACACCACACTTCTATTACTCTCATTCTTCACCTCTCTGCTACAAACCCGTAACAAAACGAATAACAATATCATCACCTCGTCAACAAATCGTCACAGCCATCAATGAACATATAATTGATAGTGCTCCTGACCAAAATATTACAGGCTCTGTTGAGCCTAATTCACGCCCTTATCCATCATGCTTATCTGCATTAAAGGATTTGGAAATGTTAGTCGAAATCGTGGCATAAAATTAATATGGTGATGATAGGAAATGGAAGTTTCTTGCCATTGCCGAAAGAATCAGGGTACTGGTTCGGTTATCTTTATTCAGAAAGAGTGGATATAAAATGTTTTTACATGGAAAGGAGACATCTAATGATGATTCTTTTTCACAACATCAAATTTCCGCAAACCTGAAAAGGTGTTACAATGCTGGAACAAACCTGTGGAATCTGGAAGGAAGCGCATCGTCTGCCTTGAGTTAATTTGGAGAAAAAGCGAGGATGGTGTCAGATCCAGTGTGCTTACGTAAGGTTCAACGCCAACAAGCTATCATGGAACCCACCGCTTCAAGGGTAGTGAAACTTACACTTTCCACCATTGTCGAAAAAGGGGTTTCGTGGAGCTTTATTTTCGGTTGGGGAAAGTAAATCTCTTGTTCTGTGTTGCAATAGACTCCATTAGCGACTGAAGAAGACAAGAACTAGAGGGTTGGATCTGTGATTGGGGAAAAGACTTTTCATTTATTTTGTTTTGTTTTCACGATAAACATGGAGATTCTTTGGAATTGATTTACCTTTCCAAGGCTATGCAAATCCGGCGCTTCCTTTGTATCTTTAGGGTTTCTAGAAACTTTTCTTTCCCTCTTCTAGACTGGGCCTGTTCTAGGCCCATTTCGGATTCCTTTAATTTATTTATTTCACTTCAGCAATTTATGCAACTGTTGGGCTTTAGCTTACTAATTATAAGCCCGTCAGGATTCCCTTTATACACTCTCCATTTTGCTGTTTCTAATTCTCACACCTTTTTTTTTAGTAATTTCTTATTGTTAGTTAGTTAATATTAGTTTTTCATCATAATTTTAGATAAACCTCAGTCAACTAATTTAGTTTAGAATTAACTTAACATTTTCTTTAGAATTAGTTAGTAACTTTAGAATTTTATCCAGTAATTAATAACTTAGAATATTTAATTTATTTAATAACTTTAGAATATTTGAGTCGGCTTAATTAGTAATGTTATAATTTTCATTTAGTTTAATTAATAAATTTTAGGATTTTAATTTTATATTTTTATTCAATAAACTTAGAAATTTCAATCGTAACTTAGATTTGATTTTTTGCTATATCTCTTTATGCTTGATTTATTCCATCATTTTGTTTTTTTATTTTTTATTATCTACTTGTCATCAATTTTTGTTTATGTTTATCCCTTTACAATTTTCTTTTCGTATGTTAGTAAATTTTGTGATATTTTCGATTTAGTTCATTTTAACTTTTCATAGTTTACTTTTCGTTTGTTTAATTCCAAAGGAAATGTTTTAACTCTGTTGACTTCATGTCATCAAATATATTTTTTATGATCGAGCGAACCCTATCATTCATTTTTTTTTACTATTTTTCTAAACTTAAGTCAATCTTCCTAAAAGATTCAATTTTCAAACTCACACCTGTGAAATCAAAACTTTGACACTAGGTCGTCGTATCTTCAAAATCTCGTCCATTCCCATTTTTAGCCAAAGGAACCATTTCAATCAAACAAACAATTTAAACAAAAAAAACAGATATTTCAAAAGGATCCTGCGGAGTACCGCAGATGCATTGGGTGCTAATACCTTCCCATTGTATAACCAACCCCCGAACTCTCGATCTCTTTTAAAAACGCACTGTATTTTCATTACTTTTAAATATTACTTTACATTGCATATTTTAGGGTTTTATTTCGCTCTTTTCCCTTTTCCCTTGGAAATAATAAAGTGCGGTGGCGACTCTTGCTTTTGTGAGTCAAGTTAATTAATAGCTTGATCTCCGATTTTCACCGCTACACCCTGCCTCATGAATCCACGACCGTCCCAACAAACATTTGTAAGCGGGAACAAAGTCCATGACCTAGAAACTTATCTAAAACAAATGTGGTCCTATATGAATAGGGAAGTCCACTTCACAAATAAATGATTTCCTTGATCCATCAAACGCTTTCACAATGATACCACTCGGGCGCATAGGCGTTCCTTGATATTTTAACTTCATAAGAGTGCTCCTCAGTATAACGCTCAAAGCAGATCCATTACCAATCAGCACATTGGATAGTGAATCATTCTTGCAATTCATATAGATGTGAAGGGCCAGGTTGTGATTCCTTCCTTCATCTGGTAATTCATCATCACAAAAACTCAAGTTATTACATGACGTAATGTTCTCTATTACGCTGCTGAATTGGTCTATTGGCATATCACTCTCCACAAAATCTTGGTCCAATACCCTCATCAAGGATTCTCTATGAGCAGATGAGTTCATCAATAAAGCTAAGATAGATATTTTTGAAGGAGTCTGTAGTAGCTGATCTACAATCTTGCAGTCGCTCATCTTGATTATCTTCAAAATATCATCCACTTCTTTCTCTAATGTAGCCCCACTAGTCTCACCCGTAGCCTTCTTGGGTTCAACATTCTCAGCAATTTTCTTTCGAGCACTAACATTTCCTCGAACAACTGGTGCAAACACACGACCACTGCGAGTCACCCTACTATTTTCAGCAATATTTCCAACATCGGGCATTGGCTGGATGGGAACTTCCACCCCATCCTCTAAGATTGTAGAATTGTATTTGTAGGGTACAGCCTTATCTGACTTGTAGGGGATAGGACCAAGCAAACTAATCACTAATGGGGTAATAGATGGCTTGCTATAATACTCGACTTCAAAATGGGAGGGTGCACTAAAACAAGGTACAATGACGTTTACCCCTTCTTCAACACAATCAGTCATTATTGAGTCATTTCTGGAAAACAAATCCTCACCTGAGGAGAAATACTCACCTGCAGAGGCATACTCTTCATCTGACTCTTCTTCAGTCAAGCAAACCTCAATCAAATCAACTTCATGATAATCATCCCTTTTCCATGTAACCTTGATAATTCCATTGTCCAACAACAGCTAAAAACCTTTCTTCATGATTGAACATCCTCGGGAGTCTCAATAGCAAATTCAGCAAGATCCATACTGATGTTCCACCTGACCAGCCATGTGGCAGAAAGCAGCATGCAATTGCACAAGATTGTCATTCATATACTCTACATAAAAAATTCTAAACTCCCCAGGACATCCCGAAACCATATTCACCTCATCTTCATACTCTACCCTAGGCCTGACTATGTGGATGAGGCCCTCATCCATCATCTCCTGTAAATCGACCTTTATCTTATCGCAACCCTGTATGTATGTACTGCAAATAGCACAACCAGAATGGTAATGTGTGTAGTAGCCAAATTCACAGAGGTATGCATGCATTTTCACCAGATCTCCTCTAACCAGATTAATATCAAAAATATGAAAGTCGGCTGGACAACCGGCCACCATATTCACAGCATTTACTCCTCCATGCTTAGGTAGAGGATTCTCTTTCACATTAGGTCCCACATCTTTGAAAGATAGAATACCATATTTCACCAATTTCTACACCTCAGTCTTCAAAGGATAACAATTCTCAACATTATGCCTTGGTTCTCCCTGATGAAAAGCACATGTTTAGTCTGCCTTGTAGTACCAAGGCAATGGTGATGGCACAACAGGAGGTGATCGGGTCTGAACCAACTTCTTCTGAATCAATGCCCGTAGTAACTCTGTATAGATCATAGGAATAGGGTCATATTTCCCCCTTCTATGATTATACCCCTGATTCCCTTGCTGGGACGGTCTTTGATAAGCAACGGTAGTTGGAGATGCACCCACAACTGGAGTAACTGAAGTGACTTGCTGATGATGCTGATAATTCCTTCTAGGGGTATTAACCCTCCTCTCTTGCATAACAGCATTTGCGTCCCCTTCCTTTTTCTTGGTAAATCCATAAGATGGCTTCTTCACACCTACAGAGCTTTCACTTCTCGTTAAACGACCCTCTCTTACAGCCTCTTCTAAGCGAATACCCATTCCTACCATTTAAGTAAAGTCACTTGGCGCACTTGCTACCATCCTCTTGTAGTAGAAAGCACCCAGAGTTTTCAAGAAAATCTTAGTCATCTCCTTCTCTTCCATGGGAGGAATCACTTGGGAGGCTACCTCACGCCATCTCTATGCATATTCTTTGAACGATTCCCCGTCTTTCTGAACCATGGCCCTGAGTTGATCGTGGTCAGGTGCCATGTCCATGTTGTACTTTTATTGTTTGATGAATGCTTCTCCTAAATCATTGAAAGTATGGATGTTAACACTGTCTAAACTCATATACCATTTCAGTGTAACACCAGTCAAACTATCCTAAAAATAGTGAATCAGCAGATGTTCATCATCAGCATGGATAGCCATTCTCCTTACACACATCACCAGATGAGCATGAGGGCAAGTGTTGCCCTTGTACTTCTCAAAATCCGGGACCTTAAACTTAGCAGGTATCTTAACATTCGGGACCAAGCATAACTCATTCACATTCTTCCCAAATAGCTCTTTTTCTATGAGGGTCTTCATCTCTCTTTGTATCTTGTCAAACTGCTCTTGAAAATCATCCATTCTATCATAAAGACCCAAGTCTTCACTCGGTGGAGGGAAAGGACGACACACATCATCGTTAACAAACGAAACCAAATTCACCGAAGGAGGCGCAACAGAAGCAGCATGCACCATAGGAGGTTCCGGAGTAACAATAGTCTGAACAAATGGAGTATATTAAGGACCAAGATTGAAACCTTCAGGTGCAAAATTCTCTGGCATTCCCCATGGAAAACCTTGAGGCATGTGGTTTTGAACAACAGCTGGAGTAGCAGATACGGGAACAGTCGGAGCTTCAGTAGTTGCCCTTGTTGGTTGAGGTTAGACACTTCGTGGCTGATTCTGAGCAGCCACCAAAGATTCCATCAGAGCAGTAAGATTGACCATGTTGTCCTTCAAAGTAGAAACCTCCTCACGCAGCTCGTGATTCTCTTGTTCTAAGTTGTCCATCTTTTTTCTGAAATTAGCCCGAGTGTTATAGTGGTAAGTTAGCTTGTTGAACGAGGTAAAGAAGCTTGGTAAGACACCTGGATATGCATAACAAATGCAAGAAATATGTGCTATATGATGCATGGTATGCAATGCACATGATTTTATTTTATTATTTAATATTTCAAGGGATTTAAAATTTATGGACATATTGCAAATATCAAAGTAATAATGCATTTGAAATACTGAAAAATTTTATTATAACAACTCCAAAATGGATTACAAGTTTCAATGATCCCAAGTACAAGATGAAAACAAAATCTAAAATCCTGAGAAGTAAAATTGATGGAGATCACTCTATACGTTGGTGCTTCCCTGTGAGCCTGGCAATCTGAGCCTTCAACATCTGGTTTTCTTCCGCATACCTGGTGGAAACCTTCTTCCAGTCACTTGAATCAGGAAGTGAGTAATCAGCATCTGATTGAGGCTTAGGAAAAAATAAATCCCCTTGCCTCTCCATAGTCTTTACCGCTCGACTCTCAAGGATCTCAATCAAGTCGTCTTTCTCCTTCAAGTCTGCTCTATATGATATCTCTAAAGTTTGGACCTTGTTCTTCCAAGCATCCTTTTCCTGTTGCATCCTAACCAAATCAAGCTATAGCTCTTCTAGATCATCTAATAAGGGAGGAGTAGTCTTCGCAAACAGATCAGACATAGGTGTTTCCTGGGAATACGGCATCTTCAACTGAATAGCTCTCGTTTGGACCCACTGAAGATATGGCTCCAAAGAAAAAACACCCCTAGGTCCCAAATCCTTACTACTCTTCTTATGAAGGTGACTCCAAGCCTTCATAATATGCTCCCTAGCTTCCCTATGGTCTTCTCCCTCCTTCAGAAAGAAACAACTCAAATGAATACTTTTTGGTTTATCCCTCATTGGATAACCGAGTTGTCGTCGTGCAAGAACAGGGTTATAGTTAATTCCTGCCTTTGTATCAAGAAGAGGTACATTGGGGAAACTACCACAACTGTCAATAATCTCTATATCCTAGTAATATCGATGATACCAATCAATATTCGAGTGAGTAAGTTCCATGAACTTAGGAGCCCAACGGGGTTCCTTCTTGACATCCCAAAAAGCATCAGACTGAGGCATATGAGAGATAAACCATCCTTACCACAGGGGCGTGCAACCAATAATCATCCCCCCAATATAAGAATTCCAAAGATGAATAGAGTAATAAGCATCACCCAATAATGTAGGAACTGGGTTTTAGATCATGAATATCCTGATAGTATTAATGTCAACAAAGTTGTCCACATTAGGAAATAAGAACAACCCATAAGTAAGTAGAGAAAAGATGGTCTCAAAAGCGACTGTACTCTTCATACTGGAAAAGTAGCAAGCTTTCTCCAATAAGAACTGAGCTGGTAATCCTCTAATCCCTTATTCAGTAGTCATATGGGCTTCCATCTCAGACTTCCCTAGATGAATCAAATCAGCAATATCATGTGGTTTTGGCTCACCCTCCAAACCAGTAAAAGGAACACGATCGGTAACAGGTAATTCCAATAGATAAGAATAATCCTCTAGTGTAGGCATCAACTGATAGTCAGGAAAAGTAAAGCAATGATACATCAGATCATAGAACTGGACCAAGGTCGAGAGAATACCCTCATTCATCTTCAGCTTCATGAGAGGAATGATGGATCCATACTTCTTCTGAATGTCTGCAGAATACTCGATCTCGGGGATTAGACTAATCAACTCATCTATCTTGGGATCCTTGAAACTGTACTTCCCAGTCTTTCTTTTCCCAGAATCCATGGTTACCTGAGATATTCACAAATGGTCAATTTTTAAATCCCTTGAAATAAGATCTCTTCAAAAGATGCTTATGGATGCATGGATGCATGATGCATCAATCACACATAAGATCACACATATAGGGTTCATAGGTTCATCGTCGCGAGCATGAGGTTAAAGGTACTACCCATAAGGTATTGGTCTAAAAGTTATCACCTGCCGAACAAGGTTCTAGATGTTCCTAGAGTCTACATCCTTCTTTCAGATATTACCAACTTTCTGATTAACTCAGTAATTAGTAATATTCTCAAGGAAAATTCGTCCGAGCGTAGCATCGCATGACAACTATTTCTGGATTACTCTGTCATAGCTTACGCACTACACCTAAAAGGCCAAGATGGGTTTGGAATTCTACGGTCCTCAGTTTCAGCAGACTCCCAGGTCGAAAGCAGTACGTCTTCCTGATTACTCGGTAAATGACACTACAATCAAAGGGAACTCCACTGAGTGGGGGATATCATGCCTCCTTTTTGGGGATTACTCCATCAAAGTTAACATGACTATACTGCACGTCCTATCTTAAAGTTTTCCCAATTCCGGTATAGGACTTATAAGTAATCACCAAGCACCCTAAAAACCAGGAAAATCCAGACAAACATATATACAACATATAACACATAAACAACAATAACATATACACAAATATAAACAAAGATAGGCTCAACCTACTTAGGGATGGACCAGCATGAGGTCAATCTTTCCCCAGTGAAGTCGCTATTTTTTCTGTAGCGGTAGAATTGTTTAAGACTAAGCCATTAGATTGACTAGACTTATACATATCAAAATAAAATCGCCACCTCACTTTATTGTTTCCAAATGAATGGGAAAAGAGCGAGTAACCCAAAAATAGGGGGAATGATTCAAGGTAAGGCGGTTGGTTATGCAAAGGGAAGGTATTAACACCCTAAACATATATGGTACTCTGCAGGAACCTCTTTGTAAAATCTGTATATTTTGGATATAAAATGTTGTATAATAAATGGATGGTGGAAGTGAGAGAGGAAATATAGTTTTATGGTTTTTTTCACCCGCCGAGGTTGCGAACCTTTAGTCCCTACGTACCACCTTCAGTGCAACAAGGGATCAAGGTACACGTAGTTCCTCTTTTAAAAAATTTAAAACACAAATGTATTGGTTAATTTTTTGAGATAAAACATCATCATCATTGTCCGTGTGGAAAACATACCTACTACCCACAATCATGAGAAAGGAGAATTTGCATCATCTCAAAGTGGAGAATATGGCTTGGATTTTAAAATCAACAATTCCTCACTCAACACCAAAGCGGAAAATATCTCTCTTCACTATATATTATAGAAGTATAGTTATTTGCATCAGTACAAGGATTGACAAGAGTTCAATCTTTTTTTTGAGAAAAGTTTAAAGATAAAAGCCAAAGTGGAAAAATGGTTTGAAATGAGATTGATTGACTTTTAGTCTTCTCACAAAAAAAAAGTCCAAGTATTATTATGTTTATTGAAATTTATTTATGAAAATGTTTTGAAAATGCATGGACCTAAGTCCAAGTTTTTTATGAAAGTGGTTCAAGTTTTAAAAAAAAACAAGAGTTTTCAAAAAGAGAGAGAAGATGTTTGAAATTAAAGAAGATGGGAGGAGAAGAAGGGACTATCCTAAAGCATAAGGTAAAAGCTAGGTGTGATCGGTGGATCTGGAACTGACTGTTTAACGCTGGTTCGCGAAATGTCGCGGAAGCAAGAGTCGCCACCGTCTTTTATTTTCTCCAAATGGAAAGGACAAAAGCACAGAAAAATTCCTTATAGAGATTGCTCTCGGTTCGGGAGGTAGATTATAGAAAGGGAAGGTGTTAGCACCCTTTCTATCCATGGTTATCCATGGGCTCTTAGATACTTGCTCACTTGTGTTTTCAAAAATGGTTTGTTTGCTTTTCAACTGTGGGTTTTAAAAAGTTTCTTTGAAAATTCCAGTTCGACTCTTGTATCGGTCCTCAAGAGTGTTTGAAAATTTGCTTTTGAAAGCTTTTGAAAATGTGTCGGTGTGAAAAGAGTTTTTTAGTTTGTTTTGAGATTAGAGCAAGTATCCACGAGTCGTCTACCTACCCTAAGGAATTCGTCTGTGTAAATGTCCTTAAAAGTAGTGCCATCCCACCATTGAGAGGTAGGTAGCACCACCGTTGGAGGTGTTCGGGTCAATTCGAAGGTTCAGGACATGGTGATCACCAGAGCAATGGGAAGACACCTTAGAAGCTACCCTCATGCCAGGTTCCCGGATCATGAGGACTTACTAAGACATCCTCTACTCGACGATCACCTTTCGAGGCAAGGCAACAGTGAGGCGTACCCTAGGGGTGGTGTGTGATTTGTGTGTCGTTTTCAAGTATTTTTGTCTTTTGTCATGTTATTGGTGATCTAGCGTTTTGTTTTTATTTTTGTCATTCATTCTTGCATGCATTTATTTAACAGTTAAAAATTGCGAGAAATATAAAGTTCCTAAACTATTACAAAGGCGCGGGTCCACATCGCCAAATTAAACCAGGACCCGATTTGACATAAAATAAAGAAATAAAATGCGGGAAATATAAAATATCCGAGTTACATGGCTTGAGCAATTACATAATATTTGAAAGAAAATAAATGTGCGAAAGAAATAAAAATAGAACGTTCGAGGGCGTTGGACCCTTTAAAGAAATTAAATGAAATTAAAAATTAATTAATTATTTATTGAAAGGAAAGAAATGTTTTTTAGTTTTTTGTATTTATGAAATAAAGAAAATTAAAATTAAAAGAAACTCTAATTCTAAGTTTTTTTAATTATTAATGAAAATGTTAAAGTTTAACCTAATTTACTAAATATTTAATGTACATGTTTATTTACAAAAATATTTAATAATTAATAACAATAATAATAAGAAAAAATTATTTATTAAAAAGATGATGAAAAGTTAAAAAAACCTAATTTCTACATATTTTAACTTATTAAGAAAAATATTAAAGTTCTGAAACCTAAATTAACTAAGTTAATTATTAAAGTTTATTTACAAAAAATAATGGTGAAATTAATATTAATAACAATAAACATTTTTAGTTTCTGATTTTTTATTATGAAAATTATTTTATGGAATTAAAAGAAAACAATTAAAAAAACAATTAAAAGAATAAAAAGGAAAATCAAATAAAAAAATAAAAATGATGCAAACCATGGGGGGTGTCTGGCCCTTTTTGGAGGTGAATTAGAGTGGTTTGACCATGTATTGGTGTCATGCATAAGTTTTTCTACTGTGGCCATTTGGCTTTTGGCTTTTGGCCATTTGGCTTTTGGCCTCAACGTTCCTTAATCTTCTCAGGATATCTGTCTCGCCACGTATTGGGGTCATGTGTAAAATGTTCTGTTTTGGCCATTTGGCTTTTGGCCTCAACGTTCCTTAATGAACCTGCATGAGATCCTGTCTAAATCTGCAGTGTTGAATCTCACGAACACATTAGATAAAAATCAAAAAATGCAAATAAAACCAATATATGAAGAAATTTAATGTTTAGGCACAATATGGCATGTATGAATGATTATACCCTTTTTGATCATGGAGATCAAATCAACCTTACCCTTACTGGAAAAGTAGTGACATGAATGCTTTTATGCCCTTGGGATCATGGAGATCAAGCCAGCCTTACCCTTACTGAAGAAGTAATAAGATGTTGGTTTGTAGCTGAGATGGCTTTGTTTGTAGTGAGAGAGGGATTTGTAGTAAGGATTTCAAGGTTTTAGGTTTCTTGAAAGAATTTGATATTCTAACAGTATCGTGGCAAGGTTTTTTTTTCTCTCTTCTTTTCTCCTCTCTCTTTTCTTTTTTTCTTTTCTTTTTTTCCTCTCTTGTTTGTGTGAAAAGAAGGTGATTATATAATGAAAATTAGGGTAAAGCAAATGGGCTTTGAATGTGCAATTGGGCCTCCAATATTCACTTGAATTCGTCACTTTCCAGGCTAAATCGCAGGGACTTAAGTGCATTTTTTGAAGTTGAAATGTGAAGACAAAATGTAGCCGGCATCGAGAACTAACTCCTGTCCGAAAATCGACTCAATCGGATAAACGGTGAATTAGTTATGAATTTTTGAAGTTTCAGCTCAGACAAACTTATTTTGGGCTCCAGTGTCGACTCTGACACGTTCTTCAATAAAAAACTGGTATTGATCGGTGCATAATTTGGTCTCGACTTTTGAAGCAAAGTTGTAGATCTATGAGTCAGTGACCTTGTGTAAAAATATGAGTCTAATCCGATAAAAATTGACCGAGTTATGAATTTTTGAAGTTTCGGCTCAGATGAAATAATATTCAGCATTCAGGATTTTCAGCGTGTCACGCACTCTGAGCAAAAAACGAAGGCCTTTTGAATACCGTTTGAACTCAATTCCTTCTGTGAAAATGTAGTCAACTCAATTTGTGAAATTTTGGCACCGGAACCAGCTCGATACGATGAAAATCGACCAAGTTATGATTTTTTGAACATGACGCAAATAAACTTCTGTCACAAATTTTCTGTGCAAAAATACTTGATAAATCCACATTTTTGAAGACCTTCTGATCGAAATTGGCTTCCAGCCGTGAGAGATGAAAACGTAGATAATGTCAAGACGGAATTTTGGCCACCAGAACGGGTTCAAAACGAGCCACGATCTTCAAGTTATGAATTTTTTAGCGCATAAAAACTGCACTTTCAGCACACTTTTTCACCATATTTCTTTAAGAAAACTCGCACATTCGGATACCTTCTTTAAAGAATTGACGCTTGAGCCGAACCTGAATTTGAGAATACGTTATCAGAGATATCTTGGCGAAAGAATACCTGAATATGACGCGCCGGGTTGGACTTGTGAATTTTTCTTGAAATATTTTGAGAAATATGGGAGGGCAAATTTTGGGGTACAACAGTTGCCCCTGTTCAATCTTCTTAGACCTGAGGATGTAGATTGGCTGACGTGCCTTTCGTAATCCGAGGGTAGAAGATGATTGAACACTAGAGTGCCCAGAAATTTGCGCTCACATAGTAGCAGTGTGATGGAAATGGGCTTATAGATGCCATTTGGAAATTGTTGGATAGGATGATGGGCTTATAGATGCCATTTTGAGATTGCTGGATAGGATGATGGGCTTATAGATGCCATCTGGATGTCGATCGCGTGGGAGATTCCTTGGCGAGAACCTGCATACCTGCAAAAGAAAAAAATGAGTACCTGACACGTTGCAGAAGCTGATCTTTAGATGCTTGGTATAGATGTGTCCTGACTGGTTACAGGAGCTGAGTCTGGAGCTTCAAACAGCGATGAATGAACCAGGGATGGTTACTGCTTTAGCATGAATGATAAGAGAACCTTGGTTGATTTTAACTTCAACAACGCTCGTTGAGAAAAATCTTGGCGGGAATTACCATCTTTGCAATATCGGGAAGAGAACCATAGAAAATTATAATCTGAAAGGGAATCACCTCACTCATCGTCGGAGAGGGAAACATCTTGAAAAAGGAATTACCACCTCACGCACTTGTCGGAGAGGGGACCATAGGAGATTATCACCTCACACTCATCGTCGGAGAGGGAAACATCTTGAAAAAGGAATTACCACCTCACGCACTTGTCGGAGAGGGGACCATAACTTCTGCTGAGTCTTCATCAGGAAAATCTGTTGGGAGTCGATTTAGCTGGACTGGACAAGGTCTTGAAATGTCTTCAACTGGAATAAGAATCAGGGAGATCTTAGGGTCGATCTGACTGAACCAGAGGAGGTTTTTTTTTATAAGGATGTGATGAAGGAATCTGAGACGATTGCTACTCCAAATCTATGATGAAGGAATCTGGGACGATTACTACCTCAGCGGAATGATGAAGGAATCTGGGACGATTACTACCTCAGCAGAATGATGAAGGAATCTGGGACGATTACTACCTCAGTAGGATGATGAAGGAATCTGGGACGATTACTACCTCAGCAGGACGATGAAGGAATCTGGGACGATTACTACCTCAGCAGAATGATGAAGGAATCTGGGACGATTACTACCTCAGCAGGATGATGAAGGAATCTGGGACGATTACTACCTCAGCAGAATGATGAAGGAATCTGGGACGATTACTACCTCAGCAGGACGATGAAGGAATCTGGGACGATTGCTACTCCAAATATATGATGAAGGAATCTGGGACGATTACTACCTCAACGGGTGATGAAGGAATCTGGGACGATTACTACCTCAGCAGGACGATGAAGGAATCTGGGACGATTACTACCTCAGCGGAATGATGAAGGAATCTGGGACGATTACTACCTCAGCAGAATGATGAAGGAATCTGGGACGATTACTACCTCAGCAGGACGATGAAGGAATCTGGGACGATTGCTACTCCAAATATATGATGAAGGAATCTGGGACGATTACTACCTCAACGGGAAAAGACTTTTGTCTGTTGATCGTTCTTTCCTGAAAAAGTAACGAATTAGTTGTATGCAATGTCATAATGCATGAATTGCCTGATTTTAAGATGTTCTCAAAAATAAATGAGATTGGGGTGATATGATGCGTCTATGCATGCTATAATGATGTATGTGACGTTTTATGAATGTGTTTTTCGTCTAGGAAAGTAAATCCTTGACGGGTGCCGGGAAGTCGTATCCTGGGCTGATGTTGAGGAATAGATTTTGCTTCCGCTGGGGATGATAGTTGCAAGAATACCGGTAGGAGAAGATGACTCCGTTGCGGAATAAACTTGGCGAATGGAAGATTCTGCGGGGATAAAAGATACTCTAGCGACCGTGCTGGGAAGCAACACTCTGTGGGGAGAGAGGTGCTTTGCTGAATGTTGATAGTAACTTGCTGAGGATGTCTTGTTGTTGGAAGACTTTGTCGACGACGCTCTTTCTGTGGCTTTTGGCTGAGGATAACCCAGTTATATCCTGTTGAGGAAATAACTCTTTAAATCAAGCCGGGAGACGCGTTCGTGCTTCGCGAAGGATAAGCTTCCAGAATTTACTGGGGATAAGCTTACTGCTTGGGGATATGAATTCCAACTTTCCTGGGGAAACTGGATTGGACTCTTCTGGGGAGTTTTGAACTATGTCGGGGAAGGAATTCCTTTGAATGCTGGTATGCCGCCGGGGAACAATCTTTAGGTCAAGACTGCCAGGGATGCTTGTATTGCTGCTGGGGAATGTTGATATCTGCTGGAGGATACCCAACTTCCTTTTTGATAATTTTGCTTGGAGAGAAATGTACTGTTTAGCTTACTCTCTGGGGAATTAAGATGTACTGGTCGTGTTCTTCAGCTGAACCTACCTTGGTACCTTGGAAGATAGAACAATCAGATTGCTTAGACCACCCATTATTGCCCATGTTTCTATGGGGGAGACACTTGTGGGGTGCTGATAGTTGTTGATGGACAAACCTTCTTCTGGTAGACAGATGACAGGACATAGTCGTACGCTTTAATCCCTAACTTTTGCCTGGACCGCCCTTTCGGGTTTTCAGTCCACCGGGATACCCATTTTTGCTCAAGCCGCCCTTTCAGGTTTTCGACTTGCCGGGTGTACAGTTTTTTTCATTTCATCCCTTCATTTTGCCCGAACCCTTTTGGTTCGCCGGGAAGCCCTTATTTTTGCCTAGGTGTGTCAACCTAGCGGGTCTTTGATTATGCGTAGTATCTTTCCGACTATGTCTATTCTCAGAAAGTAGGGAGTGCCCCTGGCTGCTCGTGTTGCCATATTACCAGAAGGTGTCTGATCGTGCAAGATTCGTTGCTGGAGTGCCCCAAGCTACTCAGGTGGAGATTTGCCCCAGGCTGATTGGCCTTTGAAAGATTCTCCGAATCTTGATTGGACTGCCCCAGATGATGGACCATGATCATGTCTGCCCCTTGATTGGAAGTACTTCTGTTCATTAGGCATTCGTCGTGCGAATCTCTGTGCTGTTCAAACAAAAAGTCATATGCAAACAAAGTTATGTTAAAAATGCAAAGCTCATGTCTGTCTTGAAGATTTTGAAAATGCATTCTTTTTCATAAAACAAGTGAATGTTTGTAAAAACATGATGTCAACCCCGTATTTACCGTAGGCCTTAAGGAGTCAGGATACCTTTCGTAACAGTATGCTTTCGAACTATCCCATGCTTCAGCTAGGACTTTTAAGGGTTGTAACGTGGCCTGGTTCACGGTTTAAGAAACAAAGGATAAAGGCTCAAATTATTTGTACCCACCCGCTCTTCGTGATGTTCTCCAAACCTAAACTCAGTTGATCGTGCGTTAGACCTTGCTTGAGTCTTTGCTTTGATGTTCCAATAATGGTTCAGATGTTGATGATTTCTTTTGAATAGGCAGTCATTTTTTGCTTTGGTTGAGGGTTTGTGAGACCTCTTTCTTGATTTTTGTTATCCCTTTCTTTTTTGCCTGAACTGTTTCCTTTTTTGGAATTACAGTCAGCGGGATGCCCCAGTTTCGTAAGTCTCCTTCGTAGGTTTTAACTTGTAGGGCTTTTCATTTATGATTTTGATGATGACTGCCTGTCCTTATGATTGTTCGGAACCATCATTGTCTTTCTTCGTTTTGTAAAGACTTTTTGGTGCCATTCGTTATACACTTGGATCAACTGAGAGACTACCCTGCCCCAGGTTATGATTAAGGGTTTTAAATTTCGAAAAGAAAAACTCCTACTTCTTTGGCTCAGAGGGGTTGACGAGGGATTATCATCCTTATAACTCCAGTGTTTGGGAATTGAAACAATGCCTGTACCTCATCAGCGGGGTCTGTTCAAAAGCATACTGTAATGATTGCGGTATCGTTTTCGTCATCCTCCCTCAAGAGGCTTAGAATTAACGAGAGTTGACATCAGAAAAAATATGAAAACAATTTGCATATAGTGAATGCGAATATATTGATTCAAAATAGACATAAGCGATGCATTAATGGAATAACAATGTTTTAACATGAATAAATGCTTGAACGGTCAAAAGAAAAACACAACTTGAACATTCGAATGAACAAAAGTTTCCTAGTCTCGGAGCTTGTCACTTCAACTGGTGAGCCTTGGAGGAACGGTAGAAAAATTCAGCCTGTCCATCTTGTGTGAACTCCAATGCCCCTTCATCGATCAGGTCCTGGATTTTGTTCCTCAGATCCCAACATTCATTGGTATCATGTCCTGGGCTAGCAGAGTGGTAGGCACACCTCTTATTGGGATCATAGGCAGGAGATGCTGTGTTGGGATTCCGGGGATGAGCCCTTAATGTGATCAGATTCAACCTCAATAGGCGTTGCAAAGCTTGATACAGCGATATGTTGAGCGGGGTGAATTGCCTTCTGGGCTTGTCTGGCTGAAGCTGGTGAGGTTGATGCTGAATTTGTGGCACTGGAGCCATTTGAGGAGCTTTCCCCTTATCCTCTTGTCTCGAGGATGATTGGATGATGAATGGCTTTTTACCCTTAGACTTTTGCCCCAACTGGTTACCCTGAAGCAGTTGGTTGACGAGAAACCAGAGCTCGTCTTGTCTTTGAGCTAACCCTTGAATAGCAGTCACCTGCCCCAGCATCTGGGCTTTCAATGCATCCACCTCAGCTTGTAGGTGTTTCAGCCTTTCATCCTCAGCACTGTCCCTGACAAAGGTCCCCATGAGGAGTGTCCTTAGTTCCTCCTGCCCCTTGGATAGATTCAGGAGGACTTCCCCGAACCGAGTCTCTTGAGCAAGAAGGTCCTGGTTGTCTGGTTGGAAAGCCATTGCTGAAATAAACAGCGGGAAAGGTAAGTAACCTGCAACAAGGGTACCTGTTAAGCAACGATGTGTATGATATGCATGCAATGTTTTCAAGGACCTCGCGGGGTAAACAAGAAAATTTGTTAGCATTGGAATTTATAGCTTGATTGAAGGACACCCATGTTGTTGAGAACTCTTCTTCAAGGGTCAAAGGCTCACCATATCCAGTGGGTCATAGCCTCTGACTTTAGTCATCATGTCTAGTTTTGGTTTCCAAACAACCTTGGTTAAGGGAACCTTCTTCAAGAGTCAAAGCTCACCATATCAAGTGGGTCATAGCCCCTGACAACCTTAGCTAGAGGAAAATAAATCCTCTTTGCCCCTTGCTAGATGTTTGATTTATCATGACCTGCATCACAAGCCCTTGAGCTCCTTGAAATGGGTTAGGATGTATGCAATGGTATGATGTCATGCTATGCATGGGGTGATGTAGGCAAACCCTGTTATGAGTCCCATTTAAGGACTACAAACCAAAACCTGCAAGAAACTCAGTACACTCTGTTAGGAGTCCCAATTAAGGGCTATAAACAAAACCTGCAAGAGACTTAGTAAACCCTGTTATGAGTCCCAATTAAGGACTATAAACAAAACCTGCAAGAAAAACTCAGTACACTCTGTTAGGAGTCCCAATTAAGGGCTATAAACAAGACCTGCAAGAGACTTAGTAAACCCTGTTATGAGTCCCAATTAAGGACTATAAACAAAACCTGCAAGAAACTAGTCTGCAAGAAACTCAGTACATTCTGTTATAAGCCCTAATTAAGGACTATAAACAAAACCTGCAAGAAACTCAATACGCTCCGTTATGAGTCCTAATTAAGGACTATAAACAAAACCTGCAAGAAACTTAGTAAGCCCTGTCATGAGTCCTAGTTAAGGACTATAAACAAAACCTGCAAGTAGTTCATGTGTCAGCTAACAAGCATGCAAATAGGCAAGTACAAAGGCACACAAGTCACACAAGAGAAACCCTTAGGGTTTAGGCCAGCATGGGGTCTGGGTAGTACCCTCTTGAAGTTGGTGGGTTCAACCTGTCCTAATCAAAGTAACCGGGTTCTAAGGTTCCCAATATCACGGGGTTGCTTTCATTGTTCATCGTTTCGATTTAGCCACTGAACTGGCGACCGAAATATTCCAGGAAAGCAACCCTCAATTGAGCGTAGTATCGAGTATCAACCAACCTCAGACTGCACCAAAGTCAGTTATCTCACTACCCTAAAGAGGCCAAGATAGTTCAATTAAGGTTCCTAAGGTCAGTTGATGCTTCACGACACCACGCGGAGGCCCCGTACTCTCCTTGACTGAACTCAAGGGTTACCGGTACACACTAAAGTGCCACATCAACGTAGCAGACTGTTTCAACCATGTCGGTATACCCCGCACAGTTCCCTCACAGCCTTGTTGCTACTTTCTAAGAAGGTATCCCCCAGATCCGGGTTAGGATCTATAGAACTCCCAAGACAGTCCCACAATTTAAAGCAAGCAAAGCAATACAATTGAAAACACAGTTACGAACTAACCCTAAGGTACACCTCACTTTAAGTTTAAGTCCCCAGCAGAGTCGCCAGTTCTGTGATCGGTGGATCTGGAACTGACTGTTTAACGCTGGTTCGCGAAATGTCGCGGAAGCAAGAGTCGCCACCGTCTTTTATTTTCTCCAAATGGAAAGGACAAAAGCACAGAAAAATTCCTTATAGAGATTGCTCTCGGTTCGGGAGGTAGATTATAGAAAGGGAAGGTGTTAGCACCCTTTCTATCCATGGTTATCCATGGGCTCTTAGATACTTGCTCACTTGTGTTTTCAAAAATGGTTTGTTTGCTTTTCAACTGTGGGTTTTAAAAAGTTTCTTTGAAAATTCCAGTTCGACTCTTGTATCGGTCCTCAAGAGTGTTTGAAAATTTGCTTTTGAAAGCTTTTGAAAATGTGTCGGTGTGAAAAGAGTTTTTTAGTTTGTTTTGAGATTAGAGCAAGTATCCACGAGTCGTCTACCTACCCTAAGGAATTCGTCTGTGTAAATGTCCTTAAAAGTAGTGCCATCCCACCATTGAGAGGTAGGTAGCACCACCGTTGGAGGTGTTCGGGTCAATTCGAAGGTTCGGGACATGGTGATCACCAGAGCAATGGGAAGACACCTTAGAAGCTACCCTCATGCCAGGTTCCCGGATCATGAGGACTTACTAAGACATCCTCTACTCGACGATCACCTTTCGAGGCAAGGCAACAGTGAGGCGTACCCTAGGGGTGGTGTGTGATTTGTGTGTCGTTTTCAAGTATTTTTGTCTTTTGTCATGTTATTGGTGATCTAGCGTTTTGTTTTTATTTTTGTCATTCATTCTTGCATGCATTTATTTAACAGTTAAAAATTGCGAGAAATATAAAGTTCCTAAACTATTACAAAGGCGCGGGTCCACATCGCCAAATTAAACCAGGACCCGATTTGACATAAAATAAAGAAATAAAATGCGGGAAATATAAAATATCCGAGTTACATGGCTTGAGCAATTACATAATATTTGAAAGAAAATAAATGTGCGAAAGAAATAAAAATAGAACGTTCGAGGGCGTTGGACCCTTTAAAGAAATTAAATGAAATTAAAAATTAATTAATTATTTATTGAAAGGAAAGAAATGTTTTTTAGTTTTTTGTATTTATGAAATAAAGAAAATTAAAATTAAAAGAAACTCTAATTCTAAGTTTTTTTAATTATTAATGAAAATGTTAAAGTTTAACCTAATTTACTAAATATTTAATGTACATGTTTATTTACAAAAATATTTAATAATTAATAACAATAATAATAAGAAAAAATTATTTATTAAAAAGATGATGAAAAGTTAAAAAAACCTAATTTCTACATATTTTAACTTATTAAGAAAAATATTAAAGTTCTGAAACCTAAATTAACTAAGTTAATTATTAAAGTTTATTTACAAAAAATAATGGTGAAATTAATATTAATAACAATAAACATTTTTAGTTTCTGATTTTTTATTATGAAAATTATTTTATGGAATTAAAAGAAAACAATTAAAAAAACAATTAAAAGAATAAAAAGGAAAATCAAATAAAAAAATAAAAATGATGCAAACCATGGGGGGTGTCTGGCCCTTTTTGGAGGTGAATTAGAGTGGTTTGACCATGTATTGGTGTCATGCATAAGTTTTTCTACTGTGGCCATTTGGCTTTTGGCTTTTGGCCATTTGGCTTTTGGCCTCAACGTTCCTTAATCTTCTCAGGATATCTGTCTCGCCACGTATTGGGGTCATGTGTAAAATGTTCTGTTTTGGCCATTTGGCTTTTGGCCTCAACGTTCCTTAATGAACCTGCATGAGATCCTGTCTAAATCTGCAGTGTTGAATCTCACGAACACATTAGATAAAAATCAAAAAATGCAAATAAAACCAATATATGAAGAAATTTAATGTTTAGGCACAATATGGCATGTATGAATGATTATACCCTTTTTGATCATGGAGATCAAATCAACCTTACCCTTACTGGAAAAGTAGTGACATGAATGCTTTTATGCCCTTGGGATCATGGAGATCAAGCCAGCCTTACCCTTACTGAAGAAGTAATAAGATGTTGGTTTGTAGCTGAGATGGCTTTGTTTGTAGTGAGAGAGGGATTTGTAGTAAGGATTTCAAGGTTTTAGGTTTCTTGAAAGAATTTGATATTCTAACAGTATCGTGGCAAGGTTTTTTTTTCTCTCTTCTTTTCTCCTCTCTCTTTTCTTTTTTTCTTTTCTTTTTTTCCTCTCTTGTTTGTGTGAAAAGAAGGTGATTATATAATGAAAATTAGGGTAAAGCAAATGGGCTTTGAATGTGCAATTGGGCCTCCAATATTCACTTGAATTCGTCACTTTCCAGGCTAAATCGCAGGGACTTAAGTGCATTTTTTGAAGTTGAAATGTGAAGACAAAATGTAGCCGGCATCGAGAACTAACTCCTGTCCGAAAATCGACTCAATCGGATAAACGGTGAATTAGTTATGAATTTTTGAAGTTTCAGCTCAGACAAACTTATTTTGGGCTCCAGTGTCGACTCTGACACGTTCTTCAATAAAAAACTGGTATTGATCGGTGCATAATTTGGTCTCGACTTTTGAAGCAAAGTTGTAGATCTATGAGTCAGTGACCTTGTGTAAAAATATGAGTCCAATCCGATAAAAATTGACCGAGTTATGAATTTTTGAAGTTTCGGCTCAGATGAAATAATATTCAGCATTCAGGATTTTCAGCGTGTCACGCACTCTGAGCAAAAAACGAAGGCCTTTTGAATACCGTTTGAACTCAATTCCTTCTGTGAAAATGTAGTCAACTCAATTTGTGAAATTTTGGCACCGGAACCAGCTCGATACGATGAAAATCGACCAAGTTATGATTTTTTGAACATGACGCAAATAAACTTCTGTCACAAATTTTCTGTGCAAAAATACTTGATAAATCCACATTTTTGAAGACCTTCTGATCGAAATTGGCTTCCAGCCGTGAGAGATGAAAACGTAGATAATGTCAAGACGGAATTTTGGCCACCAGAACGGGTTCAAAACGAGCCACGATCTTCAAGTTATGAATTTTTTAGCGCGTAAAAACTGCACTTTCAGCACATTTTTTCACCATATTTCTTTAAGAAAACTCGCACATTCGGATACCTTCTTTAAAGAATTGACGCTTGAGCCGAACCTGAATTTGAGAATACGTCATCAGAGATATCTTGGCGAAAGAATACCTGAATATGACGCGCCGGGTTGGACTTGTGAATTTTTCTTGAAATATTTTGAGAAATATGGGAGGGCAAATTTTGGGGTACAACACTAGGGATAAGAATCATCTAACCAACAAGAAGCCAATACTTGACACTATGAGCCAAGATAGAATTTCCATTCATTGGATTGAAACCAAACAAGCAATGATACTAGACCTCTTGAAAGAACCAAACTTCAAGTGTATTAAGTCTTCACAAAAATTGGGCAGAGTAACGACTGTATACGGATGAATTCTAGATTACAAACAAAGGATGTAATCACAATAACCTGCATACAAAAAAACAACAACTCAATGCCTTGAGGTAAACCTCAAGAGCTCTAGACAAAATAATCAGATAAGGTCACAAGGTCTCTAATCATAGGCCAAGGTTCCTAATCCTAAGTCCAAAAAGTCCAATGCTCCATAATGCCAAGGATAGTAACCAAATAGTCCAAGGATCGTTAAAGGTTTTTAGGGTTTATGTTGATTATTAGGTGTTTTGAAAAATAAAAGTAAAGCTCAAGTGAGCAAAAATGAAAATGGCATGAAATGTAAATGCTAAAAGTAAATAGTGCATAAAAATAAAAGTGGCATATAATAAAATAAAGGATAAAGTCAATTATTAGTGATTAGTGGTTAGTTGGATGATCATCTTGAAACTTGCATTTGGAACTCATTAGAGGATTGGTAGAACCAAAGCCTCCACACAATAAGTTGCATTTGCTTTTTGTCAAGTATATCATCCATTTGGAATCCTCATAAGTACCATTTAATGATCAACGATGTTTAAGTGATCCGCCTTGACCAAAAGTGTTGTAGATCCATTATAGGATTGGTATAACCAAATCCTCCATACAATGAATCTCAAGTTTATTGGATCAATGAGATCAAATTAACATACTTGGGCTTGCAAACATAAGTTTGGGCCACGAATGATCATTTATTCGAATCGGGACAAAATTTAGCACTATGTTAAGCAATCGTACGTGGACTTATATAGAAGTCGCACCTATTTTGAGGCTGGTCAATTGCAATATATGCACCATTTGTTTTGAGACATGATATAAGGATCATTCTCCAATAACAATTAGTGCAATAAGAAAAGGATGAGATGAAGAGGGGTGGGTGAGAATACACAAACCACTTTTCAATTAAATTTAACCAAACTATTATTAAAATCATTCATCCATTTTTGAGGAGTTAGACTCAACACCATGGATCCAATGATGTTAATCAAGTTCATGATCAAAAATTTAACCCGAGATCAGCCAGAAAATAGTCACAAAATAATAATACATTTAATATATACAAAAAAGGTTTTAAAAAAATGTTTTAAAATAAAAATAAAAGAGAAAAATATCAACTATGTTCAAATTGATCAATAAATAAAAAGTAAGTCCATAGAAAAATAAGAAAAGGGTTCAAATGATTTTATAAATTATTTGGTAATTTTTTTAAAGTCAGAAACTATTTTTAAAATTAAAAGAAATGAGTAAAATAAACCAAAAATGATAAAAATACCAAAGTCAGAAATAAAAAATAAGTGAGGTCACCAATATTTGTCACAATATCATTGGATCATTCCTAATTTTTTCGGAATTAAAAATTGCATAAAAGTATTTTTAAACATTTAAAATAATTCAAATAAAGTGAAAATTTATTAAAAAAATACCAAAACACAAAATTAAATTGTGAAAAAGTCAAAATCAGAAAGAGAATAATAAAAAATATTTTTCATAATTTTTTTAGATTTTTTGGACTTGAAATGAATTTTCTATGATTTTTTGAAGTTTAAAACAATTAAATATAAAAAAAAATAAATAAAATAAAAGTAAAAAATATGTGGACCATTGGTTGAGAGTCAAAACACGTTAATAATCAAATCCAAGGGATCTGGCGCGTTGTGCATATCATGGTCATTAGTGAATAAAGCACATAATCAAATGTAAATCAGAAATTCAAAAAATCCAAATGGCGTTGTTTCATTGGTTGAAGGATGACACGTTGGTCATCTTCAACCTCCAGCCAGTCCCAAAACCAGATTGCTCAATCTGTAAAATTTGAGCACGAGACCTATGCCATTCGTTTCGTCTCTTCAAGACGAAGACAACCACACCCTCGCGACAAATTTATATAAATTGTAGCAATTTGGAAGGAAAGTTTTGAAAAGGATTTGAAATTTCATGGTCAAAATGTGTTTCCAGTAAAGAGCAAGTGTTGCAACTAGAACCAGGGCAATGGGAGCATCACAATGATATCAAAGTTTTGAAGAATTGATGAAGGAATCTACCTATTGAAGTTGAGTTGTAGAGCTCTGAAACTGGATTTCTATGGAGCAATGTAGGGCATGATTCTTGAATGTAATTGTATGGTTAGCTTCAGGGAAGATCAAGGAAGGTGATCTGATGGAAAAATTGGATTTAAAAAGGCTTGAGGATGGATTTCAAAGTTGCTGAATTTTGAGTTATGGAACAAGTTTGGCAGGGTGATTTTGGCTATCTAAGCTTGAAGAAATGAATGGGGAATGACCCTTTATTTATAGGGAATCAAATGGAATGTTCAAGCGTTTGAAATGATGAAGTTTGGAGGGAAATCGTGTGAATCTGCAAACAAGATAAGTGTGACTTCTAATTTGATCAAAACTCATCCAAAACACGCGTTTTGCTATGCTAATCACTTCTGGAAGATCACTAAACATGTTCAGAAGAAAAAACGCACAGAAACAAAGTGTTTAGAAGCCAAATCAAGGATTTCAAACTTCTGACTTGGTGAAAAATTCAGTTTCAAATTGCCAACTTCTGACCAATGGCATTCTCAGCTCAAGGGGTCTTAGGGTATGATTCTTGATGCTTTAGAAAGATGAGGTTACAAGCTTTGCAATGGGAAAAGAATGGAGAGAAATGGATGCTTTAGCTGAAAGTTATAACGAGTCAAAGTTGGAAAAAAATATTGACTTTCCATACTTAGAAATATTTCAAAATTTCCTTCAAAAATGACTAATAATGTCTTGCATCCAAACATAGCCTTCCACTTGGAATTTGCTCTTGACCAAAAAAGATGGAATGAAGCAGATCTCTTGAATGAAATTTTGTGACTTGAACCATTCAAAATATCCAAAAATTGAGAGAGTTATGAATTGTTGAAGTTGGAAAATTTTCATTAAATGACCTATAATCTTTAGTATCCTTAAGGATACTTCTATCTATTTTCTCACTTTTCACATAAAAGAAGGCATAAAGTTCACATCCTCAAGATCATTATGGAAGAAGAATGGGCTCAAGGTGATAATAATTGACCAGGTTATGATCATTTGAAGTCACACATGGAAAATTGGGGATTCATTTGGGGGACTTGTAATCTTTCTTCTTCATCAAGTTTCTTCCACGTGAAAACTCCTTAGAACTTTTGAAGTGATTTGTTGATAAACCTTTGAAGAGGAGGATGTCTTTGGAATCACTCAAAAATACCAAAAGATGAGAAAGATATAATCCTTTGAAGTTCAAAACCCTAGCTCCTAGATCAAGAAACATGCCTTGAGGAACTTTGACAATTTTGAACAAACTTCTTATACCAACACAAATGCTTTATAAATATAAGTTGTTGAGGATGATAATGAGAACTCATAGCAACCACAACAACTTCCATATCTTGAGAATTTAGAGGAATATGCATTTGTGACCAATGGGAACAAAGTTTTGTCCAAGCATGACAACTTCTCCAATCAATCCCTTGTGATTTTGAACCAAATTTGATAACCTTGAAATGTGGTGAACTAAAATAACCTTGCCATGCCATTTCTTCCAAAACAAATCCAATGGTGAGGTTTTAACTTCTCAAGCTTTGTTGACTAGGAAATGGATATAAACTCATGAACCCATGGAGCAACTTGCTGAATGTTATTTCCTTTACCTACATGAGTAACAAACAAGACAAACCAACATTGTATTTTATTAATTAAAAGGAAAAATCAAGACAAAATATTCATGGCCACAAAAGAAAACAAGTCAAGGTGCTTGGTGATTCCTCAAAGAGCAAAGCTAAAGGTAGGGAGGAGGACCAAAAGCCCTAATGTGATCTTATTGTGAATGAATCAACATGGTGTGATGAAGGGATCTTAGGGGGAAAAATTGAGGTACAACACCTGCTTATAGGAAAACTTTCAGAATCAATGCAATTAAATATATTTCAAAATTCAAAATTGTTTTTACTTTCTTTGTTTTGTTTGCAAAAACATCCAATGATTACGATGAATGAACATATGCATTTGAATACAATTACTATTTACAAAATATATGCATGAAAACAGGATTAGCATTTACTAAAGACCCTAGGAGTTGGGGTAATTTTAAAAAATTTCCATAAATTCCCACAGAGCAACCTCCATGGAACTATCTCTATAGAGTTATCTTCACAAGCTCATCCCAAACAGAGATATATTCCCCAACAAATCTAATATGCCCTCTGACAAAAATTGGGGCATCTTCCAGCAGCTCACCTCCATATCCCTAATGGATAGCTTGACATGATCATATTCCCTAATAGGTCCCCTAGCAGGTAAAGAAGTTTGATCATTTCCCGAGCATACAGGTGAAACTTCCTCAGCGTATCCTATGAATTTCCAATCCCTAACAAAGATTATTTCCTCAACACATTCTATAGGATTTAAATCCCAAACAGAGTTTATTTCTCTAATATTGCAAATTCCCCTCTAGAATTATCTTCTCCAGACAAATGTCATTCAATGTTGTCCTCCCCAGAAGAGCTGATACCCATATTTGAAACCTGGTCAGATAGCGCATCAGAGGAATATCCATCTCTTTTATCCCCAGTCAGGCTACATAAGAATCAAATCCTTCAATAAAAATAATGATGAACAACCGACTCTACTTGAATGCTTCTATCCCCAAGAAGAAGTCGAACATCCCCAGTAGAGTGTCCTGAAACAGAAAGAGAAAATCCTCAGTAAATTTGTTCTAAACAAAAATTGAAGAATTACTTTCTTCATCCCCAACAACAGTCATGGATTTATTTTCCCCAGCTAGACGTTGTTACACGAAGCTACTATACGCTTCAGTGACATTTACCTTCATACATCATTCACAAAATATCATGGCATATATAACATTCTCATTTATTTTGAAGAACATCACTACAAAATACATTTCATGCATCATGACATTTCATAGACTCATTCTAGTACATCATTTAGATAAGACTAGACGAAGGTTCATTCTGATACTCCTTTGGATAAATTCGGACATAAACTCATTCCAATATATTTTCTAGATAAAGTCATAGACTCATTCTAGTACATCATTAAGATAAAACTAGACGAAGTTTCATTCTGATACTCCTTTGTATAAAGTCTGACGTAGACTCATTCCAATATATTTTCTAGATAAAGTCAGAAATAGACTCATTCTAGTACGTCATCCAGATAAAATCAAGTTCATATTCATTTTGTTATTCATTCGGATAAAGTCGAGTGCATACTCATTTCTACACTCTTCTAAATAAAGCCGGACGTAGACTCATTCTAGTACACCGGTCAGATAAAATTAGGCGTAGATTCATTTTGACACTCCCTAGCACATCTGCCAAATAAAGTCGGACGTAGATTCGTTCTGGTACACTTCTCAGATAAAACCAAGCATAGATTAATTTTGATACACGTATTATACATTCTTCACATAAAGCCAAGTGTAGACTCATTCTGATACTCCTATCAACAGTTACTTTGGATGGCATCTATAAGCCCATCTCCAACAAAACTCTGTCAACTTTCCGAATGGTATCTTTAAGCCCGCTTGAGAAATATAATCAACCAACAGTGTTACTTTGGGCACATGTGAGTGCAAATTTATGGGAACTTAAGTGTTAAATCCTCTTCCACCTTCAGATCGCAAACAAAAGGCACACCATTCAAATTCCTCAGGTTTAAGAAGATTGAACAGGGGAAGTTGTTGTACCCCAAAATTTTACATTCCATTCTTAAGACAAAATGGTTCAAGATACCTCCTCGTGCTCATGGAGATCTCAAACACTCAATACTTATCAATGATTGATCAGAGGGACTCTCCTCCTAACCAACCAACCTACAACTAGGGTTTTTCTTTTCTCAAAGGAAATTGAGTTTATAATACCTCAAGTGGATTTCATGGTTTCTCATATGCTTCAAACAGTCTTCATGTCAGATTTCAAGCCTTACATCACAAGTTTGCTCAGTCAATTAATCAGATGATTGAAAACCAGTTATATTGAACAAAAAGTAAACTTTGATCAATCTACAATCAAACTTCAAGATTTTTGGTCAACAACAACATTTTGAAGCCACATTCATCATTTGATCTCGGGTTGATCATGATTTATCAAGAAAACTCAATATTCATCAAAAGTCAAAAGTTACTAAATTAGGGTTTTCTTAAGGAGAAGTCAATTGAACTTTGACCAAGCACAACTTTCACATACTTAATGATAAATTCCTCAACAAAATCCTATCTTGAAGGAAATTCAATTCTCTACAACTTTGTCTCTCTAAGCTCAAAGCCAAAAATGCTTCATTTGAGAGATATGAGCCAAAACTTTAAAAGTCATTTTGAAAGTCAACAAAAAGACATCTTTTGTCAAAGCAGTTTACATCAAGTTAAAAACTTCAAATGGAAAAATCACCAACATGAAAGTTGTAGGAGATATCTTTAGGTTTCCAAAAAGTCTCAGATCATCTTTGTATGACAAATATTGAGAGAGTTATGATTGGTGCAAGTTGAGAAATTTTAAGAAAATGTATGAAGTCCACTTTGAGCTTTGGGCTAATGGACCTAAGTTTTTAGGTTCAAACATGCTGATAACCTTATAAAGGACCCCTAAATCTGTTCACATATTTTTATGATTTTTATTTCTTTTATTTGGATTTTATTCATTTAAATGCAAATTAAATCAAATAAAATTTGAGAGCATTGGACTTAGGCGTGTGGACTTTTGTTTTGATCAAATTGGAGGCTAAAAAAGCTCATGACAACTTGCTAAAACTATGTGAGGCTGATTGGCACAAGATTGAGTTTAAAAAAGAAAATTTTCATGCAAATTCCAAATCAAATATTACACTATGAACAAAAAATATTTTTTCCACTTTTGTTGACCTAATTATTCTCCTATAAATACACAACACATTCAGACCTCAAAGGACACGCGTGCTTCCTCTCAAGAAGAACCCTAAAATTCAAAATTTTCTCAAAACTAGGGCACGGTCAAACCCTTATTTCCAAACATTCTCAATCGATTTCAAGTATCAAATCACCTTCCCGAGACTTCCATGGGTTGATCAAAGCTCTCATTCAAGATCAAGCAATCCCAGAATGTGCCAACCAAGTTGCTCTAGTTTGATAACTTTTTCGATTTCAAACTTTTAATTCATGCAATTTAATTGAATATGATGCATACATTCATGTTCATATTGATGTGTGGAACTATTTTGATGGATTACTTGTGAGGTTTGACACAGGAATGAAGATCTACCATTGCTAGGGTAGTTTGAAATATTTTCATCGAATCTCACGCTACAGGCATTTTCAAGTCAAACCAATGTTGCCATTGGATTCACAAGGGTAAATTTAGGGGGATTGGGTCCCTGTTATGGTCTAACTCACGTGATATTGCAGGTTTTCAAAACCACTTCATCAGATAAGATGAAGTTGACCACCCTCCACGATGGTTTGACTCTCCTGACTTAGGCGACCTAAGCGTGACGTTCTCCCTTTGGTCCATTAAAAACCCCAGACCCCACTAACACACGCGCATTTGATTTGGTTTAATTTATGATTTTATGAATTAAGTTTTATTATATATTGAATGATAGAGGTAATGTTAACGCGTAACATCTATTGGTCAAGTTATAAGAATGATGACTATTAACCATAGAGGCATGGGTTTGATCCCTCCTCTTGTCAAATAATTTTGTTTTTTTCAGGATAACACGTAGGTTCATCATATGGTAATTGGTTCTCATTCCATATCATAAACAACACCATGGCACAATGGTAAATGGAATAATCATTGAGACTGAGGGCGTGGGTTCAACTCTCACCCCATGCATTTTGTTTTTTCTTATTTTACTAACCCTACTTTTTATTCCATTTTCTTAATTAATCTATTTTCTAACCTTAAACTTTTTTTCCAAAACCATAACAAATTAGGATTAGGGTTTTTTTTAGTTAGTAATTAAATTTTTGACATATTTTTAGTTATTAATTAATTAAGTTAATTATCCTTTTATTAATAGTAAAGTTAATTAGAATTAGGTTTTTATTACTATTATCATTTAAATTATTTTCTACAAAAAACACCAAAAATATCTTTTCTAACACAATTTTTAAGGCATTTAAACATTTTTCTTATTTCTTTTTGCTATTTAATTTCCTAGAAAACTGTATAGGTTTACAAAACTTATGTAATAGCGTAGATTTATTTTTCTCGCATCTTTTTTCTATTATGTATCTGCTCCAAGGATGTAACAGCGTAGATTTACTTTCCTATAAATTTATATACTTATGTATCTCTCCCAAAGCCATGTAATAGCGTAAGAACTTTACACTCTGCACTTTAATTTTCTATATGTATTTAATTGCTAGTAAAATAGGGTTTGTATGGAAAGACTAAAAGCAATATAGATAACCCTAATCCCCAAAATTAAACAACTTAAACCAATACACTTTGCATACTTCACCTCTAGGGTAACCTCTCTTGTTGCCTTACAAAACATTGGTCACGTCCCTCGAAAGTATGAATAGTTTAGTAAAATACCCTCAATTTAACAATATCATCATGGTACCTTTCGAATAAAGATCAAAATCCCTCGATGATCCTTCGAGTTTCCTACAAAATGATCTAGTCCCTTGATGAGCCTACGAGCAAAATGATGATAGTCCCTTCGATACAATTACTACAGTAACCTTACATGTTGCGTTCTGTGATACGGTGGGAGAACTGACTTGAGGATTTGCGTTTATGTTTGCAAATGTTGCGGTTAGCAAGAGTTACCACCGACTATCCAAAAGGAAAGGTGAAAAAGCACAGGAAAGACCTTTGAGATTGTTTCTTGAGTTCGGGGGTAGATTATGAAAAGGGAAGGTGTTAGCACCATTTTCATCCATGGTTTTCCATGGGCTATTATATACTTGCTAGATCACTTGCTTTTTGTTTTGAAATTGTGTTTTGTAGGTTTTTGAAAGTATTTTGTAAAAGAAGCCATTTGTTTAGGCAATGCTTGTAATGATTCTCGTTTGTAAGAATGTATACAAAGATGTTTGTCTTTTTGAAAATGTTTTCAATGTTTGTAAGTTGTTTGGAAATGTGTGTGTTTGTTTTGAAAATAACAAGGATATTTGTTTGAAAATAGAGCAAGTAACTAGAAGCAATCTACCTACTCGAATGTCTTTCTTATGCATTTTTTATTCCTTTGACATTGTTGTCTTACCATTGATTTGGTAAGCAACCCTATCTTTGGATGTAAACGGGACAGGCGTGGGTTATCGTATAACCATGAGTAGCAATGTTGCAAAGTATCTCAGCATTTTTGAGGGACTAAGATCATTTTATAAGGCAACTTAGAATAGCGTCATCGAGGGACTATGATCTTTTGATTTTGTTTGTTTTACCAAGATACTTTGCATGCATAATATGGCTATTTTTGTATCAGGCAACCAAGTGGAGAAACCCTAAGGGTGTTTGTGTGCAAGTGTGTTTGATTGAATGCTTGATTTTTATCTTGAATTATGGTCTTCTATTTTATTGATCTTTTACTAGCATTTACATTTGAAAGCGATAAATTGCAGAAATGTAAAGTCCTACGCTATTACAATGTTTAGGGGGTAGGGGTACAAATTTATGAAGGGGGATTGCAAATGAAAATAAAGCCCTAAATTACTATTACAACCATATTGAAATACATACAAGAAAATATTAAATGAACTTTTTTTGTTTTAAGAAAATATTTTTTTTGTCTTTTGTTTTAAGAAATAAAAATAAAGTATGAACGAAATATTTTTGGTGTTTTGCTGATTAATGAAAGGGAGAGTGCCAGCGAGAAAAATAAAGTAAAAGAAAACAACAAGGGGAATAAAAAAGGAGGATCAGCGTGCTGCTAAAAGGTAGTCAGAGGTTCTGACCCTGGCGGGCTGCAGAACAGAAACCTGTTAGTGAAAATGTTTAGGTCAGAGGTTCTGACCCTGGCACGCTGCAAAACAGAAACCTGTTAGTGAAAATGTATGATGTTAGAGGTTCTGACCCTACTTGAAACACAGTAATTTTCAGAAGTTCTGATATTAATGATAACAAAATAGGCTCCAAAAGCGCTGGTGCCAATGTCAGAACATGGTCTCTCTCTCTCTATGCTAGTCAGAACATCTGCAATTTGATTGTTTCTCCACAAAACAAAAGACATGCCTAGGACAGTTTCAACAGGTGTCATAGCGCTTGCAGAAATAAAGAGAATCATAACAATAAATCAGAGGCGAGTATGCCTTTGATAATCCTAACTCTGAGTTTTAGTTTCTTCAGGAAAGTTCTAAACTGATTCATTCTCTACTTAAGCATACAAATGCGTGAAAATCTCAGAACATGTACAACATCATAAGCATGATATCTACATTGTGTTTTTGAGCATGCAAATCTGGTGATGCTTAAGCTATATGGTGAGAGTCAGAAGATGCTTACCTTGCAGCTGGAAGAAGTTATGTGAACTGGAGTTAGCCTTAACTCTGATGATGTTCTGAACAACTTCTTTGAATGGATGGATGGAGGGTATATAGTAGTATGAATACAAAAGTTATGGCATTTTCTAACGTGTGGGTCAGAAACTGTATGGGTGTTTTTTAGTCAAGAAATATTTTGAGAACAAATGGAGTTTGAAAGCAAGGGCTCTAAAGTTAATGGTTTGTATGTTGTGTTTACAGTTTTTGAAACTCTAGGAATTTTGGGCAGAGATTCAAGGTTTTTTTCTTACTCAAACTTTCTGTCTCTTTTCAGCAATTTTTTCTGGGTCCCTTCTCAGTGACCAATGGCATTCTATTTATAGGCAAAGCTTTGTGGGTTTTAAAATGTCAAGTGGCGCCATTATCATGCACTAGATGCTGACTTACTCTTGAAGAAAGTTCAAAAAAAAGGTTGTGATGATTGACAACTTTTAGCCTAGGCTGGATTAGTAAGCAAGGATTAAGGAAAAGTGACACCCATAAGCGAAAAGTAGCGCATGGACCCATACCTAAATCTGTACAAAGGTATTTCTATGCTACACATGGAGGGACCCTTTGGACAAAGACTCAAAAGTGGTTGTGAGCATTATTGAGCATTAAATGGTGATGAGATTTGTCAAAATCAGAAATCTTGTAATATGAGATTTGCATCATTACTTAAATATGAGCCAGTAGTTCCACTTCAGCATAGTCCAAAACAACGCACCCAAGTTCTGATCTTGGTATCCTGTTGCCTCAGCAAGTTCTGAGGGATCCCCAGGCTTTCCAGCATGTTCTGAAAGAGCATTCAGATTTTCATCACGTTTTATAATCTTCTGGCAACTTCTGACTGAGCTGGCGTAGATGCTGAAGAGCCACATTCCGACTGAATGTTATGTGTTGAGCTAAGTTTTCATCTTCTGACTGCTCCTGCCTGGAGGTTGGTTCAAAAGTTTTGAAGTGTCATTTTTTTCTTTAATACTTAGAAAAATCCCAAGTATTTAGAAATTTGGCTTTTCCATAGTAAATTTGACTTTTGAACTTTAGATGGAACAAACTTCCTGTTTCAATATGTTTTGATGAAATATGATTTTTGAGATTTGATTTTGATCAAAAGATCAAAGTTTGGTCTTTCAGCGTGTAAATGACCATTTTGCCCTTATGAGTGATCTTCATGAAAAATTTGCAATTCAAAGCTTGGGATTGGATGAAAGTAAACCAGAGGATCCAGGGTGATTTCTTGAGAAAAATGAGAGGGCAAATTTTGTGGTACAACAGCTTCCCCTGTTCAATCTTCTTTAACCCGAGGAGTTAGATTGGCGAGATTTGCCATTCGTGACTCGAAGGTGGAAGATGATTGGAAACTAGAGTGCCCAGAAATTTGCACTCGGCGACGATAGGAGAAATGGGATTAAAGATGCCATTTGGAGAGGTAATAAAATCTTGTTGGGGATGGTCTTGTAGGTTCCATTAAAGAATGCTTGTTGAGATGTAATCTGTAAGTTAAACATCAGAATGATGTCCGTGTCTGGAGCGTACCTGAAGGCGTCTTTGAATGAGTATCAGAATGGCTTCCGAGTTTGGAGCGTATATGAACCGTATCATGAGTAGAATCTAAATAAGTACCAGAATGGCTTCCGTGTCTGGAGCATATCCGCACTGTATCAGGAGGTGTCTTTGAATGAGTATCAGAATGGCTTCCAGGTAAGGAGCGTATCTGAACCGTATCATGAGTAGAATCTAAATAAGTACAAGAATGACTTCCGTGTCTAGAGCGTATCTGCACTGTATCAGCAGGTATCTTTGAATGAGTATCAGAATGGCTTCCAGGTCTGAAGCGTATCTGAACCATGTCAAAAGTTGAATCTGAAGGAGTACCAGAATGGCTTCCGTGTCTAGAGCGTATTCGCACTATATCAGGAGGTATCTTTGAATGAGTATCAGAATGGCTTCTAGGTCTAGAGCGTATCTTAACTGTATCATGAGTAGAATCTGAATGAGTACCAGAATGGCTTCCGTGTCTAGAGCGTATCCGCACTGTATCAGGAGGTGTCTTTGAATGAGTATCAGAATGGCTTCCGGGTTTGGAGCGTATCTGAACCGTGTCAAAAGTTGAATCTGAAGGAGTACCAAAATGGCTTCCGTGTCTGGAGCGTATCTGTACTGTATTAGGAGGTATGTTTGAATGAGTATCAGAATGGGTTCCGGGTCTGGAGCGTATCTGAACTGTATCAAAAGTTGAATCTAATTGAGTATCAGAATGGCTTCCGGGTCTGGAGCGTATCCGAACTATATCAAAATTGCATATTATCGATGGTAGCAGTTAATCTTATCCTGAAAAGGGTAAAATGTTAGCTGAAACACCAAGTTATGTTGCATGAAATGTATGGTGAAATGTATTGGCTTTATTGATGTTTATGATATATGGATGCAATGTATGTGCATGTGAGCTAATTTGCTGTATTGTTGTTGGATTGGGGAAAATAAATCCCCGAATGCTGCTGAGGATATGTAAGTCTTCATGTCTTGAAGTCGAAGTGTTGATGAATTTATGCTGAGAGAAATAAACTCTTTTTGTAAGGGAAATGCCATTGTGATGCTCGTAAGATCTGCTTGGGGAAACTTGAGAATCTTGACGACTTCTACTGGGGATTAATCATTTGAAACTCCGTTTCACTTGGGGATTAGTGAAAAACCTGTGGGGAGAATGTTTTGTTCCTGCTTGGGAAAAAGAATTCAGGAGTCTCGGTTGTCCGTTGCTTTACTGGGGAATTATCCTTGGCTAGAGAGAATCAAAAGTTAGTTGTTATCTGGTCGGATTCCAGGCTTCACAATAACCTGCTGGGGAATTCGGAGAAATTGGGCGATTTCCAACGGGGATTGATAAACTAGAAGCTTCGTTCTGCTGGGTAGCTGGGAGTTTTGTTCCGCTGGGGATTTATTGAAAACTCTGTGGGGAGAATGTTTATGGAATGGCCTTGAGATAATTTCCTATCCTTTCGACCTATCAGTAATTGTCTCTTTCTCATCTTGTTTATTTGTAAACAATGATTATGTTCAAATGCATGTGTTCATCAATGAATCATTGGATGTTTTTGTGAACAAAACACAATTGTAAAGAAAAGACGAATAGTTTTTGTACTTTCAAAGAGGTATCTTTGTATTGACTTTGAATAAACATTTTGTACAAAGGAGACAAACATTCTAGTAAGAGAATGGTGCCATAAAAACAAAAACAAAATTATGCAAAGAAAGATAGCTATGTGTAATAATCCCATGGGGTTCCCGTTCTGCTATAGCCTTCATATCTCTGAGCATATTGTTTATTTGTTGCTTCATCCTAAGATGATTGAATTGATCAAAAACTCTGAGTTTGTCAGTGGAAGTCAAATGTGGTCTGTTAAGTGATCCGACGGGACATAGTCATATGCTTTTATTCCCTAACTTTTTCCTGGACCGCCCTTTCGGGTTTTCATTCCACCGGGAAGCCCTTTTTTGCCCAAGTCGCCCTTTCGGGTTTTCAACTTGTCGGGTGTACAGATTTTTTTATTTTATCCCTAATTTTTTCTCGAACCTTTTTGGTTTGCCGGGATGCCCTTGTTTTTCCTAGGTGTGTCAACCTAGCGGGTCTCTTATGCGTAGTATCTTTTGACTATGTCCGTGTTCGCAGGGTGTGACAGGTCATCACCGTCCATGGTGGTCAAGATCATCGCCCCACTGGAGAATATGTTCTTGACTACAAATGGTCCTTCATAGGTAGGAGTCCATTTTCCCCTGGGATCACTTTGTGGCAGGATGATACGTTTGATCACTAGATCCCCAACTTGATATACTTGACGTCTGACTTTCTTGTTGAAGGCCTTGATCATCCACTTTTGATACATCTGACCATGACAAACAGAAGTAAGTCTTTTCTCATCGATTAAATTCATTTGATCAAGTCGATTTTGGATCCAATCATCTTCATTTAACCTTGCATCTTTCATAATCCTCAGAGAGGGGATCTGAACCTCAATAGGCAAAACAGCCTCCATGCCGTAAACCAAAGAATAGGGTGTTGCCCCGGTTGAGGTGCGAGCCGTGGTACGGTACCCGTGGAGAGCGAATGGTAACATCTCATCCCAGTCTTTGTATGTGACTGTCATTTTCTGTATGATCTTCTTAATGTTTTTATTTGCTTCTTCGACAGCACCATTCGTCTTTGGCCGATAGGGACAAGAATTATGATGCTGGATTTTGAATTGTTCGCACAAGGCGGTGATCATAGTATTGTTAATATTAGTACCATTATCAGTCATGATCCTCTCTGGGATATTGTACCGACAAATGAGATTTTGCTTGATGAAGCAGGCAACAACATTCTTAGTAACGGATGCAAAGGAATCTACTTCAACCCACTTCGTAAAATAGTCAATGGCCACTAGGATGAAGCGGTGTCCATTGGAGGCTGTCGACTTAATCTCTCCAATCGTATCAATTCCCCACATAGCAAAGGGCCAAGGAGCCGTCAAGACATTCAGAGGAACCAGAGGCACGTGCACCTTATCAGCATAAATTTGACACTTATGGCAGGTCCGAGAGTGTTGATAGCAATTTGCTTCTATGGTAGACCAATAATAGCCCGCCCGTAGGATTTTCTTTGCCATCGTATGCCTACTGGAGTGAGTGCCAAAAGTACCTTCATGTAATTCAGCCATGATCTTTTCCGCCTCAATCTTATCCGTACATCGAAGCAGAATAGAGTCATGATTGCGCTTGTACAGGATGCCATTACTAAGAAAGAATTTAGCAGAGAATATCCTTAAGAACTTCTTATCATTGATTAAGGCTCCTTCTGGATATTCTCGATCCTCGAGATACCTCTTGACTTCATGAAACCAAGGCTAGTCCACTACCTCTTCAGTATTAATCTCGTGACAGTGTGCTGGTTCATCCATTCGTTCGATGGTGATCTGGGGAGCTTCGTTATCCCAATTAAGTTTAAACATTGATGACATTATAGCTAGAGTGTTGGCTAGCTGATTTTCTTCTCGCGGGAAATGCTCGAAGGTAATCTTCTCAAAATGTGGTAGCAATGTCAAAACATGTTCTTTGTAAGGGATAAGGTTTGGGTGCTTAGTGTCCCATTCCCTTTTGATCTGACTGATGACCAAAGCTGAATCTCCGAACACATCTAAAGATTTGATTCCCAGATCTATGGAAGCCTTGAGGCCCAAGATGCATGCTTCGTACTCTGCCATGTTGTTCGTACAGTTGAAGCAAAGTCTGGCCATGAAGGGAGTATGACACCCTTCTGGAGATATGAGCACAGCGCCGATACCATTACCCAGTGCATTGGATGCCCCATCAAAGAACAGGGTCCATCGAGATCCTTGTTCAGGTCTGTCATATGGCCTAATTTCTTCACAGTTGTCTAATGTCATGATGTCTTCATCCGGAAAATCAAACTTCATGGACTGATAATCTTCCATAACTTGGTGAGCAAGATGATCAGCCAATACACTGCCCTTTATAGCCTTTTGGGTAGTATACTGTATGTCGTATTCCATTAGGATCATCTGCCATCTAGCTATCCTCCCAGACAGAGCAGGCTTTTCGAAGATGTATTTTATCAGATCCATCTTAGATATCAACAAAAGTAGTATGATTCAGCATATACTGTCTTAGCTGGCGAGCAGCCCATGCCAGAGCGCAGCAAGTTTTCTTGAGCAGTGAATATCTGGTTTTGCAGTCGGTAAACTTTTTGCTCAAGTAGTAAATAGCGTGCTCTTTTCGGCCAGACTCGTCATGCTTCCCCAATACACACCCCATTGAGTTCTCTAAAACAGTCAGATACATGATCACTGGTCTTCCCTCGACTGGTGGTATCAACACAGGAGGCTCTTATAAATACTCCTTGATTTTGTCAAAAGAAACTTGGCATTCATCATTCCATCTGACTACCTGATCTTTCTTCAATAGTTTGAAGATTGGCTCACAAGTAGCTGTTAGGTGAGAAATGAATCTGGAAATATAGTTCAGGCGTCCCAAGAATCCTCTGACTTCCTTCTCAATGCAAGGAGCAGGAATTTCTTATATTGCTTTAACTTTGGCAGGATCAACCTCGATGCCTTTGTTACTGACAACAAAACCTAGGAGTTTACCGGATCGTACTCCAAATGTGCACTTGTTTGGATTCTATCTCAGCTTATACTTCTTCAGTCTCTCAAATAAATTTTGCAAGTGATCGAGGTGCTCTTCTTCAGTTTATGATCAGGCTATCATATCGTCTACGTAGACCTCTATTTCATGGTGTATCATATCATGAAACAAAGCTACCATGGCGCGCTGATAGGTGGCCTCAGCATTCTTCAGTCTGAATGGCATCACTTTGTAGCACAATGTACCCTCACTGTGTGACAAAGGTAGTTTTCTCCATGTCCTCGGGTGCCATTCTGATTTGATTGTACCCTGAGAATCCATCCATGAAGGAAAATACCTTGTGATGGGATGTATTTTCAACCAAGATATATATGTGGGGAAGTAGAAAATCATCTTTAGGGATGGCCCTATTCAAATATCTATAGTCCATGCACATTCGTACTTTGCCGTCCTTTTTAGGCACGGGAACAATGTTGGCAATCCATTGGGGATAGGAAGTGACAACCAAGAATCCAGCATTGAATTGTTTCATGACCTCCGCTTTGATCTTCTCAGACATATTAGGTCTCATACGGCTGACTTTTTGTTTCACTGGTGGACAATCTTCTCTTGTTGGCAGACGATGTACCACGATGTCTGCATCAAGTCCCGGCATGTCTTCATATGACCAGGCAAAGATCTCAACATAGTTATGTAACAGCTGAATCAGACACTCCTTGACACTGACCTCTAGATTGGCACCTACTTTGACCTCTTTTCTATTCTCTTCGGTACCTAAGTTGATTATATCCACCGGTTCCTCATGAGGCTGAATAGCTCTGTCCTCTTGCTGGAGTAGTCTGGCAAGTTCCCCTGGTACTTCACAATCTTCCTCACCTTCGTCTTTGGCTTGGTAGATTAGATCCTCAGAGTCATGAAAGGCCATAGCAGTATCGTTACCCATGGGATCTAGAGTGGATGGGTACCTGCACTTGTGAGTGTGGGTGTGTGTAAGGGTATAGCCATCTTTTAAAAGGAAAATAAATGTAAAAGAAAAACAATGAGCATAAAAGTTTGTATGCAAAACATCTGTGATTCATTGAATGTCATATGAAGATGAAATGACAACCCTTACAAATGGACCATTGTGCCTCGGGAAAGACACGAGGTTTTAAAATGTGTGAATTGCTTGCGAATATTACAAGTTCAACATAAATATAAAAGATAAATTACTGAGGGATGAAAGTTATTGGGACAAAGTCTCTGGCTTCCCAATTGCGGAGTCCACCGTTGACAGTAGGAAAGATCCAATCCTCCAAGCTGTAATCCTCTTCACCATCTTCCATTGCATTGACCTCTAGGTTGCTAATCTTCAAGGGTGGCCCTCCAGCACGGGCACGGCGCACAGCCTTATGAGCACTTGAAGTAAACCTTAAGCCAAACTTGTCAGATTTGTAAGGAATATCCGGAAGTTGCCCCCAGATGGTGCATCCACCCTCCTCTATTACTGCTTTGGCGTCCTTTAGAGATGACATCCGGAGTGGAGGTTTTGTAATCTTGGGAATTTGGGACATAGTCTTGATAACTGCTACCTCTTGAGAGACTTCTTTGAAATGTTGGAAAGGAGTTTCAATGAACTCGCCGTCCAATTCCACATACCAGAAGGAATTGAGGTGGCTAATCATATACTCTTCCTCTCCGTGGACAGTGATAATCTTTCCATGGACCGGATATTTCAGCATCTGGTGCAATGTAGAGGTGACAGCACCGGCATTATGGATCCACGGCCGTCCTAGCAGACATGAATAAGAGGGGCGGATGTCCATTACATAGAAGGTTGAGTTGAAAGTTTGAGTCCCAACCTTTATGGGGATGTCCACTTCCCCGTGGACCATCCTCTTTGAGCCATCAAATGATCTTACAACTATGTTACTAGGTTTCAACGTCAGTCCTTCACATTCTAGTCTGTCAAGAGCCTTCTTCGGTAAAACATTCAAAGATGAGCTAGTGTCCACCAAGACATGGGCCAGAGTTGTTCCTCTATATTCCACAGGGACATGCAATGCCTCGTTGTGCTTTCTTCCCCTTGGTGTCAGATTCGCATCCGAGAAGCCTAGGTCGTTATCCGCTGTCAGACTGGCCACACAATCTTGAAATTGGTCAGCATACGTCTCTTGAGGAACATGGGCTGTCTTCAGAAACTTCACTAGGGCTTTCGCATGTGCCTCGGAGCACAGTAACAATGCTAGCATGGAGATTTTGGAGGGAGTTTGCCCCAACTGTTCAACTACGTCGTATTCACTCTTCTTTATTATTCTCAGGATCTCCTCCATTTCCTTTTTGGAGGTTTCAGGGGTAGTCAGTGGTTGAGCCTTCGTCCGTACAGGCTCTTCTTGAACACTTTTTCCTCGAATTTCAGCAGTAGGGGTATTGGCAGGGATAACAACAGGGGTTGTGTCATCTTTGTCAGTAGGAGTACTTGTAGATATGATTATTGGTACGGAGGTAACCTTTGGAACAGCCACGGGTCCAAAAACTGCCTTTGGAGGGGCAATTTCTGGAGAGAAGATTCTACGGCTAAGGGTAATCTTACTGGTTCCGGCAATATTGCTAATGCCGGAGTTTTCTTCTTCGAAGCTCATCTCTTCGGCGGCCAGCCCATCTTATTTGATACCATGGTAGTAGATGTCTCCACCGTAATTCCATGGCACTATTTTGTCTGTTTCATACGGGACCGGCCCGGGCATTGTGATTATAAGAGGAGTAGTTATTGGAACCGATGTAATCCTAACGGGTATTTTGGAGACCCTGGAAGAATTGGAGGATATGGTTATGATTGAAACGTCTTCAACAGGAACAGGTGAAATAGGAGTACTTTCAAACAGAATCTCTTTGTTGTCTATCAAGCGTTGAATGCCTATCTTCAACAAAGGGCAAACAGTGGGTGAGGATAAGCATAGATGGCAGTCTTCATTACAACCCGGGAATATACCAGCTTTCAACAAGTTTATCTTAATGATTGGGAGTGGAGTCAAGAGTTCATCAACTATAGTAACAAACAAATCTTCCTTTATTGCATTGGTGTTGTGACCATGCCTAAGCATAGGAGCAGAAATGACGCTTGGTTTCTCGGGTGCATCAAACTCAATCTCTTTTGCATCTATAAGGTCTTGAATTTTGTTTTTCAGGGCCCAACAGTTGTTGGTGTCATGATCCGGACTTTCAGAATGATATGCACAGCGGGCATTTGGGTGATTATAAGGGGACGTTGTGTTGGGGTTCTTGGGATCTTCTTTTAAAGTTGCCAAATTGGATTTCAGAAGATGCAGTAAAACCTGGGCTAGAGTCATATTTATTTTGGTGAATTTCCAGACTGGCCTCTCTACCCTCGGTTGATTACTTCTTGGTTGATCAGATGTAGGCTTTGGGATCATAATAGCTTCTACCGTTGGTTGGTGTTCAGCTCTCCTTTGGTTCCTTTGTGGGTAAACAACAGATACATCCTTCTTCCCAGTAAAAGGCTTTCTCACAGCTGTAGAGGCAGATGAATCCTTCTAAATCTTTCCACTTTTTATGCCAGCTTCCACCCTCTCTCCGGTTAGTATTAACTCAGTAAATCCAACAGATGAGCTTCCAATCAGATGGGTGAAGAAAGGGCCCGATAGAGTTCCTAAGAACATATCCACCAATTCCCTTTCAGACAGAGGGGGTTGAACTCTCCCAGCTAGATCTCTCCATTTCTGCGTGTAATCTTTGAAACCCTCATTGGAAGCCATAGCCATACTCTGAAGTTGAGTACGGGTAGGCACCAAATATGCATTATACTGGTATTGCTTATAGAAAGTTGCGGCAAGATCTTCCCAGTTGTGGACGTCGGCCCTTTCCAATTGGTAAAACCAATCGAGTTGTGTCCTAGATAGGCTATCTTGGAAAAAATGCACCCGCAGGTCTTTGTCGGTGGAGTGCGGTTGGATCTTTCTTACATATGATCGGAGGTGCATCTTACGACATGACACCCCATCATATTTTGCAAACAACGACACTTTGAACTTTGGTGGGATCACAATTCCCGACACTAGACCCAATTCTTCAAAGTCTAGACCTGGTACCCTTTGTATTTCCATGGCGCTCAGACGCTCTTCAAGATTTATGTACTTGTCATCAGTTGGCGGATACTGTTCTTCGGAGTAGTCTTCCTCTTCTTCCTCTTCCTCAGATTCTGACGGGACCGCTGTTTCCTTTCCTTTTCCTTCATCAGATGTTGTTGCGAAATTCAAGGTTCTTCTAGTCTTCCCTTGAAACCTTCTCCCCATGATTACAACACCGGTTGGTTTCTTCTCTTTCTTCTTCTTCTCTTTGGCCAACAGGGTCTTCAACTCCTCTTGTCCTTTGGCTAGGGTCATGAGTAACTGTTGAAACTGCATGTTTTGAACTTGAAGATCTTTGACTGTCTGTTCGAGATCCATCTTGCTGAAATAAACAGTAGAGAGATGAGAGAACTTGTTGCAAAAGACCTGTTTATGTTATGATGAATGATATGTGCATATGCAATGTTTTCAAGGATTTCAAAGATTCAAGTTTGTTTTAGACAAAAAAGAAACACACATTATATTAATAAGATAGAGTTTGAGTACAACAATTCCCCTTGGGCAAAATAATACACTCTCTAAGATTAAAAAGTGGTGCGCATCCTCTTCGGTGCAATGTAGGCATTTAGAGTCTGCTCTTCACGAAGTAGCCTAGTGTGTTCCGAAACCTTCTTCTCGCTTGCATAGAATTGGGCTTCGAAAGTATCACGCTCTCCTTTGAGCTGTATCCAATCCCTTTGTAAGTCTTCAAGAGATGTGGGCATGTCAGGATGTAGGATAGTGTATGGAACTTCTCCCTCCTTAACAGGCTCAATGATCATCAGGAGGATGGAAGGATAAGGAATCATAAGAATTTGAGCGCGGGTTCGTACCCACTTGAGGTAAGGCTCAAGAGGGATGGAATTCTTGTATCCCAAAGTTTTTCTATCCACCTTGTTTAGTGTCCTCCAAGCTCAGATGAATCTCTGACGAAGACCTTGATCGTCGTTGTCATAGTCGAATACAAAGCCTTGAATCAGCATCTCGTGCGGGCCATCCCTTCGGGCATAACCAAATTGTCTTATAGCTAAGCATGGGTTGTAGGTGATGCCTTCCCTAATTCCAAGTAGAGATACATTAGGAAATTCCCCACAACAGTCAACAATGATGACATTCTCTTTGGATCAGGAGCACCAATGAATGTCTGAATGTTTGAGCGTCATTAACCTTTGTGACAACCTTAAACCTTGCATATTCCTTAAGAATGATTGGGGAAGATGAGAAATAAACCATCTTTCTAGGAGAGGGGTGCAACACATAAGGATACCTCTTTTCCTCATTGTACGAGTGTGAAAAGAGTGTAGGATATCCCCTAGCAATGTAGGCACCAGATTGCGTGACATGAAGATTTTGACGGTGCTAACATCTATGAGTTTGTCAAGATTGGGGAACAAGACCATCCCATAGATAAGAAGAGCCACGATTTCCTCAAAGGTTTGCAAGTCTAAGGAATTCCAACAGATTTGGGCTTTCTCAAGCAGAAACTTTGCTAAGAAGCCTTTGACACCACTCATAGTTTCCCAATGAGTTGTGACATCAGATGGGTGCAAGTGCAGAGCTTGAGCAATCTCTTCTGGCTTTGGATCTCTTTCCGTACCGTTGAAAGGTAGTTGATTGAGTATGGGAATCCTCAAGAGTTGAGATAATTCTTCCAAAGTCGGCACAAGCTGGTAGTCAGGAAATGTGAAGCAATGGTGCAAAGGATCAAAGAACTGAACGAGCACCTTCATCATATCCTCATCTGTATTGGAGGTGACCAAGTTGAGTAGACGACCATGTCTCTCGGTGAAAGGAGAGCTTTCATGGATCCTTGAAGCTAGCTCCCTAAGTTGTGGAGTAATTCTTACAAGGTTGACTTGGATAGTTTTCCTGCAGAGTGAATTCATATCCTACAAAACAAGAACAAAGATGAATCTCCAAAAATCCTTGAAATGGTTGGTGGATGCATATGATTTTCATGATGTCCATGATGTTATGTACAAGTATGCATATACAAGAAAAGCAATCAAGTTCCTAGTTTAGGCTTGCATGGGGTTTTATAGGTAAGTACCCTCTTGAAGTTTAGTTGGCTTAAACCTGTCCTAGTAATAGTAACCGGGTTCTAAGGGGCTCAATATCACCTGATTGTTTCCTTGGTCATTGTTTCATCTCAAGCCTCTTTAATGGAGACCGAAATATTCCAAGAAACCACCCTCAATGAGTGTAGTATCGAGTATCTACCAACTCCGGACTGCACCAAAGTCGGTCATCTCACTACATCCTAAAGGCCAAGTTGGTCAAGTAAAGGTTCTAAAAGTTCGTTAGTGCTTCATGACATCACTCAGCGGCCCCCTACTCTCTTTGATTAACTCAAAGGCTACCGGTGCCCACAAATATGTCACACTAACATAGCTATTGCTTAGACCATGTCAGTATACCCCGCACAGTTTCCACAATGTATTTCTATTTACCTATAATGTATCCCTAAATATGGGTAGAGGATTCAAACCCAAACAAAGAACCATAATGTAAAGTAAACAAATCAAACAATGTAAGCAAGTAAATGTGATATAGCCCTAAGGTAACCCCACTTTTTTTTCAATGTCCCCAGCAGAGTCGCCAGTTCTGTGATACGGTGGGAGAACCGACTTGAGGATTTGCGTTTGTGTTCGGAAATGTTGCGGTTAGCAAGAGTCGCCACCGACTTTTCCTTTATCCAAAAGGAAAGGTGAAAAAGCACAGGAAAGACCTTTGAGATTATTTCTTGAGTTCAGGGGATAGATTATGAAAAGGGAAGGTGTTAGCACCCTTTTCATCCATGGTTTTCCATGGGCTCTTAGTTTCTTGCTAGATCACTTGCTTTTTGTTTTGAAATTGTGTTTTGTGTGGTTTTTGAAAGTATTTTGTAAAAGAGGCCATTTGTTTAGGCAATCTTTGTAATGATTCTCGTTTGTAAGAATGTATAGAAAGATGTTTGTCTTTTTGAAAATGTTTTCAATGTTTGTAAGTTGTTTGGAAATGTGTGTGTTTGTTTTGAAAATAGCAAGGATATTTGTTTGAAAATAGAGCAAGTAACTAGAAGCAATCTACCTACTCGAATGTCTTTCTTATGCATTTTTTATTCCTTTGACATTGTTGTCTTACCATTGATTTGGTAAGCAACCCTATCTTTGGATGTAAACGGGACAGGCGTGGGTCATCGTATAACCATGACTAGCAATGTTGCAAAGTATCTCAACATTTTTGAGGGACTAAGATCATTTTATAAGGCAACTTAGAATAGCGTCATCGAGGGACTATGATCTTTTGATTTTGTTTGTTTTACCAAGATACTTTGCATGCGTAATATGGCTATTTTTGTATAAGGCAACCAAGTGGAGAAACCCTAAGGGTGTTTGTGTGCAAGTGTGTTTGATTGCATGCTTGATTTTTATCTTGAATTATGGTCTTATATTTGATTGATCTTTTACTAGCATTTACATTTGAAAGTGATAAATTGCAGAAATGTAAAGTCCTACGCTATTACAATATTTAGGGGGTAGGGGTACAAATTTATGAAGGGGGATTGCAAATGAAAATAAAGCCCTAAATTACTATTACAACCATATTGAAATACATACAAGAAAATATTAAATGAACTTGTTTTGTTTTAAGAAAATATTTTTTTTGTCTTCTGTTTTAAGAAATAAAAATAAAGTATGAACGAAATATTTTTGGTGTTTTGCTGATTAATGAAAGGGAGAGTGCCAGCGTGAAAAATAAAGAAAAAGAAAACAACAAGGGGAAGAAAAAAGGAGGATCAGCATGCTGCTAAAAGGAAGTCAGAGGTTCTGACCCTGGCGTGCTGCAGAACAGAAACTTGTTAGTGAAAATGTATAGGTCAGAGGTTCTGACCCTGGCACGCTGTAAAACAGAAACCTGTTAGTGAAAATGTACGAGGTCAGAGGTTCTGACCCTGCTGGGAACACAGTAATTTTCAGAAGTTCTGATATTACTGATAACAAAACAGGCTCCAAAAGCATTGGTGCCAATTTAAGAACTTGGTCTCTCTCTCTCTCTATGCTAGTCAGAACATCTGCAATTTGGTTATTTCTCCATAAAACAAAAGACATGTCTAGGACAGTTTCAGCAGGTGTCATAGCGCTTGCAGAAATAAAGAGAATCAGAACCATAAATCAGAGGCGAGTATGCCTTTTTTAATCCTAACTCTGAGTTTTAGTTTCTTCAGGAAAGTTCTGAACTGATTCATTCTCTACTTATGCATATAGATGCATGAAAATCTCAGAACATGTACAACATCAGAAGCATGACATTTACATTGTGTTTTTGAGCATGCAAATTTGGTGATGCTTAAGAAATGTGGTGAGAGTCAGCAGATGCTTACCTTGCAGCTGGAAGAAGTTCTGTGAACTGGAGTTAGCCTCAACTCTGATGATGTTCTGAACAGCTTCTTTGAATGGATGGATGGAGGGTATATAGTAGTATGAATACAGAAGTTATGGCAGTTTCCAACGTGTGGGTCAGAAACTGTATGGGTGTTTTTTAGTCAAGAAATATTTTGAGAACAAATGGAGTTTAAAAGCAAGGGATCCAAATTAATGGTTTGTATGTTGTGTTTACAGTTTTTGAAACTCTAGGAATTTTGGGCAGAGATTCAAGGTTTTTTTCTTGATCAAACTTTCTGTCTCTTTTCAGCAATTTTTTCTGGGTCCCTTCTCAGTGACCAATGGCATTCTATTTATAGGAAAAGCTTTGTGGGTTTTAAAATGTCAAATGGCGCCAATATCATGCACTAGATGTTGACTTACTCTTGAAGAAAGTTTTAAAAAAAAGGTTATGATGATTGACAAATTTTAGCCTAGGCTGGATTAGTAAGCAAGGATTAAGGAAAAGTGACACCCATAAGCGAAAAGTAGCGCATGGACCCATACCTAAATTTGTACAAAGGTATTTATATGATACACGTGGAGAGACCCTTTGGACAAAGACTCAAAAGTGGTTGTGAACATTAATAAGCATTAAATGGTGATGAGATTTGTCAAAATCAGAAATCTTGCAATATGAGATTTGCATCATTACTTAAATCTGAGCCAGCAGTTCCACTTCAGCATAGTCCAAAACAACGCACCCAAGTTATGATCTTGGTATACTTTTGCCTCAACAAGTTCTGAGGGATCCCCAGGCTTTCCAGCATGTTCTGAAAGAGCATTCAGATTTTCATCACGTTTTATAATCTTCTAGCAACTTCTGACTGAGCTGGCATAGATGCTGAAGAGCCACATTCTGACTGAATGTTATGTGCTAAGCTAAGTTTGCATCTTCTGACTGCTCTTGCCTTGAGGTTGGTTCAGAAGTTCTAAAGTGTCATTTTTTTCTTAAATACTTAGAAAAATCCCAAGTATTTAGAAATTTGGCTTTTCCATAGTAAATTTGACTTTTGAACTTTAGATGGAACAAACTTCCTGTTTCAACATGTTTTGATGAAATATGATTTTTGAGATTTGATTTTGATCAAAAGGTCAAAGTTTGGTCTTTCAGCGTGTAAATGACCATTTTTCCCTTATGAGTGATCTTCATGAAAAATTTGAAATTCAAAGCTTGGGATTGGATGGAAGTAAACCTGAGGATCCAGGGTGATTTCTTAAGAAAAATGAGAGGCAAATTTTGGGGTACAACACCTTCGATGACCATACGATGACCCTACGCTTGTCCCTTCACATCTACTAGGTATGATTACCTACTGTTGTACCCCAAAATTTGCCCTCCCATATTCTTCAAGAAATTGCCAAGCCAAGTCACAAAATTACCCAAGGGTTGCACAGTGCAAGGGCCTCCTAAACAGTCAAAATTAGGGTTTTGAGTCTGATCAAGAAAAGGAAGTGTTCAAAGGCTCAATCAAGTCTCATATGCTTACAAACATGGTCAAGCATCCTCATATCAAGTTTCAAGGCATTCAGCTCAAAATTGCACAGTCAAAACCCTAAATTGCACTACAGTCAACTGTAGGGGCAAAATGGTCATTTGACAGTCAAAAGTTCAAATTTTTGGTCAACATATCATTTTGAAGCCACAAACATCATTTGATCAATGCTTGATCATGATTCTCAAAATTTGGCTCAGAAAATCATCAAGATGCAAAAGTTTCCTTATTTGGACAGCTGAAAAAGTCAACTGAAATTGACCAGGGCATAACTTTCACATGGATTATCAGAAAAATTCCATCCAAAGCTCATTTTGAAGAGAAAGACATTTCCTACAACTCATCTTCATACTTCAAGTCCAAGAAATGCTCTCACAAAAAGTTATCAATTTCAACATTATAGGTCATTTTCAAAAGTCAACAAAAAGGGACTTTAAGTCAAAGGCCATAACTTGAGATTGGAAAATCAAAATGACATGGGACCAAAGGCATTGGTTAAAGGACTCAAAGACCTTTCCAAAATGTCCAAGAACATGAGAAACGCTTAAATATTGAGCAAGTTATGCCTTGTAGAAGTTGGGAAATTTTTGTGAAATGGCAAAAGTCAACTATCCTTGAAACTTCAATTTTTGACAAAAGGGCCCACTTTCTTACACTTGATTCAGCCTTGTCATGCCACACACGTGTCCCATGATTAATTTCAAGGTCAAACATTGATTTTTCTATTTTATTTAATTTTTGATAATTTAATTCATTTTAAATCTTTAAAAATTCAAATAAAATTTAAAAATCAATGGAATAGTGTCATTTGAATTGGAATAGCTTCCATATATCATGTGCCAGCTCACAAACTAATGCTAGGGTTAGATTGTACACCAAGTCTTGGTTTTGCTTAAAAAAGGGAAAGTTGGTTAATGGTGAAAAACCTAGGACTAATTCTCTCATGGGCATGGATCAAGGCCAGCTAATGACCTAATTCCCTTCCCTCATAAGTGCTGAGTCAAAACCTAATGCCAACACACTAAATGCTGCGCTCAAAAGCTCATTGAAAACTTGGAATTTTCACTTAAAAACTCAATTCTGAAATCATTACTGGAGGTTGATTCAAGTCCTAATATTGATTCCAAAAGCTTCCTTGTGGTTCCCTGAACGCATTCCAATCATTAACATCCATCAAAACGCCCAGAATTGGTACCATGGATTCAAGCTGTGTCAAACAAAATGCATAATCGTATCTTCACATTCAGACATTTTCATTATGTTTTTTCTATGCATTCATGTTAACTAACGTATTCTGAAGCTAATCATGTAGTTTAATTTCGTTTTCATGCCATATTTGGAGATTTGCCATTGACAACTGTTAGGGTTTACAGAAGCTTGAAATTGGGGTTTCTCAAATTAGGAAAAATCAGGACCCCAGACCACCACCATTGCAATCAGCAGACTTAGACGAAGAAGAAGCCATGGTCGCGATTAATTTATGAGTTGTATAGCACTAGTCGCTATTTTCTCTAAAGCAACCTTGAACCACGCTTAAGAAACCGTTGCCATATGGTTTTGTTTTCAGGGAAGGTGGAGAAGACGATTACATGTCACACGCTGACTGGCTCATTTGAAATCTCGCGCGTTTTCCAGCACTAATCTTGTTTTTCTTTTATAATATTTCTTTGCTTATTATATAACAAAGTGGTTAAGTGGCACAGATGGCAAGCGAACGTATGGGCAATGCACAAGACCTGGGTTCGATCCCCAGGTCTTCAATAATTTCAATATTATTTTCTTGTTCATATTCACATGCAGGTTCATCATTGGAGTGCACCATACATCCCCATAATCTAAGCATACACGCGTCTCATGAAGTCAAATCAAAGGCAGAGATTCAAAGGGCACAATAAACCCTAGTCAACGTTGCCACATGATGTCTGGGAGGGTCAACGACTCTGAATGCTATTGGGCTCAATTTACTGGATCCACACCTCCACTTTAGGGCCTGAACCCCCTGGTTTGCAATTTCCTTTTTTTATTTATTTTGTTTTCAATTCTTATCTTATTTCTTTTATTGTTTTAATTAATAAATTATTTTTACCATGTATATAAAAATATCACAAAAAATCAGAAAAGATGACAAATATAATAAATATTTAACTTAATTGTTTTCATAAATAAATTAACATGTAAATTAACTTAGTATTAATTTAGGTTGCAACTTTAATGCTTTTCATAAAAATATAAAAAACATAGAATTTAGGTTTAATTGATAATTGTTATTCCTTTTAATTTTTCCTTTTTTATAATAATATTATTCATTTTATTTTCATAGTTAAATTGTACATAAAAGAATTTAGGATTTAATTTAGGTTAATTTAACATTTTCATAATAACTAAAAGTAATTAGAATTAGGGTTTGACATTTTATTTTAATTATAATTAATTCTCTTTTCCCATTAAATCTTAAAAAACACAAAATACCAAAAAAACATTTTCATTTAATCTTAATTTTAATTATTAATTAATTTAATTTGCAAAAGGGTCCAACGCCCTCGTTCGTAATTTATTTAATTCGCACATTTATTTTATTTCGCTTAATTCATTATGTATCTCTCCCAAAGCGTTGTAACTTAAATTTCTCACACTTTTATTTTATTGCTTTATTTATTTTCCGTCAAATCGGGTCCGGTTTAATTTTGGCGATGTGGACCCACGCCATTTGTAATAGCTTAGATTTACTTTTCCCGCAAAACTTTTAACTGTTAAAAAGCATGAAAGAATGTATGGCCTTAAGTAAAATCAAGCGTAGATCACAATGAACATGACAAGACAAATATCAATGAACATGACACACGAATCGCACACACCACCCCTAGGGTACGCTTCACTGTTGCCTTTCGAAAGGTGATCGTCGAGTAGAGGACGTCTTAGTAAGTCCTCATGATCCGGGAACCTGGCATGAGGGTAGCTTCTAAGGTGTCTTCCCATTGCTCTGGTGATCACCATGTCCCTACAAACTCGAATTGACCCGAACACCTCCAACGGTGATGCTACCTACCTCTCAATGGTGGGATGGCATTACTTTAAAGGATATTTACACAGACGAATTCCTTAGGGTAGGTAGACGACTCATGGATACTTGCTCTCTTCAAAACAAACTGAAATCTTTTCACACTGACACTTTTCAAAAGCTTTCAAAGCAATTTTTTCAAACACTCTGACGTACGAGTCGAACTGAAATTTTTCAAAGAAACTTTTTAAACCCACAGTTGAAAAGCAAACAAACAATTTTGAAAACACATTGAGCAAGTATCTAAGAGCCCATGGATAACCATGGATAGAAAGGGTGCTAACACCTTCCCTTTCTATAACCTACCTCCCGAACCGAGAGCAATCTCTTTTAAGGAATTTTTCTGTGCTTTTGTCCTTTCCATTTGGAGAAAATAAAAGACGGTGGCGACTCTTGCTCCCGCGACATTTCGCGAACCAGCTTTAAACAGTCAGTTCCAGATCCACCGATCACAGAACTGGCGACTCTGCTGGGGATATAAAACTTAAAGTGAGGTGTACCTTAGGATAGTTCATAACTGTGTTTTCAATTGTCTTCTTTGCTTACTTTAAATTGTGGGACTGTCTTGGGAGTGCTATAGATCCTAACCCGGATCTGGGGATACCTTCTTAGAAAGTAGCAACAAGGCTGTGAGGGAATTGTGCGGGGTATACCGACATGGTTGAAGCAGTCTGCTACGTTGATGTGGCACTTTGGTGTGTACCGGTAACCCTTGAGTTCAGTCAAGGAGAGTACGGGGCCTCCATGTGGTGTCATGAAGCATCAACAGACCTTAGGAACCTTAATTGAACCATCTTGGCCTCTTTAGGGTAGTGAGATAACTGACTTTGGTGCAGTCCGAGGTTGGTTGATACTCGATACTACACTCAATTGAGGGTTGCTCTCCTGGAATATTTCGGTCTCCAGTTCAGTGGCTAAATCGAAACGATGAACAATGAAAGCAATCCCGTGATATTGGGACCCTTAGAACCCGGTTACTTCTGATAGGACAGGTTGAGCCCACCAACTTCAAGAGGGTACTACCCAGACCCCATGCTGGCCTTAAACCTTAAGGGCTTGTCTTGTGTGCCTTGTGTGCCTTACATGTTTGTCCTTGTACATATCTGTGGTGTGTTTAATCATAGCATCATGACATCATCCAGCATCATATGCATTGACTAACCATTTCAGGGGTTCGAATTTTCATCTTTGTTCTTGTTTTGTAGGACATGGAAACTGTTCGTAGAAAGACAATTCAAATCAGTCTTGTAAGGGTACCTCCTCAGCTTAAGGAGCTTATATCCAGGATTCCCGAGAACTCTTCATTCAGTGAAAGGCATGGAAGCCTCATCAGCTTGGTCAACACCAACATTGAGGAAGATATGATAAAGGTCTTGTTCCAGTTCTTTGACCCTCTGCATCACTGTTTTACCTTCTTGGATTATCAGTTGGTACCTACATTGGAGGAGTTCTCCCGGCTCCTAAAGATCCCTATCCTTGATCAGCTACCCTTCAACGGTACAGAAAAGGAACCTAAGCTTGAAGAGATTGCTAAAGCCTTGCACCTACAGTCATCTGACCTCAAGGGACATTGGGAAGTCAGAAGTGGTATTAAAGGGTTCTTAGCCAGGTTTCTGTTTGAAAAGGCCTATGAATGTTGGAACTCCCTTGACTTGCAAGCTTTTGAAGAGGTTGTGGCCCTCCTTGTTTATGGTTTGGTGTTGTTCCCTAACCCAGATCAGCTCATTGATATCAGTATTGTCCAGATTTTTATGTCCAGGAATCCTATACCTACATTGCTGGGGGACATCCTTCACTCATGTTACACTCGAACCATGAGAAAAAGAGGTGTCCTTATGTGTTGCACTCCTCTCCTGGGAAAGTGGTTTATTTCGCACCTTCCACAATCGGTCTTGAAGAATGAGCGGGGTTTGAGATGGTCACAACGGTTGATGACTCTTACACATGCAGATATACATTGGTGCCCTCGGTCCAGAGAAGATGTCACTATCATTGATCGTTGCGGGGAGTACCCTAATGTTCCTTTACTTGGAATCAGAGGAGGTATTACTTATAGCCCATGCCTGGCTTGGAGACAGTTTGGTTATGCTCGGAGGGATGGTCCTCATGACATGTTAATTCCTGACATAGTTTTTGACTTCGACAGCGATACTCAAGGACTTCGCCAGAGATTCATCAAAGCTTGGAGGATGCCCAGTAGGATAGACAGCAAGACACTGGGGCATAGGAATTCCATCCCGTTGGAGCCTTATCTCAAGTGGGTACGAGCCCGCTCCCAGAAGTTAGTGATGCCTTATCCTCATATGCTCCCATTGATCAAAGAGCCTGTCTTGGAAGGGGAAGTGTCCTACACTATTCAGCATCCTGATATGCCCACATCCTGGGAAGAGATGCAGAAGAGCTAGATCCAGCTTAAGGAAGAGCGGAATTCTCTTGAGACTAGTCTGCGTGCCAGTGAAAAGAAGGTCTTGGAGCTCACCCGCCTGTTGCATGAGGAGAGGAACCTCAACACTTACATAGCTCCAAAGAGGATGCGCAGCATATTTTGGGATTGATTTGATTTTTTTGTACTTTTGCCCATGAGGCTTTGATGTATTAAACAATGATTTTCTTAATAATAACGTGTGTTCTTTTTGGTCTACAACAAATTTGAATTTTCGAACTCTTGAATGCATTACATAAACACATATCATTCATCATGTGCATCACAGGTACTCTTCTTTTCAGGTTGTTTACTGTTCTTCGCTGTTTATTTCAGCATCATGAACCCTGAATCCTCAACCGAGGCATCTATCAAGGCTCTTCAGGCGCAGAACGCCCAATTTCAGGAGCTGATCAAGGGCTTGGCTCAGGGTCAACAAGAGTTGAAGACCATGCTTCTGAAGAAGACTAAGAAGAAGAGGAGGATTGTGCTATTTAACACTGGGCGCAGACTCGGGAACACCTTACAGGTTGAGGCTGAAAGGACTACTCCATCTGTGGGGGAAGGTAGTCACCAAGAAAGGGAGGTCCCTACTCCTGTGGGCTCTGATACTGAAACAGACTTCAACGACGAACAGTACCCTCCTGCTGAAGACCGGTACAAGCAGCTGGAGGACAGATTAAAGGCTATGGAAGTTCAGCAGGTGCCTGGACTGGATTTCGGAGACTTGGGGTTATCTACTGGGGTGGTGATTCCACACAAGTTCAAGGCACCTGCCTTTGTGAAGTATGACGGGGCTTCCTGTCCCAAGATGCACCTCCGTTCTTATGTAAGGAAGATCCAGCCTTACACAGCAGACAAGAACCTTTGGATCCACTTCTTCCAGGAGAGTCTTTCAGGGACTCATCTCGAATGGTTCTATCAGCTGGATGGAACCAGCATTCGTAACTGGGAGGATCTGGCCACTGCTTTTTACAAGCAGTATCAATATAATTCCGACCTCGCTCCTACGCGTACCCAGCTCCAGGGTATGTCGCTAGGGTCGGGTGAAGGTTTTAAGGAGTACGCCCAAAAATGGAGAGACCTGGCTGGCAGGGTGCAGCCACCATTGACGGACCGGGAGCTGGTAGATATGTTTTTAGGGACCCTATCTGGTCCATTTTTCAATCATCTCATTGGTAATTCCTCTGCTGGGTTTACTGATCTGATCCTGACTGGTGAAAGGATCGAGGCCGGTATAAAATCGGGGAAGATACAGAAGGTTGCCTCCTCCAGTACTGAAAAGAAACCCTTCAAAAAGGAGGCTAGTGCTGTATATAGCTCCCGGAGACCAGAGCGACCTGAACGCCACCAATCTGTCAATGCGGTAATGATTGCCAAACCTGCTGCCGCCCCTCGGCCAACTAATCCTCAAAAGTTTGAAAGACCCCGAAGAGAGTTTACCCGGTTAAGCATGACCTTATCACAGATCCTGCCACAGTTGCTATCCACCAATTTAGTGACTGTCAGGGAGGCTCCAAAGTTTCCCAATACTGTATCCCCCAAGTTTAATCCAAATGCTCGCTGTGCTTACTACTCTGATAGCCCGGGGCACTCTACCGATGACTGTTGGGCACTAAAGAACAAGCTGCAGGACCTCATTGACGCTAAGGAGGTACAGTTTGAGGCATCTGACAAGCCTAATGTGGTGACAGCTCCCCTGCCTGCTCATGGAGTTAATGCTATTGGGAATGAAGAGGAAGTTGATGAAGCTGAGTTTGATAGCTGGATCTACCCGACGACCGACGGTGGATTGACCAATTGGACTGCTAAAGACTTTACACCCATAACTTTTGTTCCCCAGTAATGAACTTCTTTGTTTTGGATTTGTAATAAACAATAATTTGAAACTATATGGCCCGGTGTCTTACCCGGGGCACCGTGGTTTTGTTTATGAGGGCTTTTGTTCGTCATTGTCATATATCATAAATAAAAGCATTGGACGTTTTTCACATTTCAAATTTTGCGCTCCTTTTCTTTCCTTTCTTTACATATTGCAAAATAGCTGTATTTACACACACACTCACTCATACAGGTTTCAATCCACTCTGGATCTCACTGGTAACGACTCTGCTACTGCCAGTTATGACTTCGAAAATCCGATCAACTTAGCCGAAGACGAAGGTGAAGATGATTGCGAAGTGCCTGGTGAACTTGCAAGACTGTTACAACAGGAAGAGAGGGCAATTCAACCCCATGAAGAGCCAGTGGAAATAATAAACTTGGGTACTGAAGAAGACAAGAAAGGGGTAAAGATTGGTGCCAACCTAGAGCTCAGCGTGAAGCAACGGTTGACTCAGATGCTGCATGACTATAAGGAGATCTTTGCCTGGTCCTACGAAGATATGCCCGGATTAGATACCGACATTGTGGTCCATCACTTACCAACTAAAGAAGATTGCCCTCCGGTTAAGCAAAAGGTCCGCCGTATGCGTCCAGAGATGTCTGAGAAGATTAAAGCCGAGGTTATGAAGCAGTTTGATGCCGGGTTTCTTGCAGTGACTTCTTACCCTCAGTGGGTTGCTAATGTGGTGCCGGTACCTAAGAAGGACGGCAAGGTCAGAATGTGTGTCGATTACAGGGATCTGAACAGGGCCAGCCCCAAGGATGACTTCCCTCTACCTCACATTGATGTCCTTGTTGATAATACAGCTCAGCATAAAGTGTTCTCTTTTATGGATGTTTTTTCAGGCTACAATCAGATCAAGATGGCTCCTGAAGACATGGAAAAGACTACATTGGGGCACCTTCTGCTACAAAGTCATGCCTTTTGGACTAAAGAATGCTGGGGCAACCTACCAACGTGCCATGGTTGCTTTATTTCATGACATGATCCATCATGAGATAGAAGTGTATGTTGACGACATGATCGCTAGGTCCCAGACTGAGGAAGAACACCTTGATCATCTACAGAAACTGTTTGACCATTTGAAACTGTACAAGCTGAGGTTGAACCCGAACAAGTGCACCTTCGGGGTAAGATCTGGAAAGTTGCTAGGCTTCGTGGTAAGTGACAAGGGAATTCAAGTGGACCCTGCTAAGGTCAAAGCCATTCAAGAGATGCCAGTTCCTAAGACAGAGAAGGAAGTCAGAGGCTTTCTAGGACGTCTGAATTACATCGCTCGGTTCATCTCACACCTAACTGCTACCTGTGAACCAATCTTCAAGCTGCTGAAGAAAGATCAGGTAGTACGTTAGAATGATGAATGTCAGGCTGCTTTTGACAGAATCAAAGAATATCTCCAGGAACCACCCATCCTTATGCCACCAGTTGAAGGGAGACCTTTGATACTTTACCTGACAGTGCTTGATAATTCAATGGGGTGTGTGCTGGGGCAGCATGACGAGTCTGGCCGAAAAGAGCATGCCATTTATTACCTTAGCAAAAAGTTTACCGACTGTGAGACCCGATACTCACTGCTTGAGAAAACTTGCTGCGCTTTGGTATGGGCTGCTCGCCGGCTGAGACAGTATATGCTGACTCACACTACCTTGTTGATCTCAAAAATGGATCCGATAAAATACATATTCGAAAAGCCTGCTCTGTCTGGGAGAATTGCAAGATGGCAGATGATCTTGACGGAATACGACATTCAGTACACGACCCAAAAAGCCATCAAGGGAAGTGTATTGGCAGACCACTTAGCACATCAAGTTGTAGATGACTACCAGTCAATGAACTTCGAGTTTCCGGATGAAAGCATTATGATAGTAACTGACTGTGAAGTACCTGGACCGGATGAAGGACCTGAACCAGGATCCCGATGGTCTATGCATTTTGACGGAGCATCCAACGCTTTGGGAAATGGTATTGGCTCCATCATCATATCTCCACAAGGTACTCATACTCCACTCACCGCCCGGCTGTGTTTCAACTGTACCAACAACATGGCGGAGTATGAGGCGTGTATCATGGGTCTTCAAGCTGCGATCGACCTGAGGATCAAATTTCTGAGTGTTTTCGGAGATTCCGCTCTTGTGATCAATCAGATCAAAGGAGAGTGGGATACGAAACATCCAAACTTGATTCCTTACAGAGAATGTGTGTTGACCCTGATCCCCCACTTCACAGAGATAACATTTGAGCACTTTCCAAGAGAAGAGAATCAGTTGGCGGACGCGTTAGCTACAATGTCTTCAATGTTCAAGGTCAAATGGGATAATGAAGCTCCCCGGATCATCATCTGGAAACTGGACGAACCGGCATACTGTTGTGATCTCGAAACTGAATTGGTGACCGAGAAGCCTTGGTACCACGAAGTGAAAAGATATCTGGAAGCTCAGGAATACCCTGAAGGTGCCTCTATCAATGATAAGAAATTCCTGAGGAGGTTTGCAGCCAAATTCTTCCTTAGCAACGGCATCTTGTACAAGCGAAACCATGATTCAACCTTGCTGCGTTGTGTGGATAAAACTGAAGCAGAAAGAATCATGGAAGAGCTACATGAAGGGACCTTTGGTACACATTCCAGTGGACACACTATGGCTAAGAAAATCCTACGGGCAGGATACTATTGGTCCACAATGGAAGCTGACTGTTACCAACATTCCAGGACATGCCACAAGTGCCAGATTTATGCAGACAAGGTGCATGTTCCTCCGGTCCCCCTGAATGTTCTGACTGCGCCTTGGCCGTTTGCAATGTGGGGCATGGACATGATCGGCGAGATTAAACCTACGGCATCTAATGGACATCGCTTCATCCTAGTGGCAATTGATTACTTCACGAAGTGGGTTGAGGCAGCATCCTATGCTACGGTAACCAAGACTGTTGTAGCACGGTTCATTCGGCATAACCTGATCTGTCGGTACGGCGTCCCTGAGAGAATTATTACAAACAACGGTACCAATCTGAACAATAAGATGATCGCTGAGCTTTGCGAACAGTTCAAAATACAGCACCACAATTCTTCTCCTTACAGACCGAAGATGAATGGGGCTGTAGAAGCAGCAAATAAGAACATCAAGAAGATCGTGCAGAAGATGACAGTAACTTATAAAGATTGGCACGAGATGTTACCGTTCGCTCTACATGGGTACCGTACCTCAGCTAAGACGTCAACCGGGGCAACTCCTTTCTCTTTGGTTTATGGTATGGAGGCAGTCTTGCCAATCGAAGTGCAAATACCCTCTCTCCGGATAATGAAGGATGCAAATCTGAACGAAGATGATTGGATCCAGACACGACTTGATCAGCTCAACCTTATTGATGAAAAGAGACTTGCTGCTATCTGTCATGGTCAGACGTATCAGAAACGGATGATCAGGGCATTTAACAAAAAGGTCAGACCACAAGAATATCGAGTCGGGGATCTGGTAATCAAGCGAATCATCCTTCCTCAGAGTGATCCAAGGGGCAAATGGACCCCTACGTACGAAGGGCCATTTGTGGTTAAGCATGTGTTCTCAGGAGGAGCAATGATATTAACCAATATGGATGGTGACGACCTTCCTCACCCCGCCAATGCAGACATAGTAAAAAAATATTACGCATGAAAAAAAAGACCCGCTAGGCTGACATGCCTAGGCAAAAATTAGGGCTTCCTGTCGAACCAAAAGGGTTCGGGCAAAATGAAGGGATGAAAATGGAAAAAATCTGTACACCCGGCAAGTCGAAAACCTGAAAGGGCGTCTTGGGCAAAAATGGATATCCCGGTGGACTGAAAACCCGAAAGGGCGGTCCAGGCAAAAATTAGGGATAAAAGCGTAATGCTATGTCTCATTGATCACTTTGCATCCAGAATCCGGTATCTACATCAAGATCAGACGGCATCGATCAGTCAGCTTCACCTTCAACCAAGGTCACCAAGTGATGAGACGCTCGGAGTTATAAAGGCAATAGCAGAGTTGAAACTCAGTGGATCATTCATTTCACACAGCTGTTTTATTTTCTTTTGTACAAAATTTGTATAAACCCTTTTTGCTCGGTGGCGTTCTCTTATTAGGACGTCAGCCTCTTGTATACAAAACGCCCATTCACAGGCCACTCAAAAATCAATACAAATATACTTTTCAGTTAAAATGTGCCTTTTGTTTTTTCCTTTTCTGTTTTGTTTTGCGAAGAACGTCCAAGGTTCAATTTGTGATATATGCATTGACAATAATTTGCTAGCTCATAAATATTTGCATACGAAACAAAGAATTAATTACAGGGGACATTAGAAACAGGGGCAATAAGGAGTTGTCTAGGAAATCTAATTGTTCTATCCTCCAAAATACCAAGGTAGGTTCAGCTAAAGAACATAACCAGGCATCTTAAATTCCCCAGAGAATGAGACAGCAAGCAGTATACTCTCCTCAAGCAAAACAGTTATCAACCTTAAGGAAGTTGGGTGTCCTCCCGCAGATCTCAACATTCCCCAGCAGCATATATTCTTAACAAGCATCCCCGGCAGTCTTGGTCTAAAGATTGTTCCCCGGCGGCATACATCAACATTCAAAGGAATCACTTCCCCAGCATGTCAAAACTCCCCAGGAGAGTCCAATTAGTTTCCCCAGGAAAGTTGGAATTCATATCCCCCCAAGCAGTAAGCTTATCCCTAGTAAATTCTGGAAGCTTATCCTTCGCAGAGCACGAACGCGTCGTCCGGCTTGATTTAAAGAGTTATTTCCTTAACAGGATATAACTGGGTTATCCTCAGCCAAAAGCCACGGAAAGAGTGTCGTCGACAAAGTCTTCCTATCCCCAGCAAACTATTATCAACACTCAGCAAGGCATCCCTCTTCCCACAGAGTATTGCTTCCCAGCATGGTCGCTAGAGTATCTTTTCCCCCCGCAGAATCCTCCATTTGCCAAGTTTACTCCGCAACGGAGTTATCTTCTCCTACCGGTATTCTTGCAACTATCATCCCCAATGGAAGCAAAATCTATTCTTCAGCATCAGCCCAGGATACAACTTCCCGGCACCCGTCAAGGATTCACTTTCCTAGACAAAAGCATACATAAGACATCACATACATCATTATAGCATGCATAGACACATCATATCCTACGAATCTCATTTATGTTGAGAACATCCTTACTCGATCCATATCATGCATTGCATATGGCTGACTTTTACATTTCAGGAAAGATCCAGTTAAAGTTCTCAAGCTACATTTCAAGACCTAGACCGGTTCAGTTAAATCGACCCTAAGATTTTCCTGATTCTTATCCAGTCAAAGGCCTTCTCTGGTTCAGTCAGATCGACCCTAAGATCTCCCTGATGCTTATCCAGTTGAAGATATTCCAAGAATTTATCCGGTTCAGTTAAATCGACCCTAAGATTTTCCTGATGCTTATCCAGTCAAAGGCCTTCTCTGGTTCAGTCAGATCGACCCTAAGATCTCCCTGATGCTTATCCAGTTGAAGATATTCCAAGACCTAGACCGGTTCAGCTAAATCGACCCTAAGATTTTCCTGATGCTTATCCAGTCAAAGGCCTTCTCTGGTTCAATCAGATCGACCCCAAGATCTCCCTGATGCTTATCCAGTTGAAGATATTCCAAGACCTAGACCGGTTCAGCTAAATCGACCCTAAGATTTTCCTGATGCTTATCCAGTCAAAGGCCTTCTCTGGTTCAATCAGATCGACCCCAAGATCTCCCTGATGCTTATCCAGTTGAAGATATTTCAAGACCTTGTCCGGTTCAGTTAAATCGACCCTAAGATTTTCCTGATGCTTATCCAGTCAAAGGCCTTCTCTGGTTCAGTCAGATCGACCCTAAGATCTCCCTGATGCCTATCCAGTTGAAGATATTTCAAGACCTTGTCCGGTTCAGTTAAGTCGACCCTAAGATTTTCCTGATTCTTACCCAGTCAAAGACCTCTCTGGTTCAGTCAGATCGACCCTAAGATCTCCCTGATTCTTATTCCAGTAGAAGACACCCAAGATTTTTCTCAACAAGCGTTGTTGAAGTTAAAGACACCCAAGATTTTTCTCAACGAGCGTTGTTGAAGTTCAAGTCGCCCAAGGTTCTCTTACCATTCATGCTAAGGTAGTAATCGTCCCTGGTTCTTTCATCGCCGTTTGAAGCTCCAGACTCAGCTCCTGTAACCAGTTAGGACACATCTATACCAGGCATCTAAAAATCCGCTCCTGCAACGTGTCAGGTACTCATTTTCTGTTTTGCAGGTATGCAGGTTCTCGCCAAGGAATCTCTTACGCAATCAAACATCCAGATGGCATCTATAAGCTCATCATCCTATCCAGCGACCTCCAAATGGCATCTATAAGCCCATTCCCCCATCATTGCTAACATGTGAGCGCAAATTTCTGGGCACTCTAGTGTCCAATCATCTTCTACCCTCGGATTACGAAAGGCACGTTAGCCAATCTGCATCCTCAGGTCTAAGAAGATTGAACAGGGGCAACTGTTGTACCCCAAAATTTGCCCTCCCATATTCTTCAAGAAATTGCCAAGCCAAGTCACAAAATTACCCAAGGGTTGCACAGTGCAAGGGCCTCCTAAACAGTCAAAATTAGGGTTTTGAGTCTGATCAAGAAAAGGAAGTGTTCAAAGGCTCAATCAAGTCTCATATGCTTACAAACATGGTCAAGCATCCTCATATCAAGTTTCAAGGCATTCAGCTCAAAATTGCACAGTCAAAACCCTAAATTGCACTACAGTCAACTGTAGGGGCAAAATGGTCATTTGACAGTCAAAAGTTCAAATTTTTGGTCAACATATCATTTTGAAGCCACAAACATCATTTGATCAATGCTTGATCATGATTCTCAAAATTTGGCTCAGAAAATCATCAAGATGCAAAAGTTTCCTTATTTGGACAGCTGAAAAAGTCAACTGAAATTGACCAGGGCATAACTTTCACATGGATTATCAGAAAAATTCCATCCAGAGCTCATTTTGAAGAGAAAGACATTTCCTACAACTCATCTTCATACTTCAAGTCCAAGAAATGCTCTCACAAAAAGTTATCAATTTCAACATTATAGGTCATTTTCAAAAGTCAACAAAAAGGGACTTTAAGTCAAAGGCCATAACTTGAGATTGGAAAATCAAAATGACATGGGACCAAAGGCATTGGTTAAAGGACTCAAAGACCTTTCCAAAATGTCCAAGAACATGAGAAAAGCTTAAAAATTGAGCAAGTTATGCCTTGTAGAAGTTGGGAAATTTTTGTGAAATGGCAAAAGTCAACTATCCTTGAAACTTCAATTTTTGACAAAAGGGCCCACTTTCTTCCACTTGATTCAGCCTTGTCATGCCACACACGTGTCCCATGATTAATTTCAAGGTCAAACATTGATTTTTCTATTTTATTTAATTTTTGATAATTTAATTCATTTTAAATCTTTAAAAATTCAAATAAAATTTAAAAATCAATGGAATAGTGTCATTTGAATTGGAATAGCTTCCATATATCATGTGCCAGCTCACAAACTCATGCTAGGGTTAGATTGTACACCAAGTCTTGGTTTTGCTTAAAAAAGGGAAAGTTGGTTAATGGTGAAAAACCTAGGACTAATTCTCTCATGGGCATGGATCAAGGCCAGCTAATGACCTAATTCCCTTCCCTCATAAGTGCTGAGTCAAAACCTAATGCCAACACACTAAATGCTGCGCTCAAAAGCTCATTGAAAACTTGGAATTTTCACTTAAAAACTCAATTCTGAAATCATTACTGGAGGTTGATTCAAGTCCTAATATTGATTCCAAAAGCTTCCTTGTGGTTCCCTGAACGCATTCCAATCATTAACATCCATCAAAACGCCCAGAATTGGTACCATGGATTCAAGCTGTGTCAAACAAAATGCATAATCGTATCTTCACATTCAGACATTTTCATTATGTTTTTTCTATGCATTCATGTTAACTAACGTATTCTGAAGCTAATCATGTAGTTTAATTTCGTTTTCATGCCATATTTAGAGATTTGCCATTGACAACTGTTAGGGTTTACAGAAGCTTGAAATTGGGGTTTCTCAAATTAGGAAAAATCAGGACCCCAGACCACCACCATTGCAATCAGCATACTTAGACGAAGAAGAAGCCATGGTCGCGATTAATTTATGAGTTGTATAGCACTAGTCGCTATTTTCTCTAAAGCAACCTTGAACCACGCTTAAGAAACCGTTTCCATATGGTTTTGTTTTCAGGGAAGGTGGAGAAGACGATTACATGTCACACGCTGACTGGCTCATTTGAAATCTCGCGCGTTTTCCAGCACTAATCTTGTTTTTCTTTTATAATATTTCTTTGCTTATTATATAACAAAGTGGTTAAGTGGCACAGATGGCAAGCGAACGTATGGGCAATGCACAAGACCTGGGTTCGATCCCCAGGTCTTCAATAATTTCAATATTATTTTCTTGTTCATATTCACATGCAGGTTCATCATTGGAGTGCACCATACATCCCCATAATCTAAGCATACACGCGTCTCATGAAGTCAAATCAAAGGCAGAGATTCAAAGGGCACAATAAACCCTAGTCAACGTTGCCACATGATGTCTGGGAGGGTCAACGACTCTGAATGCTATTGGGCTCAATTTACTGGATCCACACCTCCACTTTAGGGCCTGAACCCCCTGGTTTGCAATTTCCTTTTTTTATTTATTTTGTTTTCAATTCTTATCTTATTTCTTTTATTGTTTTAATTAATAAATTATTTTTACCATGTATATAAAAATATAACAAAAAATCAGAAAAGATGACAAATATAATAAATATTTAACTTAATTGTTTTCATAAATAAATTAACATGTAAATTAACTTAGTATTAATTTAGGTTGCAACTTTAATGCTTTTCATAAAAATATAAAAAACATAGAATTTAGGTTTAATTGATAATTGTTATTCCTTTTAATTTTTCCTTTTTTATAATAATATTATTCATTTTATTTTCATAGTTAAATTGTACATAAAAGAATTTAGGATTTAATTTAGGTTAATTTAACATTTTCATAATAACTAAAAATAATTAGAATTAGGGTTTGACATTTTATTTTAATTATAATTAATTCTCTTTTCCCATTAAATCTTAAAAAACACAAAATACCAAAAAAACATTTTCATTTAATCTTAATTTTAATTATTAATTAATTTAATTTGCAAAAGGGTCCAACGCCCTCGTTCGTAATTTATTTAATTCGCACATTTATTTTATTTCGCTTAATTCATTATGTATCTCTCCCAAAGCGTTGTAACTTAAATTTCTCACACTTTTATTTTATTGCTTTATTTATTTTCCGTCAAATCGGGTCCGGTTTAATTTTGGCGATGTGGACCCGCGCCATTTGTAATAGCTTAGATTTACTTTTCCCGCAAAACTTTTAACTGTTAAAAAGCATGAAAGAATGTATGGCCTTAAGTAAAATCAAGCGTAGATCACAATGAACATGACAAGACAAATATCAATGAACATGACACACGAATCGCACACACCACCCCTAGGGTACGCTTCACTGTTGCCTTTCGAAAGGTGATCGTCGAGTAGAGGACGTCTTAGTAAGTCCTCATGATCCGGGAACCTGGCATGAGGGTAGCTTCTAAGGTGTCTTCCCATTGCTCTGGTGATCACCATGTCCCTACAAACTCGAATTGACCCGAACACCTCCAACGGTGATGCTACCTACCTCTCAATGGTGGGATGGCATTACTTTAAAGGACATTTACACAGACGAATTCCTTAGGGTAGGTAGACGACTCATGGATACTTGCTCTCTTCAAAACAAACTGAAATCTTTTCACACTGACACTTTTCAAAAGCTTTCAAAGCAATTTTTTCAAACACTCTGACGTACGAGTCGAACTGAAATTTTTCAAAGAAACTTTTTAAACCCACAGTTGAAAAGCAAACAAACAATTTTGAAAACACATTGAGCAAGTATCTAAGAGCCCATGGATAACCATGGATAGAAAGGGTGCTAACACCTTCCCTTTCTATAACCTACCTCCCGAACCGAGAGCAATCTCTTTTAAGGAATTTTTCTGTGCTTTTGTCCTTTCCATTTGGAGAAAATAAAAGACGGTGGCGACTCTTGCTCCCGCGACATTTCGCGAACCAGCTTTAAACAGTCAGTTCCAGATCCACCGATCACACCTACCAACTAATGGTACAGATAATACTATCTCCAAAGGAGAATGAAAACAATAAGAAAGACCATACTTAGTGGGTAGGACTCTTGAATGCTTGCTCGCAAACAAAACATTTTCCAGACTACACTTTCAAATAAGATATTTTCAAAAAAACACTTTATATACATTCTTGAGGACTGGCACAAGGATTATTACATATTTATATTTACATTGTTATTTCAAAATATTTTCAAACAAATCACACACACACACACACACACACACACACACACACACACACACACACACACACACACACACACACACACACACACACACACACACACACACACACACACACAAAGCAAGTTAAAAGTGAGCTAAGCAATTAAGAGCCCATAGATAACTACGAATGAAAAGGGTGCTAACACCTTTCCTTTTCATAGCATACCCCCCTAACTCAAAATCTATCAAAGGTCTTTCCTATTCTTTTCACCTTTCCTAAATATTGGATTAAAGAAAAGCCGGTGACGACTCTTGCTAACCACAATATTTGCGATAAAACCAAAAAAGCCAATTCTCCCACCGTATTACAACTAACTTTTATTGCCTTTTGAGTAACATATTACATCTCGTACTCATATAGTAACATCTACCATCAGGCAATTCATCATGTAAGAGCTAGTTTTTCAAACACATACTTTAAAGGATCTATTCTTGCTATTAACCACTTGGTGTAAGTTAACATATACTTCCTTAATCATTTAGTATCCCAATCCAATGCAAAACATGTCTTCTCGAAAAGTTAGTACTTGGTTTCGCAGTCAGTGAATTTCTTACTGAGGTAGTAAATTCCATGCTCTTTTCTACTTGTTTCACCATGTTATCCTAATACACATCCCATAAGCCCTTCAAGCACTATTAAGTACATGAAAAAAGTCTTCCAGGAACTGGTGGCATCAAGATTGGTGGCTCTTGTAAATATTTCTTTATCGTCTCGAAGGCTGTATGACAATCATCATTCCACACCACTATTTGACATTTTCGAATTAATTTGAATATAGGCTTGCATGTAGCAGTTAGGTGCGATATGAACCTCGAAATGTAGTTCAATCGTGCTACTAAACCAGAAACCTCTTTTTTTGTCCTTGGAGATGGCATTTCTTGTATGGCATTCACCTTGTCGAGATGCACCTCAATACCATGTTGACTTACAATAAAACCCAACAACTTTCCAAACCTGACACCAAATGTACATTTGTTCGGATTCAACCACAGTTTGAACTTCCACGGACGCTCGAATAACTTTTGTAAATGTAAGATATGATCCTCCTCTGTATGAGATTTGGTAATCATATCATCTACATATACCTCAACTTCTTTGTGGATCATATCATGAAATAGTGTGACCATAGCTCTTTGATAGGTTACCACTGTGTTCTTTAGACCGAAAGGCATTACCTTGTAACAGAAAGTACCCTAAGGGGTCATGAAAGTAGTCTTTTCCATATCTTGAGGGTGCCATTTTGATCTGATTATAATCTGAGAAACCATCCATGAATGAGAATACTGAAGCTTGAGATGTATTATCCACCCAAAAATCTATGTGAGGTAACAAGAAATCGTCTTTTGGACTTGCTTTGTTTAGATCCCGATAATCTTTACACATGCGTACTTTGCTGTCCTTCTTGGGCATTGGCACGATGTTAGCTATCCAAGGTAGAAAATCTACCACTGCTAAGAACCCTGCACCAAATTTTTTAAGGACTTCTTCTCAGATCTTTCTAGACATGTCTGGACGAGTTCTTCTGAGCTTCTACCTAACCGGGGAACAACCTTCCTTGAGAGGTAGTCTATGCACCACAATATTTGTATCAAATCCTGGCATATCTCTGTAAGACCAAGAAACCATATCCACATATTCATGTAAAATCTTGATTTGTCTTTCTTTGACACTTTACTTCAAGGTTTCCCCTAGCTTTATCTCTTTTGGATCTTTCTCTGTGCCAAGGTTGATGATCTCAATAGATTCTTAGTATGGTTGTATATTGTCAACCTTTTTCTCTAATGCTCTTGACAATTCTTAGGAGAGTTCAAGATCTTCATCATCTTCCTCTTCCTCTTGGTTGATTGGTGCATCAAGACTATATCGGATAGTAGCAGTAACATTATCGTTCGTTTTAGGCATGGATCTACATATTTAGCATGTTTTGGTGCAACTTTAGTATGCGAATTTGAAAAATGCATATGAAGAAAAGTATTGCCATTTTAAAACATAAGGGATAAATGCAAGAGAAAGACAAGGATCTTAATTGAATGTAAAAACATAACTCTTATTAATTGAAAATACTGTTTGAAACAAATGGGGGACCCTTACAAGCTACCCTTATGCCTCGGGCGCAACATAAAATATTTTAAAAACAAGAAAAATTACTTTGGAAAGAAAAAGATCTCTGGAATCTCCACGACTGTCCAATTCTTGAGTTCTTCGCCTGGAGCGCATTCATAGATGAAGTCAGATGCTCTTTTAGAGATGCTATTGTTAGATATCATTGCTACTTGTCCATCATGCTCTACTCCTTTGTTGATGAAGGTTTTATGGATAGGAGGAAACTACGCCTTGCCTTTCAGAATAGCCTTTAATGGTTCGTAGCCCAAACTAAAGTGATTTTTGTTCTTAGGTATCTCCACAATTTTACCCCAACATTTTGAGGCACGATTTTCCACAACTGCTTGCAAATCTCTCCATGAAGTCATAATAGGTTTCTTGATTTTATCCACTGGTAGGGTTACCATTGAAGCAACCTCTAAGACTTGAAATGGTGTTGCTATGCAGTCTTCATCTGCACTGATATATTTGTAGGAATCTATGTGACTTACAAATATGTCCTCTTCACCGTCGATTATAACAAATCTTCCTTCAACGAGGAACTTCCATTTCTGATGTAGAGTTGGAGTAACAGCCCCCACTGCATGAATCCAAGGTCGTCCAAGCAAACATGTATATGCTGGCCTTATATCCATTACTTGAAAGGTAATATAAAATATATACTGATCGATCTTGACAGGAAGATCCACTTCTCCAAACACTATACTCTGAGAACCATCGAAAGCTTTGACTATCGTAGAACTTGGCCTTATAACAACGCTATCTAGTGTTAACTTCATCAAGATGGATTTTGGTAACACATTAAGGGCATAACCATTATCACTGGATAGTTTAGTTTTACCAATTAGAATAGAAATATGCAATGCCTTATATTGAGCTCTACCTTGTGGAGGCAACTCATTATCATTAAAGCCTAGATATGATCCAGATGTTAGGTTTTCTACGACATTGTCAAACTGATTCACTGTAATCTCCTTTGCAAGATGAGCAGAACTTAGAATTTTTATCAGAGAATTGTGATACGCTTCTGAATTGATAAGTAATGAGAGTATTGGAATTTTGGTGGGGGTTTGGTGTAACTAATCCACCACCCTATAATCACTTTTCTTGATTATTTTCAGGAATTCCTCTGCCTTATGGTCGGTAAAATTCTTGCTTGGAGGTTCTTGTTCTTGACTTTCCTCCACCACAACTTTTCCCTTATCCTTAGCCATAACATCATCCTTCTTTTGTGGTTCGGGACCATAGATTCGACCACTACGAGCCATGCCCCTGTTCCTGTTATATTTTTTATTGCAGGTTCTTGACATGTGGATGCCTCACATTCTTGTTTAAAACCATTAACATAGACAATAATATCATAACACCATGGGACGACTTTGTCACTTTCTTACAGCATGGGGGTGGTCCCCTAATCACCATTGTAGTTTTTGGAATCACTAGAATTCTCAGAGTCTGGCGTGGTATCACCACTGGTGCTTCTGTTGACTCTCCCCAAGGAATCACAAGAGTTTTCTTAGCAGGACTCGGCCTTTGGCAAGGAATTACCAATGGCTTCTTTGTGTTTCCATCGATCGTAGCTACGTATTCTCCTTTATGGTATTGCCCAAATTTGACTATCCTTTGATTCACCAATTTCTATAGCGTCTGGTCAAAATCTTCATCGTGTTCCAGGAGGAACCCACATTCAAACAAATGTTATTTCAAGAGATTTATCAAAGGTTTTGCTCGTCCGACTTCCCCAAAATCAGTGACCAACTCAATTGCGTTTATAGTGGGTCCACCATGCGGAGGCATGGGGTTTGTCTTGGTATTTGGATTATCATAAGTGATATCTTGAGAATCCAACAAATCTTGAACCTTATGTCTGAAGGCCCAACAGTTTTCTATGGCATGATCTAGAGAATTAGTATCATATTCGCACCTGGCATTTTAATCATATTTTGGCGGGAGTGCCCGAATTGGAGGAGCTAATGGCTTTAGCTCCACTAAAAATGCTTTGAGTAAGTGCTGCAGAAATTATTGGTGAGGCATGGGGAGAGGATCAAATCTTCTCGGAGGCCTTTCAAACCTGTTTTGTTGTTGTTCTCGTGGAATTACCAATGGTTGTTGTGCTCTTGGATGTGATGCCACAACATTAATTTCTCCTTCCTTGTTTTTTGAGAAGTTAGAAACATATCTCTTTGAATTGAAAGGGGTACTGGATGATGCCCCTTGTATATTGCCACTTTTTATGCCTGCTTCAATCCTTTCACCAATGGTTACCAAATCAGAAAATCCAGAAGAGACGCTGCCTACCATTTTATCATAATATAGGCCTTGTATAGTGCCCATGAACATATCGACCAATTCTTTCTCCATAAGTGGTGGTTGCACATGAGCTGACATTTCTCTCCATCGTTGAGCATACTCTTTGAAGGACTCATATTTCTTTTGAGATAAGTTCTGGAGCTGCATACAATTAGGAGCCATGTCCAAATTATACTTGTATTGGCTTAAGAAAGCATTGTCAAGAGCTGCCCATGTTTGGATATGAACTCACTCCAATTTCATGTACCAATCTAGGGATGCCCCACTAAAACCGTCTTGGAAACAATGGATCATCAGCTTCTAATCTTTGGCATATGCATGTATTTTTATGCAAAATACATGTGTAGATGGTTCCTCGGACATGTGAGTCCATTAAAATTTCCAAAGTCATATACTTTGAATTTTGGAGGGATCACCACATCTGGAACTAGGCCCATTTCAAGAGCATCGACGTCGAAAGCATCGTAACCCTTCACATCCTTTAATCTTTCTTCAAGAGCTTTATACTGATTGAGCGCCAAGGGATTTTCACTAACATGGGTATGGGTTGTTCTTTGAGGTACTTGGTTTTCGTCTTCTAAATCATGGTCTCCATATTGTAGATCTATGTAGTTGTCCGTATTGTTGACCGTAATTTGCAAAGTATGGGATGCCCCTACCTTCGGTGGAGGTGGGATAAACCCTTCAATATTAACTTGTTTGACATCTTGTTGTGCTACAATCAACTTTAGAGGTCCTTACTCTGGTTCTCTCCTTGGTTGGTGATCGCTCGATGCAGCAATAGTATGGGCTACTTCTTCAAAGGTTTCCCTAGGAATATGTTATTACCTCTCAATGATGTTCTTCGAGGCTAGAAGAACTTGGCTCATATCTCCTTTTATTGAGTCGAAATTACCCTTCACTTGCTCCAAATGCTCATTGAAGGCAACTTGATTTTCTTCGATATGTTCCATCACTTTTTTTGATGGGCTCTTATTTGGTATGGTGGTCGAAGAGGTGGTGCTTTTTTACCAATAATTCAACTAGAGATGATTTTGAAAAATAGTGATTTTTTGTTATGAAATGTGGAATGCGATGTTTGCGAATGCATGGATACATATGAATATGCTAAAAAGTTTATTTTTGAATGTCTTATTCACTTGGATATATATTTTTTTAGGTTTCGCTTTTTATTGGTGAGCATCTAAAAATAAATACACAATCAAGATATGTAAACAAAATACTTTTATTGAAATAACAATAGTCCTCAAAAAGGGAATACAATTCAGATATTGAAAAATATTCAAACCAAAACCTCAAAATTTAATTGTTGAAAGAAATAACAAAGGGAAAAAAAGTCTTCTAAGAGCGTTTGCGGATATCCTCCTTGAAGTCGTCAACCATCTTCCTACAGAGCTTAGGAAGTCTTCAACGTCCTTCGGGAGAGGGACCATCACACTTTCCACATCTTTCAAACTTCAAGGGATGTCACCAATGAAATTGTTGGCTAAGAAGGCGAGTCTTGCATGCTTGTATTTTTAGAACCGATATTCCTTGTAGAGGTCTGAAGCTATCTTATGATTATCCTTTCCTGCTTTGGCGATCTTTGCATACTGCTTTTCCCAATATAATTTTTCAGCCCTCTTCTCCGTATAGAGTCTCCTCTGTATGAGAAAATCCTTTCAGAAGTCTTCTAACTCATGACAAACTTGCTCATATTCATCAGTTTTTTGGGCGAGAAGTCTTTCTGCCCTCATCTTCTTGAGACATTCTCCTATGTCTGATTCTTTGCTATCTTAGAGCCTCATAATAAGATATTGAATTTTATCTTCTTGATCTAGAGAAACTTATGCCAAACTTTGAATTTGAGCTCTCAAGTTCTCTTCCATCTTCTTTTTATCTTGTATCGCCTTTTCGTATCACTTATTTAGCTTTCCGATTTCCCTAGTAGCATCCTCCAAATGTTGGTTGTGGGAATCCAAGTTGAAGGCAACACTCTATTATACCCCGATTTTTGCCCCTAAGATCCCTCGCCACATCTTATACATCTCACGTATATCATCGATTCCATGGTTACGGAATCAAAGGGCTTTTGGAATTATGATTTTTCTCTAGGGACTGAGGTCGCTACCTTGCTCAAAGTTAATTCAACTGGTTCTCTCATCATTCTTGGTATGAGACTAGGGTTTTGGATCACAAGTATCATAGACGTCTTCGCTAGCAGGGTTCCTTGAGATATAAGGTTGTCTTCATCATAATTTCTTCGGGAAAAGTTCTTTAGGGTTTACTGTGTACTCAAGATTTCATTATGTTTTCATTAAGAATGGTCTGAAGCCAAGGTTTTGTTCCTCTCACAATCTCAAGCCTTCTCCATCCGTATGCACTCAAGGTCCAGTGATTTAGGGTTTCTTCTATGATTGTACCTAAGCATGGATGTTGGTTATTCAAAACATGATTCATTATGCTAGGTTTTCTCCTCGAGGTTACATGATCATTATTCCTTCCTCGTTGCGAGTTTGTCATCATTTAAGATGGTTGAAGAGTATTTGAGGCTTTCATACAGTCAAGATGTTCTTTGTTGTTAATCTATTGAGTTGGAGGGTTATTTCTTGAACTTTTGATTCAATTGAAGATTAAGGTTCATAAAATCAAGGTGTTCATATTGATATTATACGGGTTATGTTTTTTCCACATTTCAAGTCTTATTTAAGGATCACTCAGAATTATTTGTTCTTTCAAGCGCATATTTTTCTTGTATTGGGGTCCTCGGGGATGATCTGAAGATTCACTCAAGAAACGTCATTGAATTTCAAGTTGATTCAAGGTTTATTCCATGACAATTCATCATTATTCATCCATTTACAAGATCGTCCAAATGCATCATTCAAGTTTTCATAAAGATCCGAGGGAATTTGCAAAAAATTCCTTTAAACTTTTCATGGAATTTTGAGGTGTGGAAACAAAAGACAAGCTTCATTCAAGTTTGCTTTCAAAAGTTACAAGGTGGATTCATGTGGTTTTTCTCAGCATTCATCATTATGTAAGGTTTGGGATTCAAGTTCAAATGTGGTTCATCAAGATTTTCCAAACTCAAGTGATTCAAAATCACAAAGTTTCATCAAGAATTATCCATGTATGACCATGTCCATTCAAGATACTATCACAAGTATAAGCAAGTTTACATGATTCATTACACAAAGCCAAGTTATTTCAATACAAAGTTACAAGAAAGTTGCAAGAGATACATAAAAATTCTTAAAGTCTTTTTCCTAACCTTCACAATTTCCACCATTTGAAACATTTATCTTCATTTAAAATTCCCTCTGCACCATTACGGGAACTTATTTAAAACAACAACCCGAATCTTGCTTCAATACTCAACAAAATCTCATGCTGTCAAAATTGTTCACACAAAGGCATTGTTTCGGCTTGCTCCAATCCATCCAGATATCTTGAATCAATCTGTAAAAAGAACCAATTCAAGCATCCAACACCTTCAGTCCAAAAACAGTTCAATGAATAAAACAGATTCATCTTAAACTGCCTTGATATCCAAAATATATAACAAAAAAAACATATAAAGAAACTATTAAAGGCAAGAGTAAAATCATGAGAATAAGATCAGTTTCAAAAACAAGAACAAACTAGTCCAATCTCAATTTTAGAATTGGCGTTCGGAGTTTATTTTGCTTCTGAGTTTAGACATACTGGGAAGCTTGACTATTATTCGGTTCTTGGATTGAAACTTACTGCAGATGAAGCGGCTATTAAAAGAAAGTACAAGAAGTTAGAAGTGTTTCTTCATCCAGATAAGAACAAATGTATTGGAGCTGATGGGGCGTTTAAGTTTGTTTCCAAGGAGTGGACTGGTCTCAATGATGCCATGTGTAGTTATTATGATCTAAAGAGAAGTTATTCTTCTTTTATCTAGGCTACAGGTTATAACAATTCTTCCAATATGCCGCCAAACTCTTCTAGTAAACTCGACATGTTTTGGACAATTTGTACCGCTTGTAAGGTTTAGTATGAGTATATGCGCAAGTATGTGAATAAAAAAACTCTCGTGTTATGAACTGCATGAAGTTAAAATAGGTAAACCTGACAAGAAATGTCAACTTACGGTGGCAGCCAGTTTCAGAAACAGATATGATGAAAAAGGGTCAAAATGTGCTTCAGGTGCAGTAGTGTAAAATAGAAATGTAGAGTTGGAAATAGCAGACTTAGCCAGAAGCTTTCCGGTGTAAGTGAAGTTTAAACCAAACACTATTTCATTCCACTTGCATTTGACGCGATGTAGAGAAATAAGGTAGAAGCAATAAAATATAGAACACATACATTAATTGTTTTTGTGTAAGCATCCATGACTTCTCTATTGAACGAGTGAGTCAAAGACAGAATGAAACTGAAGCGTCACGTCGGAAGAAATGGTCGTGTTGATGAAGAAGAAGATAAGGCGGAGTTGTCATGGAAGGGTTGAAGCTCAGTGTCGAAGGAGGATCCACGACATGGTACAAACGGAGAAATCATGAAGATAAGTCGAACAAAAAGAGATGTTACGGCAATCTCTGTGGTGCAGCCGATAAAGTTCTGAATCAACGGTGAGAGAGGATGATGATATCGCCGCATCTGAGATTATGAGGAGAAAGGAATCGCGTTCGTAGGGAGCTGAGCCATCACATTCTATTTTTACCCTAACTACACAAATTTTCTTGTTTTTGCTTACTCTGTTTTTAATTTGAAGTTCAATAATAATCAAATAATGCTGAATTGGGGTAATTGTTTGGTGAGGATATGCTCAGATTGGACCGGATCATACAATTCACTGCGGCTGAAGCACACTTTCTTAAACCCAATACACCATTTTTCTTGGCATGCAGAATTTCCTTGGAACAAAAACCTTGTTGGACTACAAGTTAATTAGGCCTAGCCCCCTGCTTCATGCATCATCTGAACCCTGTTATACACCCCCCTTCTGTATTGATTTATGTTAATTATTGTGAATCAATTTTTTTCCCAATAATTTTGGTAGGTTTTGTCGATAAAAAGGCATGAATAAAAATAGTAGAATTTGATAGAATTTTTATGAGATTTCTATTTTAGAAATTTGGTTAGAGTTTTTTATTATTGTTTAGGTTCAGTAATCATTTTGTTTCCAAGATCTTCTGATTCACCTTTGCTTGTTGAGTTGAGTCTTATGCAGGTTCATTGTTTGATATGTAGACATGTTTGAGTTTCTAATTGTGATTTATTTTCACGTCGATGATGCTTCGACACTTATTCCGAGCATTTGATCTCTGACTGTTTGTTTGTTAATGCCAGCTCGCGCAAAGTATTCTGGGTTTCTTTGCTTTGGTTGTGATTTTTTGGCGGACATTATTGTTCGTTTGGTATTATACTGATTCCAATTTATCTTTCCGAATTTTATTTTTTCTAGATATCATGATAAGTAGGAAATAAAGAGCGTGCGCTCAAAGTCGCTGTTTAAAGACCTGTAGCAGGAATTCTGCACTTGTTTGCTAATTGTGTTTGTATTTGTCTTCATGGGTTGACGATCGATGATGTCACTCAATTAGAATTGAGATAACGACTTAGATCTTTTTCATGCTCCCCTTAGGATTTTTATTTTCATTTGTTGATGATCGATGATGTCACTCAATTAGAACTGAGATAACGACTTCGATCTTTTGCATGCTTCCCTTAGGATTTTTACTTTCCTTTGTTGATGATCGATGATGTCACTCAGTTAAAATTGAGATAACGACTTCGACCTTTGCATATTCCCTTAGGGTTGTTTGATTAGGATAGCTTTCGAACTAGACATTAGGATAGTTATCCATGCGTGCTAACATAAGATATAGATTCCCCTTTCCATCCATGACGTAGGGCCATCATTGTATGAAAACTAAAAAAAAATATTCTTGGAAATTGTATAAAAAATTCTAAGCATACAAAAATTATTTTCATGGTAAAAATACACCAACCAATCCATTTATTTTTTCCATTCATCTTTTCTGTTCTAAGAACGTGTTGATTCCTTTCCACTACAGTGCATATGTCTCCAATGGTCGAGCAACGGTGGAATGATTAAGTTTAACATTGTTCATTTAAAAATACAAACAAACATAAATTTATAATCCGAACTACGACGCTCTGATTCCTTAAAAGGGATACGTAGGCATCTGGTCACGGGGCTCAACCGAGAGAAAGTTTGTAAATATTTCCTTCTTTTCTATGTGCTTTCTCCGCATGCATTCCCTCTTAGTTTTTATAGCTATTAAGCATTAGATTGAACACAACCTTTGATTAGAACAACAAGAGTGGATCCTGTAGAGTACTATGGACGTGAGGGGTGCTAATAACTTTACCTCGCATAATCGACTCCCTTACCCAATCTCTCGGTCGTAGGACCTTAATTTCTCCCTTCAGGTTTTTCTTCAATGATTTTCCTTTCCCTTTATGAAGGATAAATAAATACTCGGTGGCTACTAAAAGAACAAGATTAGTTCTGACCTATCTCAAGAGTTTTGATGATAACTAAATTATTTTTAAGATAATTTATACTCTGATGAATGTGCTTGAATGTCTCCGTTCATGATCCGACAGAAGACATTCTGAAGTGCTAAGCAAAAAGTATGAAGAAGTTCTCTGATAAAAGAATCTTTTCTTCAAGCGCATCTACTGACTCTGGTAAGACACTCTATTAGTTATATATGTCTTCTAACTTTTAGCAGGTTCCTTGCTCAGAAGATAACTTGAAAGCAAGCGTTGTTCAAAGTTTTTAGCAAGCAACGCACTGCCTAGAAGATGAGTGAAGCATGTTCTGACTTAAAGACATTGGAAGAAAATTCTGAAATAATGTCAAGATCAACTTGTCTTGTCAAAGCGAAGGAAACATGTTCTTACATTTTGACGTTTGCTCATTAATGCAAAGACGGCTGAAAGCACTCATGTGCCTACAACTAGTTTCTTGGAAAATGGAATATTGCAAGGATACACGCAAGCGTTTAATGCTCTCCATCTTTTTCTGAAGGCAGCAAAGGTCTTATTGTTCCTACTATAAATAGAAGGACATTTATTGCAAGCCAACAACTTAGTGAACGAAGTGAAGAAGTCAATTTTCAAATTAGAAGCAAGAAACTACGTGAAATATTCAAAGCTCACAAACTCATTGTTCATAAAATGTGTGCATTATATTCTAAGTGAAAAATCACAGTTGTGATATAGCTTGATTAGAAGCAAACTCTATTTCATTATCTGTAAAGATTAAAACTCCTGTATTTGTTCCTTGAGAGACCAAGTTTGGTCAGATTTCTCAAGCAGACTAGGACTAGATTTAAGTCTTAGTGGTGTTAGTCACTTGTAAGATTACTTGTGCATTGTTAGTCACAACAATTGTTGTGTGTTTGTAATCTATTGATTATAGTGGATTAAGTCCTTGTTGAGAAAGGCGAAATCACCTTGGCGGGTGGACTGGAGTAGTTTGAGTTCAAACGAACCAGGATAAAAATAACTATGTTCTTCCATTATTGTTAGAGCTTTGTATTGAAAAAAAAAGTCACTTTTTCAACCCCCCTTCTAAGTGTTTTCTTACCCCTTAAATTGGTATCAGAGCTTGACTCTGAGCACAACACTTAATTGTGTCAGGAAAAGATCCAGAAGAAAACACAATGGCCGCTGAACAAAACAATAATAGTTACAACAAACCTCCAGTGTTTGATGGAGAAGATTTTGAGTACTGGAAAGATAGACTAGAAAGTTTCTTTCTAGGTCATGATAGTGATCTTTGGGATATAGTCTTGGATGGTTATAAACATCCTATAGATTTAGAAGGAAACAAAGTGAATAGAAAAAATATGGATAGACAACAAAAAGCTGATTTTAAAAATCATCATAGAGCTAGAAATATTTTTTCTAAATGCCATCTCTAAAGTGGAATATGAAAAAATCACTAATAGAGATACAACGCATAATATGTTTGAGTCTCTCAAAATGAATCATGAAGGAAACGCTCAAGTTAAGGAGTCTAAAGCTCTGGCTTTAGTTCAGAAGTATGAAGCCTTCAAAGTTGAAGAGAGTGAGTCAATAGAAGCAATGTTCTCTAGGTTTCAAACTCTGATCGCTGGTCTGAGAGTTTTGAACAAAGGATATACCAAAGTAGATCATGTGAAAAAGATCATCAGAAGCTTACCCAGAAGATGGGCACCAATGGTCACTGCCTTCAAGGTGTCAAAAGATCTGAACAATGTGTCTCTGGAGGAACTCATCAGCGCTCTCAGAAGTCATGAGATTGAACTGGATGAGCATGAGCCTCAAAAGAAAGGTAAGTTTCTAGCCCTTAAATCTATTAAGAAATTTGATACTAACGCTTTTCAGGCTGAAGAGGAAAACTCTGAAGAATCAGCGTCAGAAGAAGGCGAACTATCCTTACTCTCCAAAAGGATCAATCATCTATGGAAGCACAGACAAAAGAAGTTCAGGAACTTCAAGAAGTCAGAAGATAAAGCAGAATCTTCTGGACACAAAAAGTCAAACAGAAGGGAGATCATCTGTTATGAATGCAAAGAACCTGGTCACTATAATAGTGATTGTCCAAATCTTCAAAAGGAAAAACCAAAGAAGAGATTTGGTAAGAAGAAAGGAATGATGGAAACCTGGGATGACTCAGATTCTTCTGAAGATGAATCTGGTTCTGAAGATGAAAATGCCAACCTAGCTCTGATGGCTATCACAGAAGATGACTCAGACTGTGAGTCAAAACAAAGAGAGGTATTTTCTGAATTTTCTAGAGAAGAACTTGTTGATAGTTTATCAGAACTTCTGGAAAACTATAGTAAGCTCAAAATCAAAAACAAGAAACTCAAGAAGATTCTTGCATCTGATCTTGAGAAACTTGAAACAGAAAAATCTGAACTTTTAGAAAACAATGTTAAACTTAAAAAGTAAATTCAAAATGTTCAAAAGAATTTCAGTTTAGAGTCTGTGTCTAGTTCAAAAGATATTCTGAAAGAATATTACTATAGCTTTCAATCTTTTCTTGCTAAAAGCATAGACAAAAGCAAAATGGCTTCAATGATCTATGGAGTTAGTGGGAAAAATAGAAGAGGAATTGGATATGAACCTCCCAAAGGGAAGGAGACATATATTCCAAAACCTGTTGCTAAAATGACCTTCACTTACAAACCTCTGAATAAGCAATTCAGGTTTGGACACTCACATGATATAAAATATATATCACATTCTGGAAACTCTTATGCTAACCCAAAAGGACCCAAAAAGATATGGGTACCTAAGAATAAAATAATATTTGTTGCAAATGTCCTTAACAACTCAATTGAAACACCAGTCATGGTACCTGGACTCTGGGTGCTCACGACACATGACAGGAAAAAGGTCTATGTTCCAAAGCCTGGAACTTAAAGCTAGAGGAGATGTGAAGTTTGGAGGTAATCAGAAAGGGAACATTATTGGCTCTGGAACCATTGGAAACGGTAAACTTCCTTCTATCTCAAATGTTTTATTAGTAGAAGGATTAGCTCATAATCTATTGTCCATAAGTCAATTAAGTGACAATGGCTATGACATTATCTTCAATCAAAACTCCTGTAATGCTGTAAGTCAAAAAGATGGATCAGTCCTCTTTTCTGGCAAGAGAAAGAACAACATTTACAAAATTGATTTATCAAATCTGAAATCTCAAAACGTAAAATTCCTTTTATCTGTTAGCAATGAGCAATGGGTATGGCACGGAAGATTGGGACATGTCAGTTTTAAAAAAATCTATCAACTAAATAAATTAAATTTAGTCAGAGGACTTCCCAATCTGAAGTACAACTCAGAAGCTCTGTGCGAAGCATGCCAAAAGGGAAAATGTTCAAAACCTTCCTTTAAATCTAAAAACGTTGTCTCTTCCTCTAAGCCATTAGAGTTACTTCATATTGATCTGTTTGGGCCAGTTAAAACTGCATCCATCAGAGGCAAGAAGTATGGATTGGTCATCGTTGATGACTTCAGCAGATGGACATGGGTAAAGTTTTTAAAACACAAGGATGAGTCATATTCTGTATTCATTGACTTCTGTACTCAAGTGCCAAATGAAAAAGATTTTAAAATCACAAAAGTCAGAAGTGATCATGGTGGTGAATTTGAAAATCATTATTTTGAAAAAAATTTAAAGAAAATGGTATTGTTCATAATTTTTCTTGTCCTAGAACTCCCCAGCAAAATGGAGTTGTAGAAAGAAAGAATAGAACATTACAAGAGATGGCCAGAACCATGATCAATGAAATAAATATGGCTAAGCACTTTTGGGCAGAAGCTGTGAACACAGCGTGTTACATTCAGAATAGAATCTCTATAAGACCTATTCTTGAAAAGACTCCCTATGAATTGTGGAAAAACAGAAAGCCCAACATTTCTTATTTCCATCTTTTTGGATGTACTTGTTTTATTCTAAACACCAAAGAAACTCTGAACAAGTTTGATTCCAAAGCACAAAAGTGTTTCCTGCTTGGATACTCTGAACGCTCAAAAGGCTATAGATTATACAACACAGAAACTCTGATTGTTGAAGAATCAATCAAAGTCAGGTTTGATGATTAGCTTGGCCTGCAACAGCCAAAGCAAATTTATTTTTCTGTAGGTATAGATGATCATCCCTCAAACTCTGAAAGTTAGGAAGCAAAAGGAGATTCAGAAGCAAAAGAAGACTCAGCAGATCATCCTCTTGACGATGCTCTAAACAATCTCAGATTCTCTGACCAACCCACTCAGAAAAGGTTTCCTATAATATCTTCAGCTCACAAATAAGACGTAATCATAGGAAGAAAAGAAGATCCCATCATAACAAGATCCTATCTCAGAATCAATGAAGAATCTTTGTTTGGTTTGGTCTCTCTGATAGAGCCAACTACCATTGATGAAGCTCTGAAAGATAATGATTAGATCTTAGCAATGCAAGAAGAACTCAATCAATTCTCCAGAAATGATGTATGGAATCTAGTTCCAAGACCCAAAGGATTCAATGTTATAGGAACCAAATGGGTTTTCAGAAACAAATTGAACGAACAAGGAGAAGTAATCAGAAACAAAGCACAAATGGTTGCACAGGGTTATAGTCAACAAGAAGGAATTGATTATAATGAAACCTTTTCCCCAGTAGCCAGGTTAGAATCTATAAGATTATTAATTTCTTTTGTTGTACAAAATAATATTTCATTATATCAAATGGATGTTAAAAGTGCATTTCTAAATGGCTATATTAACGAAGAAGTATATGTCCATCAGCCTCCTGGATTTAATGATTCAAAACATCCAGAACATGTTTTTAAATTAAAAAAGTCTTTGTACGGTTTAAAACAAGCTCCCAGAGCTTGGTATGATCGTCTGAGTAATTTTCTATTAGAAAAAGATTTTACCAGAGGGAAAGTGGACACAACTCTTTTTAGAAAGACATCTAAAAATGATATTTTAATTTGTCAAATTTATGTTGATGATATAATTTTTGGAACCTCTAATATCTCCCTTGGAAAAGAATTTGCTAAGACCATGCAGGCAGAATTTGAAATGAGCATGATGGGAGAATAGAAATTCTTTCTGGGAATTCAAATCAACCAGACTCCAGAAGGTACTTTCATACATCAGACGAAGTATGTTAAAGAACTTCTGAAGAAATTTCAAATATCATATAGCAAAGATGCCAAGACACCTATGCACCCAACCTGCATTCTAGGTAAAGATGAGGTAAGTATGAAAGTAGATCAGAAGCTCTACAGAGGTATGATTGGATCCCTTCTCTATCTGACTGCATCTAGACCTGATACACTATTTAGCGTGTGCTTGTGTGCTAGATTCCAATCAGATCCTAGAGAATCTCACTTAATAGCTGTTAAGAGAATTCTTAGGTATCTGAAAGGTACTACTAATCCGGGTCTATGTTACAGAAGATCACAAGATTACAGACTAGTAGGTTATTGTGATGCTGACTTTGCTGGAGATAGAATTGAAAGAAAGAGCACCTCTGGAAGCTGCCAGTTTCTGTGTGACAATCTTATCTCGTGGTACAACAAGAAGCAAGCAACAATTGCACTATCAACCACATAAGCTGAATATATATCTGCTGTTGGATGTAGCTCTCAGATGATTTGGATGAAAAGTCAACTAGAAGATTTCAACCTTTATGAAAGTAAGATTCATATCTTCTGTGACAATACTTCTGCTATTTGTCTATCTAAGAATCCAATCTTACATTCTAAAGCCAAACATATAGAAATTAAATATCATTTCATAAGGGACTATATTCAGAAGGGAATTTTAAACTTAATTTTTGTAAAAGCAGACCATCAATGGGCTGACATTTTTACCAAACCCCTTTCAGAAGATAGATTTAATTTCATTCTGAAAAATATTTGTATGGAATTATGTCCTGAATAAAATGATATTTATTTTCTGTGATTGACTTCAGAACATTCTGAAATGAATGCTCTGATCAACAACTCTTCAGAAGTTAGAAGAGAAGTTGTAACAGAAGCTATATATAAAAAGTTATGAAATGTTCTAACGCTTCATGTCCAAGTGTAGTTCAGAAATCATTAGAACAAACAGTTGTTACATGCATCCTTCAGGAGATGAACACGTGGTGTGTTTCTGAAAGGTCACGCGTGCAAAAGCTACTGATGACGTTCTAGGTAACTGTTGATGATTAGCCATAATCCCATGTTTTCCCTCATTTTTAGAAAATCATTAAATACAAGTAATGATGAGATTCAATTTTAAATCCGTTTTAATTTTTATTTTAAATGTGTCTTAAATATTTTTAATTTTAATTCTAAACCCATTTTCTGAAATTATTGCCTATAAATACTTTTTGAAAAACCTTTTTCATTCTTTACTGTCTCTTTCAAACTCAAGCGTTTTTCTGTACTGTTCTCTTAAAAACCCTTTTCTTCAAAATTCTCATTTCTAAAGAGCTTCAATGGCTTCTTCTTCTTCTACCCACTCTGAGCAATACATTGTACCTGAAAGGACAACTCTCATTCCGGTAGAAAGTTTGGAAGTTTTGAGTGAGCTAATGGTAGACTTTGAGAATCTCAGAGAGAATGGATTTGACTTGTTCCCTGCTGTGAAGTTTCAAGGTTGGGAAAGCTTCTTTGATCGTCTTATTGGTCCAGTCTTTCCACATCTGGTGAAGGAATTCTGGATTCACGCTATTGCAACCCCCAAGGTTATTCTCTCCTTTGTAATGCGCAAAGAAATATCCATTACAGAAAATAAAATCAGAAAGTTTCTGGGATTTAAAGGACTTGGAGTTACAGGAATGCCCAGTAGAAGAATGAAGATGTCTAGGGTATATTCAGAGATTTTCACAAACGGTCAAGGTTCCTCCAAAGTCAGGGATTTGAAAGACAAATACAAGATTTGGGCAAGGATTATTCATGGATGTATTCATCACAGGAAAGACACCAGTTCTCCTGATTATATCAACACTGATCAACAATATTTGCTGTTTTGCCTTGGAACCAGTGTCAAAATTGATTTGCCCTACTTTCTATTTGAACATATCTGGAAGCATGTCAAAGAAACCAGAGAAGCTGAAAGGATGAAGAACCCCAAATCAAAGAGGAATTGGATTCCTATAGGGAGGTTAATAACAGACATTCTGACTGAGAATGGTCTGATTGCTCACCTAAAAGAAGCCAATCTTCTAGGGGAGCTTGAACCTATCTGTGGTAAAACTATGACTGGAAAGAACTTGCTGAAAAGGAAAATTATTGACAAGTTGATGGTGGAATCCACTCCTTGTTTGTCAGCTGTTGTGAAGAGGAGAAGGATTCCTATTGCTGACTTTCCTATGTTTAACTCAGGGGATCATCCTCGGATCATCTTGCACTATCTTGAGATCTGCAAAGAAACAGGATCACCCATTGATCCAGCTTGGCTTCAAGGTAGAAATATAGCTGCTCCTGATGTTCTTCTCCAAGAATATGTGAAGAGAAAAGCTGTAGAAGGACCTTCTGACACTCCTCAGAAGAAGAAAAAGAAGACAGGTAATCATGCTGAAACTATACTTGTTTATGATTCTGAAAATGTATCTGTATCTGCTGAACCCTCCCAAACCTTAGGAGACTTAGATGATGACATTGATCTGACCTTACCATCTGAACCCCTTTCTAACAACCCTCGTAAAAATTAGGTGTTAACAGATTTAAGTGATTTTGACTCTGATGAATATTCTGACAGCCAATCAGAACCCTCTCAATCAGAACCCCCTGAACCATCTGTTTTTCAACCTATTCCTGCTGAACGTTTTTCAAGACCCCCTCCCAGACCTCTATCACCCAGACCCACTTGTTAGTATGATGCTGGCTCTTGGAGAATTCCAGGGATAAATGAACCTCTAGCAACCATAAATCCTCCTTTCAACCTACCATATGAGAATATTTTTGCTATGAATCAACCACAGCCTCAAAATCCCATTCCCACTCCTGATTATACAATAATAATTTCGCCTTATATCACTCCACCCACTTCACCATAACATACAACACCAATCTCACATACACACTCACCCCCCTCAAATTCCAGAACAACAACCTTTTGAACAAACTGAAACTGTTAACCAACCTGAACCTGAACCTACCAATAATCCTGAACCAAATAGCTTTTTAAGAACTGTAGTGGACTTTAAATCTCTAAAATTCTTGAAAAACAAAACTTACAGAACGACTGTCCCTAAACCTGTTCAACCAGATGTAAATACTTTGTTTCAGAATTTTATAACAAATGTTCAAGCATGGTTACAACCGCTGAAAGAATATTGCTCCAGAAGCATGAACACAGCTGCAGCGGATCTTCTATGGGAAACCATCAGAAGAACTTTGGTTACTGAATCACGAAAGTTACAGGACTTGTGCCATTTTCAGGTGCTGGACAAATTTTCCAAACTTCTGCATGCTTTCAAGACAGAAGCTACTGACACTTGGAATAAGAAGTCTTCGCTAATGATTGCTGATACACCAGCTGATAAGATGGACATATCAGAAGATGAATCTGAAGAATCCTCTGAAGATTCAAATCCTCTGGCTATTGTTCTATTGAATCGACCTTCTGTTAAGGCTGGACCTGAACCTGTGCCAACTCTTGCAATGAATCTGGGCACTCTACTTTCCACCTTCGTGAAGTCTGACTCAACGGTTGTTGCTTCTAAGCCTGTTTCTACTGAAGCTTCAACATCCTCTGCTCCTACCTCACTCATTATGGACACTTTGAAAGAGCTAAAGAAGGAGAATGAAGTCATGAATAAACGCATGGATAAACAAGATCAAACAAATCTAGAAATCAATAACTGGATGGTGAAACAAGAAGAATCTGCCTCTGAGATCAAGAATCTTCTGATGGCTCTTGTCTCTAAGAAATACTAGTTTCTTTTTGTCTCTTGTTTGGATGTTTTGTTTGTACTTCTGGATATTTTTTTTTAACTTTTTTATGAAATCTTTTAAAATTTCTCATTTATTTTTTATACTTTTTGATTATGCCAAAAGGGGGGGGGAATGTGCATTCTTTAACTAATCACTGTTTAACAGTTATGGGACTAAGTCTCAGACATTCTAACAATGTGCAAGAAATCCTTCTGTGAAAAAGATTTTTTGCAGGTATCACTTTAACTCTGAAAGAATATTCCAGCTGAATATTATCTTCTCGAAGAAGTTCTGAAGAAATCGAAGAAGACTTTATATTGCTCTGATAAAATTATCTCAGGATATTTTATACATATAAATATTCATTTCAGGGGGAGATTCTTATCTCTTAATCCGTTTCTTTTCTTTATCTAAAATAATTTTTTGTCATCATCAAAAAGGGGGAGATTGAAAGAACAAGATTAGTTCTGACCTATCTCAAGAGTTTTGATGATAACTAAATTAGTTTTAAGATAATTTATACTCTGATGAATGTGCTTGAATGTCTCAGTTGATGATCTGACAGAAGACATTCTGAAGTGCTAAGCAAAAAGTATGAAGAAGTTCTTTGATAAAAGATCTTTTCTTCAAGCGCATCTGCTGACTCTGGTAAGACACTCTATTTGTTATATATATCTTCTAACTTTTAGCAGGTTCCTTGCTCAGAAGATAACTTGAAAGCAAGCGTTGTTCAAAGTTTTTAGCAAGCAACGCACTGCCTAGAAGATGAGTGAAGCATGTTCTGACTTAAAGACATTGGTAGAAAATTCTGAAATAACGTCAAGATCAACTTGTCTTGTCAAAGCGAAGGAAACATGTTCTTACATTCTGACGTTTGCTCATTAATGCAAAGACGGCTGAAAGCACTCAAGTGCCTACAACTAGTTTCTTGGAAAATGGAATATTGCAAGGATACACGCAAGCCTTTAATGCTCTCCATCTTTTCTGAAGGCAGCAACAGTCTTATTTTTCCTACTATAAATAGAAGGACATTTATTGCAAGCCAACAACTTAGTGAATGAAGTGAACCAATCAATTTTCAAATTAGAAGCAAGAAACTACGTGAAAGATTCAAAGCTCACAAACTCATTGTTCATAAAATGTGTGCATTATATTCTAAGTGAAAAATCACAGTTGTGATATAGCTTGATTAGAAGCAAACTCTATTTCATTATCTGTAAAGATTAAAACTCCTGTATTTGTTCCTTGAGAGACCAAGTTTGGTCAGATTTCTCAAGCAGACTAGGACTAGATTTAAGTCTTAGTGGTGTTAGTCACTTGTAAGATTACTTGTGCATTGTTAGTCACAACAGTTGTTGTGTGTTTGTAATCTATTGATTATAGTGGATTAAGTCCTTGTTGAGAAAGGCGAAATCACCTTGGCGGGTGGACTGGAGTAGTTTGAGTTCAAACGAACCAGGATAAAAATAACTGTGTTCTTCCATTATTGTTAGCGCTTTGTATTGAAAAAGAAAAAAGCCACTTATTCAACTCCCCCTTCTAAGTGTTTTCTTACCCCTTCAGCTACTTTATTTATTTTACTGCTACACACTCAATAATCCTTCGGTGGAACATTTCCGCTTAAGACACTACTTTTCAAATGCTTCACGGTCTTTCTGAATCTGTTGGTCTTTTGACTCAAGCTCGCGTTGCATCTGTCTTTTATCCTTTGCAAGGTTATGAAGGCCAAGCTCCAATTCCTCTTATCCTTTTGAGCATGCTCTAAGGCCTTCTTCAAGTTGTCTATCTCTTCTAAGGACATGGGAAGAGGATCTGGGACATCTGGCTTGTACTCAGGATTAATTTCAAATTGTAGCTTAACAAATTGAACCCTATCTAAAACCCATTTAGTGTAGGGTTGTCTTTCCAAAACATTCTTCCTTTCGGCCTTTCTTTTGTTGACCCCATCCCAAGCTCAGATGATCTTGTTGAGCAACTCACGGTCATTTTTTCCCATGTCGTGAACAATAAATTGTTGAAGTTGTTCATCGAAGGGTTTATCCTCCAAAGGATACCTGTTGCACCCCACAATTTGTCCTCCTAGTTATACTTTTATATGGATTAGGTTTCACATTCATTTGCGTCCTTTCATTAGTTCATTAGCATAGCATACATATCATTGGTTTTATGGTTATGGGATCAAGGTATTTCTGGAAAGCCTCAGAATTTTGCAGAAAATGTTTATCTCGTTAATGGATGCTCTCAGAGTACTTTCCATGTTAAGGATCGGTTCACCGTTTCATAGTGGTGTGGGTTTCGAAAATTCACAAGGCCAATTCAGTTCATCATATTCAGGTGTTGTTTCGCCAAGATATCCCTAATGACGTGTTCATAAATTCATGTATGGATCGAGAGCCAATTCTTTTAGGAAGGTCTCCGAATGTGCGAGTTTTCTCGAAGAAATACAGTAAAAAATATGTTGAAGGTGCAGTTTATGGATACTAAAAAATTCATAACTCAAAGCCCATGGCTAATTTTTAACCCATTCTGGTGGATAAAAATCGATATCGATGTCCTATAAATTTTCATATCTCATAGCCGTAAGCTAATTCTGCTCAGAAGGTCTTCAAAATTATGGATTTATCAAGTGTGTTCGCACAGGAAATTTGCGGCAAATGTTTATCTGCACCACATTCAAAAAAGTATAGCTCGGTCGATTTTTATCTTATTAAACCTATTCCAGTGGAATTGTCTCACAAATTGAGTTAACTGAATTTTGGTTTCTATTTCCACGAGAAAACAGTACATCGAAAGCTTCTATTTTTGGCCCGAAATACGCGTAACTCACTGAAAATCCTGTGCTGGAAGTTAATTTTTGTCTGAGGTGAAACTTCAAAAATTCATAACTTTCTCATCATTTATCTGATTGAGTTCATCTTCGAACATGAGGTTTTTTTTGACATTGGCTAAATTTTGGTTTCACATTTCAACTTCATAAGTTTCACCTAAGTCCCTGCGAATTTGACTCGAACGTGTCGAACTCTAATGAATTTAAAATTTGCACTTTGGTTTGTGGTTACTTGAGGCCCATTAACCAAATCCACTCACATAATTATACAATATATATTTAATTTGACTCCACATTTCAAGAGGAGGCTCTCATAATTAACAAATTCTCACAAACATAAACTTCTTTTCTCTCAATTATCTCAAAGATCAAATCAAGGTTCTATACCTTTTTCATCAAGAATACAACAACAATTTCATCAAGATCCAAAAGTCAAGATCAAGAACAATTCTTCTCTGGTTGTTGATCCATTCATTGAAATCTCTATACCTAAGTCTACTCTTCACTTCTATCAGTGGTTTTTCTTGAATTAAGCACTTCTTGAAATAAGTGATTATTTGAGAAGCACTTTTTGATCAAGCATGAATTAAATCTAGGTTGAATTTGGAATTGAGAATATAGATCTGAGCCTAGAATTGTGAATTGATTTGATAATCATGTGTAAATCCGTAATTGGATAGTTTAATTAAGTTCTTATTAAATTAAGTTGATTTACATGAAAGTGCTTAATTGATGAAACAAATTTATGATGTTGCATGAATCTTAATTGTTGATTATTAATCCATCATGTATAGATTGAATATAGACCTTGAATTATGAAAAATCATGTCAAGGGGAGCGTATCACCCGAGCCTAAGCCATGAGCCAAACCTCAAAAACTTGAAAAAAATGCTTTCTGTTCGCGGGTAACCGGCCACCCAGTTATGGTAACCGGCTACCACCCTTTCGAGTAACTAAAATTTGAAAGCCTGCACACGATAATCGGTTACCCAGTTACAGTAACTGGTTACTCCAATTCAGTATCCAATTTCCAGAATTTTCAACTTTTGGAAACCGGTTACCCAGTTATGGTAACCGGTTACCTAGACAGAAACATCAATTTTTGTTTTGTTTATTGCATATTTGGTTATGTTGCCTTGTTAATTTTAACTCCTTTTGTGAATATTTTGCAAGGTACATTATTAGGCCTTCAATATTTAATTATCACTTGATTATTGGTTGAACGATATATTATGCGATCACTTGTTTATGAGACTTTGCGTACGATGTGCAAGATGATATTGTTCTTGTATAAACCCTGTTTTTATACAAGTACTCTAGCATTATACGAATGTGTCCGCTACACGTTCCACCGTGTGATTGTTATTTTGTATCTTGTATGGATTGTAGTTCATGAAGGTACTTTGTTAATGGTGTGGGAATGTCCGATACATATTCCATGCCATGTGCTCACAATTGTTGTGCACCGTGTTGTTATACTTGTGTATGGATCGATATCTGGTACATGTGTATCTTGATTTACGGATGTGTCTGCTACATATTCTGATTTCTACTATTGATACTTTGACGCATATGTTGAACATATTTTCTTTGTTGGTGCTAGCAGCTCGCGAAGTTTTCTGGGTTTCTTTGTTATTACTTAAAATCTATGGATTGATATCCGTTTGGCACATTTCCCTTCCATTTTCTCTTCGTATTTTATTACATTCTGGATATCATGAGAAGTATGGATTTTACCGCTTTCCTTGCCATGTCAAGTAGGGTAGAAATGTATGAAGGGGATCTCCTTTACTGATATATGTCACGAATCCCTCTAGTTTATTTAAATACTTGTTTAAGGCAATTCCGCATATGTGACTTATTTTCTACTTGTGCTTGTTTAAAACCCTACCTTTGAAGTAGGTATTCCGCACGTGTATTTACATTTGTGCTCGCATATATTCCCTATTCCCCATGGAAGTCCTCAAAAGGAGGCGAGCGAAAAGGGTTCGCAATCAACCCCCACACATTCTAGTTCATGTCATCCTTAGCTCATGTTGTACGCCTATGCTTCAGAGTTGTGCCTACTCTTGTTATCAAGTCGTCAAGTGGAAAAGGGTTTAGCAATAAGACTCGTACACTTTGTCAGGAGTTTGCATTAGCCAATGCTAACACTATGTGATTGTTCATGTTGCCTTCTGTCGATTACCTCGATCTTCTATATCTTGGTTAGGTGTTCAGTCACTTCGGACATCACATTTTTGTTTTACATCCTATTCCCGCTTGTTTGCTTCTGGTGATCCATTCCCCTTAGCTAAAGCATTTATTTTCTTTTATATTTCACTCCCACTTGTTTTCCTCGGGTGATACGCTCCCCTTGACTAAATAATTTCTCTTGTTTTCTTTACCATGGCATGTGTGTTCTCTTTTGAGCTTGCTTGATTTTTCATCCTTGTACGTACCATGTTCCCTTAGAATAGGAATTTGGTTTCTTCCCTTCGGGTCACTCGATTAGAGTATCTTTCGGGCTAGACATTAGGATACATATCCATACATGCTAACATAGGGTGGAGATTTCCCTTTCAAAACTCAACCTTAGGGTCAATCATTGTATGATAACATTAGGGATTAGGATAGTTCCCCTTAGACGTTTTTCTTTCTTTTTCATCCTTGCATTAAGACTAAAAACTTTTTCTCAAGAAATGCTTAAAACATCTAACAACTTTCAAATCCTTCTTTAAGGTAAAAAATATCAACCAATACAAACTTTTTCAGCCTTCGGGCCTTCTTGCAAACTTCAAAAGGATGTTTTAATTCTACTCTATGCAACACGATGCATAATTCCCTAAAGGTCGGGTGGCACTATGTCTAAATTCCTAGAGCATGGATATAGCATTATCCACCTTAGGGCATTTTTCTTTGCAAATACCTTGCTAGGTAGAACATGTTAATTCACTTATGTACTGACGCGTGAGTCTCTAAAGGTCGAGCTTCGACGAAAGGCGAAATTAATATTGTTTATTAAAAAATACAAACCAACCAAAAAATGTTAGTCAAACTATGATTGTTCTAATTCCTTAGAAGGGATACATAGGCATTAGGGTAGGGCCCGAACGAGCACAACTTTATTTTTCCTACATTACTTTATCTTTTGTTTTGCATGCATTCCCTCTTTTTATTTTCCTTTAGCTCATAAGCTTAGATTTGAAACACACCCTTTGATTAGAACAAAATGAGGGGATATCATAGAGTACTACGGGCGTTTGGGGTGCTAATATCTTCCCCTCGTGTAACCGACTCCTTTACCCGATCTCTCGGTCATTTGATCATGATTTCACCCTTCTCAAGTTTAATCGATGTTTACATTTCCCTTCCTGTGGGATAAAAAACGTTCGATGGAGACTTCATTCAGTTCATCTCGATGAATTTATTAGCCGGTTGTTTCAGTACCCAAGTTGTCGCAAAGCCAAAGTAGGGTTATAATTGATGCAACCACATGAACCAATCAACAGAACATTCGGAAAATCTCTGAAACTATAAATGATATCTCTGATGTTTAGCTTTCTAGCGTACCTCAACATATAATAAGTAGTAAGAGACCTTAACTTTTGAAGCCACTCGTATCTTGTCAGATTCGGAACCATGTAGTCTTCCCTATAAAGATGAGATATAAACCAATAATATAAGAGCGGGATACAACAGTTCAACATAGTAAACATCGGCAAGTAGATCAGGAGTTGGGTCTGCATTCAAAGCTTTCTCGCCCCAAAATACACTAATAGTTGTAGGTTCAATATAGTCCAAAGTCCGTAGAAACAGAATTACACCAACGACAATCAGTCCCAAACAATCAACACAAGACTTCCATTCTTTCTTATTCGCAAAAGAAAAGGCTTTACCTTCCAAATATTTCCTTTTAATCCCTTGTACATCACCTTCTTTTTTGTAATTAAGTGAAAACTCAGGATAAGATATTCCTAAACCCTTTGCTAAATCCTTAACATCAATAGTCTATCCAATTCCCACATAAACTTTTTCCTTAGAAAAATTCAAGAACCTATCAAATTATTCCAAAGTCGGTGCTAGTTGAAAATTTTGAAAGGTGAAACACCTTAACAGAGGATCATAAAACTGAAACAAGGAAGATATAACGTCCAATTGTACATCCACTTTATCAACTCAAGGGTATCCCCCTAACGGAGAAAAACATCTTCATAGCTTTTTCAGACAGTTTCCCTTTGATGATCTTTATCTTTGTCATATCTGACTTGACGATATTAAAACGTACAAGTTGTTCCCTCTTGGCATCCATTTTTAGGATACTCACAAAAAATATTTGATTATTTTTTTAATCATGGAAATAAGACAAACAAAGAAAATGGAAAATGATGAATATGTGAGATGTAAAATGTATGAATGAATGATGATGCGACATAGTAGCGAGATTTATGAAAGATATCCTTAGTTGGTAGTTTTCTAGTTTCGGCCTACGGGTATTCTACCTTCTCCAAAAGGTGGCTTTCTTGAGGGTATCATGGATAACACCATAGGGTAAAGTCATAAGGGCCTCCCTTAGGTAGAGCCTCTTTGTAGATTGAAACTTTCGTCTCTAAGGTCGTAAAAGGTCTCACCATGAGATTTTGGTTTAGGGTTTATACAAAAGGTCAAAGGCTTTGTTCCAAAGTCCTATATCCCAAGAGTATATCTCTTGTGATATATTCCTTTTTTGGAATTCCACCAACTCTAGGAGAAGTGGTCACAAAAACGCTTTGGCCAATAGACGGACCTTCTTTCTAAGGTTTTTTGAAAATATATTTTTTGGAATAAAATCTCGCCATAATATAATAAAATAATAAAAAAATAACAATAAATAAATAAGAAAAATAATTAAATAAGACAAATATGGAAAGAAAAAAAAGACAATAAAACTAACCAATAACCTAAACCTATAATGGAGAGGCTTTTAAACCCTAGGGTTGGAGTTCCCAGCAGAGTCACCAACTGGTGTAACCGGCAAAAAATAACGAGTCGCCACCATTAATTTTTATCCTAAGACGGAAATATTACGGAATAACCCAAATTGATGATATATAGGTTCTAAGTTTTTGGCTTGCTTTAGACGAAGATAAGGTGTTAGGCACCATTCATCTACCTTGTTCACAAAGATATTAGGGTTTAGGTTTAGAGGTTTAGGAATGGGGTTTTAATTTTTAATTAGGGGAACTCTCCTTGGTTTTTAAGCCCCGTGCCTACATATCCTCTTATGAGGAATCAAAGTCTCAATTCGTAGTTCATAGTTGTTTGGTTAGTTTTTTTATGAACTATAGAAATATCTCGAATTCTCCTTGAACCAAGTCTGAGTTTGTGAATAGCAAAATTGTAGACGAAGTTCACAGTCGATGAAAGAAGTTTCCATAATTCCTTTTTGAAAATATATAAGTTTGAATTATGTTAGTAAGAAAAAGTTAGTATTTGGTTGGTTAGATGTTTTCGTGTATACGATGCAATATGAGAAAAATAGATTTTAATGCATGAGAAAATTATTTAATGTAATTAAAGAAAGGTTAGTATGTTGAAAAGAATTTTGATTAATAATTTATTAAAAATATATGAGATGTTTTTAATATTAATTCAATATTATTTGTTAAAAATTTAAAAATGAAAAAAAATAATTTAATGCAAAAAACGATAAATTGATAGTAAATATATAATCAAACTAATAAATAAATAAAATAATTAATTATAAAAAATAAATTAACTGAATAAACGAGGGGGTGTATATTATTCAGGCTTAGTAATTTTGGGGGTGTGAATATCAGAGCTCAAATCTAGATATGGATTTGGCCCAAAACACGCAGGGGGTGAATGTTTAATCGTGGTAGTAAAATTGGAGGGTGTAAGAATTAAGGGCCCAAGTCTAGATATTGGAGGGTGTAAGAACTAAGGGCTCATAAACGCAGAAGAGGTGAATTTTCAGTCAGACCAATAAAATAAAAACACAGGGGGCGTGGTTAGCAATTGAGCTTGGCCCAAAGTTGAGCAAGGAGAGATCCATTTAGATCATATGTGGGCGAGCGTGTGGCATTATCGTGGTCTCATGGTGTGAGGGATGTTTGATTAATATCCTAAGGGTGTGAAGTGAGGGTGTACGATAAGGATATGGAGATGTAGGCACCATATTACAGAGGGATTATATGTTTTTCTCTTACATCATTTGCTTTTAATTTTCCTCTGAGCCTCTCTCTCTTCTCTCTTATTCTCCTTCTTCTTACAATGACAACAACAGTAACCTAAACTCTCACCATTCCCTGGAGGCGACGATTTGAAGCGGCGATGATCTTTAAGTATCATCAACCCTAACCCAATTACCGAGCCACAATAACAATCACAAACACAAATCTGAAAACCCTAAGCTAAGGGTTTCAGCGAGTTACCTCTCTCGTGTCGTGAATCTTTTGCTTTTGTTCAATCTTTCTCTGATCCTCAACCTTTTTGTCTTCTTTCACATGTATTTGGAGGATGATGATGAAAGCGGCGAAAAATTTGAAGAGCTTGAAAACGACGACAGCGACACCACAGATCTAGGGTTTCAGAAATTGAAACCCATATCTCAACAAAGGGCGGCTTCTTCTACTTTTTCTCCTTCTCAATGTTTCTCCTTCGTTCGTCATTTTCTCACCCTTGCTCTTAGAACCTATAGGGTTTTTATAGTGTCTTAGATTAGATTTAATTAGGAAAGTTATTTGTAATTTCTGTTACATATTGGTTGATTGAAGAATTAAAGTTAGATTAGATTCGATTTAGGTTGTAATTGATTCTAATTTTGTTGTAAATAAGACTTGATTGTAATTAGTTTTAATGTTGATTTAATTCTGTTTGAGATTTGTTTTGATTCGATGTGTTATATTGTTTGATTTCTGGATCTTCATTTTCCTGAGCTTTTTGGGTCGCTTAGTGATGAAGATGCGGATTAGGGTTGAAGGGAGTGAACAGAGCTAGCGGCATTGTTGCAAGATTTGGGATTAGGGTTTTTTGTGCCTTATTTTGACTTTTGTCAGCTGTTTCAAAAACAAAACAATAATAATAAAATTAATAATAATAATAATAATAGTATTAATAAAATAAACAATAATTATAATGATATGATTATAAAATATTTATTAGTGAAACCAGTTTAATATAAATAATGAAAATAATAATAATTGTAAAAAATTAAATATAGATTCTTATTCAAAAATTTGAAATGAACCAATGACTATTCAGTTATTGGGCCAGCCTTCTAAAAAATGCATCCCCTCTTCTATCATTGACAGGCTTCCCTAATGGGCCCTCCGACTTTCTAATCATACCCCCTTTTAATTATTTAAAATAAAATAATAAAAACCTTTTAGTTTATAAATGGAACTAAAAGCCTAATGGGCCATCACATTTTGATGGTCCATAGTACACCCCTCTTATGATTTTAGACCCCTATTAGAAAAAGACTTTAAAACGAGCAAATTTTCACAATATGGTTTATAATTTAGAAACCTAGTAGTAATATGATCATGGGATTTGATGGGACAAATTTCGGGTATCACACTAAGCAAGTGAATGAACTCCTAAGATCTACCTGTTGTCTTAAATTTTCCAAAGGTGTTTCTAAATGATATAAGTGATTTACCTTCATAACATGAAGTGGTGTTTTCTATAGAGTTCTTACCAAGTACAAGTCTAGTGTCGATGGCTCCTTACAGAATGTTAGCATTAGAGCTGAGTGAGTTGAAGAAATAACTAGAAGAAATGCTTGAGAAGAAGTTCATTCGACCAAGTGTTTCTCCGTGGGGTGCACATGTGTTGTTAGTTAAGAAGAAAGATGTAAGTATGAGATTGTATGTGGACTACAAGCAGTTGAGTTAAGTGACTATTAAGAATAAGTATCCACTCTTGAGGATTGATGATTTAATGGACCAGTTGGTGGATGCTTACGTTTTCAGTAAGATTAATTTGAGATGGGGTTATCATCAGATTCGTGTTAAACCAGATGATATTCCAAAGACAGACTTTCGAACAAGGTATAGTCATTATGAGTACACAGTGATATTGTTAGGTGTATCTAATGTGCCAGGTGTTTTCATGGAGTATATGAATCGAACATTTCATTCGTCTCTGGACAAGTTTATTGTAGTTTTCATTGATGATATTCTGATCTATTCTAAATCAGAAGAAGTACATGCTAAGCATTTCTGAATTATGTTGCAGGTGTTAAAAGAAAAAAAGTTGTATGTAAAGCTATCGAAGTGTGAGTTTTTGTTGAAGGAAGTGAGTTTCCTTGGCCATGTAATTTATAGTGGTGGAATTGTTGTGGATCCTTCTAAAGTTGATGCAGTGTTGCAATGGAAAACTCTAAAGTCCGCGACTCAGATTCGAAGTTTTCTTGGTTTAGCAGGTTATTATGAAGGTTCATTGAAGGATTTTCTAAGTTGGCATTATCGTTAACTCAGTTGACTTGAAAGAGTCAAGCTTATGTGTGGGATGTTATGTGTGAAGAAAATTTTGTAGAGTTGAAGAAGAAGTTGACGACCGCTCCGGTATTAATTTTTCCTAAACCGAATGAGTCTTTCGTGATGTATTATGATGCAGCTAAAATGGGTCTTGGTGGAGTATTGATGCAAAATGGATAGTGTGTTGCTTATGCTTCTAGGCAACTGGAAGTTCATGAAAAGAGCTATCCTATTAAACATAATCATGATATCCCATTAAACATAAGGGTACTATTCTTAAAATATATGAGCTTTATTGCAAAGTGGAATAACATTAAAGCATTGAGATTATTATATAGATAGACTGATGATTACATCTCATGGATCATGGATAAGGAGTTATCAAGTCTTGACATAGGTATGAATATTAGGAGTAAAATTTATATTGAATTGACTAGCTATGACAATACTACATAGAATATTATGCAAAGTGTCATAAGTTATTCTCATGGTGATAATGGTGTATACCACCCTTCGACCTGAACCACTATGGACCCTAGATTTAAAGTCAAGTACTTTATTATTGATCAAACATTATCTGTAACTAGATGACCATAAAGACAGTTGATGGGTACTTCATAAAACATGCTGAGGGACACGAGTGACCTAGATGGAATTTGCCCATCCCGCATAACAGGATAAATGTCTAAGGGTCCAATATTCAACTGGACAATGATGACACAGTCTATGCCTTGTGTTCAATATAAACATAAGGGAAAAAGAGTAAATTTACACACTAATATTATCACATAAAGGTTTTGTCAGATCACATGATATTTTCGTGACTTGGATAGTAGTAATGTGTTGCTAGATACCGCTCACCATTTATTATTTTAAATGCGCGATTTAATATTATTGTCAACGTCACAAAAACCTACAGGGTCACACACATAAGGATATGTTGATGAAAGATAGAGTAAATAAGGAACACCGTAAGGTACGATGCACTTAAGAGAATTGTAGATCCTGTAAGGTACGATACGCTGAAATGGAATATGGAATATGGAATAAGGTAAGGTACCACTCACTTAAGTGATACACGGTACATCATAAGGTATGATGCCAATAGGCTTAATTGGGCTTTTAGTTTGCAGTCTTAATTGGGATTTTAGCTTGCATCCCACACAAGTGGTTCTATAAATAGAACCCTTGTGCTGCAACATTTTCACTTGATGAAAATTTGGTCTTGAAACCCTATCTGTATTTCCTCTCACTCTCTCACTCAAAGTTTTCACTCGTAAGCAGCTAGCACTATGACCAGAAGCGATATGTTCGTGTAGATTGAGTAGAGGCGTTGTTCTTCATCAACGCTCGTGATCACAACATCAAAGGTCTGAATCACCACAAAAGGTTATAGTTTATATCACTGACCATGCTCATTCATAAGGATTAATAAAGGAAAATTTTAATTTCCGTTGTGTTTTGAATAGTTATTTTCCTTCATCCTACACATGACTTAGAGTTAGAAGTTGTGGTGTTTGTGTTGAAGATTTGGAGACATTATCTTTTTGGCTCTAAATTCGAAGTGTTTAGTGATCACAAGAGTCTGAAGTACTTGTTTGATCAAAAGGAGTTAAATATGAGGCAGAGAAGATAACTCAAACTGTTGAAAGATTATGATTTTGACTTGAGTTACCATCCCGGTAAAGCAAATGTGATAACTGATGCATTGAGTAGGAAATCGTTGCATATGTCAATGCTTATGGTTCAAGAGTTAGAAATGATCGAACATTTTAGAGATATGAGTTAGGTGTGTGAAGAGACTCCTAAAGTTAGAGATGTTGAAACTGACTAGTGGTATTTTAGAAGAAATTCGAGAAGGTAGGAAGTCTGATTTGAAGTTGGTTGATCAACTAGCCTTGATTAACCAGGGTAATTAAGGTGAATTTATAGTGGACGAGAATGGGGTAATGAGATTTGGTGATAGGGTTTATGTTCCGGATATGTCAGAACTTAAGAGGAGTATTCATGAAGAAGGGCATCGAAGTTGACTGAGTATTCATCTTGATGCTACGAAGATGTATCAAGACTTGAAGAAGTTGTTTTAATGATCTGGTATGAAAAAGGTGATGTAAAGAAAAACACAAGAAATGGGGGTTTGAATTGGTTTTTAAAACTTTTGCCTTTTTAAAAACTATTTGATAAAACTATGAAAGAATATAGAATGCTAGAAATATAAAGAGACACATTCAGTTTATCCAAGTTCACCATTAATTAGGCTACATCTTGTCCAGCCTCTCCAGGTGATTTTTCCTTCAACAAAGACTTAATCCACTATAACCAAAACAAATTACAAATGCACGGGCTACACACTGGTGACTAACAACCACACAATGTCCCACAACCATTGTCATCTTAAGTCTTCTGACCAACACTAGGCACTCAAGGAACAACATAATGATATATCCAGTGATCTCCACGAGATATAACGATCATTGACCCTATAAGAAATATGACCAACTGTTTCCAGTGATTTCTGGTAAACAACCGCTAGTCTTCCAAACTATCGAATAATCTTTCTTACTGTTATTCAATCCCTCTGGTAACTCACAGGATCGACTAGATTGATCCTAGGACTCCTTGGATATTAAGGTTACTCTCACAATCAAACAGATATTCATGGTTGATATTGTATAAGTGTTTGGCTTGTTTCGATCTCTCTCTCTAAGAGTCTAAAGATGTAATCAAAATGTGTATGAAAACTAAGTTACACGAATAAATGCTAATTGTAATGCTAATTGTAAAGACATATAAAACTACATGAAAATGAAGTAAATGGTTTCGACTTACAAAACGGTTAACATAAAGGGTTTCTGGAACGTAAAAGTTTGAAGTGTGAAGAAAGCGTTTAATGCAAGAAATCTGTAAATGATTTTAAGTAAAAGTAGGCGTTCGAAAGACAAGACTTGAAGGTAAAGGTATGGAAAATGTGACAGTTTTCTGAAATATGAAGTGCTCGAAATATAAAGAAAACAATAAAACGTAAAACTTTGAGGAAGAGACTTCGAAGTGAAAAGACTGTAAATAAGAAAACTTTTAAATGTTGTTTGACAAAAAGAATAAAGGAAAGTACTGGAAATGGTAAAAGGTTTTCATTGACTCAGAAATACATGGTGCTATCATACATACATTTCTCTTGCATTCGTTTCCCTTGCCATGTGGTAGTTTGAATGTTATTGAGTATTTTGTATAATAGATATGACACACGAAATCCTAATACTAAGACTCCTATTTATACTAATTCGACCCTAACGGTCTCGCTATAGGATTATGCCACGTTTCGAACATGCAAGACAATGCTTCTTTCATCTTTCCACGTGTCCCCAAATGCTCCAACACATAACTTTCAAACTTTGAAAGTCCCGCTTCCATTTGAATTTTAAATGCTTTGGTGTTTCTTCATTTCGAACGCTCTCCCCAAACACAGCCTCGCTGTTGTTTCGAGACTCCTTTAGATATGTTCCCATAATTTCTGCTCGAAGCTCCAAGCTTTGACACACTTATTCGAAACACTGCTTCTGCTACTTTGAAATACGACGCGTAATTCCATTTCGATCAAAACGTTTAACTTATTTGGCTTCTAAATAACATTATCAAAATCTTCAGCCAACAAAATGCCCCTTTAAAATATGTATTTCGATTCCTCTGAGAAATACCTATTTTAAACATCTACACAAGATTTTGATAGGACTTTCGAATCATCGTAACATTTAATGCATTTGACTCCAGTCACATCAATCATAGCACCTTTTGGATTCCTTAACCGCCCGGAGTCACTTCACAGCGTGGTGCAGTTATAAGTAATGATTATCTTTTAAATCACGCCTATTACCTATATTAACTTCACGCCACCTCTTCATCACACCAACCAATGATCTCCACGTATCACACCTCTATTCGGTGGATGTTTAAACTTCCCATTATAAAACATCAACTTAATCTTCTTCTTTCCTTTTCACACTCTAAATCTTTCACACTCTGAATTTTTACCCTCCTTCTCTCATAAAACAATCTAAGCTTTCAAACATCTTTCAAAATGTCTTCTTCTACTTCATCCAAACTCAAGAAAGTCTCCAAGAAGAAAGGAAAAACTACAGGAGCTACCATGGAAAGTAAAATCATCACCATCCAAGGCCAATCTGCTCTTGCCCCTCAGATGATTTCCAAAGAAAAAGAAATGCTGTATGCGTCACAGGTACTCATTCCTACCCATGTTGCTGGTAAGAGGTTAGCTTTAAATGGCCCTCTTACGGTTTTTGAAATATTAAAGGACACCAGGACAATTTTTCCCGTCTGTTATAGCTTCAAACCCTTATTCAACAAAATGGATGCCCCTAGGGCAGTAGAATCTCCTAGTTCAAATACCGTAGAAACCCCAACTGTTCCTCCCAAGGACCCCTTTGTTTTGGATTATGTAAAAAGTAATTTTAAGCCGTTTCGATCTTGCCCTACTTCTGATATTGCTTATCAAAATTGGTTCACGAAAGTAGAAGCCAAGAAATCCCAGCAATGGGAAGAATTAGGCATTTATAATCTGATTAAGTTATCGAAACCTGGTTTCACCTACAGCCACCCTCTGCTATTCGCGTCCCTTTATTTCTGGGACAGTACCTACAACACTTTCCATCTCCCAGGTGGAATGATCACCCCAACCTTCTTCGATATAGCGGCCATTACTGGGCTGTCGCCAGTGGGAGAAACTTATGTTCCTGACAACGAAGAGCACTCAAGCATAATTGACTTCGAAGTCAAGTTAGCCAGTTTTTCCAAATTTATCAGTCATTATCATGCTGAAGGGGACAATGTGTCTGACGTAGAGCACATTGCTTTTTTAACCCTGTGGCTGTCAAGATACGTTTTCTGCAGTAGATCCCTGCAGGTAGCTAGTAGGTTCATTCCTCTAGCTAGGGATTTACATGAAAATCGAAAAGTGTGCCTAAGTGAATTACTCTTAGTTGACCTCTATGAAAGCCTGAGGTCAGCTGTTTCGAGCCTCAAATCCCACACCTCCAAAAACATTTTATTGGCTGGCCCATTTTGGTTACTCCAACTATGGCTAAATGCCATGTTCGAACCTTCCTTATCAACCGCCAATACCATTGATGAGCAGGATTCTGAGATAAGTGATAGGATAGTCGAAGGCACTAGGCTTCGAAGACTAACTCCTAATGATGACAAAGATGACTTCAAAGTTCAATTCTCGAAGTACATCATGATATTCTCCAAAAGGCATAAATTCGAAGAGAGCATGGCGCCTTTTGCTTCGAGGGCTCATGGACCTTCTTGGTTCACCATGGCTCTCTCAGAAGCCATCAAGAGCAAGGAGATTCAGGATGTATGGAGAGCTTTCTTGCTGCCTAGACTCATCTCTTCAAGGATAACCCCAGCCAAGAACCAAATTCTTCTCTTTGCCTACCAACCAAACTTCGTTTCGAGGCAGTTTGGCTTATGCCAACTGATTCCTGAACCTTTGTTCCAAACTGAGAGCGCCATCACTTCTGGACGAACTTTCAAGGCAAGGGAAGCCAAAATACAGCAAGAACAATATCAAGGCTTTGCCCAATTTGAGCTGATATCCTTCGAACCTACCCATCTCGCGGCTAAAGGATTTCTGGAATGGTGGATTAAGTTTTATCAAACTTATATGTTCGATACACTTACAATTCGACAGAAACTAATTGATGCCTTCGATGTGCAGGTACCAGCAAAGAAAGGTATGTTTACTCATGCCAAAGAGATTAAAGCTTTTCAAAATTATTTTGAAACTACTTACGACCCCACGCGCTTGGACTCCACTGTGCATCAAGCAGCTGAGACCTTGAAGGAAAAATTTAAACAAAAAGTTTCTAAGTTAAAACTTCCTTCAGGGTTGTCACCTGAGGATAGGTATAGGTTGGCATTCGAAATGCATCCACCTAAATTTCCCAGATTACCTACCTCAGAACTGGCTCTGGCTTGGTTTCCCCCATATCCATGGTGGTTTACTTGCAAAGAGATGTTCAAATATCTTCAAAGGAAACCAAAGCCATCTGAGACTATGACATGGGCTCGATACTGGCTTCATGATTTCCCAGGACACCTTCGATACGACCTTTCTGCCATGTCAATTAAATCTGATCAAGGCACAGGTGCGAATGCTTGGGAAAATCCCAAATGTCTTTTATTTTCCATATCTTTAACCTTTGCTTTAATTGTTTCGATTTTCAACTATCAGGATAAAGACAGCTGCCTCGAAGTCGAAGGAAGGGAGTGCCTCTCAAGCCTCCATTGAAACTACTGACAAAGCGACTCCACCCGAAACAACTACTACTGCTGCAACTACAACAACAACAATAATGCCAACAACAACAAGTGTTCCAATTCCAACGGTAATCACTTAGCCTTGATGTTTCGAATTCACTCAAGCTTTATGGTTTACATCTAACTTTTCGTTAAAATTCTTTCAGACCAACAAGCTTCCTCCTACTACTCCCAAGAAGCGGAAATCAAGCACCACTGGGGAAGACCCCAAGGCTGGAGGAAACTTAAATACTGCTTCGAAGAAGAAGCTAAAGAAAGATACTTCTAAAAGAACTGTTCCGACTAGTGTCTCTGGACTCGATTCCAGGGATGCTGCTCCCTTACCCAAATCCAAAAATCCACCTTCGACCTCCAACCCAACGTTGGAACGTATAGCTAGTAACCTCTCCTCTGAGGGTCCACAGGTAAATTGAACCTCTAAAAATTGTTTCTAATACTAACTTCTTATTACCTTGGTGAATGTCTTTCTTTAACATTCTGCTGTTCCTTGCAGAACATCTTGAATCCAACTTCCACCATTTCGACCTCACCATCCAGGGCCGCTGCTCCGCTCAACTCCTCTCCTCAAGGAGATTCCAGCCACTTAGTCCAAAATAAAGGTTCCTCCAATATGGCGGTTCTGGCTGGAACTTCTGAACAGCAGGATGATCAAGGTACCTCCATTCCTCTAAAAGAGGTGAACGAAACAATACTTCAAACGTCTGCAGAGGATTCGCAAAGGGCTTCTCTTCAAAAGTCCCCTCTTGAAACTCTTCAAGAGGACCCAAAGGACACTCAAACTGAAGAAGAGAAAGCTGATTCTGGGCAAAGAGCCGAAGAATCTGCAGACGAAGAATCTGAGGAGGAAAATGCCAATGACGAGGAAAATGTCAATGACGGTTCGACTGCTGGGACGGAGTCTAACGCAAATAGCAGCGAAAGGGATGGTATCGAAGTGGTAGATTTGGACGAGGATGAAGAAGACCAAGAGCACGAAGCAAATGAAGGGGATGGTAATGCAATCAACGAACCCCTAGAGGTTGAAACAAACGTGGTTCCCCTACACGTGGAACTCCCCCAATCCTCTCTGTCTCGAATGACTAACGAGGAACTGGCACTTTTAAGACGAAATGACCCTATTGGGTACATGAAGGCAAAGTTGGCTCAGAGGGACGTCCCACTCGCTAGGGCTGGCACAAGTTCAACCAGCTATCCTCTTCCCACAGATGAAAGAGTTGTTCTTCTTAACAAAATTAGGAGAACTATTCTCAATGTGGATATATTCGAAGTGCTTAAGCAAGATAGTACTGCTTGCTATACTATGAAGGAGCTGCTCACAAAGGTCAATCTTTCCACCTGCTCCTTGCCAGTTAGTACTCTCTTGTTCGATATTCAGAATTTGCTGGACAACGTAACTGGCTACCTTCTCCAAGACGAATCTGCTGCCAAGAAGGTTCACGAGAAACGCATTGCCATGGATGCCGCTTATGAACAAGCTTCGAAACTCTCTCAAGAAGCTGAGGATCAAGCTATGCATCTGAAGCAGGCGAAAACTGATTATGAGGCTCGAGCTGAGTCCATTCTTATTTGGGAAAGACAGATTCTGGAACTTCAACAGAAAGTTAAGGAGGCTAAGGAACAACAACTAGCCTTCGAAACCAATCCTGCAGGTAACCAATTCGAAGAGCTTCTCAACCAGGGGCTTGCAGAAATGGAGACTGCAGAACAACTTAAAGGAGAAGTGGCAACCTTGGAAGGAGCCATGCGGTTCGCTCAGCAGAAATTTGAAACATTTTGAAGCACCTTTAATCGATTGAAAAATAATGCTTATTTCTAGATTTTGATGTTTATCTGACTATAATTTTGGTTTCTTACATGTAATATTCGAACAACGCCATTTTGGCATTCTATCTTTCCATCTTGGCTTTTTATAATATTTTGTTTACGTTGTTACTATTCGAATCTCCCGCAGGCTTGGCTTATATTTCTTTAAATATTTCCCATTAACCTTTAGGACACGTTTATCATCCAAGAGTTCTTCGACTTCGTATGCATTGTTTGAGAACACTTTTAATATTCGAAAAGGTCCTTCCCAATGAGGTGACCATTTACCTAACGCTTTATTCTTCTTATCCATAGGCAATATGACTCTCCAAACCAAGTCATTAATAATGAATACTTTTTTCTTCACCCTTTTATTGTATGTTCTGGCCACTCTTTCTTTTTGCCTCATCAAAATTTCCAACGCATGTAATCTAATTTCGTCCAACTCAACTAATTCATTCATCATCATTTCCCAATATAATGCAGCTGGGATTTCGTTTTGTCTCTGAATTCGAACTGATTGCAGATGAATTTCTACTGGTAACACTGCATCATGACCAAATGTAAGTTGGAAAGGCGTAGTGTTAGTAGCTTCCTTAGGAGATGTTCTACAAGCCCATAACACTTGGTCCAGAGTTTTGTGCCAATTTCTTGGCTTCTTGCCAATATGCTTCTTGATTAATCCTATTATTACTTTATTTGCTGCTTCGACTTGTCCGTTTGCTTGAGCATAATATGGCGTTGATGTTAGCAATCTAAACCCCATTTCTTGGGCAAATCCTTACATCTTTCTACCAGTAAATACAGAGCCTTGGTCTGTAGTTATGCTTTCTGGCAATCCAAACCTATAGATAATGTGCTTTTGTATAAATTCAATAATTGCCTCTTGATCAGCAACTACCAGAGGTATAGCTTCGATCCATTTGGTAAAATAATCTACTCCCACCAAGATGTATTTCTGTCCTTTGGACGAAGCAGGATTTATTTCTCCTATCAAATCCAATGCCCATCCTCTAAATGGCCATGGTTTGATGATCGAATGCAACTCACTTGCAGGGGCATGTTGAATTCCTGCATGTTTCTGACATTCCTCACATCCTTTAGCAAAGTCTATGCAATCTTTGAGCATGCTAGGCCAATACAAACCGTATCGAAATAGCAACCATTTCATTTTATGGCCTGCTTGGTGTGCCCCACATGCCCCATTATGGACTTCAGACAATGCTAAATATGCCTCACTCTCTCCTAGGCATTTCAATAATACACCCTCTTGGGTCTTTTTGAACAATTCGTTCCCCATGAGGAGATATGACAATGCTCTATATTTTGTTTTTCTATCCACCTTTAGAGTTGGGTCTGCTAAATAACTCTTCAATGGACTTCGCCAATCTGCATCTAACAAAGTATTTATGGCTAGTATTTCGAATCCCTGTTTCTCAGCATATCCCAATCTCATACTTTCCAGATCCGATGGTGTGAATCTAGTAGCCATAACTCTTCCCTTTAATTCGACCAAATCCTTAAAGTTCTTGGTAGATACTTTATAACCTGAAGCCAACTGCGCTAAGTCATTTACTTCTTGGTTCTCTATTCTTGGTATGTGTTGAATATCCATGTATTCAAATTTCCTTAATAGCCTATTGACTATGACGAAGTATACCATTAAATTTTCCTTTATGCACTTGTATTCCTTTGTGATTTGTTTGACCACTAATTCAGAGTCTCCTTTAATTTCGACTCTGGTTGCCCTCAATTCCAACAAAGCTTCAAGTCCAACAATGAGCGCTTCATACTCAGCTTCGTTGTTCGAACAACGAGGACCATCTAATTTATACTTGAATTTTGTTGGAATTCCTTCAGGAGAAATTAGAAGGACTCCAACACCACTTCCATTCCTGTGGGTTGAACCATCAAAGTACAATTTCCATGGTTGCATTTCGACGTAACTCATGCTTGTCTGCTCAACCAACGAATGGTCCACAATGAAATCAGAAATCACTTGACCTTTCATAGCTTTTAAAGGTATGAAAGTCAATGAATATTCTGTTAAGGCTAAAGCCCACTTGCCAACTCTGCTATGCATTATTGGTTTTGAAAGCATATGTTTAATGACATCGAAGTGAGATGAAACATAAACATCAACAGGTTTTATATAATACTTGAGTTTCATACAAGAGAAATACAAACAGAGACATAGCTTTTCTAAATTGCTATATCTGGTCTCTGCATCATTTAGCACTCTACTTAAATAGTATATGGCTCTTTCGACGCCATTGCTATCCTCTTGTGCTAGCATACTACCTATACTAACTTCAGAGGCAGATATGTACAATCTCATGGGCTTCCCCCATGATGGTGGAGACAAAATAGGAGGCTGAGAAAGATATTCCTTTATTCTGTCAAACGCCTCCTGGTGAGCTTCGTTCCATTCGAAGGCTTGACCTTGCTTCAGACGAAGTAACGGAGAGAAAGCTTGGGTCCTTCCACTCAGGTTCGAGATGAATCTTCTGAGGAAGTTAATTTTCCCTAGCAGAGATTGCAACTCCCTTTTTGACGCAGGTGCTTTCGTCTCCATTATAGCTTTGGTTTTGTTCTGGTTGATTTCGATTCCTTTCTTGTGGACCACAAAACCAAGAAAATCTCCAGCCTTGTTGTTCTGATAAATTTGCAGCGTAGCAACCTTTCGATCTCAGCTTTAATTTTTGTGAGAACCGCTGGTGCGAATCTTCTGGGAGTTTGTTTGATGGGCCTCTTGCCATCTTTGATTGGCAGTCTGTGTTCGACCAATTCCCTCTTTAAACCAGGCATCTCATCATAATCCCATGCGAAGCAATCTTTGTTTTCCTTAAGGACTTCGATCACTTTCTTCTTGAGGCCTGGGCTAAGTTTAGCACTTATGTAGGTTACTCTTTTCGTTTTTTCATCCCCTAAGTTGACTTCTTCGAGCGGATCCTGTGCCAACATTTTGGCACCTGAGTTTATGGGGTCCCTCTCGAAGCCTAAGGGTTCTTTATCATAGATGGCGTCCAACCTTTGATCCATCTCAGACTCTTTGAAGGGTGAGCATTTCGAACCCTCCCCACTAACTTCGTTCGTCTTTATAGTTGATTTATTTATTTCAGCCTCTAAGGCCGCTTTTGATTTGTTCTCAGCCATATAGGCCGAAATCCTTTCGAAAAAGGTAGACTCAGTCATGGCTAAGGTTGTCGAAGTCCCAGCCTGCTGGCCGTTTTTGTATAGTGCTTTCGACTTCCTCTTCTTCACTGATTATTGTTCTATCCCAGTAAAGGCCGTCATGACGAAGTGTCATGTAGTAGTGGGCGTTTCTAGTTTCATTAATCTCATCATTTGGAACACATGGAGCAATTTTTGCCAGATTTTTATCATAGTCCCTTTTGTCAACTAAATTGACAGTTGACATAAAGTAACTCTGGTCTGCTTCGATGTTTTCCACGATTCCATCATCTCTCCACAGAACTAGTCGCTGATGCATTGACGAAGGAACTGCCCCCACGCCATGGATCCACTCTCTTCCCAGCAGCAGGTTATAGTTGGCCTTGGCTTCGATCACCATAAACATGGTGGGCCTACAGCTTGAGCCTATTGTCAATTCCAACTGGACCACCCCCAGTGTTTTGCCCACTTTTCCCTCATAATTGGACAGAACCATATTATGGGGTTTGATATCTCCTTCGTGGATCTCTAATCTTTTTAGCATGAAATGGGGTATCAAATTGACTGCCGCACTCCCATCCACTAGAACTTTGTTCACACCATGGACACCAACTTTCGCCCGAATGAAAAGTGGTTTGAGATGGTTCTTTATTGCAGGTTCTGGATGTTCGAAGAACGCATTTTTTTCCTCAACAGCCCCATTGTCCATCACGTAGTAGCACACGGGCCTATGTTTCATCAAATCTGTGGTGTCTTCCTCCTCATATTCGTTGATTTCGGTTTCCTGCCCAAATTCGCAGGGAAGCACAGACACCACGTTACAGTTCAAGTTGAATGAAGACTCCCCCTCTGATTCAAAGTTATCTGTTATCATATCTTCGTCCTCTCCCGGGCCTGGAGTGTATTCCTTTGGTTCATCGCGTTGTTCTTCAGAGAAGAGCCTCCTATTGACTGGAGGTTTATCTTCAGTTTGATTTTTTGGTTTGTTGGTGCTAGATTCACCTTGGTTTTTCGTTGAAGTATCCCCTTTGTTTGCCACAGCTTCTCTCTCAGCCTTTCGAATCCTTTGCTGTCTGCGCCACTGGGATCTTGACATGGGGTTCCTTCCTTTGTAATTCTCTAATCTCACTTCCTCCCTTTTTGCTGTGTTGAATTGCCTCCTGTATGTCACAGCATGGCGTGCATTTCGTTCAACGTTTCTCCATCTATCTTTGCCTTTGTCATTTCTGACTTGTAACCATCTATCGGTTGGCACTTCAGCAGGGAGTTTGAAAGTCACTCTTCGAGCAGCCTTGGGGTGAGGGCTATCAGGCCTTCGCTGTTTGTGTCTGCTGTCGAAACGTGGGCCCATCTGGGCAGTTTCTTGATGGTTCCAACAAGGGGCGAAGGGAATCGTTTCGAAGGCCCTGGCCATGCTTTGGTCATACACAGCAGAACACCTTGGGCAAATCAAGCACTTGGTTGCCCCTTTGTAGCAGCGAAACACAAACTCCAGCAAACTTTCCCCAGCCTTGGGATAACACCTAAAAAGCTGGTTATCCTGACGCCAATTGTTGCCAGTTCGAGCCCTCTGTACCCTTTCGAAATTCGCAGCAATTCTTTGATTGCAGAGGATGCTGCACCTGGGGCATAATATCATGCCCGAATCTCCTTTGTGGCATGTCATGAGATAATCTTTGAGACTAGCATCTCCAGTGTGATTATCCCCCATTCTGTACTTTTCTTTTTCTAAGTATTTTTCCACTTCCTCCATCTCAGAGCGAGGTCTTTCCATATCCACCATATGTATTTCCACATCCCCCTCTTTAGCTTCATCATCACCCCATCCTGTGGGCTTTATATCCTCAATCTGAACCTTCGAACTCTCTGGGGAAGAATATTTGACCAAATAGTCAAATTTTCCACTGGGTTCCCCTAGAGTGTCCCATATTTCCTTCTGAGGGGAAATTGGCTGCGTGATTTGGACTTTCTCCAATTCCAGCCTCAAGCTCTCAGTGCCTTGTGTTAATCCTTCGTTTTGATTCCCCTGGTCTTCAATAGCCTGGGTTTCTCCTGCAACAGCTATAGGTGCAGCAATCGAAGTCTCTGGCGTATTCTGGATGTCTTCAGTGACCTCCTCGTTGACTTCGACCATCACCCAGTTTTCAATTCCAGTACCCTTCTCTTCTGTTAGGGCGTCGCTTCGATCAGTTTCCACCATGTTGACCTCTCCAATGCATGCAGGCTCGGAGTAGTTGGTGTCTGCGACGTCCAAGGGATCTTCGTCCACTTTCATCTTCACCTTATCAGCAAACTTTAGTCTGCCATCTTTGATCGCGTTTTGAATCAAGTCCCTGAAAAGAAAACATTGTGAGGTCTTGTGGCCTAGGAAACTATGATATTTGCAAAATCCCCTCTTCTTTCTCTGATCCAAAGGAGGTATTTTGACATTTGATGGCACAATTAGTTGGCCATCCTTGACAAGCAAGTCAAAAATTTCGTCACATTTAGTGACGTCGAAGGTATAAACCTTCTTTGGAAATTTGTCACTTTTCTCATTTTCAACAATATCTTTCCCTTTTGTGGGAACTAACATTTTGCAGGAGTAAGGCGGGGCCTGTTTTAATTCAGCGAGGTCGATTTCGACCTCTTCGAATTCGAATTCAGGGTATTCTTCTGCTTCCTCAGTCCCAACATAGGAAATCCTTTCTTTCTTGCTATTCTTAAAGACTCTGGCTTTTTCGGCCTTTAGTCTTTCGACCTGTCGAACCCTATCGGCTAACTGAGCCATATCCCTCAAATACTGAGTGTCTAGTTTCTTTCGAATAGAATAATCCAAGCCACCAGCGGCCATTTCGACTAACTCATGTTCAGGCACTACTGTGTAACATCTGGATTTCAAAAGCCTAAATCTATTCAAATAATCATCTATGGGTTCGGTGAACTTTCTCTTAACACTGGCCAGTTCCTTCAAACTTATTTTCGATTGTCCCATGTAAAATTGTTCATGGAATAATCTCTCTAAGAGAGTCCAAGTGTCAATGGACCCAGGGGGCAAAGTGGTAAACCATGTGAAGGCGTTTTTTGTCAAGGAACTTGGGAAGTATTTGATCCTGATATCTTCATTATTGGCTATATCTCCTGCTTCGGTCAGATATCTCGCTATGTGTTCGACTGTTGACTCATTGGTATCCCCAGCGAACTTTGTAAATTTAGGGACTTTATATCCCCTTGGTAAATCAGTATGCATTATGCAATCCAATATAGGAGAAGCGTAATTTGGCCTCCTCATTCCTGTGTTGAGGCCATTCTGGGCCATGACCCTCTCTATCATGGTGGTTAGGTTGTTTTCTGCCAAGATGTTATCGTTTCGAATCCTATGAACGACGGCATCGGCATCTTGATTTCGACCAACCAAAACAACTCCCCTAGGTTGTTCTTCTCGAAATTCTGGGGCTTCTGGCCTTTCGACCCTTGCCCCTGGTTCCCTAACTTCCCTTTGTGGACCCGGGATTATTGGGGCTTCTAACCTTGGTGCCCTGGCCCCTAAGTTAACTTCTTCTCTGGGTGGTCTATAAATTGGGTCGTTAGCAATTTGTTCTATAACAGGCATGTTTGTTTGAAATCCTGCCTGGTTCTGCCTACGCCTTTCTGGAGGAGCAAAAAAAACTGCTATTCAACTCATATTGTCAGTGTTTTCCCTGTTCGTCACGGTCACATTCTGCACTATTGGGGCAAATATCTCCTGCATGGTTTGCGCTAACACCCCTACCATATTATGATTACTGTCATCCATCAATTGCCTAAAAGCCAACTGGTTATCTGTGGTTAGGATAGGCAATGTGCTATAACCCACCGACCCTTGGTTATTTGTCATAAACTGATTCGCCCCAGACCCAGACCCTAGTTGTGGAGATGAATTCGATGTGGAATTGTGTAAACCTGCCATAAAAGATGTTGGCATTCCATAAGAGGAATTTCTGATTCTATTCCCATCGAAACCGGGTGGTCTAGTTAATGGGGTGGCGAAATGGGATTGTGTCCCTGATGGTGGAACGAATCCCCCAGGGTAGCCCATAGTTCCAGTATTTCCTAAGATCGAACTATTAGTTGATATGCCACTTACTCCATTGGTGGCTATGTTACTGGTCGAAGATGCAACAGACTGTGCATTCGAAGGGATTACATTAGATGTTCCGCTCGAAATGGACGCGTTAGTGCCTGTTGCATGTGGGCCACTTTGGTCCCCTTGTTGATTGTCTGAATTAGACATTTTGTCCAAACGTTTTCTTCTGGATAAATGTTGGTTGCTGTTGGTTATCTTACCACTTCTCAGGTTCATAAAACAGCAAACTTCTCGAGTTCCAACATTTTTGTAATGGTTACGTCTCAACAATCCTTAATTCTGATATCCAATTATTGGTCCTACCAGGTGTGCCAATTTGTTTCCAGTGATTTCTGGTAAACAACCGCTAGTCTTCCAAACTATCGAATAATCTTTCTTACTGTTATTCAATCCCTCTGGTAACTCACAGGATCGACTAGATTGATCCTAGGACTCCTTGGATATTAAGGTTACTCTCACAATCAAACAGATATTCATGGTTGATATTGTATAAGTGTTTGGCTTGTTTCGATCTCTCTCTCTAAGAGTCTAAAGATGTAATCAAAATGTGTATGAAAACTAAGTTACACGAATAAATGCTAATTGTAATGCTAATTGTAAAGACATATAAAACTACATGAAAATGAAGTAAATGGTTTCGACTTACAAAACGGTTAACATAAAGGGTTTCTGGAACGTAAAAGTTTGAAGTGTGAAGAAAGCGTTTAATGCAAGAAATCTGTAAATGATTTTAAGTAAAAGTAGGCGTTCGAAAGACAAGACTTGAAGGTAAAGGTATGGAAAATGTGACAGTTTTCTGAAATATGAAGTGCTCGAAATATAAAGAAAACAATAAAACGTAAAACTTTGAGGAAGAGACTTCGAAGTGAAAAGACTGTAAATAAGAAAACTTTTAAATGTTGTTTGACAAAAAGAATAAAGGAAAGTACTGGAAATGGTAAAAGGTTTTCATTGACTCAGAAATACATGGTGCTATCATACATACATTTCTCTTGCATTCGTTTCCCTTGCCATGTGGTAGTTTGAATGTTATTGAGTATTTTGTATAATAGATATGACACACGAAATCCTAATACTAAGACTCCTATTTATACTAATTCGACCCTAACGGTCTCGCTATAGGATTATGCCACGTTTCGAACATGCAAGACAATGCTTCTTTCATCTTTCCACGTGTCCCCAAATGCTCCAACACATAACTTTCAAACTTTGAAAGTCCCGCTTCCATTTGAATTTTAAATGCTTTGGTGTTTCTTCGTTTCGAACGCTCTCCCCAAACACAGCCTCGCTGTTGTTTCGAGACTCCTTTAGATATGTTCCCATAATTGCCGCTCGAAGCTCCAAGCTTTGACACACTTATTCGAAACACTGCTTCTGCTACTTCGAAATACGACGCTTAATTCCATTTCGATCAAAACGTTTAACTTATTTGGCTTCTAAATAACATTATCAAAATCTTCAGCCAACACCAACCTGGTATTTCTAAATGGGATTTCTCACAATGATCCTCATCTAGTGATCTCTTAAGAATTTTGACCTTCTTGGTCCCTTAAGAGATATAGCGATCAATGACCCTATAAGAATCAACCAATCATGGTCTCTTAACAGGATTTCATCTACAATGACCCGCAACCATTTTTTTTATCGAGTATATAGATTTTAACTTGATCACTCAAGGAACCAGTAATTCTAAACATAAATGTTTTTCTGGAGGTCACAAGAGTGTTTTTTAACAAGCAAATTACTCCTAGTTTAAGTACATATTGTTTAACACAATTATGAGCAACAACTCTTGTGTTCAAACAATTTACATGAAGAATTAAAACAATAACACAATATGATCAACAACTCTTGTGTCTTTTACATTGATCTACAAAGATGTATTTGATTAGAAGTTGAGTAATATCATGTAGTTTTATTCTTCTTCATCTTCTTTGTTGAGCACGTTATGAGCAACAAATCTTGTGTTTCTTCATAATTCTACCAAGATGTTTATGATGAGAATTTGTGTAGCATCTTGTAGAATTATTCTTTATTCTACTTTATTTCTCTTCTCTTTTTACTTTGAGGTTAGCTTCAACATGTTCATCGTAACAACTTCAACATCTGCATCCACAAATTTTCAGCAACTTTACTTCATTTCATTGATCTTCTTGTAAGAACAAGTGTTTCTACAACAGGCCTTAAGATTTTGATGATAACTTTATATGGTATTGTAGCAGTGAAAAATTGAGACCAAGCCATTTATTCACGTGACTCATATAGTGAAACTCACCACCGCTCTTTAATATGTTCAAGGGAATGGGAAAAGAGCAAAATAAAACCCATAAATATGCAAAGTAAAAGCAACACTAAAATAAAGCATGAATAATGCATTCAAAGACATTTAAGGTACATGGGTTGGTTATACAATGGGAAGGTGTTAGCACCCTATGTATCTATAGTAATCTATAGAAATCTATTGTAATATTTATGTATTTGGTTAAAAGGTTGTTTGCAAAAATATTGCGGAGATAAGAAAAGAAATGTTTATTATTGTTTTTTTTATTTGGAAAGACATAAAGTCTTATACCTACGTACCAACAAAGGATCAAAATCTCGTAGTTCAGGATATAAATAACAAAAGGGTTTGTTATGGTTAATTTTAAAGTAAAAGGGTTTAAAGTGAAAAACCAAAATGATAAAAAGTTTGGATGAGTTTGTGTTTTTTAGTCTTATGAAAGAGTTTAACATGCTTAGGTATTTTTAAGCATTTATTAAAGAAAAAAGTTTGAAAATCACTTGACAAAGTAAATGTTTTTATTGAAAGAGGTTTAAGTTAGAAAATATTATGGTTAAGGACCAAACATAGAACAAAGTTTGTAAAGGAGACAATAAACATACAAGTCAAGACTAAAAAATGACATAATAGTCAACAAATGCAATCCCTTTCCTTGGATTAAAGCACATGGACAATAAAATAGCATTTTTCAACAAATGAATCATCAAGCATACAAGTCAAGACTAAAATATGATAACATAATCAACAAATGCAATCTTTTCTCTTGGATTAAAACATAAATACCAACAAGATAACATTCATCCACAAATGGCAAGGTGACGTTTAAAATCATGTCATCAAAAGTTAAAAGCATACATGTATATATGATCAAGACATGGTCAAACTCAAGATAAGAATGCACCAAGTGTTTATTGATCAAGCAAGAATTAAGTCATATCATGCTATGGTTATTCATGTTGAAAATAGTCAAGAAATCATCAAAGAAATCAAAAGGAAAATCCTAAAAGAACAACTAAAAAAGTCTTGATTTTTAACTATACAAAATAATCAAAATAAATATTATTTTTGGTATTTTTCATGTATTAGAAAAATATACAGACAAATAAAGAAGTAGAAAAAAATCAAGTCAAAAGGAGTTGATTTTCTCATATAAAGTCCATTAGAAAGTTGAAGAAAAAGTGTTGGAAACAAATTGATAAAAAAATAATTAACAATTATTAAAATAAAAATGAAATAATATAAACAAAGCAATTAGTAAAAATAGTAAAAATAAAATGAAACAAATATAAACAAAATAATTAGTAAAGATAGTAAAAATAAAATGAAACAATATAAACAAAACAATTAGTAAAGATAGTAAAAATGAAATGAAATAATATAAACAAAATAATTAGTTACATATGGTATGAACAAAAATAAAAGATGAATGATACTTACAACTCCAAAGCTAGAAAAATTGAGCTTATCATGTTGAGGGAAATAAAGGTGTTTTGATGGAGGTGGTGGAGAAAATGGTGAAGGAAATGCATGTTTTTACTCTTGGATAATAATGAATCTTGTTAGTAATTTCTCTCCTTTTTTCTCTCTTTTCCTCTCTTTTTCTCCTTCTTTCAAGTGACACTTTTTCTCCTCCTTTCCTTGAAGAGGAAGTTTGTATTTATAGGCAAGAGTAATGGTGAACCGTCATTGCCTTTGTGTCACATATTAATATTATTTCATTCTTTAAAACGAGTCATCAACATTCTATAGCGGTAGAAATGTTTAAGACTAAGCCATTGAATTGACTAGACTTACACAGATCAAAATAAAAATCGCCACTGCACTTTATTGTTTCCAAAGGAATGGGAAAAGAGCGAGTAACCTAAAAGATGGGGAAAGATTCAAGGTAAGAGGATTGGTTATGCAAAGGGAAGGTATTAGCATCCTAAACATCTACGGTACTCCGCAAAAACATCTTTGAAAAATCTGTATATTTTAGCTATAAAATGTTATATGTAAAATAGATGGTGGAGGTGAGAGAAGAAATGTATTTTTTTTTAATGATTTTTGCACCCGCCGCGGTTGCGAACCTTTAGTGCCTACGTACCACCTTTCGTGCAATAGGAGATCAGGGTACACGTAGTTCACCTTTAAAATTTTAAAACACAAGTGTGTTGGTTAATTTTATGAGATAAGATATCATCATAATTGTCTGTGTAGAAAATATACTTACTACCCATAATCATGAGAAAAGGATAATTTGCATCATCTCAAAGTGGAGGATATGGCTTGGATTTCACTACATATTGTAGAAGTATAGTTGTTTGCATCACTACAAGGATTGACAAGAGTCCAATCTTTTGAGAAAGGTTTTAAGCCAAAATGGCTTGAAATGAGATTGGTTGACTTTTAGTTTTCTCACAAAAAAATGTCAAGGTATTATTAAATTAATTGAGGTTTATTTATGAAAATGATTTTGAAAATGCATGGACCTAAGTCCAAGTTTATTATGAAAGTGGTTCAAATTTAGAAGCAAGAAGGGTTTTCAAAATAAGGGAGAAGATTTTTGAAATTAAAGAAGATGGGAGGAGAAGAAGGGATTATCCTAAAGCATAAGGTAAAAGCTAGGGTTAAGAACCATCTATCCAACAAGAAGCCAATACTTGATATTATGAGTCAAGATAGAATTCCTATTATTTGGATTGAAACTAAACAAGCAAAGATACTAGACCTCTTGAGAATAAAACTTCAAGTGTATTAAGTATTCACAAAAAAACTGGACAGAGTAACGGTTGTATACGGGTGAATTCCAGATTACAAACAAAGAATGCAATCACAATAACCCGCATACAAAACAAACAAACAACCCAATGTTTTGAGGTAAACCTCAAGAACTCCAGACAAAATATCAATTAAGTTCCAAGGTCTCCAACATAGGCCAAGGTTTCTAATCCTAAGTCCAAGAAGTCCAATACTCCATAATGCCAATGATAGTAACCAAATAGTCCAAATATCATTAAAGCTTTTTTTGGTTCATGTTAATTATTAGGTGTCTTGAAAAAGAAAAGAAAGTCTCAAGTGAGAAAAACAAAGATAACAAAGATATAAATGCTCAAGTGAGCAAAATACAAATAACATGAAATGTAATGCTTAAAGTAAATGGTACATCAAGCATAAAAAAAATAAAAGCATAAAATGAAACAAATTAATAATTAGTGGTTAGTTTGATGACCATCTTGAAACTTGCATTTGGAACTCATTAGAGGATTTGTAGAACCAAAGCCTCCACACAACAAGTTGCATTTTCTTTTTGTCAAGAATATCATCCATTTAGAATCCTCACAAGTACCATTTAATGATCATCGATGTTTAAGTGATCCGCGTTGACCAAAAGTGTTGTAGATCCATTAGAAGATTTGTAGAACCAAAGCCTCCACACAACAAATCTCAAAGTTATTGGATCAAAGGGATCAAATTAACATACTTGGACTTGCAAACATAGGTTTGAGCCACGAATGATCATTTATTCGAATCGGGACAAAATTTAGCGCTATGTTAAACAAACATAAGTGGACTTATATAGAAGTCACACCTATTTTGAGGTCGTTCAATAGCAATCTATGCACCACTTATTTTGAGACATGATATAGAGATCATTCTCCAACAACACTTAGTGCAATAAGAAAGGGATGAGATGAAGAGGGGTGGGAAAGACTACAAACCATATTTGAATTAAATTTCAATTAAACTATTATTAAAATCATTCATTCATTTTTATGGAGTTAAACTCAACACCATGGATCCAATGATGTTAACAAAGTTCATAATAAAAAAACTCAACCCAAGATCAGCCAGAAAATAATCACAAAATAATATTGCATTTAATATATACATTAAAAAGGTTTTAAAATGTTTTAAAATAGGCATAAAAGAGAAAAATATAAACTATGTTCAAATTAATCAAGAAATAAAAAGTAAGACCATAGAAAAATCAGAAAAGGACTCAAATATTTTTACAAAATTTTTGATAACTTTTTTAAGTCAGAAACTATTTTTAAAAATTAAAAGAAATAGGTAAAATAAACCAAAAATGATAAAAAATAACAGTCAAAAATAAAAAATAAATGAGGTCATCAATATTTGTCACAATATCGTTGGATCATTCCATAACTTTTTCCGAATTTAAAAATGCATAAAAGTATTTTTAAACATTTAAAATAATTCAAATAAAATGAAAATTTATAAAAAATATCAAAACACAAAATAAAATTGTGAAAAAATAAGAATCAGAAAGAGAAAAATCAAAAATATTTCTTGTAATTTTTTTCACATTTTTTGGACAAAAATGAATTTTCTATGATTTTTCGAAGTTTAAAACAATTAAATATAAAAATCAGAAAATAAAATAAAAACCAAAATGATATGGACCAATGGATGAGAGTCAAAACACGTTAATAATCAAATCCAAGAGATCTGGCGCGATGTGCATATCATGGTCATTAGTGAATAAAACACTGGATCACTTATTAAATCAGAAAATAAAAAAAAACAAGTGGCGCGCCTTCATTGTTTGGAAGATGACACGTTGGTCATATTCAACCTCCAGCCAACGTGAATTGCATGTCTCTCAAACTGTAAAATCAGAAGCTCAGACTTATACCATTCGCTTCGTCTCTTCAAGACGAAGACAACCACACCTTCACAATAATTTTATATAAACTGTAGCTCAAGCAATTTGGAAGGAAAGTTTTGGAAAGGGATTTGAAATTTCATGGTCAAAACGTATTTCTAGATAAAAGCAATTGTTGCAACTAGAACCAGGGCAATGAGAGCATCATAACAATATCAAAGTTTTGGAGAATTGATGGAGAAATCTACCTATTGAAGTTGAGTTGCAGAGTTCTGAAACTGGACTTCTATGGAGCAATATAGGGCAAGATTCTTGAAGGTAATTGTATGGTTAGCTTCAGGGAAGATCAAGGAAGGTGAATTGATAGAAAAATTGGATTAAAAAAGTCTTGAACAATGATTTCAAAGTTACAGAAAATTGATTTATAGAGCAAGTTTGGCAGGGTGATTCTGGATGTTCAAGCTTGAGAAATGAATGGGATAGTTCATGTATTTATAGGAGAAGCAAATGGGATCAAAAGTAAGAGTGAATGATGCATTTTTGGAGGGAATTCGTATGAATCTGATGCACGAGTGAAGTGTGATCTTATTTTCACCAAAACTCATCCAATTCTTTGCGTTTTGAGGTGCTGAACACTTCTGGAAAGTTTGTTAATCAAGTTTAAATCAAAAGCGCGCATAAATATTGTGATTAGAGGCTACATTATGGATTTCAAAATTCTGACATGGTGAGAAATCCAGTTCCAAGTTACCAATTTCAAAATAATGGCATTTTCGACTCAAGGGGTCTTTGAGCTTACATCTTGATTCTTTAGAAAGATGAGGTTACAAGCTTTGCAATTGAAAAACAATGGAATCAAATGGATTCTTGAGCTAAAAGTTGCATTGAGTCAAAGTTGGGAAAAAAATTTGAGTTTCCATACTTAGAAATATTTCAAATTTTTCTTCAAAAGTGACCTATAATGTCTTGCATCTAAACATGGCATTCCACTTGGAATTTGCTCTTGACCAAAAAAGATGGCATGAAATATACCTCTTGAATGACATTTTGAAACTTGAACCATTCAAAATTTCCAAAAATTGAGAGAGTTATGAATTGTTGAAGTTGGCAAACAAATCATGGAATGACCTATAATCTTTTGCATCCTTAGGTCATCTTCCATCCATTTTCTCACTTTACACATAAAAGAAGGAATGAAGTTCACATCTTCAAGATGATTATGGTAAAAGAGTGGGCTCAAGTTGATAAAAATTGGCCAAGTTATGATCATTTGAAGTCACACTTGAGAAATTGGGGGTTCATCTGGAGGACTTGTAATCTTTCTTCATCATCAAGTTTATTCCACATGAAAACTCCTTGAATATTTTGAAGTGATTTGTTAATAACCCTTTGAAGATAAGGATGTTTTTGGAATCACTCAAAAATAAAAAAAGATGAGCAAGATATACTTCTTTGAAGTTCAAAACCCTAGCTCCTAGATCAAGAAAATGCTTTGAGGAACTTTGACAATTTTGAACAACCTTCTTGTACCAACACTCTTTCTTTGTAGATAGAAGTTGTTGAGGATGATAATGAGAACTCATAGCCACCAAAAACACTTCCATATATTGAGAATTGAGAGAAATATGCACTTGTGATCAATGGGAACAAGGCTTTGTCCAACCATGACAACTTCTTCCATCAACCCCTTGTTCTTTTGAATCAATTTAATAACTTTGAAATATGATGAAACAAAATAAACCTTGCCATGACATTTCTTCCAAAACAAATTCAATGGTGAGGTTTGAAGTTCTCAAGCTTTATTGACTAGGGCATGGAAATAAACTCATGAACCCATGGATCAACTTGCTAAGCCACATTGCATTTACCTACATTATTAACAAGTAAGACAAACCAACATTGTATTTTATTAATTAAAAGAAAAATCAAGACAAAACATTCATGATCACAAAATAAAACAAGTCAAGGTGCTTGGTGATTCCTCAAAGAGCAAAGCTAAATATAGGTAGGAGAACCAAAAGCCCTAATGTAATCTTGTTGTGATTGAATCGACATGGTATGATGAAGGGATCTTAGGGGAAAAATTGGGGTACAACACCTTCAATCATGATGAAGAGAAGATATGATGTATCAATAGAATTTATGTCAAATCATTGATAAAGTGATGACATCATTTATACTTGTAAATAGTGAAATTCGTCTTTAACTGAAATTAGTCCTCTAGACTCCTTAGTGTGGCCAAATCCTCTAGTTACTTTTTCTTGGGTGATGATGTCATGATGACATCATGTTGATGATGTTATAATGACATCATGCTAATGATGTCATGATGACACCATGTTTTTGTCTTCTTATGGGGAAGAGTCCTCTAGTAAACATGAGTCCTCCACCTTTTGTCTTTTTGTGAAGAAGCGTCCTCTAGTAAACATGAGTCCTCAAGGTACTTTGAAGCATTTTTTTACTTTTTTGCTTAATTTTATTAGGTGGTAAATATAATGAATACTTGATCATCATGGATGCATTAGGATCTTGAATATCTTAAGATCATTGATTTATAAATGGCTTAAACTCCTTTTTTTTTCTTAAATAACAAACATGTAGAGCATATCTTGTATTTCTACAAGGTTAGTGATGCAAACATGAATGAGATGATTTTATGATGTTATGTAAAGATGTAATCGGATGTGGAATCGTAGTTCAAAATTAGGGTGCAACAGATGCCCCTATTTAAGTTTCTTTTATTAGAGATATGAAGATACTTAAATACAATATTAAACCAATTTTTTATGTCATAGAATGGATATGATATGATATGTATGAGTGCAGACAAAAGAGATCTGGGGACAAACCACTCCTAGATAAGACAGGAATAGGATAAAGGAATTCCACAGGGGCACACAAAGAAAACACCTAACTAGGGCAAGGAAACAAACAATTAGATATCCAAGTCCACTAGGGAAAGTAATCCAAATCCAATAAGAAAAGATTAAAAACTACAATGGGGAAAAGTTACGAGTCATCCAAGAATAACACTGAACTCCACAGTCAACAAGAATCAACAGAGATATTCCGAAAGAATGACTTTTGGACTCTCAGTAAAATCATCAAAGATAAAACAAGAATGAAACTGGATAGGAAAAAAAAATCAAAAGTGACACCCAAAATAAATAATGGATGAAACTGGAAAATATATCAAAGTCCTTCGGGTGTAAAACACCAACGAATTAGGAACATAAGCAACAAAGGTTGATCAAGAGAAAATCATGATTGAGTAAGTTCAAAGGTCAATCAAGAGTAAAGCATGCTTGAGTAATATCAAAGGTTAATCAAGATTAAAGCATGATTGAATAACATCAAAGGTCAATCAAGAGTAAAACATGATTGAATAACATCAAAGGTAAATCAAGAATAAAACATGATTGAATAACATCAAAGGTCGATCAAGATTAAAGCATGATTGAATAACATCAAAGGTCAATCAAGAGTAAAACATAATTGAATAACATCAAAGGTCAATCAAGAGTAAAACATGATTGAATAACATCAAAGGTCAATCAAGAGTAAAACATGATTGAATAACATCAAAGGTCAATCAAGAGTAAAACATGATTGAATAATATCAAAGGTCAATAAAGAGTAAAAAATGATTGAATTACATCAAAGGTCAAGAAATAGTAAAACATGATTGAATAACATCAAAGGTAAATCAATATTAAAATATGATTGAATAACATTAAAGGTAAATCAAGAGTAAAACATTATCGAATAACATCAAAGGTAAATGAAGAGTAAAACATGATTGAATAACATCAAAGGTCAATCAAGATTAAAACATGATTTAATAACATAAAAGGTAAATCAAGAGTAAAACATGATTGAATAATATCAAAGGTCAATCAAGAGTAAAATATCATTGAAAAACATCAAAGGTCAATCGAGAGTAAAACATGATTGAATAACATCAAAGATCAATCAAGAGTAAAACATGATTGAATAACATCAAAGGTCAATCAAGATTAAAACATGATTGAATAACATAAAAGGTAAATTAAGAGTAAACCATGATTGAATAACATCAAAGGTCAGTCAAGAGTAAAGTCTGATTGAATAACATCAAAGTTCAATAAAGAGTAAAACATGATTGAATAACATTAAAGGTCAATCAAGAATAAAACATGATTGAATAACATCAGAGGTCAATCAAGAGTAAAACATGATTGTATAACATCAAAGGTCAATCAAGAGTAAAACAATATTGAACTCCTAAAATCATCCCAAAGACATTCAAGAGTAAAACATGAATGAGTTTTGAAGGAGGATAGACAATAACAAGTTCTGGGAAAAAAATAGAACAACATACATACAAGAATTGCAAGGATGAACAAAAGTTTAGATAAATACCAAGTAATGTTGATTTAGACCAACAAGGTAAGATGTTGAATAAAATAAGACCTGGAAAAATGCATATGAGTATGCATGGTATATGAATTTTTCTATGCATGATATATAAATGCTCTATGCAATGCTCATGCTAAAACAATTGCGTTAGACTCTTTTGTGAGGAAAGACTGGACTTCGATTCCTCAATATTGGGAACATTGCCAAGCCTGAAATAAAAGATTTCTTTGAACAAACATTCATTTATATGTGAACTATAATGAAGAAAAGTATCCTTGGATGAAGGACTGTAGAGCTGCTTGGGGATTACTAAATGAATATGAATCCAAACCCAACTGATTGGTGTAAAATGATAGGTCATCATTGTATACCTGGCAAACTTGCCCCAACATGAGTCTTGTAGAAAATATTCTGAAAAACTTGTAAGAGAAGCAGTCACTGATAAACAAATCTGGGAATAAGCTCCAACGGGATCCTGAAGATACTTGCCTCTGATTAAAACATAGACAAAATTTCTTGACAGTTTGAAAATTCCTTGATGAGGAAAACATGTTTGTAAATTAAATTGTTCATTCAACTATGGTAATTTTAATGAAAAGCTCATGCAACAGATTAAAACCAAAATTACTATTAGAAAGACATCATTGACGAAAGAGCAAAGGGTTCATTGGCTAAAACACAATGGTTTAAACATTTAAAGTAAAAGATGAACCAAATCACCACTAGTTAAAGTAAAATGGTTTAAAGTAAAAGAAAAATTAAAGGCATAATGCCAAGAGCAAAAGATTATTTGAAACTTAGGAGTCAGTTGATGCAACCTTGTTGTAGTATGCTTTCAGAATACACCAAGCTTCAATTAGGTATTTTGAGGGTTATAATGTGGTATGGTTCATTATTTATGAAACAAAAGATATAGACTCAAAGTATATTTGTGTCCACGCAATTCTTCATGATGATCTTCAATCCTACATCCAGTTAAATCAACCTACATATTCAGGTTCCAAGAGATTTTGGAATTGTAGCACTGGTATGACGATGATGAATCAGAAGCCAAGAGATTCTTGAGATGGAAATCACTTCTTTTTACAACATTTTGTTGTTTTTAATGAGGATTGTAGCGACCAATTTTTTTACTTTTTTTATCCTCAACTTTTTCCTGAAGTGTTTCATTTTGAATTTGCAATCAGTGGGATGCCCTAATTTTTCTTAAGTCTTAGCATGTTTTTGACTTAGCGGGTTGTTATTTGAATTTTTTATTCTCTTTTCTGGAAAGATAGTGACTGTCTAGTTTAATGATTTTGGGAACCATCATCTGACATTTGACTTGTATGACATCTTCAACACTAATGTGTGTGAAATAAACTTGATAATAACCTCTATAGAAAAGTTCCTTGTAAAATTTTCTTGTAATTGAACACATAGTAAAATTAATTGAGAAACTACCTTGCCTCAGGTTAAGATTGCGGGTTTTTCGTACATAAAGAAACTCCAACTTCTAGGATCAAAGGGGTTGACAATGAATTAACTTCCTTATTTCTCCAGTGTTAGGAAGTTAAAACAATACCTTACATCATCAGCAAAGTTTTATTTGAAAGCATCCCAACAAAAATTATGGGTACTTTGTTTTCATCATCCTCCCTTCAATCTTTGTATAAACAAAAGTATAATGAAGAAAGTAAAACAAGGGATAATTGAAACCATAAATTGGTTCAAAGATGAAAAATGCTCATTGACAAAACAAAGAACATACAATTTAAAAGGAAAACAATTTAACACAGTCGAATGGAAAGTACAAACAGAAATGAAACAAGGTCTAGTGCAATAATCAAAAGCAAGATGATTTGTCCTTATTGAAACACTTGCTGAGGAGAAATTGGCCTGAACAAACTAAAGCTTCACTTAGCATGGCCTGGAGAAGGATTGTTTTTGACATTAGGACCAACATTTGAAAGGAAAAAATCTTTGTGTTAATCTATTCTTGAATTTTGGTCTACCATTCTTCTTTTGACATTAGCTCTAGATCCTTACTCATGTTGAGTAAACAACTAGATGGTTGACAGATAACTATTGGAAGAGATAGCTAGAATGAGACCCTGGACAACCTAGATGCATGCATGAATTATGCAAAGGATGTGAATGATATGTAATGTTGGTTTTTATTTGACTTTAAAGGAACTAGATATATTAAATTGTAAACATCAAAGCATAAAGATAGAAAGTAAATCCTAAATTGGATTAAAGCATTGATCAAGTTATCGTCAAAATCAATCATCCATTTTGGTGGATTAGTGTCTTCATCCTATCAACACCCAAGATCCATTAAGTTTGATGAAACTTATGATATTTTACAAAGAAAGACCTCTAAGTCCTTGGAAAACCAAGTGAAAATAGGTTTTCATAAATGCATGAATACATGGTTATACAACAACTATAAGCAAGGTTAAAGGTTCAACTTCATAAGCATGGAGATAAAGGTAATAATAACCCCACAAGGTATGTACCATGGGTTCACTTATACATGTAGAACAAGGTTCTAAAATTACTTTTGGAGTAGTGATTCTTCTTTCGGATATTACTGGTTTATACAACTACTTATGAGTACCAATAATATTCTCAAGAAAAACTTGTCCAAGCATAGTATTACATAATGATTAATTCAATAATACTTTTGAATTGTCACCATAATACACCCTAAAGGTCAAGATGGGTAAAAGGGTTCTACAACTTCTCATATTCTCAAGCTCTCAGGTTGAAAGTAATAATACTTTAACAATTGTCTTGTTTAGCATTGCCACACCAAGGAGGCCTCCGCTGAGTGGGGTTATCATATGCTACTTATGTCAAGATTACTCCAGTCATATAACTTTTGATTATACCACCATCCTAATCTTAAGTGTAACTTAGTTTGGTGTATGACTTATCATTACAATGATCATTAAATATCCAACACACGGGAAATATCAAACAAATAATAATAACATAAATACAAATATAACAAGTTAGGCTTAACCCACTTAGATATTACTCCCCAATGAAGTCGCCAATTCTGTAGCGCTAAAAAATTGAGACCAAATCATTGATTGACTTGACTTATACATTGAAAGTCGCCACCATGCTTTATCATTTCCAAGTGAATGGGAAAAGAGCGAAATAAAACCCATAAATATGCAAAGTAAAAGCAACACTAAAATAAAGCATGAACTATGCATTCAAAGAGATGTAAGATACAGGGGTTGGTTATACAATGGGAAGGTGTTATCACCCTATGTATCTATATTACTCTATAGGAACCTCTTTAATATCCGTGTATTTGGTTAAAAGGTTGTTTGCAAAAAGATCGGGAACATGAGAAAAGAAATGTTTTTTATTGTTTTTTGATTTGGAAAGACATAAAGTCTTATACCTACGTACCAATAAAGGATTAAAACCTCGTAGTTTAGGGTAAAAATAAGAAAAGGGTTTGTTATGGTTAATTTTAAATTAAAAGGTTTTAAAGTGAAAAGCCAATGTGTAAAAAAGTTTGGATGAGTTTGTGTTTTTTAGTATTATGAAAGAGTTTAACATGCTTAGGTATTTTGAAGCATTTATTAAAGAAAAGAGTTTGAAAATCACTTGACAAAGTGATAACACGAAAAGATATAGCATTTTCCGTCCAAATTACATAGATTAAATTTCCGATTTTTTGATTATTATGTGACATTTTATCCCTTTTTGTAGTTTTTGAATCATATTTCAGGTACTTAGCATTTGCAAGGCATAAATAAGAAAAGGAAGAAAAAGAATGGAAAAATGAATAAGAAATGGCTTTAAAATAGAAAAATGCAATTTTGTAGTAAAGAAGTGCGTCGCCTACCACAAAGGTGTTACGACCGGCACGAGTTGAGTTTTTGTGCCCCTCAGCACATGCATGTTACAATCGGCATGAGTTGAATCTTTGTGCCCCTCGGCATAATCATGTTACGACCGGAACATATGTGGATTACATGCACGTTCCAAGCAGTTACGAAGTCTTCGCCAGTACAGCATAATAAGCGCACGTCACCTGGATTTTCTCTGCATGAAGAACGTGAATCATGGAAGTTACCTATTTTCCATTAAAAAAATGGAATCTATAAAGAAGAAGAAATTTCCAATTTTCTCTCTCTCTCTCTCTCTCTCTCTCTCTCTCTCTCTCTCTCTCTCTCTCTCTCTTTGGGCTGCACTTTGAAAAACATTTGTTACGAAGTTTATTTTTCTGCTGAACATTATTTAGATTGTATTCTGCATTTTACTTTCGAGTTTTAGAATTCCAGCATTAATCTTCCAGTAGTAGTATTCCGTAGGCAATAAAACCTCACCGTTAGAGTAGTATTTTTCCACATCGGAGAAATACTGAAACATTAGTTTGTTTCCAGATCTCCAGAATTGTTTAGGATTACTCTAATTTTATTCGAGCTATTTTACTTAAAGTCAATCCTGTCGGCTTGTGGAGGACACACGTATTATTGGAATTTACTGCTTTGTATTCGCTTTCAGGTTCTTATTTTAATAAGCATATTTATTTATTCTCTTCTATGCTTGCGTTGTCGAATTTATATTTTAATTTTATGATGTTTTGCAATAATATTATGTCCGGCTAGATTCCCTCTACCAGTATGTAGAACTTGACCGAAAAGGGTTCGGTAATTAATTGGCGTTATTATTTTTACAAAAAGAATATTTTTCTGGTTTTAATTTCCAATTGAATGTTTAATAGTTTTTGTACGGAAGTAAGAAACATTCTAAGGTTAAAATTCAATAGAACTGAAGTTTGAGGTTTTAACCAGATAGTGGTCATTGAAACATTGATTTTAAAAACAGCCAAAGCGCTTTAAAGTTAATTGAATCTTATTTGTTTAAAAAAAAAATACTTTTGTGTTTTAAATGAAACAGCGAACGCGCTCATTTCGAGCTTAACTGATATGATCTAATTCAATAGAACAAAAGTTTGAGACAAAGGTTTTAAAACAAATAGTTTCACCGAAATTGTGTTTTAATACTAAAAACAAGTGCCAATGACGTACTGAACCCCTTAAGTTAACGAAATACATACCGGTGTCTTTCATTAATTATTAAATTCTAGTTAAATCCCAATTAAACCCAAACATCCAAATTTATTATTAGCCTTATCTTTACTTAGTAACCTTTAGATAACAATAGTTTCTGACTATCAGTCCTTGTGGGTTCAATATCTTTTAAAACTATGTGATAGACTGTGTACTTGTAGTCTGTGATATGGTGGCAGAACCGACTATTATACTGGTTTGCGTTTTGTGTTGTGTTTGCAAAATGTCGCAGTAAGCAAGAGTCGCCACCGACTTTTATTTCATCCAATCATGGAAAAGGAAAAAGAACAGAAAAAACCTTTTTTCGAGATATTCTGAGTACGGGGGGTAGATTATAGAAAGGGAAGGTGTTAGAACCCTTTCTATCCATGGTTTTTCATGGGCTCTTAGGTAATTGCTCATTTTTAAATAGCTTGTGTGTGTGCTTTGTTTTTGAAAAGTTTGACTTCGTGATAACCCTTGTATCAGTCCTCAAGGGTGTGACGAAGTTGTTTTGAAAATATGTTTGAAAAGTGTAAGTGTGAAAAAGTTTTGATTTTGAGAAAGTGCCTACTAGCATCTACCTACTCGAAAAAAGATCATTTCTATTCTCGTTTCCTTTAGACAGCACTATCATACTATTAAGGAATAGGCAGCACCGTCGTTGGAATTTGTAAGGTTCAATTCGAAAGGGATGTACGATCACTAAAGCAGTATTAGGATGCCTTAGTAGTAACCCTAGAGTCTTAAGATCTTTTGAGGCAACATTTCTGAGGCAACACTTTCGAGGCAACATTTCCGAGGCAACATTCGAATGGGACATTTGATCTTTTTAGACAGGAGGGCAACCACTAAGACACCCTACGCTTAATGATCGTTTACCGAAGGCAACCGAAGCGAGAGTATACCCTAAGAGTGACATGTGCGAGTGATTTGTTTCATTTATTTATCTTTGCACATTAGGGTTTTCTAACCGTATTAATTTGTCATGCATTCTTGCCACACAATCCTATTAGCATACATCTAGCAGTTAAATATTTGCAGGAATTAAAAATGCGAGAAAATAAACCTAGCTATTACAAGGCTTCGGGGAGGGGGATTAATTACATAGCCAAAAAATCAGGGATTTAAACAGTAAATAAAAATCCCTAAATTAACTATTACAAACCAGGAATAGTTACAAAAATATTGGCAAAATAATTAACAAGCACGCGGCGAATTAAATACGAGACGATTAGGGTTTTGACCCTTTGACTAATCCTACTTGCAATTGATTAAAGAAAAATCTTTTTTTGTCATGTTTTGTCATTTGAGAAAATAATGAATAATTGAATTAAAAAAGGAACCTAATTACTAATTAATTTTACTTTTTGAAAATAAATTAATTAATTCTAAATAACGTATTTTTGTATTTTTTGTTTGAAAAAGAAAAGAATTAAATCAAGAACTTAAACCTAATTTTCTAATTGATTTTAATTATAAAAACAAGTTAAAGTTTCCCTAAGTTAAATTAAACTAAATTAAATTAAATTTGATAAAAAAACCTAATTCTAATTTTTTTGTGAATTCTTGATTTTTCATGATTTTATAAAAAAATGATTAATTTTGTTAATTAAAATAATTAAGGAAAATAATAAAAGAATTAAAAAAAATAAGAAGAAATAAAAAAGTGAAGATATGGGCCTGTGTTGAATAGCTTGTTGGGGGGTGCAAATCTGGATTTTCTGGCCCAAATACTCCAAGCCTGTTTGACCTCGCCTAATCTGGTGCGTGTATTGACTTAAGGTGCATGGTAGACCTCTCATGGTTGGCACGTTGGATCTGGCTTGCTGGGTATCAAACGGATGAATGTTGATGATGTATGGTGGTCGCTGGAGGATGTGGTGCATTGGATCTCTTGACTGAAAATAAAATAAATGAACGCTGGGACCTGGGGATCGAACCCAGGTCCTTATACTCAAATCCAATGCCACGCTGCCAACTGAGCTATGATGGTTAGTTGTAATTGTAACAATAATACAATATAATATAAGAAAAGCAAAAAGAAACTGAATCCAAGGCGCGGAAATTCAAATGGACGAGTGGTTGCTTGACACGCAAGCGTCTTCTTCCTGGAAACCGTCGTTTTAGACTTTAGCACTTTTACCTACAGACACTTTGCTGTAACTACAAACCTGTAACATTCCAAAATCCTATACAAGCAATATAAATGAAATGTAAGGGTACCAATCAACTCGTCTCATCCTCACGAGCATCATGGTACCAGAATCAAGGCCTAATTTTACTTGTACGGAAAACCCCTAAACAAGAACATAAAACCCTAACAATGGCAGATGCGTATGTAAGCTTCAAAAATGCAATTAAACCATTTTGTTAGCTTGCACGCATGATAATAATCACAACTATGACAATTAAAAGTGCTAAATATGCAAGAATTGTGATAATTGAATTGCAAAAATATGTCAAACCGTGGGAGGCGTAGCACGCACTTCTGGGCGTGTTGAAGCTTGCAAAGGATGTTGTTAGCTTCTTGAGATGTCTAGCAAGAGATTTGGATAGCTAGCACACCTTGAATTGGCTTGTGGAAGAAGATTCGTCTCCCACTTTTCTTTGAATTTTTTAGTTTTGTTCTGCACTTCTCACGACTTCTAACCCTTGTTTTTTGATCTGGAAAGCTTCATTATATAACCTAGAATGAATTAGGTTAACAAACTTGGCATGAATCTTTGCATTTATCCAAGATTTGATTTGATTTTCAAGTTGTATGATATGTTGCTATATTGAGCCAAATCATACCTTTCTTGTACCAATTGTGCTTGATTTGATTTGATCATGTAACCTCAGCATATCTTGATTGCTAATCTGTAAAAAAAAACAAATCAAATCATATCTTTGTTAATTTTCATCATTTATTTGATTTAATCCACTTTTTAATTAATGAAAAATCAAAATAAATTGAAAAATGAAGCACATAATGAGTGAGTGAACATTTGAATCATGGACCACATTATAATTGATGTGCAAGCATAAAATGTTGGGCCCATTTAGCAAAAAATGAAAATTTGAGCACATTTGATTTTTGGCAATTTTGCAAGAATGGTCAACTTGTCCAATGCATAACTCTCTCAATTTTGACCCTAGAGAGGTTTTCTTGGACTTTTTAGAAATTATAGGATGTCCTATAAACAACCCTTTTGGTCTCATCTCAATTGAATCTTCCATGTTCATGTATGAAGCTTTGACCCAAAAGGTGTTTTTGTTGACTTTTCAAAAGGACCTATAATTTCGAAATTAATATCTTTTTGTGAGTGCAAAATTTGGACTTAGGAGATGAATATGAATTGTAGATCCTCTTCAAAATGAGCTTTGGATGGGTCATTTCTGATAAAGTATGAGAAAGTTATGCTTGGTCAAAGTTGAGTTGACTTTTCCTATAAAACCCTAATTTAGCAACTTTTGGGTTTTGATGAATTGTGAGCAATACTTGAGGAATCATGATCAACCCTTGATAAAATGATGAATAGTACTTCAAAATGAGGATTTTGACCAATAATCTTGAAGTTTGACTGTATGTGGGCCACAGTTGACGTTTGACCTAGTATACTCGATTTTCAGGCATTTGAGCAATTGACTGAGCAAATTTCTTCTGCAAGGCTTGAAACTTGACATGGATGATCTTGAGAACATATTAGGGAAATGGTGAGAATTTGAGTCTTTTGTGGTTCACACATCTTGATGAAAACAGAAACCCTAATTTGAGGTATGCTGCCTTAGGAGAGAGTTTGTCTGGTCAACTCTTGAACTTCCTTGAGCAATTTGGGGACCTCACTTGCCATGTGTTGAGAAATATGGGAGGGCAAATTTTGGGGTACAACAACTGCCCCTGTTCAATATTCTTAAACCTGAAGATGTAGATTGGCTCGTCTTCCTTTCGTGATCTGAAGGTGGAAGATGATTGAACACTAGAGTGCCTAGAAATTTGCACTCGCATGAAGTGACACTTGATTTGTGATATCGAGAATGGGCTTACAGATTCCATTTGGCAGTTTGAGGATTGAAGATGGTCGGGGATGGGCTTAAAGATGCCATCCGAAGAGGTGTCGATCGCATAAGAGATTCCTTTGCGAGAACCCACATACCTGTTGTCGAGGAGGATTTCGCTGGGAATGCTGGCCTCTATCCTGAGAGAAATAGAGTTTTAGGAGCTTCAGTTGTTTGTTACTCTACTGGGGAATAACTCCGATTTGAGAAGCGGAAGTGAACTGCATATCTGGTTGGGGTATATGCTGCACCGCGACTCATTAGGGAAATGCGAAACCAATCGGGTTTGATCGGGTCCCGATCTTACAGTGTTGTGGACTGTTATCTGGGGATAAGAGAGGAAGAACCCGAATAGTAAGGTTACGAGAAGGAACCTGGATAGTAGGGTTACCTCGAGATGAAAACCTGGATAGTAGGGCTGTGAGAAGGAACCTGGATAGTAGGGTTACTTCGAGATGAAAGCCTGGATAATAGGGCTGCAAGAAGGAACCTGGATAGTAGGGTTACTTCGAGATGAGAGCCTGGATAGTAGGGATGCAAAAAGGAACCTGGATAGTAGGGTTACTTCGATATGAAAGCCTGGATAGTAAGGCTGTGAGAAGGATCCTGGATAGTAGGGTAACTTCGAGATGAAAGCCTGGGTAGTAGGGCTGTGAGAAGGAACCTGGATAGTAGGGTTACTTCGATATGAAAGTCGGGATAGTAGGGCTGTGAGAAGGAACCTGGATAGTAGGGTTACTTCGAGATGAAAGCCTGGATAGCAGGGCTGCAAGAAGGAACCTGGATAGTAGGGTTACTTCGGGATGAAAGCCTGGATAGTAGGGCTGCGAGAAGGAACCTAGATAGTAGGGTTACTTCGATATGAAAGACGGGATAGTAGGGCTGTGAGAAGGAACCTGGATAGTAGGGTTACTTCGAGATGAAAGCCTAGATAGTAGGGCTGTGAGAAGGAACCTGTATAGTATGGTTACTTCGAGATGAAAGCCTGGATAGTAGGGCTGCAAGAAGGAACCTGGATAGTAGGGTTACTTCGAGATGAAAGCCTGGATGGTAGGGCTGTGAGAAGGAACCTGGATAGTGGGGTTACTTTGAGATGAAAGCCTGGATAGTAGGGCTGCAAGAAGGAACCTGGATAGTAAGGTTACTTCGACATGAAATCCGGGATAGTAGGGCTGTGAGAAGGAACCTGGATAGTAGGGTTACTTCGATATGAAAGCCTGGATAGTAGGGTTGTGAGAAGGAACTGGGATAGTAGGGTTACTTCGATATGAAAGCCGGGATAGTAGGGCTGTGAGAAGGAAACTGGGTAGTTGGGTTTCTGTGTGAGGAGTTTGGGTAAAACTGCAGAGGGAATCTAGGTAAGGTTGTTCTTGTCGCACCGATGATTACTCTATTTAGCTTCGAGTGTTGATCATGAACCTGCTGGAAATTGTTGGTAATAACTGTCTTTCCTGAAAGAAATATATGGTTAGTTATATGCGATGCATGAGATGCATTGTGATGAGGTTCTCAAGATAACTGAGATTATGTTATATGTAATGTATGCACATGTCATGATGTATGAACATGAAATGCCGATGTAATAATCTGAGCCCGGGAAAATAAATCCCTGACTGCTGTTTGGAGAGTATGAGAAATAGTATTCTTGACTGCTTGTAGAGAACCATAGTTCCTCTACTTCTGTTGGGGATGGTGAATAAAGATGACTGTGCTGGGGATTTGCCCCTCGTTTACGGATATTCTGCCAAGGAGAGACTCTATATGAGGATAACTTTGCATGGAATAACTCTGTTGGAGAGGAGCTACTCTACTGATAGATCTGCTGATTTGGAGAAATAAACTCCACCGGGGATGAATTTCCGTTGCTGGTGATAATGAATTCTGTTGGAGATTGAAATTCTGCTTGTGAGAGAAATAAACTCTTCTTGGGGAAAAATTTACCGACTCACTCGCGATTTTGAACCTCAGTTGAGGAGAGTTGTGTCCTGTTCGGGAAAGCTAACATTACTGTCTTTGGATGCTTTTTACTCTGTGGGAAGTGTATGTACCACTACTCAAGTTCTCAAGATGGCTCTATCCCTGTACCTGATGGGCAGAGTAACTGTAAGGTTTGGGCACTTCTTGTTTTCCCTGTTCCTGGAATTAGGAATAATTTGCTTTTGTTTCTTATGTAAATATTTATGAGAAACAATTATTTTCAAATGCATATATCAAAAATGAATCATTCGATGTTCTTGCAAAACAAAATAGAAAAAGAAAAATAATTTTAAATTTCTTGTGAAAATGAATTGTATTGATTTTTGAAGTTGGCCCGTCATAGGCATTTTTGTAAAAAGAGGCTGACGTCCTAGTAAGAGAACACCGCCGAAAGATAGAAATTATACAATTTGTGTAAAAGAAAGAAAAACAGCTATGTGAAACAACCCCATTGGGTTCCAACTCTGCTATTGCCTTTATATATTCAAGTGTATCATCACTTTGCTACTTGGCTGAAGGTTGATCAGATTGATTGATGCTGTCCGAGTTTGATAGTCGATTTTGAAGTATGGTTGCGAGATGATCCAATGAGACATAGTGTTATGCTTTGATCTTTAATTTTTTCCTGGACCGCCCTTTCAGGTTTTTAGTCCACCGGGATACCCTTTTTTGCCCAAGTCACCTTTTCAGATTTTCGGCTTGCCGGGTGTACAGTTTTTTTTCATTTTCATCCCTTACCTTTGCCCGAACCCTTTTGGTTCGCTGGAAGCCCTTATTTTTGCCTTGGCCAATCAACCTAGCGGGTCTTTGATTATGTGTAGTATCTTTTCACTATGGCTGCATTGATGGGGTGAGGAAGGTCGTCACCATCAATGGTGGTTAGAATCATAGCTCCTCCCGAGAAAATTTTCTTAACCACAAATGGCCCTTCGTATGTGGGGGTCCATTTGCCCCTGGGATCACCTTGCAGTAGTATGATGCGTTTGATCACCAGATCCTTGACCTGATATTCTTGATGTCTGACTTTCTTGTTAAAAGCCTTGATTATTCGCTTTTGATACGTCTGACCATGACAGATAGCAGTAAGCCTTTTTTCATCGATTAGATTCAGCTGATCGAGTCAGGTTTGGATCCAATCGTCTTCGTTCAAATCCGTATCCTTCATAATCCTGAGAGAGGGTATCTGGACTTCGATGGGTAGGACTGCCTCCATGCCATATACCAGAGAGTAGGGCGTTGCCCCTGTCGACGTCCGTGATGAGGTACGATACCCATGAAGAGAGAATGGTAACATCTCATGCCAGTCCTTGTATGTCACCGTCATCTTATGCACAATTTTTTTGATGTTCTTGTTAGCTGCTTCAACAGCCCCATTCATCTTCGACCGGTAGGGAGAAGAGTTATGATGTCGAATCTTAAACTGTTTGTAGAGCTTGGTGATTATTGTGTTATTGAGATTTGTACCATTGTCAATAATAATCCTCTTTGGTACACCAAATCGATAGATCAGATTGTGTCGGATGAACCATGCCACGACGTTCTTGGTCACTGTAGCAAAGGAAGCTGCCTCAACCCACTTCGTGAAGTAATCAATGGCTACCAGAATGAAACAATGCCCGTTAGATGCAGTAGGTTTGATATCGCCGATCATGTCGATGCCCCACATCACGAAGGGCCAAGGAGCTGTCAAAACATTCAGGGGGACTGGAGACACATGCCCCTTATCAGCATAGATTTGGCACTTATGACAGGTTCGAGAATGCTGATAACAATTGACTTCTATGGTGGACCAGTAATATCCTGCCCATAGGATTTTCTTTGCCATGGTATGTCCACTGGAATGAGTTCCGAAGGTACCTTCATGTAACTCTACCATGATCCTTTCTGCCTCGCTCTTGTCCACACATCGCAGTAAGGTTGAATCATGGTTACGCTTAAAGAGGATTCCATTACTGATGAAGAACTTCACATCAAACCTTCTCAGAAACTTCTTATCATTAACAGATTCCCCCTCGAGGTATTCTTGAGCCTCAAGATACCTCTTTACCTCGTGAAACCAGGGTTTATCTGCTACCTCTTCAGTCTCAATGTCACAGCAATGTGCGGGTTCGTCCAACATCTCAATGGTAATCTGGGGAGCTTCATTGTCCCACCTAACTTTGAACATAGAAGACATGGTATCTAGCGTGTCCACCAAAAAGTTCTCTTCTCGCGGGAAATGTTCAAAGGTTACCTCCTCAAAGTGTGGGAGCAATGTCAGTACATACTATTTGTAAGGAATAAGATTCGGGTGCTTCGTATCCCACTCGCCTTTGATCTGACTTATTACCAGAGCGAAATCTCTGAATACACTCAAGAACTTAATCCTTATGTCAATAGCAGCTCGAAGACCCATGATACACGCTTCATAATCCGCCATATTGTTGGTGCAATTGAAACATAATCGGGCGGTGAACAGAGTATGACAACCTTCAAGAGATATAATTACGGCGCCAATTCCATTACCCAATGCGTTCGAGGATCCATCAAAATACATAGACCATCGGGATCCCTCCTCGGGTCCTTCATCCGGTCCAGGTTCTTCGCAGTCAGTCACCAACATGATATTCTCATCCGGGAACTCGAAATTCATGGACTGGTAGTCATCCACGACCAGATGCGCCAAATGATCCGCCAATACACTCCCATTGATTGCTTTTTGGGTTGTGTATTGGATGTCGTACTCGGTTAAGATCATATGCCATCTTGCTATCCTTCCGGAGAGAGCGGGCTTCTTGAAAATATACTTGATCGGATCCATCTTTGATATCAACAAGGTAGTGTGAGTCAGCATATACTGTCTCAGTCGGTGAGCAGCCCATGCCAAACCGCAGCAAGTTTTCTCGAGCAATGAGTATCGGGTCTCACAGTCGGTAAACTTTTTGCTAAGGTAATAAATGGCATGCTCTTTTTGACCAGACTAGTCATGCTGCCCCAACACACACACCCATTGAACTGTCTAGCACTGTCAGGTATAATATCAAAGGTCTTCCTTCAACTGGAGGCATTAAAATTGGTGGTTCTTGAAGGTATTCCTTGATTCTTTCGAAAGCAGTCTAGCATTCTTCATTCCACTTTACCACTTGATCTTTCTTCAGCAGCTTAAGGATTGGCTCACAAGTAGCATTCAGATGTGAAATGAACCTAGCGATGTAATTCAGACATCCCAAGAAACCTCTAACTTCCTTCTCTGTGCGGGGGACCGACATCTCTTGTATGGCCTTTACCTTTGCAGGGTCCACCTGAATACCGTTATCACTGACAATGAAACCCAAAAGCTTACCAGACCTTACCCTGAAGGTACACTTTTTCGGATTCAACCTCAGCTTGTACGTCTTCAACCTGTCAAACAGTTTCTAGAGATGATCAAGGTGCTCTTCCTCAGTCTGAGACCAAGCTATCATATGATCAACATAAACCTCGATCTCATGGTGAATCATATCATGGAACAAAGCGACCATGGAGCGCTGATAAGTTGCCCCTAGCATTCTTGAACCCAAAAGGCATTACCTTATAACAGAAGGTGCCCCACTGTGTAACGAAGGTTGTCTTCTCCATGTCCTCATGAGCCATCTTGATCTGGTTATAGCCAGAAAAACCATCCATGAAGGAGAAGATCTTGTGCTCCACGGTGTTTTCGACTAGAACATCAATGTGGGGAAGTGGGAAGTCATCCTTAGGGCTTGCCTTGTTCATATCTCTGTAGTCCACACACATCCGTACCTTACCGTCCTTCTTGGGTACCTGAATGACGTTGGCAACCCACTGCGGATAAGAAGTGACAGCTAAGAATCCTGCGTCGAACTGTTTCATGACCTCTTCCTTGATTTTCTCTGACATTTAAGGGCGCATACGGCGGACCTTCTGCTTTACCGGAGGGCAGTCTTCTTTAGTCGGTAGACGATGTACCACATTATCAATGTCTAAACTAGGCATGTCTTCATAGGACCAGGCAAAGATCTCAACATAGTCATGTAACATCTATATTAACCATTGTTTGACACTAGGCTCCAGATTCACACCGATTTTAACCTCTTTCTTGTCTTCCTCTGTACCCAAATTCACTGACTCAATTGGATCTTCATGAGGCTATATGGCCCTTTATTCCTTGTGTAACAGTCTAGCAAGTTCTCCAGGCACCTCACAATCATCCTCACCTTCGTCCTCAGCTTGGTTGGTCGAATTTTTGAAGTCATAATTGGAAGTAGCAGAGTTGCTATCAATGGGATCCAGAGTGGATATGGATCTGCAGTATGATACGTGAGTGTGTGTAAGAGAATAATTATTTTGATAAAGTGAGAGACAGAAAAGAAAAACAAGGAGCGCAAAATTTGTATGCAAGAAACATCTAATGCTTTATTAATGATATATGAAATGACAAATAATAGTCCTCACAAGCAAAGCCAAGATGCCTCGGGCAAGGCACCGGGCCATAAAGTTTCAAACTATTTATTACAAATCTTAAAGCAAATGAGTCAATTACTGCGGAATAAAAGAAACAGGTATGAAGTCCCTAGCCATCCAGTTATTCGGTCCACCGTTGGTTGTTGGGTAGATCCAGCTGTCAACATCTGGGTTCTCATCATCAGCATCCTCTGTGGCGGAGACAACCTCAATAGCATTGATTCCTGAGCCATGCTTGGGCATGGGTGATGTGATCGGTGGATCTGGAACTGACTGTTTAACGCTGGTTCGCGAAATGTCGCGGAAGCAAGAGTCGCCACCGTCTTTTATTTTCTCCAACATGGAAAGGACAAAAGCACAGAAAAATTCCTTATTGAGATTAGCTCTCGGTTCGGGAGGTAGATTTATAGAAAGGGAAGGTGTTAGCACCCTTTCTATCCATGGGCTCTTAGATACTTGCTCATTTGTGTTTTCAAAAGTGTTTGTTTTTCAATTGTGAGTGAGTTTGAAAAAGTTTCGTTTAAAATTTCAGTTCGACTCTTGTATCAATCCTCAAGAGTGTTTGAAAAGTTGTTTTTGAAAGCTTTTTGCAAAGTGTCTGTGTGAAAAGAAGTTTTTGTTTTGTTTTGAATTAGAGCAAGTATCTATGAGTCATCCACCTACCCTAAGGAATTAGGCTGTGTAAATGTCCTTAAGGTAGTGCCATCCCACCATTGAGAGGTAGGTAGCACCACCGTTGGAGATGTTCGGGTCAATTCGAGTTTAGGGACAGTGTTGTCACCAGAGCAATAGGAGGATACCTTAGAAGCTACCCCCATGCCATGTTCATGGACATGAGGACTTACTAAAACGTCCTCTACTCGACGACCACGTTTCGAGGGGCAAGGCAACAGTGAGGCGTACCCTAGGAGTGGTGTGTGAATTGTGTGTCATTTTCAGATAATATTTGTCTTGTCATGCGTTTGGTGGTCTACGCTTTGATTTTATTTGAGCATACATTCTTTCATGGGGTTATTAGCAATTAAAATGTGCGGGAATTAAAATGCGGAAAAATAAAGGTCCTACGCTATTACAAGACGCGGGTCTACATCGCCAAATTAAACCAAGACCCGATTTGAATAAGAAAAGCATGGAAAATAAATGTCCTAATTATCTATTACAAGGCTTTGGGGCAATTACATAAATTTAAAGTAAAAAATATAAATAAACGCGCGAAACGAAATAAGAATCAAGAATGCGAGGGCGTTGGACCCTTTAAAGAAATTGAATTGAAATTATAAAGTAATTAAATTAAATAAAGGAAAGAACTTATTTTTTGATGTTTTTTGTATTTATGAAATTAAAGAAAATTAAATTGGAATTAAAAGTTAAATAACCCTAGTTCTAAATTGTTTTTAATTTATTAAAGAAAAATGTTTAAGTTGACCTAATTTAACCTAATTATTTAATGACGAGTTTATTTACAAAATTAATTAAGAATTAATAATAATGATGATGAGGTAATTTAATTATTTTGGAAAAAAAGTAAAATGCTACAAAACCTAATTTTTATGTGTTTTAATTTATTTAAGAAAAATGTTAAAGTTAAAACCCTAATTTAAAACTAAATTAATTATCAAATTTATTTACAACAAAACATTAAGGCATTAAATAATAAATAAATATATTTTTATTTTTGACTTTTCTGATTTTTTTGTATTTTTTGTGTTATAAAATTAATTTTATGAATTAAATAAAAAACAATAAAACATAATGAAAATAAATAAAAGAAAAGAATAAAAAGGGGAAAGAAAATGCAAACATAGGGGGGTGTTGACCCAATGGAGGAGGTGAATTTGCAGCAATTAAGCCCATTTGAATGAGGCCTTTTTGACTTTTCTGGCTTGTGTGTGGGGGTGTTGACTGGTGTCCATGGTGGACTTCACATGATGGGCATTGGATTGATCTTCAGGGGCATGTGGCAATCAAGCAGGCAAGGCGTTTGGTGGACCTTAGATGAAGCGCTGCAGGGAAAGGTGTTAAGAAAAATTATATTGAAGAAGTGAGGGACCTGGGAATCGAACCCAGGTCCCAATGCTTGAAGGACACCTTACTCACCAACCAGCCAAACGCGTTTGTTTGATATATAATGGATAAAGAATAATAAGAGAGAGAAAGCAAGGGTTAGTGGGACAACAAAAAAAAGGCGCCAGTTATTCAAACTGACCAATCATTATTCAACACGCCAGCGTCTTCTTCTCCCTTCTTCGCTTTTGCCTGAAAATATAAGCTAGATAGCGGGGGTTTTAAACCCCCACAACCTGAAACCACAAATAATAGCGAATAGAAATTGGGCAATCATAAAAAAGGCGCGATGTGATGATTGTGTTCGTTTGGAGCTTCTGATTTCAATGGTGCTATTTTGGTTGGCCAATTTTTCCTCAAGCGTAAAACCCCAAATCTGGAGCTTTGAAACCCTAAAAAGCTTCCATGGCAACTTCTCATACAGGCAACGTTAGTTCAAATAGAAGATACCAATAGCTTCAGCATACTCATATTAATATAAATCAATCATTAAAACTCAGTAATTATGCATGAAAAATCATATACGAATGTGAAAATTTTTGGGAACAGGGCGACTGTGTTCTACCAGTTCTTTGTGTATGGAGAGTGGAAAAAGATTGAGGCACGTCCAAAAAGGTCCCAGCAAGCCTTTGGGATGGTTCCTTTGCTTCGAAACACACTCTAGCTATGAAATCAGTTTTGAGAATTTTTGGAAAAAAATGCAAAGTTGGTTTCTGAGTTTGGGCGCAGCTTGCCTGTTCTTGTGATTAGGTTTAGGTTTTTTCATATATGTGGAATGAATTAGGTTTACAAAACAAGTCCAAAAACCTTTGCATTGATGATTTGGATCCTTGATTTTCCATGTAATCTTTTTCAATCTTTTTGTTGTAAAACCATTGCCAATCATGAGAAATCTTGCCTTTTTAGTGATGCACGAAATATTTAGGCTTTAATGAGAGAATATGCTGCAAAAAAGGATTGGAAAACATGATTTTCTATTTTTGTCATATTTTATTTTAATTAAATGAATTAATGGATTTAAAAATTCAATTAATAAATTAAAAATAAGAAAATAACTCCCCTTTGGGTCAATGGGTCGTGCATATCTTTTGGGTGATGATTCTTGGAAGAAATTGAGGCCCATTAGCAATTTTGAGGCATTTGAAGCAAAGTTGACTTTTCAAAATTCCCAAATATTTCCCAACTTCCACAAGGCATATCTTGCTCAATTTTTAAGTTTTGATCATGTTTTTGGACATTTTGGAAAGGTCTTGAAGTCCTCTAACCAATTCCTTTGGACCCATGTCATTTTGATTTACCAATCTCAAGTTATGGTCTTTGACTTAAAGTGCCTTTTTGTTGACTTTTGAAAATGACCTATAATGTTGAGATTGATAACTTTTTGTGAGAGCATTTTTGGACTTGAAGTGTGAAGAGGAGTTGTAGGAAATGTCATTCTCTTCAAAATGAGCTTTGGATGGAATTTTTCTGATAAACCATGTGGAAGTTATGCCCTGGTCAATTTGCAGTTGACTTTTTCAATTGTCCAAAAATAGAAACTTTTGCATCTTGAGACTTTTTGAGCCATGCCTTGAGAATCATGATCAAGAATTGATCAAATGATGTTTGTGGCTTCAAAATAAGATGTTGATAAAAAATTTTGACTTTTGACTGTCAAATGACCATTTTGCCCCTGCAGTTGACTGTTGAGCAATTAGGGTTTTTGACTGTGCAATCTTGTGCTGTAAGTCTTGAAACTTGGCATAAGGATGCTTGACAATGTTTATGGGAATGTGGGACTTGTTTGGACCCTTGGAAACTTCAGCTTCTTCACCAGAACCAAAACCCTAATTCTTGACTGTTAGGAGGCAATTGGACTGTGTAACCCTTGGGAGATTTTGAAGCATGCTCTTAGCAAATCTTGAAGAATATGGGAGGGAAAATTTTGGGGTACAACAGTTGCCCCTGTTCAATCTTCTTAGACCTGAGGATGTAGATTGGCTGACGTGCCTTTCGTAATCCGAAGGTGGAAGATGATTGAACACTAAAGTGCCCAGAAATTTGCGCTCACATGTTGGCAGTGTGATGGTGGGAATGGGCTTATAGATTCCATTTGGAGATTGATGGATAGGAAGATGGGCTTATAGATGCCATGTTGAGAGGTGATGGATAGGTGGATGGGCTTATAGATGCCATCTGGGTGTCGATCGCGTAAGAGTTTCCTTAGCGAGAACTTGCGTACCTGAAAAAAAGAAAGATAATTACCTGGCCTGTTACAGGAGTTGATCTTCAAACTCTTTGTGTAGATGCGCCCTGACTGGTTACAGGAACTGAATCTTTAAACCTCTTCAGACGTGCCCTGGCGAGATATAGGAATCGAGTCTGGAGCTTCCAAAGGCGATGAATGCATCAGGGATGGTTACTACCTCAACGGGACGGTGAGAGAACCTTGGATGATTACTACCTCAACAGTAACGATGAGAGAATCCGGGGCGATTACTACCTCAACAGTAACGACGAGAGAATCTTGGATGTCTTCTACTGAGTCTTCATCAGGAAAATCTTTAGGAATCGATTTAACTGGACTAGAGAAGGCCTTTGACTGGATCGGCATCAGAAAAATCTTTAGGAGTCGATTTAACTGAACCAGGCAAGGTCTTGGAATCTTCAACTGGATAAGAATCAGGGAGATCTTAGGGTCGATCTGACTGAACCAGAGAAGGCCTTTGACTGGATAAGAATCAGAAAAATCTTTAGGAGTCAATTTAACCGAACCAGGCAAGGTCTTGGAATCTTCAACTGGATAAGAATCAGGGAGATCTTAGGGTCGATCTGACTGAACCAGAGAAGGCCTTTGACTGGATAAGAATCAGAAAAATCTTTAGGAGTCGATTTAACTGAACCAGGCAAGGTCTTGGAATCTTCAACTGGAATAAGAATCAGGGAGATCTTAGGGTTGATCTGACTGAACCAGAGAAGGCCTTTGACTGGATAAGAATCAGAGAAATCTTTAGGAGTCGATTTAACTGAACCAGGCAAGGTCTTGGAATATTCAACTGGATAAGAATCAGAGAGATCTTAGGGTCGATCTGACTGAACCGGGGAAGGCCTTGGACATAGCTGAGAACTTGACTGGATCTTTCCTGAAAGGTAAAGGTCAGTCATATGCAATGCATGATATGGATCAAGCAATGATGTTCTCAACATAAATGAGATTGTATGTTCATGATGTGTATATGCATGCTATAATGTATGGAAATGCTATGTTTATGAATATATGTTTTTGTCTAGGAAAGTAAATCCTTGACGGGTGCCGGGAAGTCACATCCTGGGCTGATGTTGGAGAATAGTGCTTTGTTGTTTCCGCTGGGGGATGATAGTTGCAAGAATACCGGTAGGAGAAGATAACTCCGTTGGGGAATAAACTTGGCGAATGGATTACTCTGCGGGGAGAGAATACTCTAGCGATCTTGCTGGGGAACAATACTCTGTGGGGAGAGAGGTACACTGTTGATGGTGACTTCGCTGAGGATACCGTTGTTATGTTGGAAGTGTTAATAGACTCTGCTGGGGATAGGAAGACTTCGCCGAGGACGATCTTCTCGTGGCTTTTGGCTGAGGATAACCCAGTTATATCCTGGTAGGGAAATAACCTTTGAATAAAGTCGGGAGACGCGTACGTGCTCTGCAGGTGACAAGCTTCCAGAATCTACTGGAGATAAGCTTCCTGCTGGGGAGATGGATTCAAACTTTCCTGGGGAAATCTTGATTAGACTCTCCTGGGGAACTTTTGAGATGTATTGGAAGTGACTTCACTGAATGCCTGGTATACCGCCGGGGAACAATCTTAGATCAAGACTGCCGGGGATGCTTGTTAAGAATGTTCGTATATTGTGCTGGGGAATGTTGAGATCTGCGGGGGATACCCAACTTCCTTAAGGCTGATTGTATAACTTTGCTTGGGGAGAGTGTATTGACTTGCTGACTCACTCTCTGGGGAATTAAGATATACTGGTTATGTTCTTCAGCTGAACCTACCTTGATACCTTGGCGGACAGAGCAATTAGATCGCTTAAACAACTCTTTATTGCCCCTGTTTCTAATGTTACCTGTAATTAGTCCTTTGTTTCGTATGCAAATATTTATGAGTTAGCAATTAGTGTCAAATGCATATATCACAAATTGAACCTTGGAGGTTCTTCGCAAAACAAAACAGAAAAAGGAAAAACAAAAGGCAATTTGTAGCTGAAAAGTGAATTTATATTGATTTTTGAATTTCCTGTAGATAGGCGTTTTATGTACAAGAGGCTGACATCCTAGTAAGAGAACGCCGCCGAACAACAGAGTTTATACAAATTTGTACAAAGGAAAATAAAACAGCTGTGTGAAAAGAATAATCCCACTGGGTTCAAACTCTGCTATCGCCTTTATATCTTCGAGCGTCTCATCACTTGATGACCTAGCTGAAGATGGAGCTGATTGATCGATGCCGTCTGAACTTGGTGTTGACACCGGATTCTGGATGCAAGGTGATCCAATGAGACATAGTATTACGCTTTATCCCTAACTTTTGCCTGGACCGCCCTTTCGGGTTTTCAGTCCACCGGGATACCCATTTTTGCCCAAGCCGCCTTTTCAGGTTTTCGACTTGCCGGGTGTACAGATTTTTTTCATTTCATCCCTTCATTTTGCCCGAACCCTTTTGGTTCACTGGGAAGCCCTAATTTTTGCCTAGGTATGTCAACCTAGCGGGTCTTTTTTCATGCGTAGTATCTTTTTACTATGTCTGCATTGGCGGGGTGAGGAAGGTCGTCACCATCCATGGTGGTTAGAACTATGGCTCCTCCTGAGAACACATGCTTAACCACAAATGGCCCTTCGTACGTAGGGGTCAATTTTCCCATTGGATCACTCTGAGGAAGAATGATGCGCTTGATTACCAGATCCCCGACTTGATATTCTTGTGGTCTGACCTTTTTGTTAAATGCCCTGATCATCCGTTTTTGATACGTCTGACCATGACAAATAGCAGCAAGTCTCTTTTCTTCAATTAAGTTTAGCTGATCAAGTCATGTCTGGATCCAATCATTTTCACTCAGATCTGCATCCTTCATTATCCGGAGAGAGGGTATCTGCACTTTGATTGGTAAGACTGCCTCCATACCGTAGACCAAGGAGAAAGGAGTTGCCCCGGTTGACGTCCTTGCTGAGGTACGGTACCCATGTAGAGCAAACGGTAACATCTCGTGCCAATCTTTATAGGTCACTGTCATTTTCTGCACAATTTTCTTGATATTTTTATTCGCTGCTTCTACAGCCCCATTCATCTTCGGCCGGTAAGGAGAAGAGTTGTGGTGCTGTATCTTAAATTGCTTGCAGAGCTCAGTGATCATCTTGTTATTGAGATTGGTATCGTTGTCTGTAATGATCCTTTCAGGGACACCGTATCGACATATCAAGTTATGTCGAATGAACCGTGCCACAACATTCTTGGTTACAGTGGCGTAGGAAGCTGCCTCAACCCACTTCGTGAAGTAATCAATCGCTACCAGGATGAAGCGATGCCCATTGGATGCCGTGGGTTTAATCTCGCCGATCATATCTATGCCTCACATTGCAAAAGGCCAAGGTGCTGTCAAGACATTCAGAGGAACTGGAGGAACATGCACCTTGTCTGCGTAAATCTGGCATTTATGACATGTCCGAGAGTGTTGGTAGCAGTCGGCTTCCATTGTGGACTAGAAATACCCTGCCCGAAGGATCTTCTTTGCCATAGTGTGTCCACTGGAATGTGTTCCGAAGGTACCCTCATGCAGTTCTTCCATGATCCTTTCTGCTTCAGTCTTATCCACACAACGCAGTAAGGTCGAATCATGGTTTCGCTTGTACAGGATACCGTTGCTAAGGAAGAACTTTGCTGCGAACCTTCTCAGAAACTTCTTATTATTGACAGATGCACCTTCAGGGTATTCCTGAGCTTCCAAATATCTCTTCACCTCATGGTACCAAGGCTTCTCAGTTACCAATTCAGTCTCGAGATCACAACAGTATGCCGGTTCGTCCAGTTTCCAGATGATGATCCGGGGAGCCTCATTGTCCCACTTGACTTTGAACATAGAAGACATCGTAGCTAACGCGTCCGCCAACTGATTCTCCTCTCTCGGGAAATGTTCAAAGGTTATCTCTGTGAAATGGGGGATCATTGTAAACACACACTCCTTGTAAGGAATAAGATTCAGATGTTTCGTATCCCACTCGCCTTTGATCTGATTGATCACGAGAGCGGAATCTCCGAAGACACTCAGAAACTTGATCCTTAAGTCAATCGCAGCTTGAAGACCCATGATGCATGCCTCATACTCCGCCATGTTGTTGGTGCAGTTGAAACATAGCCGGGCAGTGAGTGGAGTATGAGTGCCTTGAGGGGATATGATCACAGCGCCGATACCGTTACCTAAAGCGTTAGAGGCTCCGTCAAAGTGCATAGACCATCGGGATCCTTCCTCAGGTCCTTCATCCGGTCCAGGTACTTCACAATCAGTCACAATCATGATGCTCTCGCCTGGAAACTCGAAGTTCATTGACTGATAGTCGTCTACTGCCTGATGTGCCAAGTGGTCTGCCAATACACTTCCTTTGATGGCTTTCCGGGTCGTGTACTGGATGTCGTATTCTGTCAAGATCATTTGCCATCTTGCTATTCTCCCAGACAGAGCAAGCTTTTCAAATATGTACTTTATTGGGTCCATCTTTGAGATCAACAAGGTAGTGTGAGTCAGCATATACTGTCTCAGCCGGCGAGCAGCCCATACCAAAGCGCAACAAGTTTTCTCGAGCAGTGAGTATCGGGTCTCACAATCGGTAAACTTTTTGCTAAGGTAATAAATGGCGTGCTCTTTTCGGCCAGACTCGTCATGCTGCCCCAGCACACACCCCATTGAGTTGTCAAGTACTGTCAAGTATAGTATTAGAGGTCTCCCTTCAACCGGTGGCATAAGGATTGGTGGTTCTTGGATATACTCCTTGATTCTGTCAAAAGCAGCCTGACATTCATCGTTCCAACGTACCACCTGATCTTTCTTCAGCAGCTTGAAGATTGGCTCACAGGTAGCAGTTAGGTGCGAGATGAATCGAGCAATGTAATTCAGGCGTCCTAAAAAGCCTCTGACCTCTTTCTCTGTCTTAGGAACTGGCATCTCTTGAATGGCTTTAACCTTGGCAGGGTCCACTTGAATACCCTTATCACTTACGACGAAGCCTAGCAACTTTCCAGATCTAACCCCGAAGGTGCACTTGTTCGGGTTCAACCTCAGCTTGTACAATTTCAGACGGTCAAACAATTTCTGCAGATGATCAAGGTGTTCTTCCTCAGTTTGGGACCTTGCAATCATGTCGTCAACATACACTTCTATCTCATGATGGATCATGTCATGAAATAAAGCAACCATGGCACGTTGGTAGGTTTCCCCAGCATTTTTCAACCCGAATGGCATGACCTTGTAGCAGAAGGTGCCCCACTGAGTAACAAAAGTAGTCTTTTCCATGTCTTCAGGAGCCATCTTGATCTGATTATACCCTGAAAAACCATCCATGAAAGAGAACACCTTATGCTGAGCAGTATTGTCAACCAGGACATCAATGTGAGGTAGAGGGAAGTCATCTTTGGGGCTGGCCCTGTTCAGATCCCTGTAGTCGACACACATTCTGACTTTACCGTCCTTCTTTGGTACTGGCACCACATTGGCAACCCACTGAGGGTAAGAAGTCACTGCAAGAAACCCGACATCGAATTGCTTCATAACCTCAGCTTTGATCTTCTCAGACATCTCTGGACGCATAAGGCGGACCTTTTGCTTAACCGGAGGGCAGTCTTCCTTGGTAGGCAAATGATGGACCACAATGTCGGTATCCAACCCAGGCATGTCTTCGTAGGACCAGGCAAAGATCTCCACATAATCATGTAACATCTGAGTCAACCGTTGCTTCACGCTGAGCTCTAGGTTGGCACCAATCTTGACTTCCTTTCTGTCTGCTTCAGTAACCAGATTTATTGTTTCCACTGGCTCTTCATGTGGTTGAATTGCCCTTTCTTCCTGGAGTAACAGTCTTGCAAGCTCGCCAGGCACTTTGCAATCATCTTCACCTTCGTCTTCGGCTAAGTTGATCGGATTTTCAAAGTCATAACTGGCAGTAGCAGAGTCGTTACCAGTGAGATCCAGAGTGGATTGAAACCTGTATGAGTGAGTGTGTGTAAATACAACTGTTTTGCAATATATAAAGAAAGGAAAGAAAGAAAAAGAGCATAAGATTTGAAATGCGAGAAAACATCCAAGGTCTTTATTCATGATATATGAAATGACAATTAATATGCCCTCACAAATGAAGCCACGGTGCCCCGGGTAAGACACCGGGCCATAAAGTTCAATTTATTGTTTATTACAAATAACAAAAACAAAGGAATTCATTACTCCGTAACAAAAGTAACAGGTAGGTTGTCCTTCGCAGTCCAATTGCTAGGTCCACTATCGGCTGTCGGATAAATCCAGCTATCGAACTCAGATTCTTCCCCTTCATCATCCTCCCTGATAGCATTCACTCCATGATTAGGCATGGGAGCAGTCACCACATTGGGCTTCTCAGGTGCTTCAAACTGTACCTCCTTTGCATCAATAAGGTCCTGCACCTTGTTTCTTAAGGCCCAGCAGTCATCAGTAGAATGCCCCGGGCTATCGGAATGATAAGCACAACGGGCATTGGGATTATACTTCGGAGAGGCAGTATTCACAACCTTCGGGGCCTCTCTGACAGTCACCAAGTTGGTGGATAGTAGCTGCGGCAAGATTTGTGATAGGGTCATACTCAGCCGGGTAAACTCTCTTCTGGGTCTCTCACCCCTTTGTGGATTGGTTTGCCGAGGAGCGGCAGCAGGCTTAGCAATTACCACCGCGTTGACAGATTGGCGGCGTTCTGGTTTATCATGTCTCTTAGGCCCATATACAGCACTGGCCTCTTTCTTAAAGGGTTTCTTCTCAGCACTTGAAGACGCACCTTTCTGAATTTTACCGGACTTCATTCCGGCCTCTATCCTTTCCCCAGTCAGAATAAGGTCAGTGAACCCTGCAGACGAATTACCGATAAGATGATTGAAAAATGGCCCGGAGAGGGTCCCCAAGAACATATCCACCAGCTCACGGTCAGTTAACGGAGGCTGCACCCTGCCAGCCAGATCCCTCCACTTCTGTGCATACTCTTTAAAACCTTCGCTTGATCCTAGCGACATACCCTGGAGTTGGGTACGTGTAGGAGCAAGGTCGGCATTATATTGATACTGCTTGTAAAAAGCAGTAGCCAACTCCTCCCAGTTACGAACTTTGGTCCCATCCAGCTGATAGAACCATTCGAGATGAGTCCCTGAAAGACTCTCCTGGAAGAAGTGGATCCACAAGTTCTTGTCCACTGTGTACGGTTGAATCTTCCGCACATAAGATCTGAGGTGTAGCTTGGGGCAAGACGCCCCGTCATACTTGGTGAAAGATGGTGCCTTAAACTTGTGAGGAATAATCACACCAATAGATAAACCCAAGTCTCCGAAATCTAGCCCAGGCACTTGTTGGATCTCCATAGCATTCAGTCTGTCTTCCAGCTGCTTGTACCGGTCTTCAGCAGGAGGATATTGTTCCTCATTAAAATCAGTCTCGCTGTCAGAGACTACTGGACTTGGAGCCTTTCCCCCCTGGGGACTGTCTTTGCCTACAGAAGAACCAGCTTCCTCATTCTGCAGAGTATTACCAAACCTCCGGCCCGAGTTGAAAAGAACAGTTCTCTTCTTCTTCTTCTCCTTCTTCAGGAGCAAAGCCTTCAGTTCTTCTTGGCCTTGAGCCAAACTCATGATCAGCTATTGAAATTATGCGTTCTGCGCCTGAAGGGCCTTGATAGACATCTCGGTTGATGATTCATGGTTCATGATGCTGAAATAAACAACGAAGAACAGTAAGCAACCTGAAAAGAAGAGTACCTGCTATGCACATGATGAATGGAATGCGTATGATTTATGTTTTCAAAGACAATCGGGAATCAACTTTGTAAACAAAAAAGGAACACACTTCATTAGATTCAACTTTGAAATTTAAATTGTTCAACAGGTTGCCCTTAGGCGTTACATAAAATGGAAATACTGAAAAGGGAAATAAAACTGTAAAAGAACATCCAAAGCTCATCATTGATCCCAGGGTCTCCTCTTCTCAGTATGGATGTAGTCATTCAGAGCTCGCTCATTCTCCAACTGCTTTGTCAGCTTCTGGATCTTCAATTCCTGCTCGTTGAACTTTTCCCGATAAGAATCCCGTTCTTCTCGCAGTTGCGACCAAGACCTATTTAATGTCTCATAATCAGTAGGTACCTGAGGAGGGAGGACAGTTGGAGGAGCCCCATCTTTGTCAGGATACTCAAGAATGACGGGTCTGACAGCTTCGTATGGCATACCTAACTTCTGAGCACGGATGCAGACCCATTTGTAGTAGGCTTCCATAGGTAGAGAAGTCTTTGGCCCCAACTCTTGTGGGTCAGCTTTATGAACTCTGTCCCAAGCCTTGATGAACCTACGACGCAGCTCGTCACTATCCACCTGAAACTCAAAACTGATGTGAGGCACTAACATCTCATGAGGCCCTGCTCTTCTGGCTCTTCCAAACTGACGGAGAGCTAGACATGGATTGTAAGAGATTCCACCCTGAGTACCAATCAAAGGGACATTAGGGTATTCTCCGCAACGATCAATAACAGCTATCTCATCCAAACCTCTGAAAGTCCAAATGATGTCTTTATCAGTGAGAGACATTAACCTATGAGCCCAACCTCTTCCTTCTTGGTTCTTCAGTACGAACTTAGGGAGGTGCGAAATAAACCACCTCACCAACAAAGGGATACAACACCACAGAGTTCCTCGTCTTCGGGCAGTACGAGCATAAAGTTGTTACAGGATGTCACCCAAGAGAGTGGGCACAGGATTCTGAGACATGAAGATCCTTATGGCAGTGACATTGATGAAGTTGTCAGGATTAGGAAACAAGACTAGCCCATAGATTAAGAGAGCCAAGATGTCTTCATATGCCCTAAAGTCCAAGTCATTCCAGAAACTGTTAGCTTTACCAATAAGAAATTTGGCCAAGAAACCCTTAACTCCGCTTCTAGTCACCCAGTTGTCCATTACTTCTTGATGTGTCAAGGGGAGAGCTGCAGCAACCTCCTCAAGCCTGAGGGTCTTTTCCCAACCAGTGAAGGGAGTCTGATCCAAGATAGGGATACCAAGCAAGTCAGAGAACTCTTCCAGGGTAGGGACCAGCTGGAAGTCTTGAAAGGTGAAGCACTGGTACAGAGGGTCATAGAACTGGGTCAGGACACTCATCAACTGTTGATCCCGCTTTGCAGTGACTAAACTGAGAAGAGAACCATGCCTCTGGATGAAGGATGTGGTGTTTGGAATTCTGCTAACCAATTCTTCAAGTAACTCAGGTGGGTGAACAAAGTTGAACCGGATAGTATTCCTTCGCATAGGCATCATGATGTCCTACAAAACAGAGCAAAGGTAAAACCCTCTTGTGTTTGAAATAGTCAGTCCTTATGCAGGATGCATGCAATGCTCATGATGTTATGATGTTATGATAAAGCACACCACAAATATTTACAAAGGCAAACATGATAAGGCACACAAGTCACACAAGACAAGCCCCTTAAAGTTTAGGCCATCATGAGGTCTAGGTATTACCCTCTTTCAGTTTGTTGGTTCATACCTGTCCTATCAAAAGTAACCGGGTTCTAGAGGATCCCAATATCATTGACTACCCTCAATCGGTCATAACTCCAGCATCGCAATCTTTTCTTGCGGCCAGAACCATCACGAGAGTTTGGCCTCAATGGGCGTAGCATACTGCTACTGTTCTATTGGCCAAGTTGTGTCAATTAAGGTTCTAAGGTCTGTTGGTGCTTAATGACTCCTCAGAAGACCCATATTCTCCTCGTTGCGACACAAGGGATATCGATACAGACCAAGGTGCCACACCAACGTAGCCACTGCTTCACCCGTGTCGGTCTACGCCGAACAAGTCCCTCACAGCTTATGCTACCTAAACAGGGTATCCCCAGATCCGGGTTAGGATCTATGTAACTCCCAAGACAGTCCCACAATGATAAAGCAAACAAGTCAAAGCAATTGAAAACACAGTTATGAACTATCCTAAGGTACACCTCACTTTATAAGTTTGTCCCCAGCAGAGTCGCCAGTTCTGTGATCGGTGGATCTGGAACTGACTGTTTAACACTGGTTCGCGAAATGTCGCGGAAGCAAGAGTCACCACCGTCTTTTATTTTCTCCAACATGGAAAGGACAAAAGCACAAAAAAATTCCTTATTGATATTAGCTCTCGGTTCGGGAGGTAGATTTATAGAAAGGGAAGGTGTTAGCACCCTTTCTATCCATGGTTATCCATGGGCTCTTAGATACTTGCTCATTTGTGTTTTCAAAAGTGTTTGTTTTTCAATTGTGAGTGAGTTTGAAAAAGTTTCGTTTAAAATTTCAGTTCGACTCTTGTATCAGTCCTCAAGAGTGTTTGAAAAGTTATTTTTGAAAGCTTTTTGCAAAGTGTCTGTGTGAAAAGAAGTTTTTGTTTTGTTTTGAATTAGAGCAAGTATCTATGAGTCATCCACCTACCCTAAGGAATTAGGCTGTGTAAGTGTCCTTAAGGTAGTGCCATCCCACCATTGAGAGGTAGGTAGCACCACCGTTGGAGGTGTTCGGGTCAACTCGAGTTTAGGGACAGTGTGGTCACTAGAGCAATAGGAGGATACCTTAGAAGCTACCCCCATGCCATGTTCATGGACATGAGGACTTACTAAAACTTCCTCTACTCGACGACCACGTTTCGAGGGGCAAGACAACAGTGAGGCGTACCCTAGGAGTGGTGTGTGAATTGTGTCATTTTCAGATAATATTTGTCTTGTCATGCGTTTGGTGGTCTACGCTTTGATTTTATTTGAGCATACATTCTTTCATGGGGTTATTAGCAATTAAAATGTGCGGGAATTAAAATGCGGAAAAATAAAGGTCCTACGCTATTACAAGGCGCGGGTCTACATCGCCAAATTAAACCAAGACCCGATTTGAATAAGAAAAGCGCGAAAAATAAATGTCCTAATTATCTATTACAAGGCTTTGGGGCAATTACATAAATTTAAAGTAAAAAATGTAAATAAACGCGCGAAACGAAATAAGAATCAAGAATGCGAGGGCGTTGGACCCTTTAAAGAAATTGAATTGAAATTATAAAGTAATTAAATTAAATAAAGGAAAGAACTTATTTTTTGATGTTTTTTGTATTTATGAAATTAAAGAAAATTAAATTGGAATTAAAAGTTAAATAACCCTAGTTCTAAATTGTTTTTAATTTATTAAAGAAAAATGTTTAAGTTGACCTAATTTAACCTAATTATTTAATGACGAGTTTATTTACAAAATTAATTAAGAATTAATAATAATGATGATGAGGTAATTTAATTATTTTGGAAAAAAAGTAAAATGCTACAAAACCTAATTTGTATGTGTTTTAATTTATTTAAGAAAAATGTTAAAGTTAAAACCCTAATTTAAAACTAAATTAATTATCAAATTTATTTACAACAAAACATTAAGGCATTAAATAATAAATAAATATATTTTTATTTTTGACTTTTCTGATTTTTTTGTATTTTTTGTGTTATAAAATTAATTTTATGAATTAAATAAAAAAACTATAAAACATAATGAAAATAAATAAAAGAAAAGAATAAAAAGGGGAAAGAAAATGCAAACATAGGGGGGTGTTGACCCAATGGAGGAGGTGAATTTGCAGCAATTAAGCCCATTTGAATGAGGCCTTTTTGACTTTTCTGGCTTGTGTGTGGGGGTGTTGACTGGTGTCCATGGTGGACTTCACATGATGGGCATTGGATTGATCTTCAGGGGCATGTGGCAATCAAGCAGGCAAGGCGTTTGGTGGACCTTAGATGAAGCGCTGCAGGGAAAGGTGTTAAGAAAAATTATATTAAAGAAGTGAGGGACCTGGGAATCGAACCCAGGTCCCAATGCTTGAAGGACACCTCACTCACCAACCATCCAAACGCGTTTGTTTGATATATAATGGATAAAGAATAATAAGAGAGAGAAAGCAAGGGTTAGTGGGACAACAAAAAAAAGGCGCCAATTATTCAAACTGACCAATCATTATTCAACACGCCAGCGTCTTCTTCTCCCTTCTTCGCTTTTGCCTGAAAATATAAGCTAGATAGCGGGGGTTTTAAACCCCCACAACCTGAAACCACAAATAATAGCGAATAGAAATTGGGCAATCATAAAAAAGGCGCGATGTGATGATTGTGTTCGTTTGGAGCTTCTGATTTCAATGGTGCTATTTTGGTTGGCCAATTTTTCCTCAAGCGTAAAACCCCAAATCTGGAGCTTTGAAACCCTAAAAAGCTTCCATGGCAACTTCTCATACAGGAAATGTTAGTTCAAATAGAAGATACCAATAGCTTCAGCATACTCATATTAATATAAATCAATCATTAAAACTCAATAATTATGCATGAAAAATCATATACGAATGTGAAAATTTTTGGGAACAGGGCGACTGTGTTCTACCAGTTCTTTGTGTATGGAGAGTGGAAAAAGATTGAGGCACGTCCAAAAAGGTCCCAGCAAGCCTTTGGGATGGTTCCTTTGCTTCGAAACACACTCTAGCTATGAAATCAGTTTTGAGAATTTTTGGAAAAAAATGCAAAGTTGGTTTCTGAGTTTGGGCGCAACTTGCCTGTTCTTGTGATTAGGTTTAGGTTTTTTCATATATGTGGAATGAATTAGGTTTACAAAACAAGTCCAAAAACCTTTGCATTGATGATTTGGATCCTTGATTTTCCATGTAATCTTTTTCAATCTTTTTGTTGTAAAACCATTGCCAATCATGAGAAATCTTGCCTTTTTAGTGATGCACGAAATATTTAGGCTTTAATGAGAGAATATGCTGCAAAAAGGATTGGAAAATATGATTTTCTATTTTTGTCATATTTTATTTTAATTAAATGAATTAATGGATTTAAAAATTCAATTAATAAATTAAAAATAAGAAAATAACTCCCCTTTGGGTCAATGGGTCGTGCATATCTTTTGGGTGATGATTCTTGGAAGAAATTGAGGCCCATTAGCAATTTTGAGGCATTTGAAGCAAAGTTGACTTTTCAAAATTCCCAAATATTTCCCAACTTCCACAAGGCATATCTTGCTCAATGTTTAAGCTTTGATCATGTTTTTGGACATTTTGGAAAGGTCTTGAAGTCCTCTAACCAATGCATTTTTCCCCATGTCATTTTGATTTACCAATCTCAAGTTATGGTCTTTGACTTAAAGTGCCTTTTTGTTGACTTTTGAAAATGACCTATAATGTTGAGATTGATAACTTTTTGTGAGAGCATTTATTGGACTTGAAGTGTGAAGAGGAGTTGTAGGAAATGTCATTCTCTTCAAAATGAGCTTTGGATGGAATTTTTCTGATAAACCATGTGGATGTTATGCTCTGGTCAATTTGCAGTTGACTTTTTCAACTATCCAAAAATAGAAACTTTTGCATCTTGAGACTTTTTGAGCCATGCCTTGAGAATCATGATCAAGAATTGATCAAATGATGTTTGTGGCTTCAAAATAAGATGTTGATCAAAAAATTTGACTTTTGACTGTCAAATGACCATTTTGCCCCTGCAGTTGACTGTTGAGCAATTAGGGTTTTTGACTGTGCAATCTTGTGCTGTAAGTCTTGAAACTTGGCATAAGGATGCTTGACAATGTTTATGGGCATGTGGGACTTGTTTGGACCCTTGGAAACTTCAGCTTCTTCACCAGAACCAAAACCCTAATTCTTGACTATTAGGAGGCAATTGGACTGTGTAACCCTTGGGAGATTTTGAAGCATGCTCTTAGCAAATCTTGAAGAATATGGGACGGAAAATTTTGGGGTACAACAGGTGCAGTTATAACATTCGGCTTTTCTGGAGCATCAAACTCTATCTCCTTGGCTTCGAGCAAGTCTTGTACTTTGTTTCTTAGAGCCCAAAAATAATTTGTATCGTGGCCAGGACTCTCAGAATAGTAGGCGCACCGCGCGTTGGGATTGTATCTGGGAGATGTAGTGTTTGGATTCTTGGGAGCCTCTCAAGGTTGCCATGTTAGATTTTAATAGATGAGGCAGAACTTCAGCCAAAGTCACGCTGATGCGGGTAAACTGCCGTTGTGGTCTTTCCACCATTTGTTGATTGTTGCATTGTGGAGCAACTGCGGGTCTTGGTATCACTACAGTATTTACCGTTTGACGGTGTTCATATCTGCTTTGGCCCCTCGGGCTATAGACTGCACTGGCTTCCTTCTTACCAATGAAAGGCTTCTTAGTGGAACTTGAGGAGGCATCCTTCTGTATTTTACCACTCCAAATTCCCGCTTCTACCCTTTCTCCAGTTAAAATCAGCTCGGTGAAACCAAATGACGAGCTTCCGATTAAGTGATTGAAAAATGGACCAGATAGCATCCCCAGAAACATATCAACCAATTCCCTATCATACAAAGGGTGTTGAACTCTCCCAGCCAATTCTCTCCATTTTTAAGCATAATCTTTAAAACCTTCACCTGCACCCATAAACATACTCTGGAGTTGAGTACGAGTGGGAGCAAGATCGGAATTGTATTGATACTGCTTGTAGAAAGCAGTAGCAAGATCTTCCCAGTTTCGGGCACTGGCTCCCTCCAACTGGTAGAACCATTCAAGCTGAGTCCCTGACAGACTATCTTGAAATAAGTGCACCCACAGATATCTATCAGCGGTGTGGGGCTGGATCTTCCTAACATATGAGCGAAGATGGAGTTTTGGACAGGACACCCCATCATACTTGGCAAAAACCGGAGCTTTGAACTTCTGAGGGATGACCACTCCCGATACCAGTCCCAATTCTCCGAAATTCAAACCACGTATCTTCCGAACTTCCAAAGCACTCAGACGGTCTTCTAGTTACTTGTACCCATCCTCAGCAGGAGGATATTGCTCATAATCATAATCGGTATCATGGTCAGAGACTGCAGGACTAGGGTCCTTTTCCCCTTATTGGTTCTCCCCTTCCTTGGATGAAAAGGTCAGATCAGCTTGATGCTTCAACCTTTCTCCAAATCTTCTTCCCATATTCAGAATACCAGTATTCTTCTTTTTCTTCTTCTCTTTCAGAATAAGGGCTTTTAGATCTTCCTGCCCCTTTGCCAGACTGATGAACATCTGTTGGAACTGGGCGTTATGTGCCTGAAGATCCTTGATGGCTTGATCGGAAGACATTTCTGCTAAATTAAACAGCGAAGAAGATGAGAAACCTGTAGTGGTACCTGTAATGATGTGTATGATAATGGGATGCACATGTAATGATTTCAAAGACTTTGGGAAATTTAAATTTGCAAACCAAAATAAACAAAACTTTATTAGCTTAACTTTGAAGGTTCAAAATTCCTTTAAGGCATTACAAAATAGTAAATAAAACAAATCTAAAACTAGAAAAGAAAAATCAAAAGTCCCATGGATGCTTTCTCTTTGTGATGATATAATCATTGAGCACTCTTTCTTCCTCGAGCTGCCTGGTGAGCTTTAAAACGTTCCTCTCTTGATCATGGAACTGTTCCCTGTAAGTATCCCGCTCATTCTTCAGCTGAATCCAAGACCTCTGTAACTCCCCAAGATCAGAGGGCATGTAAGGATAGAGAACTGTGTAAGGGATGCCTTCTTCGGTAGTGGGCTCCATAATCATTGGTAATACGGCCACATAAGGCATCATAAGCTTCTGAGCCCGAGCTCGTACCCATTGGAGGTAAGACTCCATAGGAATGGAAGTCTTTGGTCCCAAATCTTCGGGGTCAGATCTGTTTACCATGCCCCAAGCTCGTATGAACCTCCGACGATACTCCTTAACATCATCCTCATAGTTGAATATAATGCCCTCAATAAGTAACTCATGGGGACCATCCCTTCGAGCATGACCAAATTGTGGCAAAGCTAGACAAGGATTGTAAGTTATACCCCCTCTGATACCAAGTAATGGGACATTAGGGTACTCCCCACAGCGGTCAATAACAGCAATGTCTTCCATAGCTCAGGAACACCAAAGAATATTCGTATGAGCGAGTGACATTATTCTGTGCGACCAACCCAAACCTTCTTCGTTCTTCAGTACAGACTTAGGGAGGTGATAAATAAACCACCTCGATAGAAACGGCATGCGGCACATAAGAGTCTCTCTTCTCTTCATGGTACGAGTATGGAGAGCATGCAAAATATCTCCAAGCAAGGTAGGCACAGGGTTGCGAGAAAGGAAAATCTTGACAGCATTCACATCTACGAAGGAGTCCGGATTAGGGAAGAGAACTAAACCATATATAAGAAGAGCCATGACATCCTCAAAATCCTGAAAATCCAAATCATCCCAAAATAGCTGAGCCTGGTCTATAAGAAATTTGGCTAGAAAACCTTCGACTCCGCTTCGAGTTTCCCAATTGGATACCACGTCGGCCCGTTTCAAATGCAAAGCTGAGGTAATGACTTTTGGCTTAGGAACTTCTTCCATACCTGTGAAGGGTACCTGTTCAAGAATGGATATGCCCAATAGCTGAGAGAATTCTTCCAAGGTGGGTACCAACTGATAATCTGGAAAGGTGAAGCAGTGATGCTTGGGATCGAATAACTGAAAAAGTACGCTCATCATCTGTTCATCAAGGTATGAAGTAACCAGGCTAAGAAGTTGACTGTGTCTCTTAATGAAAGTATAAGTTTCAGAAACTCTTGATGCTAGCTCTTTAAGTTGGGCAGGTATCTGCACAAAGCTGATTCAGATGGTATTTCTATGCACGGAAGCCATGATCTGCAAAACAGAACAAAGATAAATTCCCTTGGTCTTTGAAATGGTTAGTGTAATGAAGCATGAATGCCATGTTATGATGCATGATGTCATGATAAACCACAAGTATAGCAAACATAGTCAAATCACATAAAACCCTTAGGTTTAAGGCTTGCATGAGGTCAAAGGTAATATCCTCTTGAAGTTAAGTTGGTTTCAAACCTGTCCTAGAAAAGTAACCGGGTTCTAGAGGATCTTAATATCACTGACCATCCTTTATCGGTCATGGTTTCAACTCACACAATCTTTTCTTGCGGCCAAAATATTCTGAAAGTCTGGTCTCAATGAGTGTAGCATCGAGTATCAACTAGTTCTCAGCTCTACACCGAGGCCGGCTATCTCACTACTTTCTAATGGCCAAGTTGGGCAATTAAAGGTTTTAAGGTCATTTGATGCTTCATGACACCACACAGCAGCCCCGTATTCTCCTCGTTTCACCACAAGGGATACCGGTACATACCAAAGTGCCACACCAACATAGCTACTGCTTCAACCGTATCGGTCTACGCCGTACAATTCCCTCACAGTCTATTGCTACTTACCTAAAAGGTGTTCCCCAGATCCGGGTGTAGAATTTATAGTAACCCCAAACAAAACCCTCAAAAATAAAGCAAACAAAGAAATCAAGAGAAGAAATTTGAATGGCCTAGATCTTAAGGTATACCCCACTTATTAATTCCCCAGTAGAGTCGCCAGTTCTGTGATACGGTGGCAGAACCGACTGTTATACTGGTTTGCATTTTGCGTTTTGTGTTTGCAAAATGTCGCGGTAAGCAAGAGTCACCACCGACTTTTATTTCATCCAATCATGGAAAAGTAAAAAGAACAGAAAAAACCTTTTTTCGAGATATTCTGAGTACGGGGGGTAGATTATAGAAAGGGAAGGTGTTAGCACCCTTTCTATCCTTGGTTTTCCATGGGCTCTTAGGTACTTGCTCATTTTTAAATTGCTTGTGTGTGTGTTTTGTTTTTGAAAAGTTTGACTTTGTGATAACCCTTATATCAGTCCTCAAGGGTGTGACGAAGTTGTTTTGAAAATTTGTTTGAAAAGTGCAAGTGTGAAAAAGTTTTGATTTTGAGCAAGTACCTACTAGCATCTACCTACTCGAAAAAAGATCGTTTCTATTCTCGTTTCCTTTAGACAACGTTATCCTACTATTAAGGAATAGGTAGCACCGTCGTGTGAATTTGTAAGGGTCAATTCGAAAGGGACGTATGATCACTAAAGCAATATTAGGATACCTTAGTAGTAACCCTAGAGTCTTAAGATCTTTCGAGGCAACATTTCTGAGACAACATTTTCGAGGCAACATTTTCGAGGCAACATTTCTGAGGCAACATTCAAATGGGACATTTGATCTTTTTAGACAGGAGGGCAACCACTAAGACACCCTATGCTTAATGATCGTTTACCGAAGGCAACCGAAGCGAGAGTATACCCTAAGAGTGACATGTGTGAGTGATTTTTTTCCAGTTATTTATCTTTGCATATTAGGGTTTTCTAACCGTATTAATTTGTCATGCATTCTTGCCACACAATCCTATTAGCATACATTTAGCAGTTAAATATTTGCAGGAATTAAAAATGCGAGAAAATAAACCTAGCTATTACAAGGCTTCAGAGAGGGGGATTAATTACATAGCCAAAAAATCGGGCATTTAAACAATAAATAAAAAACCCTAAATTAACTATTACAAACCAGGAACAGTTACAAAAATATTTGCAAAATAATTAACAAGCGCGCGGCGAATTAAATACGAGACGATTAGAGTTTTGACCCTTTAACTAATCCTACTTGTGATTGATTAAAGAAAAATCATTTTTTTTGTCGTGTTTTGTTATTTTAGAAAATAATGAATAATTGAATTTAAAAAAGGAACCAAATTACTAATTAATTTTACTTTTTAAAAATAAGTTAATTAATTCTAAACAACCTATTTTTGTATTTTTTTGTTTGAAAAAGAAAAGAATTAAGTCAAGAACTTAAACCTAATTTTTTAATTGATTTTAATTATAAAAACAAGTTAAAGTTTCCCTAAGTTAAATTAAACTAAATTAAATTATATTTGATAAAAAAATATAATTCTAATTTTTTGTGAATTCTTGATTTTTCATGATTTTATAAAAAAAATGATTAATTTTGTTAATTAAAATAATTAAGGAAAATAATAAAAGAATTAAAAAAAAAGAAATAAAAAAGTGAAGAGATGAGTCTGTGTTGAATAGCATGCTAGGGGGTGCAAATCTGGATTTTCTGGCCCAAATGCTCCAAGTTTGTTTGACCTCGCCCGATCTGGTGCGTGTGTTGACTTAAGGTGCATGGTAGACCTCTCATGGTTGGCACGTTGGATCTGGCTTGCTGGGTATCAAACGGATGAATGTTGATGATGTATGGTGGTTGCTGGAGGATGTGGTGCATTGGATCTCTTAACTGAAAATAAAATAAATGAATGCGGGGACCTGAGGATCGAACCCAGGTCCTTATACTCAAATCCAATGCCACGCTGCCAACTGAGCTATGATGGTTAGTTGTAATTGTAACAATAATACAATATAATATAAGAAAAGCAAAAAGAAACTGAATCCAAGGCACAAAAATTTAAATGGACGAGTAGCTACTTGACACACAAGCGTCTTCTTCCTGGCTACCGTCATTTTAGACTCTGGCACTTTTACCTACGGACACTTTGTTGTAACTACAAACCTATAACATTCCAAAATCCTATACAAGCAATATAAATGAAAGGTAAGGGTACCAATCAACTCGTCTCATCCTCACGAGCATCATGGTACCAGAATCAAGGCCTAATTTTACTTGTACCGAAAACCCCTAAATAAGAACATAAAACCCTAACAATGGCAGATGCGTATGTAAGCTTCAGAAATGCAATTAAACCAATCTGTTAGCTTGCACACATTATAATAATCACAACTATGACAATTAAAAGTGCTAAATATGCAAGAATTGTGATAATCGAATTTCAAAAGTATGTCAAACCGTGGGAGGCATAGCGCGCATTTCTGGGCGTGTTGAAGCTTGCAAAGGATGTTGTTAGCTTCCTGAGATGTCTAGCAATCGATTGGGATAGCTAGCACGCATTGAATTGGCCCGTGGAAGAAGATTCGTCTCCCACTTTTCTTTGAATTTTTTAGTTTTGTTCTGCACTTCTCACGACTTCTAACCCTTATTTTTTGATCTGGAAAGCTTCATTATATAACCTAGAATGGATTAGGTTAACAAACTTGGCATGAATCTTTGCATTTATCCAAGATTTGATTTGATTTTCAAGTTGTATAATATGTTGCTATATTGAGCCAAATCATGCCTTTCTTGTACCAATTATGCTTGATTCGATTTGATCATGTAACCTTAGCATATCTTGATTGCTAATCTGTCAAAAAAAAAAAACAAATCAAATCATATCTTTGTTAATTTTCATCATTTATTTGATTTAATCCACTTTTTAATTAATGAAAAATCAAAATAAGTTGAAAAATGAAGCACATAATGAGTGAGTGAACATTTGAGTCTTCGTCCACATTATAATTGATGTGCAAGCATAAAAAGTTGGGCCCATTTAGCAAAACATGCAAATTTTAACACATTTGATTTTTGGCAATTTTGCAAAAATGGTCAACTTGGACAATGCATAACTCTCTCAGTTTTTACCCTAGAGAGTTGTTCTTGGACTTTTTAGAAAGATTATGATGTCCTCTAAACAACCCTTTTGGTATCATCTCAATTGAGTCTTCCATGTTTATGTATGAAGCTTTGACCCAAAAGGTGTTTTTGTTGACTTTTCAAAAGGACCTATAATGTCAAAATTCATATCTTTTTTTGAGTGCAAAATTTGGACTTGGGAGATGAATATGAATTGTAGGGCATTTCATACTATTCAAAATGAGCTTTGGATGAGTCATTTATGATAAAGTATGAGAAAGTTATGCTTGGTCAAAGTTGAGTTGACTTTTCCTATAAAACCCTAATTTAGCAACTTCTGGGTTTTGAGGAATTGTGAGCAATCCTTGAGGAATCATGATCAAACCTTGATAAAATGATGAATAATACTTCAAAATTAGGATGTTGACCAAAAATCTTGAAGTTTGACTGTATGTGGGCCACAATTGACTTTTGACCTAGTATAGTCGATTTTCAGGCATTTGAGCAATTCACTGAGCAAATTTCTTCTGCAAGGCTTGAAAATTGACATGGATGATCTTGAGAACATATTAGGGAAATGGTGAGCATTAGAGTCCTTTATGGTTCACACATCTTGATGAAAACAGAAACCCTAATTTGAGGTATGCTGCCTTAGGAGAGAGTTTGTCTGGTCAACTCTTGAACTTCCTTGAGCAATTTGGGGACCTCACTTGCCATGTGTTGAGAAATATGGGAGGGAAAAATTTGGGGTACAACACAGTCACTAACCGATAGACTTATAAAGTCACGATCAAGTTTTTGGCTCCATTGTCAGGGACTGAATTAGTCGAATACTGTAAATCCCTTGTTATGCAATATCGACTAAGGCAACCAATTTTATTTTTTATTTTTACCGTCGATTGTATGCCAAGCACTCGCTCTAAAGACGAGGAATTAGAGAAACCAATCAACAAATTCGAGCATTTTGTTAGCATAAGGAACCGAATCAGAGAGTACCAAGCCAAGTACAATCTTCCTGAAATCAATCTTCCTAACTTTTCTCTTCTTGACCGCAAAATGGATGAAGGACCCCAAAATCATCCTCTGAAGGATTATGCTGCCCCATCGCAAGAGGAACCCCACAAACGTATTGCTGCTCCCACTATCACTCAGAATGATTTCTAACTAAAGCCTTCAATGTTGCAAGCCGTTCAACAAAACCAATTTCCAGGATGTCCTACGGACGATCCAAACCTTTATTTATCTGTGTTTGTGTAGTATGCAAATACAATGAAAGCAAATGGAGTCAGCACTGAAGCAATAAGACTCCTTCTTTTTCCTTTTATGCTAAGATATAGATCTAGAGCATGTCTCCAATATCTACCATCCAACTCCGTTACCACATCGAACGAATTGAAGAAATTTTTCCTAGCGCGGTATTTTTCGCCAAGTAAGACGGCTATGCTGAGAGCTAATGAAAATGGTTTTTAAAAAAAGAAAATCAAATCTCTTTTTGAAGCATGGGAGAGATACAAAGACATGTCGTAACCCTGTCCGCATCACGATCTAGAGGAATGGCTGATCATCCACACCTTTTACAATGGTCTCTTGTACAGCACAAGACTAACGATTGACGCAGCTGATGGTGGTGCACTGATGGATAAACCATACCATGATGCCTATCAACTTATCAAAAGTATGGCTAAAAATCACCATCAGTGGGGAAGAAATAGAACAATGATGGAAAAATATCCAACGAAGAGTGGTATGCACGAAGTTAGTAGCTTAGACAAAGTTAATGCTAAGGTAGAAGCCCTTACCCAAAAGATAGAAAGCTTGACCACAACTCCCACAGCAACCGCGACTGCAGTAACTGCAACCTGTGATCTATGCGGACTTCATGTGCATAATGCACCCAAATGTCCCTTTTTAACAGGAGTACCAGTTGATCAACTGAATTATGCTCAAGGAAACCCCTATGGGAACAACTATAACCCTGCTTGGAAGAACCATCCAAACTTTTCATACAAAAGCAATAACACTTTGTACGCACTAGGACAAGCTCCTACTACACCTCCTGGATTTCAGAAATCCACCCAAAATGTCCCAAATATCCATAGGAAGTCCAACATCAAAATCGTGATAGAAAAATTTGTAGATAACCAAGCTCAAACAAAAAAAGATTTCATGAATCAAAACATTCACACTAGTGAACAGATTAAACAATTGACTAATAAGACCGATGCCCTTTCCACACACAACAAAATGTTAGTGTTGTACCCCAAAATTTGCCCTCCCATATTCTTCAAGAAATTTCCAAGTCAAAGCTTCAAAGTTCCCCAAGGGTTGCACAGTGCAAGAGCCTCCTAAGCAATCAAAATTAGGGTTTTGGTTCTGATCAAGAAAATGAAGTTTCCAAAGGTCCAATCAAGTCTCACATGCCTACAAATATGGTCAAGCATCCTCATATCAAGTTTCAAGACATTCAGCACAAAATTGCACAGTCAAAAACCCTAATTGCACTACAGTCAACTGTAAGGGCAAAATGGTCATTTGACAGTCAAAAGTTCAAATTTTTGGTCAACATATCATTTTGAAGCCACAAACATCATTTGATCAATGCTTGATCATGATTCTCAAAGCTTGGCTCAAAAATCATCAAAATGCAAAAAGTTTCCTTATTTGGACAGTTGAAAAAGTCAACTGTAAATTAACCAGGGCATAACTTTCACATGGATTATCAGAAAAATTCCATCCAAAGCTCATTTTGAAGAGCAAGACATTTCCTACAACTCATCTTCATACTTCAAGTCCAAGAAATGCTCTCACAAAATTTTATCAATTTCAACATTATAGGTCATTTTCAAAAGTCAATAAAAAGGGACTTTAAGTCAAAGGCCATAACTTGAGATTGGTAAATCAAACTGACATGGGACCAAAGGAATTAGTTAGAGGACTCAAAGACCTTTCCAAAATGTCCAAGAACATGAGAAAAGCTTAAAAATTGAGCAAGTTATGCCTTGTGGAAGTTGGGAAACTTTTGGATATTTTGAAAAGTCAACATTGATTCAAATGACCTAAAAGTGCTAATGGGCTCATTTTTCTTCCACAATTCACTATCCAAAGCATGTGCACGACCACTTGGCCCAAAGGGAAGTATTTCTTCATTTTTTATTTATTTATTTGAATTTTTATTAATAATAATTCATTTAAATCAAATTAAATACATGAAAAATATTTAACCTAAGCTTTACAATCTTTTTGTGCATGAAATCTACTCAATAATTCGTGCATAATAAAATATGGAAAGATTTGGATTGATTGGATCATGATTGGTACAAAATTGCATGAAAAAGATTGGAAAAATATGATTGAAAATCAAATCTCATAAACCATCAATTCAAAGATTTGGATCAAATTTCTTAACCTAATTCATTCCTACATAAGCATAGAAAGAAAACCTAATGCCTGGAACCCTTAAGCTGCGCAGAAGACCCATCATCAAACTTGAAATTTTTGTTCAAAAAACTTAAAACTGAAAACAGGTTTGCAGGTCGTTTCAAGCCACGAGACTCATCCCATTGCATTCCTGGGACATCAAACAACGTGTTTGGATCAAGAACACAGTCCCTAACGCCTTGAATCATTGTACAGAAGTCACACTTTTCCATTTTTTTTCATTATCGTGTTTTAACATTTATGCACATTCATGGCATTTTGTTTATATATTCATGATCAGTGAAGTGTTTGCAAGCTAACCATATGCCTTGATTGGATTATTATGCGCTGTATGCAAAGATACCATGTTCGTTTTTTAGGGTTGCAGGAGTTACAATTTGGGGCTTTCCATCCAAGGAAAAATTGAGACTTGGGACCTTGACCATTAAAACGAGCGCGTCTGGACGAAAAGAATCCATGTGTCGCGCCCAATTTATGAGCGTTCCATGGCTAATCGCTATTTTCTTGTATGGTGTCTACAGCAACGTTCCAAAACCGTTGCTTAATATATTCTTGTTTCAGGAAAAATAAAACACGAAGAAGAAGATGATATCGTGGCATAAATTGGTTGGCCAGTTTAAATTTCGCGCGCTGATTTCCACTAACCATTATTTTCTCATTATATTATTCTTCAGTTACTTAATATACAAGAAGCGCGTTCAGTACAATTGGCAAGGCATGAAACTGGTAATCTCTAGGACCTGGGTTCGGACCCCAGGTCCTCACCCCCTTCATATTATTTTTTCTTTAATGATTACATGCAGCTTCAGTGTAAAGGCACACCATACACTCACAAAATCCAGCCTTCCACGCGTATGCCTAGATCAATCCAAGGGCTACAGTTTGAAGGATACCATGAACGTGAGTCAATGCACTCACACGCTGGGATGAGAGGTCAACGAAATCAGGAGCTTAGTGGGCCTAAAAGTGCTAACAAGCCCTCCACTTTGGGGACTGATACCCCCCTAGGTTTGCCATGTTTTTTTAATTAATTCCATTTTCTTTTAATTATTATTTGTTTAATTAATTTGTTATTTTCATAAAATATAAAAATACCACCAAAAAATCAGAAAAGAGGAAAAATATAATAAATATTTTGTTTTAATATTTTTGTAAATAAATTGTATATAATTAAATTTAGTCTTAACTTAGGTTTTAATTTTAATTCTCTTAATAAAAATCTAAAAAAAACATAGAACTAGGGTTCATATTAACTTTTTATCCTTTTTCTTTTTCTCCCATAATAATTAAATAATTAAATATTTATTTTTATAATTAAATTTGTATATAAAAATTAGGGTTAATTTAGGTTAAAATTCAATGTTTTCTTAATAAATTAAAAGCCACTAGTATTTATTTTAATTAATTCCTTTTCATTAAAATCCAAAAATCATAAAATACCAACAAAACATTTCCTTTCTTTTTTTAATTAATTAATGTCACCATTTAATTTTAATTTTGCAAAAAGGGTCCAACGCCCTCGTTTCGATTTAATTCTTATGCGCGCATTTATTTTATTTCTTTATAATATTTATGTATCTCTCCCAAGGCCATGTAACCTTTTAATTTCCTCGCACTTTTCTTTACTTTCTTTATTTTTTCTGTTAAATCGGGTCCTGGTTAATTTTGGCGATGTGGACCCGCGCCTTTTGTAATAGCTTAGAATTTTTACTTTCCCGCAATATTTTTAACTGTTAAATAATGGCATGAAAGAATGTATGGACAAAAATAAAAACAAACGCTAGATCACCTATGACATGACAAAAGACAAAAATAACTGAACATGACACACAAATCACACACCACCCCTAGGGTACGCCTCACTGTTGCCTTGCCTCGAAAGGTGATCGTCGAGTAGAGGATGTCTTAGTAAGTCCTCATGATCCGGGAACCTGGCATGAGGGTAGCTTCTAAGGTGTCTTCCCATTGCTCTGGTGATCACCATGTCCCGAACCTCGAATTGACCCGAACACCTCCAACGGTGGTGCTACCTACCTCTCAATGGTGGGATGGCACTACTTTAAAGGACATCTACACAGACGAATTCCTTAGGGTAGGTAGATGACTCATAGATACTTGCTCTAATTTCAAAAACAAATCAAAAACTTCTTTTCACACCGACACCTTTCAAAAAGCTTTCAAAAGCAACTTTTCAAACACTCTTGAGGACCGATACAAGAGTCAAACTGGAATTTTCAAAGAAACTTTTTTAAAAAACCCACAGTTGAAAAGCAAACAAACCATTTTTGAAAACACAATGAGCAAGTATCTAAGAGCCCATGGATAACCATGGATAGAAAGGGTGCTAACACCTTCCCTTTCTATAACCTACCTCCCGAACCGAGAGCAATCTCTATAAGGAATTTTTCTGTGCTTTTGTCCTTTCCATTTGGAGAAAATAAAAGACGGTGGCGACTCTTGCTTCCGCGACATTTCGCGAACCAGCGTTAAACAGTCAGTTCCAGATCCACCGATCACAGAACTGGCGACTCTGCTGGGGACTAAACTTATAAAGTGAGGTGTACCTTAGGGCTAGTTCATAACTGTGTTTTCAATTGTTTTCCTTGTATGCTTTAAATTGTGGGTTGCTTGGGAGTTCTATAGATCCTAAACCCGGATCTGGGGATACCTTTCTTAGAAAGTAGCAACAAGGCTGTGAGGGAACTGTGCGGGGTATACCGACATGGTTGAAACAGTCTGCTACGTTGATGTGACACTTTGGTGTGTACCGGTAACCCTTGAGTTCAGTCAAGGAGAGTACGGGGCCTCCACGTGGTGTCATAAAGCATCAACAGACCTTATGAACCTTAATTGAACTATCTTGGCCTCTTTAGGGTAGTGAGATAACTGACTTTGGTGCAGTCCGAGGTTGGTTGATACTCGATACTACACTCAATTGAGGGTTGCTTTCCTGGAATATTTCGGTCGCCAGTTCAGTGGCTAAATCGAAACGATGAACAATGAAAGCAATCCCGTGATATTGGGACCCTTAGAACCCGGTTACTTTGATAGGACAGGTTGAACCCACCAACTTCAAGAGGGTACTACCCAGACCCCATGCTGGCCTTAAACCCTAAGGGCTTGTCTTGTGTGCCTTGTGTGCCTTACATGTTTGTCTTTGTAAATATCTGTGGTGTGTTTAATCATAGCATCATGACATCATCCAGCATCATATGCATTGACTAACCATTTCAGGGGTTCGAATCTTCATCTTTGTTCTTTGTTTTGTAGGACATGGAAACTGTTCGTAGAAAGACAATTCAAGTCAGTCTTGTAAGGATCCCTCCTCAGCTTAAGGAACTTATATCCAGGATTCCCGAGAACTCTTCATTCAGTGAAAGACATGGAAGCCTCATCAGCTTGGTCAACACCAACATTGAGGAAGATATGATAAAGGTCCTGTTCCAATTCTTTGATCCTCTGCATCACTGTTTCACCTTCTTGGACTATCAGTTGGTACCTACATTGGAGGAGTTCTCCCGGCTCCTGAAGATCCCCATCCTTGATCAGCTACCCTTCAACGGTACGGAAAAGGAACCTAAGCTTGAAGAGATTGCTAAAGCCTTGCACCTACAGCCATCTGACCTCAAGGGACATTGGGAAGTTAGAAGTGGTATCAAAGGGTTCTTAGCCATGTTTCTGTTTGAAAAGGCCCATGAATGTTGGAACTCCCTTGACTTGCAAGCTTTTGAAAAAGTTGTGGCCCTCCTTGTCTATGGTTTGGTGTTGTTCCCTAATCCAGATCAGCTTATTGATATCAGTGCTTTCCAGATCTTTATGTCCAGGAATCCTATACCTACGTTGCTGGGGGACATCCTTCACTCATGTTACACTCGAACCATGAGAAAAAGAGGTGTCCTTATGTGTTGCACTTCTCTCCTGGGAAGGTGGTTTATTTCGCACCTTCCACAATCAGTCTTGAAGAATGAGCGGGGTTTGAGATGGTCACAACGGTTGATGACTCTTACACATGCAGATATACATTGGTGCCCTAGGTCCAGAGAAGATGTCACTATCATTGATCGTTGCGGGGAGTACCCTAATGTTCCTTTACTTGGAATCAGAGGAGGTATTACTTACAGCCCATGCCTGGCTTGGAGAAAGTTTGGTTATGCTCGGAGGGATGGTCCTCATGACATGTTAATTCCTGACATAGTTTTTGACTTCGACAATGATACTCAAGGACTTCGCCAGAGATTTATCAGAGCCTGGAGGATGCCAAGTAGGATAGACAGCAAGGCACTGGGGCACAGGAACTCCATCCCGTTGGAATCTTATCTCAAGTGGGTACGAGCCCGCTCCCAGAAGTTAGTGATGCCTTATCCCCATATGCTCCCAGTAATCAAAGAGCTAGTCTTGGAAGGAGAAGTGTCCTACACTGTTCAGCACCCTGATATGCCCACATCCTGGGAAGAGATGCAGAAGAGCTGGATCCAGCTTAAGGAAGAACGGAATTCTCTTGAGACTAGTCTACATGCCAGTGAAAAGAAGGTCTTGGAGCTCACCCGCTTGTTGCACGAGGAGAGGAATCTCAACACTTACATAGCTCCAAAGAGGATGCGCAGTGTATTTTGGGATTGACTTACTTTTGTATTATTTTGCCCATGAGGCTTTGATGTACTAAACAGTTATTTCCTTAATGATAACGTGTGTTCCTTTTTGTCTACAACAAATTTGAACTTTCGAACCCTTGAATGCATTGCATAAACACATATCATTCATCATGTGCATAGCGGGTTTTTCCTCTTTTCAGGTTGCTTACAATTCTTTGCTGTTTATTTCAGCATCATGAATCCCGACTCGTCATCAACTGAGACATCCATCAAGGCTCTTCAGGCGCAGAATGCGCAGTTTCAGGAATTAATCAAGGGCTTGGCTCAAGGCCAAGAAGAGCTGAAGGCTATGCTCCTGAAGAAGGAGAAGAAGAAGAAGAGAAGAACTGTTCTGTTCAACTCGGGCCGAAGGTTTGGCAATGCTCTGCAGCAGGAAGAGGCTGGTTCTTCTGTTGGCAAGAGTTCTCCTCAGGCAGAAGCAAGGGTTCCTAGTCCGGTCGTCTCCGACAATGAGACTGATTTTGATGAAGAGCAGTATCCTCCTGCAGAAGACCGTTACAAGCAACTGGAGGATAGGCTGAATGCTATGGAGATACAACAGGTACCTGGGCTGAATTTCGGAGATCTGGGTTTGTCTACTGGTGTGATTATTCCTTATAAGTTCAAAGCACCATCTTTCGCTAAGTATGACGGGGCGTCTTGTCCCAAGCTACATCTCAGGTCCTATGTTCGGAAAATCCAACCGTACTCAGTGGATAAGAATTTATGGATCCACTTCTTCCAGGAGAGTCTTTCAGGGACTCATCTCGAATGGTTCTATCAGCTGGATGGGACCAAGGTTCGTAACTGGGAGGAGTTGGCTACTGCTTTCTACAAGCAGTATCAATATAATGCCGACCTTGCTCCTACACGTACCCAACTCCAGGGTATGTCGTTAGGTTCAAGTGAAGGTTTTAAGGAGTACGCTCAGAAGTGGAGAGACCTGGCTGGCAGGGTGCAGCCACCATTGACTGATCGGGAGTTGGTAGACATGTTCTTGGGGACCCTATCTGGGCCGTTTTTCAACCATCTTATCGGGAATTCATCTGCAGGGTTCACTTATTTGATTCTGACTGGAGAAAGAATTGAAGCTGGGTTAAAGTCTGGTAAGATCCCGAAGGGTGCATCGTCTAGTGCTGAGAAGAAACCCTTCAAGAAGGAGGCTAGTGCCGTGTATGGTTCCAAGAGATCAGAGAGACCTGAGCGCCGCCAATCTGTCAGTGCGGTAATGATTGCTAAGCCTGCTGCCGCTCCTCGGCCGACCAATCCTCAAAGGGCTGAAAGACCCCGGAGAGAGTTCACCCGCTTGAGTATGACTTTGTCGCAGATCTTGCCACAGTTGCTCTCAACCAACTTAGTGACTGTCAGGGAGGCTCCGAAGTTCCCCAATACTGCATCTCCTAAGTACAACCCGAATGCTCGTTGTGCTTACCATTCAAATAGCCCGGGGCATTCTACTGATGACTGTTGGGCCTTAAGGAGCAAGCTGCAAGACCTTATTGACGCCAAGGAGGTACAGTTTGAGGCATCTGAGAAGCCCAATGTAGTGACAGCTCCCCTGCCTGCTCATGGAGTAAATGCTATTGGGGACGAAGACGAAGTGGATGAAGCTGAGTTTGATAGCTGGATCTACCCGGAAACCGACAGTGGACTTAATAATTGGAGTGCAAAGGACAACCTATCTGTTTCTCTTGTTACTAAGTAATGAATTCCTATGTTTTTGGTATCTGTAATAAACAATTAAACTCTATGGCCCGGTGTCTTACCCGGGGCACCGTGGTTCTATTTGTGAGGGCATATAAATTGTCATTGCATATATCATGAATGAAAATCTTGGACGTTTTCTCGCATTGCAAATCTTATGCTCCTTTTCTGTCTTTCTTTCCTTTACATATATTTCAAAACAGCTGTATTTACACACACACTCACTCATACAGGTTTCAATCCACTCTGGATCTCACTGATAACGACTCTGCTACTGCCAGTTATGACTTCGAAAATCCGATCAACTTAGCCGAAGACGAAGGTGAAGATGATTGCGAAGTGCCTGGCGAGCTTGCAAGATTGTTACTTCAGGAAGAGAGGGCAATTCAACCCCATGAAGAGCCAGTGGAAACAATAAACTTGGGTACTGAAGAAGACAGGAAAGAGGTAAAGATTGGTGCCAACCTAGAGCTCAGCGTGAAGCAATGGTTGACTCAAATGCTGCATGATTATATGGAGATCTTTGCCTGGTCCTACGAAGACATGCCCGGGTTGGATACCGATATTGTGGTCCATCACTTGCCAACTAAGGAAGACTGCCCTCCGGTAAAGCAAAAGGTCCGCCGGATGCGTCCAGAGATGTCTGACAAGGTTAAAGCCGAGGTTATGAAGTAGTTTGATGCTGGGTTCCTTGCAGTGACTTCTTACCCTCAGTGGGTTGCTAATGTGGTGCCGGTACCAAAGAAAGATGGGAAGGTCAGAATGTGTGTTGACTACAGGGACCTGAACAGGGATAGCCCCAAAGATGACTTCCCTCTACCTCACATTGATGTCCTTGTTGATAATACGGCTCAGCATAAGGTGTTCTCTTTCATGGATGGCTTTTCAGGTTACAATTAGATTAAGATGGCACCTGAAGACATGGAAAAGACTACATTTGTTACTCAGTGGGGCACCTTCTGTTACAAGGTCATGCCTTTTGGACTAAAGAACGCTGGGGCAACCTACCAACGTGCCATGGTTGCTTTATTTCATGACATGATCCATCATGAGATAGAAGTGTATGTTGACGACATGATCGCAAGGTCCCAGACTGAGGAAGAACACCTAGACCATCTGCAGAAGTTGTTTGACCGTTTGAAACTGTACAAGCTGAGGTTGAACCCGAACAAGTGCACCTTCAGGGTAAGATATGGAAAGTTGCTAGGCTTCGTTGTAAGTGATAAGGGAATTCAAGTGGACCCTGCCAAGGTCAAAGCTATTCAAGAGATGCCAGTCCCTAAGACAGAGAAGGAAGTCAGAGGCTTTTTAGGACGCCTGAATTACATTGCTCGGTTCATCTCGCATCTAACCGCTACCTGTGAGCCAATCTTCAAGCTGCTGAAGAAAGATCAGGTAGTACGTTGGAATGATGAATGTCAGGCTGCTTTTGACAGAATCAAAGAGTATCTCCAAGAACCACCTATCCTTATGCCACCGGTTGAAGGGAGACCTCTGATATTATATCTAACAGTGCTTGACAATTCAATGGGGTGTGTGCTGGGGCAGCATGACGAGTCTGGCCGAAAAGAGCATGCCATTTATTACCTTAGCAAAAAGTTTACCGACTATGAGACCCGATACTCACTGCTTGAGAAAACTTGTTGCGCTTTGGTATGGGCTGCTCGCCGGCTGAGACAGTATATGCTGACTCACACTACCTTGTTGATCTCAAAGATGGATCCTATAAAGTACATATTCGAAAAGCCTGCTCTGTCTGGGAGAATTGCAAGATGGCAAATGATCTTGACGGAATACGACATTCAGTACACAACCCAGAAAGCCATCAAGGGAAGTGTATTGGCAGACCACTTGGCACATCAGGCCGTAAATGACTACCAGTCAATGAACTTTGAATTTCCGGATGAAAATATTATGATTGTGACTGATTGTGAAGTACCTGGACCGGATGAAGGACCTGAACCAGGATCCCAATGGTCTATGCACTTTGACGGAGCCTCCAATGCTTTGGGTAACGGTATCGGCGCTATAATCATATCTCCTCAAGGCACTCATACTCCGCTCACTGCCCGGCTATGTTTCAACTGTACCAACAACATGGCGGAGTATGAGGCGTGCATCATGGGTCTTCAAGCTGCGATCGACTTAAGGATCAAGTTTCTGAGTGTCTTTGGAGATTCCGCTCTTGTGATCAATCAGATCAAAGGAGAGTGGGATACGAAACATCCGAACCTTATCCCTTACAGAGAATGTGTGTTGACCTTGATCCCCTACTTCACGGAGATAACCTTTGAACACTTCCCGAGAGAAGAGAATCAGTTGGCGGACGCGTTAGCTACAATGTCTTCTATGTTCAAGGTCAAATGGAATAATGAAGCTCCCCGGATCATCATCTGGAAACTGGACGAACCGGCATACTGTTGCGATCTCGAGACTGAATTGGTGACTGAGAAGCCTTGGTACCATGAGGTAAAGAGATATCTGGAAGCTCAAGAATACCCTGAAGGTGCCTCTATCAACGATAAGAAGTTCCTGAGAAGGTTCGCAGCAAAATTCTTCCTTAGCAACGGCATCTTGTACAAGCGAAACCATGATTCAACCTTACTGCGTTGTGTGGACAAGACTGAAGCAGAAAGGATCATGGAAGAGCTACATGAAGGGACCTTTGGTACATATTCCAGTGGACATACAATGGCTAAGAAGATCCTTCGGGCAGGGTATTACTGGTCCACAATAGAAGCTGACTGCTACCAACATTCTAGGACATGCCATAAGTGCCAGATTTATGCAGACAAGGTGCATGTTCCTCCAGTTCCCCTGAATGTTCTGACTGCGCCTTGGCCGTTTGCAATGTGGGGCATAGACATGATCGACGAGATTAAACCTACGGCATCTAATGGGCATCGCTTCATCCTAGTGGCGATTGATTATTTCACAAAGTGGGTCGAGGCAGCATCCTATGCTACGGTAACCAAGACTGTTGTGGCACGGTTCATTCGGCATAACTTGATCTGTCGATACGGCGTCCCTGAGAGAATTATTACAAACAACGGTACCAATCTGAACAATAAGATGATCACTGAGCTCTGCGAGCAGTTCAAAATACAGCACCACAATTCTTCTCCTTACAGACCGAAGATGAATGGGGCTGTAGAAGCAGCAAATAAGAACATCAAGAAGATCGTGCAGAAGATGACAGTGACTTATAAGGATTGGCACGAGATGTTACCGTTCGCTCTACATGGGTACCGTACCTCAGCTAGGACGTCAACCAGGACAACGCCTTTCTCTTTGGTTTATGGTATGGAGGCAGTCTTACCGATTGAAGTGCAAATACCCTCTCTCTGGATAATGAAGGATGCAAATCTGAACGAGGATGATTGGATCCAGACACGACTTGATCAGCTCAACCTCATTGATGAAAAGAGACTTGCTGCTATCTGTCATGGTCAGACGTATCAGAAACGGATGATCAGGGCATTTAACAAAAAGGTCAGACCACAAGAATATCAAGTTGGGGATCTGGTAATCAAGCGAATCATCCTTCCTCAGAGTGATCCAAGGGGCAAATGGACCCCTACGTACGAAGGGCCATTTGTGGTTAAACATGTGTTCTCAGGAGGAGCCATGATTCTAACCAATATGGATGGTGACGACCTTCCTCACCCCGCTAATGCAGACATAGTAAAAAGATACTACGCATGAAAAAAGACCCGCTAGGCTGACATGCCTAGGCAAAAATTAGGGCTTCCCGTCGAACCAAAAGGGTTCGGGAAAAATGAAGGGATGAAAATGAAAAAATCTGTACACCCGACAAGTCAAAAACCTGAAAAGGCGGCTTGGGAAAAAATGGGTATCCCGGTGGACTGAAAACCCGAAAGGGTGGTCCAGGCAAAAATTAGGGATAAAAGCGTAATACTATGTCTCATTGGATCACCTTGCATCCAGAATCCGGTATCTACATCAAGTTCAGACGGCATCGATCAGTCAGCTTCACCTTCAACCAAGGTCATCAAGTGATGAGACGCTCGGAGTTATAAAGGCAATAGCAGAGTTGAAACCCAGTGGGATCATTCATATTTCACACAGCTGTTTTATTTTCTTTTATACAAAATTTGTATAAACTCTTTTGTTCGGCGGCGCCCTCTTACTAGGACGTCAGCCTCTTGTACACAAAACGCCTATTTTCAGGCCATTCAAAAATCAATACAAATATATTTTCAGTTACAAGTGCCAATTGTTTTTCTTTTTCTGTTTTGTTTTGCGAAGAACGTCCAAGGTTCAATTTGTGATATATGCATTGACAATAATTTGCTAACTCATAAATATTTGCATACGAAACAAGGGATTAATTACAGGTGACACTAGAAACAGGGGCAATAAAGAGTTGTCTGAGCAATCTAATTGTTCTGTCCTCCAAGGTACCAAGGTAGGTTCAGCTAAAGAACATAACCAGCATATCTTAATTCCCCAGAGAGTGAGCCAGCAAGTCAGTACACTCTTCTCCAAGCAAAGTTATCAAATCTTTAAGAAATTGGGTACCCTCCAGCAGATCCCAACATTCCCCAGCAGTATACACATACTCATAACAAGCATCCCCGACAGTCTTGGTCTAAAGATTGTTCCCCGGCGGCATAGCAACATTCAAAGGAATCACTTCCCCCGCAGTTCAAAACTTCCCCAGGAAAGTCCAATCCAGTTTCCCCAGGAAAATTGGAGTCCATCTCTCCAAGCAGTAAGCTTATCCCCAGTAGATTCTGGAAGCTTATCCTCGCGAAGCACGAACGCGTCGCCCGACTTTATTTAAAGAGTTATTTCCTTAACAGGATATAACTGGGTTATCCTCAGCCAAAAGCCATGGAAAGAGCGTCCTCGACGAAATTCTCTTACCCCCAGCGAAGTCTATCAACACTTCCAATACAACAAGGATATCCCCAGCAAATTATTATCAACAATTCAACAAAGCGTCTCTCTCCCTACAGAGTATCGCTCCCCAGCAAGATCGCTAGAGTATTTTTCTCCCTGCAGAATCTTCCACTCGCCAAGTTTATTCCCCAACGGAGTTATCTTCTCCTACCGGTATTCTTGCAGCTATCATCCCCAGCGGAAGCGAAATCTATTCTTCAGCATCAGCCCAGGAGTGACTTCCCGGCACCCGTCAAGGATTTACTTTCCTAGACGAAAAACACATTCATAAAACACATCACATATATCATTATAGCATGCATGTACGCATCATATCATACAAATTTCATTTATGTTGAGAACATCATTGCTTGGTCCATATCATGCATTGCATATGACTGACCTTTACCTTTCAGGAAAGATTCAGCTAAATTCTCCATCATATATCAAGACCTAGACCGGTTCAGTTAATCGACTCCAAAGATTTCTTATCCAGTCCAAGGCCTTCTCTAGTCCAGCTAAATCGACTCCCAACAGATTTTTCTGATGAAGACTCAGTAGAAGTTTTCAGGTTTTTCTCAGAAGTCCGCTTTTGAGATTATAATTTCCTTTGGTTCTCTCCCCGACGGTGCGTGAGATGATAATTCCATTTCAGGTTATAATTTCCTATGGTTCTCTCCCCGACGGTGCGTGAGACGATAATTCCATTTCAGGTTATAATTTCCTATGGTTCTCTCCCCGACGGTGCGTGAGATGATAATCCCATTCCAGATTATAATTTCCTATGGTTCTCTCCCCGACGGTGCGTGAGATGATAATTCCATTTCAGGTTATAATTTCCTATGGTTCTCTCCCAGACGGTGCGTGAGACGATAATTCCATTTCAGGTTATAATTTCCTATGGTTCTCTCCCCGACGGTGCGTGAGATGATAATTCCATTCCAGGTTTTTCTCAAACGTCCGCTTTTGAGACTATAATTGCCTATGGTTCTCTTCCCGATCCTGCGAAGATGGTAATTCCCACCAAGATTTTCTCAACGAGCGTTGTTGAAGTTAAAGTCACCCAAGGTTCTCTCACCGTGCATGCTGAGGTAGTAACCATCCCTGGTTCATTCATCACCGTTTGAAGCTCCAGATCCAGCTCCTGTAACCAGTCAAGACACATCTATATCAAGCATCTGAAAACCAGCTCCTGCAACATGACAGGTACTCATTTTTCTTTTGCAGGCATGCCGGTTCTCGCTAAGGAATCTCTTAAGCGATCAACATCCAGATGGCATCTATAAGCCCATCATCCTATTCACCAATCTCTAAATGGCATCTATAAGCCCATTCCCATCACACTGCTAACTATGTGAGCGCAAATTTCTGGGCACTCTAGTGTTCAATCATCTTCTACCCTCGGATTACGAAAGGCGCGTCAGCCAATCTGCATCCTCAGGTCTAAGAGGATTGAACAGGGGCAACTGTTGTACCCCAAAATTTGCCCTCCCATATTCTTCAAGAAATTTCCAAGTCAAAGCTTCAAAGTTCCCCAAGGGTTGCACAGTGCAAGAGCCTCCTAAGCAATCAAAATTAGGGTTTTGGTTCTGATCAAGAAAATGAAGTTTCCAAAGGTCCAATCAAGTCTCACATGCCTACAAATATGGTCAAGCATCCTCATATCAAGTTTCAAGACATTCAGCACAAAATTGCACAGTCAAAAACCCTAATTGCACTACAGTCAACTGTAAGGGCAAAATGGTCATTTGACAGTCAAAAGTTCAAATTTTTGGTCAACATATCATTTTGAAGCCACAAACATCATTTGATCAATGCTTGATCATGATTCTCAAAGCTTGGCTCAAAAATCATCAAAATGCAAAAAGTTTCCTTATTTGGACAGTTGAAAAAGTCAACTGTAAATTGACCAGGGCATAACTTTCACATGGATTATCAGAAAAATTCCATCCAAAGCTCATTTTGAAGAGAAAGACATTTCCTACAACTCATCTTCATACTTCAAGTCCAAGAAATTCTCTCACAAAAAGTTATCAATTTCAACATTATAGGTCATTTTCAAAAGTCAACAAAAAGGGACTTTAAGTCAAAGGCCATAACTTGAGATTGGTAAATCAAAATGACATGGGACCAAAGGCATTGGTTAGAGGACTCAAAGACCTTTCCAAAATGTCAAAGAACATGAGAAAAGCTTAAAAATTGAGCAAGTTATGCCTTGTGGAAGTTGGGAAATGTTTGGATATTTTGAAAAGTCAACATTGATTCAAATGACCTAAAAGTGCTAATGGGCTCATTTTTCTTCCACAATTCACTATCCAAAGCATGTGCACGACCACTTGGCCCAAAGGGAAGTATTTCTTCATTTTTTATTTATTTATTTGAATTTTTATTAATAATAATTCATTTAAATCAAATTAAATACATGAAAAATATTTAACCTAAGCTTTACAATCTTTTTGTGCATGAAATCTACTCAATAATTCGTGCATAATCAAATATGGAAAGATTTGGATTGATTGGATCATGATTGGTACAAAATTGCATGAAAAAGATTGGAAAAAATATGATTGAAAATCAAATCTCATAAACCATCAATTCAAAGATTTGGATCAAATTTCTTAACCTAATTCATTCCTACCTAAGCATAGAACGAAAACCTAATGCCTGGAACCCTTAAGCTGCGCAGAAGACCCATCATCAAACTTGAAATTTTTGTTCAAAAAACTCAAAACTGAAAACAGGTTTGCAGGTCGTTTCAAGCCACGAGACTCATCCCATTGCATTCCTGGGACATCAAACAACGTGTTTGGATCAAGAACACAGTCCCTAACGCCTTGAATCATTGTACAGAAGTCACACTTTTCCATTTTTTTTTTCATTATCGTGTTTTAACATTTATGCACATTCATGGCATTTTGTTTATATATTCATGATCAGTGAAGTGTTTGCAAGCTAACCATATGCCTTGATTGGATTATTATGCGCTGTATGCAAAGATACCATGTTCGTTTTTTAGGGTTGCAGGAGTTACAATTTGGGGCTTTCCATCCAAGGAAAAATTGAGACTTGGGACCTTGACCATTAAAACGAGCGCGTCTGGACGAAAAGAATCCATGTGTCGCGCCCAATTTATGAGCGTTCCATGGCTAATCGCTATTTTCTTGTATGGTGTCTACAGCAACATTCCAAAACCGTTGCTTAATATATTCTTGTTTCAGGAAAAATAAAACACGAAGAAGAAGATGATATCGTGGCATAAATTGGTTGGCCAGTTTAAATTTCGCGCGCTGATTTCCACTAACCATTATTTTCTCATTATATTATTCTTCAGTTACTTAATATACAAGAAGCGCGTTCAGTACAATTGGCAAGGCATGAAACTGGTAATCTCTAGGACCTGGGTTCGAACCCCAGGTCCTCACCCCCTTCATATTATTTTTTCTTTAATGATTACATGCAGCTTCAGTGTAAAGGCACACCATACACTCACAAAATCCAGCCTTCCACGCGTATGCCTAGATCAATCCAAGGGCTACGGTTTGAAGGATACCATGAACGTGAGTCAATGCACTCACACGCTGGGATGAGAGGTCAACGAAATCAGGAGCTTAGTGGGCCTAAAAGTGCTAACAAGCCCTCCACTTTGGGGACTGATACCCCCCTAGGTTTGCCATGTTTTTTTAATTAATTCCATTTTCTTTTAATTATTATTTGTTTAATTAATTTGTTATTTTCATAAAATATAAAAATACCACCAAAAAATCAGAAAAGAGGAAAAATATAATAAATATTTTGTTTTAATATTTTTGTAAATAAATTGTATATAATTAAATTTAGTCTTAACTTAGGTTTTAATTTTAATTCTCTTAATAAAAATCTAAAAAAAACATAGAACTAGGGTTCATATTAACTTTTTATCCTTTTTCTTTTTCTCCCATAATAATTAAATAATTAAATATTTATTTTTATAATTAAATTTTATATAAAAATTAGGGTTAATTTAGGTTAAAATTCAATGTTTTCTTAATAAATTAAAAGCCACTAGTATTTATTTTAATTAATTCCTTTTCATTAAAATCCAAAAATCATAAAATACCAACAAAACATTTCCTTTCTTTTTTTAATTAATTAATGTCACCATTTAATTTTAATTTTGCAAAAAGGGTCCAACGCCCTCGTTTCGATTTAATTCTTATGCGCGCATTTATTTTATTTCTTTATAATATTTATGTATCTCTCCCAAGGCCATGTAACCTTTTAATTTCCTCGCACTTTTCTTTACTTTCTTTATTTTTTCTGTCAAATCGGGTCCTGGTTAATTTTGGCGATGTGGACCCGCGCCTTTTGTAATAGCTTAGAATTTTTACTTTCCCGCAATATTTTTAACTGTTAAATAATGGCATGAAAGAATGTATGGACAAAAATAAAAACAAACGCTAGATCACCTATGACATGACAAAAGACAAAAATAACTGAACATGACACACAAATCACACACCACCCCTAGGGTACGCCTCACTGTTGCCTTGCCTCGAAAGGTGATCGTCGAGTAGAGGATGTCTTAGTAAGTCCTCATGATCCGGGAACCTGGCATGAGGGTAGCTTCTAAGGTGTCTTCCCATTGCTCTGGTGATCACCATGTCCCGAACCTCGAATTGACCCGAACACCTCCAACGGTGGTGCTACCTACCTCTCAATGGTGGGATGGCACTACTTTAAAGGACATCTACACAGACGAATTCCTTAGGGTAGGTAGATGACTCATAGATACTTGCTCTAATTTCAAAAACAAATCAAAAACTTCTTTTCACACCGACACCTTTCAAAAAGCTTTCAAAAGCAACTTTTCAAACACTCTTGAGGACCGATACAAGAGTCGAACTGGAATTTTCAAAGAAACTTTTTTAAAAAACCCACAGTTGAAAAGCAAACAAACCATTTTTGAAAACACAATGAGCAAGTATCTAAGAGCCCATGGATAACCATGGATAGAAAGGGTGCTAACACCTTCCCTTTCTATAACCTACCTCCCGAACCGAGAGCAATCTCTATAAGGAATTTTTCTGTGCTTTTGTCCTTTCCATTTGGAGAAAATAAAAGACAGTGGCGACTCTTGCTTCTGCGACATTTCGCGAACCAGCGTTAAACAGTCAGTTCCAGATCCACCGATCACAGTTAGAAACAAAAATTTCGCAAGTGGTTCAACTGCAAGCGGCTACAGCTGCTCCAACTTGAAATTTTCCTGTACAGCCCCAACCAAATCCGAAGGGACACACTAACGCCATAATACTACGAAGTGGGACAGAACTTAAGCGGACCAACTAAACCTACAATTGAGAACCCATCCATGTACAAAAAACATGGAAAAGAAACTGAGAAGGAAGCTGGACTAAAGGAAGTAGAAAAAGAAGGTGACGAAGAGGCCGTAGAAAAAGAAGAACCTTATGTACCTCCACCACCCGATAAACCACTAATTCCATATCCTCAAAGACTTGCTAAGTGTAAGAACGTAGGGCAATTCAACAAATTCGTTGAACTTCTGAAACAACTTAACATTACCATACCTTTTACTGAAGCTATCACACAAATTCCCTCCTACGCTAAATTTCTTAAAGAAATCTTGTCCAATAAGAAAAATCTTGAGGATAACGAAACCGTATTGCTCACTGGTGAGTGCAGTGCTATAATAAAAAACAACATGCCTCCTAAACTTAAATACCAGGTAGTTTTTCCATACCTTGCGGAATCAGAAAATTTGTCATAGACAAAGAACTATGCAATTTAGGAGACAGTATTAGTCTGATGCCATTATCAATTTGCAAGAAACTCAACATGGGAGAACTAAGAACAACAAGAATGTCTGTACAATTATCAGATCGATCAGTGAAATTTCCTTTAGGTATGTTAGAAAATGTTCCTGCACGTATAGCATAATTCTATATTCCCACTGATTTCATAATCATGGACATTAAAGAAGACTCCAATATTCCTATCATATTAGGTAGACCATTCCTAGCTACTGCAGGAGCCATAATAGATGTCAAAAATGGAAAATTGACCTTCAAAGTCGGAGAGGAAAAGGTTAAATTCATCTTATATAACTTCCTCATGGCACCAGCCATCGACGATTCATGTTGTTTCCTGGATGAAATCGATAAATGCATGAAAGAAATGGAGAAACAACTAACCACTTATTCGGAAGTATTAAGGATTCCCATACCCCCGATACTCGAAGATGATAATTGGCACCCTGAATATCAAGATGAAAACCTGAGTGAATGCCTATCCTTAAAGCCTGATTGTATACCCTATCAACAAAAACCTGCCATAGAACTCAAAACATTACCCAAAGACCTAAGATATGAATTCCTAGACACAAAACTTGAATGACCAGTTATAGTCAATGCAGACTTAGGACAAATAGAGACTGAAAAATTACTACATGTCCTTAGAAAATACCCAACCGCTTTAGGTTATAACATATCAGATCTAAAAGGAATAATCCCTTCTATCTACATGCAATGTATTATGTTAGAGGAAGACTATAAAACCTCTAGGGAACATCAAAGGAGAATAAATCCCATTTTGAGCGATGTAGTCAAAAGGCAAGTAGAAAATCTACTAGAAGCAGGAATCATATACCCAATATCCGACAGTAAATGGGTCAACCCAGCACATGTCATACCTAAGAAAGGTGGTGTGATTGTTGTCAGCAATACTAAAGGAGAATCAGTAGTGCAACGAACTCACACCGGGTGGAGAATGTGCATCGATTATAAAAAGTTAAACAAAGCAACTCGTAATGATCATTTTCCTTTACCCTTCATTGACCAAATTCTTGAACGACTAGCTAAACACTTTCACTTAAGCTACTTAGACGGGTATTCTGGATTTTTCCAAATTCCTATCCATCCCGACGACCAAGAAAAAACGACTTTTACTTGTCCTTATGGTACATTCGCTTATTGACGAATGGCATTCAGATTATGCAATACCCTTGCAACATTCCAGAGATGTATGATGTCCATCTTCTCTGATTTTATAGATGACATGATGGAAGTTTTTATGGATGACTTCTCTGTCTGTGGAGAAAGTTTCGAGGGATGTTTATTGAACCTTGAAATGGTGCTAGAAAGATGCATAAGTGTCAATCTCGTGTTAAACTAGAAAAATGCCACTTCATGGTCCGACAAGAAATTGTCATAGGGCACATAGTATCCGATAAGGAAATCGAATTAGATAAAGAAAAGATCGAAGTTATATAAAATCTTCAACCACCCAAAATTGTTAGAGAGATAAGGATTTTTCTAGGACACGCTGGTTTTTATTGAAGTTTCATTAAAGACTTCTCTAAAATAACCAAACCTCTAACCAACTCCTAATGAAGGATGTTAAGTTCATATTCACCGACAAATGTTTGGACCCGTTTACAACTCTAAAAAAGGAATTAATTTCAGCACCTATTATGAAACCTCCTGATTGGATCTAACCATTCGAGATAATGTGTGATGATATTGACTATGTCGTAGGCGCAGTCCTAGGATAAAGAAAGGATACAAGGCTTCATGCGATCTACTACGCAAGTAGAACCCTAGATCCTACACAGACAAATTACACTACCACTGAAAAAGAATGATTAGTTATTGTGTTTGCTTTAGATAAATTCCATTCCTACCTAGTAGGAGCACGAATAATTGTCTATATTGACCATGCTACAATCCGGTACCTCTTAAGTAAGAAAGACGCCAAACCAAGATTACTAACATGGATCTTACTTCTTCAAGAATTCGATTTAGAAATAAAAGACAAGAGAGGCACCGAGAATGTAGTCACTGACCACCTATCTAGAATAGAAGGCATCAAACCAGATCATGTTCCCATCAATGATGATTTTCCTTATGAATGCCTTGTAGCCTAATTAGAACTAGAAAGTATCATAATTGAGTACCCTGTGACTTATGAAGACAAGAACACAAACGAAATTTTGGAAGCAATATGCACCACAACCTTGCTACCATGGTACACCGATTTAGTTAACTATTTAGCTGTCGGAGTACTTCCACCCAATATGTCTTATCAACAAAATAAGAAATTCTTTCATGACCTTAAACATTATTATTAGGACAAGCCTTTACTTTTCAAAAGAAGCGCCGATGGTATTTTCCGTCGATGTGTTCCCGAAATTAAAATAGAAAACGTAAATTTTCACTGTCATGTCGCTACCTATGGAGGACATGCAAGTACTTTAAAGACTTATGATAAGATATTACAATCTGGCCTTTAGTGGCCTAACCTCTGGAAAGACGTCCATATCGCAATTAAAAATTGCGACCAGTGCCAATGCACCAGAAACATCTCTAGACGCGATGATATGTCTCAAAAGGGAATTCTGGAAGTTAAAGTCTTTGATGTATGGGGAATCAATTTCATGGGACCTTTCCCGTCTTCCTTTGGAAATCACTACATACTAGTTGTTGTCGACTATGTTTCGAAATGGATCAAGGTTGTAGCTTCTCTGTTGTACCCTACAATTTTCCCTCGCACTTCTCAAAGGATCATCTTGGACCCTCAGGTTTGCTTCCATCCCATTTCTAGCCTTGAATTACAAATCTTCTAAGAAAGTCATTCACAAGGGCAAAATGGTCATTTGCACACTGAAAAGTCAAACTTTGACTTTTAGATCAAAATTAAGTTTCAAGAATCATATTTCATCAAGGCATGAAGTTTGTTTGATCAGGAAAATCAGAAGACAGGATTCATGTTAAAAAAGTCAAAATTCTAAATACTTAGAATTTTTCTAAGTGTTTAAAGAAATATGACAAGCTCATAACTTTTGGCCAGATTTTCACCATGATGCAAGCTGATCCTGGAAGAACTTCTAACATAAGATTTTTAGATCTCAATAAGACCTAAAATATTGCAAAACAAAACTTCTCCTAGAAATGTTGGGATTTCAAGTTATACATCTTCAAAGTCACGTCCCTAAAACTTAAACACTTAGTAAATTCCGAGCATTTTCAAATCAGAATTTGTTTACAACTTCTGGGCTAGTTTTCACATAGGTTCAGTCAGAAGTTGCAAGAGTAATTCAAAAAGGGTTTACAAAGCATGTCATAAGCTATCTGGAAAGTCTGAGAACTCGCTCAGAGCATGCTGGAGCAAAGAGATTCAAGGATCAAAAGTTGGATGTTTGTTCTAAGTTACGCTGATGCTGAACTTCTGGCCCAAATTTAAGCTATGATGCACAATCTCATAGTGTCGAATTTCTGGTTTGATAAATATCATCATCATTTAATGCTCACAACCACTTTTGAGTTTTTATCCAAAGGATTTCCCCATGTGTGAGATAGAAGTACCATTATTGTCCTTGAAAAGCAAACTTTTGTACAAGTTTATGCTGGGCCCATTGCTTTGATTTTGCCTCAGAGGGTACTTTATCTTAATTCATGCTTACAAATCCAGCTTAGGCACTGCTAAAAGCTGCTAACCACCATACTTATTTATCTTGCTTCAAGAGCAAGCCAGCACACTAGCATGATGTTGGTACTTTTGACTTCTCCAAACTACAAAGTTATTGCCTATAAATTGAACTTCATTTTTAACTATGAAAGGGTCGGTCGAAAAATTGAAAAGAAAAATCCTTAAAACCTTGCTAAGATTTCCAGAAATTCGAAACTGCAAACACAAATACAAAACCTGCTAGTTTTTTATTCTTGCCTTCAAACTCCAATTTCTTCAAGTATTTCTTGACCAAACCATCCATACAGCTTATGATATACATTTAGAAACCATCCTAACTCCTGTTTTCAGACTGTAACCCGCTCTTAAAAAGTAAGAATTTTTCTTCTTGACCATTCCAGAATTTTCCAGCCATTCATAGCCCAAGATAAAGGTTGTTCCAGCTTGCTGGGCACGTGAGGAATCTGATTAGAATATTACAAGCAGTCAGAACTAGGCTCTAGCTCACAGAACATTTTCCAGCTGCAAGGTAAGTTTATGCTGACCCTCATCATATTACTTAGGCATTGTTAGATTTGCATGTTCAAAATAAAACGTAAACATCCTGATTCTGATGTTGTATATATTATGAAGTTCCATGTATTTTATTCCTAAGTAGACAGAACATCAGGTCAGAACTTCTTAAGGAAACTAGGTTTAGCAGATACATGCTTGTTTCTGATTTACAATCTTGACATTTTTTATATTTCTGAAGCCATGATGGAAACTTTCCATAATTTGATATGGTTGTGTTTTCTATTCTGTTGAGAGTTGACTAAGCTGCAGATATTCTGATTAGCATGGAGAAAGAAATGGAGTTCATCATCAGAGTTTACCTTGTGATACATATTTATGCTTTTGCTTCTGATACCAGATGTACAGCCACCCCAATGGTAGACAGCATGCGCATAAGACATTAGTATTAAGGATCCTGGAATCTAACCCTAGAAGCATCTTTTTTTTAGATTAATTTATTGGCATTTTTACCCATTTTTCTGTCAAACAATATGCCTAAATCAGAATTTCTAGACAACCTTACCCAGCAGCATTATCACTTTACTCTCTCAAATAGTCAGAACCTCTGACTTGCCAAAGATACAAGAACTTCTAGGTTCCCAGCTACGCTATAGCTTCTGAACCCCCTCAACCTCAGAATTTGGTGTACTCAGGCCCAGAACTTCTGACCCTCCACTTTCTCACTAACACTTTCTCTTTTGCAACATATCAGAGTCATAACTTCTGTTCCTTCTCATTTCAGCAACGTGCAGATTCTGACTCCCTTTTCCCTTATTTATTTTATTTTAGCTTTTAAATAACCAAAAACCACCAAAAATATTTCATATTCACATGTTTTATTTTATTTCTTTGAGAACAAAAAGATCAAAATATTTTCTTAAGTAAACTTATTTCTTAACAAAAACAAAACAAGTCCATTTCAATTCCTGTACATTATTTCAATATGGTTGTAATAGAAAATTAGGACTTTAATTTATTGCAATCCCCATTCATAAATTTGTAACCCTACCTCCTAAAGCTTTGTAATAGCTTAGTATTTTTATTTTCCGCAATTTAATGCTTTATATACAAATTGCTAGTAATTAGGGTTTGTATGGAAAGATTAAAACCAAAAAATAGCAAACCCTAATAAAGACAAATCAAGCATGTAAACCAATACATTTGCACACTTGCACCCTTAGGGTAAACCCACTTTGTTGCCTTATAAAATGGCCATATTATGCATGTGGGGTATCTTAGCAAAAACAAACGAAATATAAGATCATAGTCCCTCGATGACGCTATCAAAGTTGCCTTTCGAAAATGATCTTTGTCCCTTAAAGAAAATGCTAAGATATCTTACAACATTGCTAATCATGGCTATACGATGACCCTTTTCCCGTCCCTTTTAAATCCAAAGATATGGTTACTTATCAAATCAATGGTAAGATAACAATGTCAAAGGAAAGAGGAAATAAACATGAAATACTTTTGAGTAGGTAGATTGTTCCTAGTTGCTTGCTCAATTTCAAAACCAAAACATCCTTGCTATTTTCAAAAACAAACACCAACACTTTCAAAAACATCTTTCAAATTTGAAGACATTTTTAAAATATCAACACTTTGTATACATTCTTACGAACGAGAATCATTACAAAGTTTGCCTAAACGATGGAGCCCTTTTCAAAATACTTTCAAAAAAACCTACATCACAAGCACATTTTCAAACAAAAGCAAGTGATCTAGCAAGCAACTAAGAGCCCGTGGAATACCATGGATGGAAAGGGTGCTAATACCTTCCCTTTTCATAATCTACCCCCCGAACTGAAGAAAACAATCTCAAAGGTCTTTCTTGTTCTTTTTATCCTTTCCTTTTGGAGAAAAGAAAAGTCGATGGCGACTCTTTCTAACCACAACATTTGCGATCAAACTCAAAACAACCAAGTTAGTTCTCCCACCGTGTTACAGAACTTGCGACTCTGCTGGGGATTATTTTAAAAGTGGGGTTACCTTAGAGCTAGATCACATTTACTTGCTTTCATTGTTTGACTTGTTTGCTTTATATTATGGTATCTTGTTTGGGCTTGCTTTGATCCTCCACCCGGATCTGGGATACCTTGTTAGGTAAGTAGCAATAGATTATGGAAACTGTATGATCTAGACCGATATGGTTGAAACAATGGCTACGTTAGTGTGACATATTTGTGGGTACCTGTATCCCTTGTGTTGAATCGAGGAGAATACGGGTCCGCTGAGTGGTGTCATGAAGCACTAACTGACTTTAGAACCTTAATTAAACAAACTTGGACATTTAGGACGTAGTGAGATAACTGGTTTCGGTGGAAAGCTGAAAATTGGTTGATACTCGATACTACACTCATTGAGACTAGACTTTTGGGATATCCCGACCGCAAGAAAAGATTGATTGTGCTGGGAAAATGCTTAAAAGGAAGGTCAGTGATATTGAGATCCCTTAGAACCCGGTTACTATTGCTAGGACAGGTTTGAGCCAACGAAACTTCAAGAGGGTACTTACCTATGAGACTCCATGCAAGCCTAAACCTAAGGACTTGTTTGTTTTGTTTGAATATACTTACTTGTACATAACATCATGAACATCATAACATCATACGCAATCTCACTAACCATTTCAAGGATTTAGGAATTTATCTTTGTTTTTGTTTTGTAGGCCATGAACTCCGTCTGAAGAAACACCATCTGAATCAGCTTCGTGAAAGTGCCCCCTCAGCCCCAAGAGTTAGCATCAAGGGTACCCGAAGATTCTCCTTTTACCAAGAAATATGGACGAATCCTCAGTTTGGCTACTTTCAACTTCTAAGAAGAAATTATGTGCATGCTCTTCCATATCTTTGATCCTATACATCATTGCTTCACCTTTCCTGACTATCAGTTGGTACCTACACTAGAAAAGTTTTCTCTACTATTAGGAGTGCCCGTGCTTGATCAGATACCATTTACCGGTCTAGAAGGATTCCCGAAACCTGAGGTCATGGATGAAGCTCTACATCTGAAGAGAGCCGACATCATAGTAAATTGGGAAACTAGCAGTGGAGTTAAAGGGTTCCTAGACAAATTTCTATTAGAGAAAGCTCGTTCGTTCTGGGAAAATATGGATTTTCAAGCCTTTGAAGACGTCCTGGTCCTTCTCATCTACGGTTGGGTTCTTTTCCCCAACTTGAACCAATTCATAGATGTAAATTCCATTAAAGTATTTCTCTCCCGTAATCATATACCTACCTTGTTGGGAGACATCTTACATTGCACCCATACACGCACCACGAAGAAAAGAGGTGCCCTTTTGTGTTGTATTCCCCTACTCACCAAGCAGCTTCATGAGGGACAGAGTCTGAACGTCTACATAGAACCAAAAAGGATGCGTTCAACTTTTTTATCTTAGAGTTTTTTGTATTTCTTTGTAAGCCCAAAGAGGAATGATGTACTCAAACTTTGATTTATTAATATAACGTGTGTTCCTTTTTGGTCTAAAGCAAATTTAAGTCTCTAATTTCCTTGAAATCATTGCATACACATTTTCATTCATCATCACATAAACAGGTTTCTTACAACAGGTCTCATCATCTTTCTACTGTTTATTTCAGTAAGATGGACATGGAACAGACGGTAAAAGATCTCCAAGTGCAGTATGCTCAGTTTCAACATATATTCTTGACTCAAGCCAAAGGGAAAGAGGACTTGAAAACTTTGTTGATCGAAGAAAAGAAGAAGAAAGCAAAGAAATCAACTGGTATTCTGAATCTAGGAAGAAGGTTCCCAGGGCCAGCCAGACGGACCCTAGACTTCGTAACATCATCTAGTGAAAAGGAAAATCAATAAGGGAAAAACAAGGAAGTGATTGCCCATTCAGAATCTGAAGAGGAAGAAGAAGATGATTACACTGAAGAGTAGTATCCTCCGATCGACGATAAATACAAACATCTAGAAGAACATCTAAGTGCAATGGAGATTCAGAAAGTGCCCGGGCTGGACTTTGAGGAGTTGGGTTTGGTGTTTGGGATTGTTATTCCACCAAAGTTCAAAGCACCAATGTTCGCTAAGTACGACGAGGTTTCGTGTCCCAAGATGCATCTCCAATCTTATGTGAGGAAGATACAACCTCACACTACTTACAAAGATTTTTGGGTCAACTTCTTTCAGGATAGTCTATCCGAGACTCAGCTAGATTGGTTCTATCAACTGGAGAGGGCCAATATCCATAACTGGGAAGACCTTGCCACTGCTTTTTATAAAAAGTATCAATACAATGAAGACCTTTCTCCCACTCGTACTCAACTCCAGAGTATGGTTATGGTTTCAAGCGAAGGTTTCAAAGACTATGCTCAGAAATGGAGGGACTTAGCAGGAAGAGTCCAGCCTCCCCTGTCTGATAGGGAGCTAGTGGATATGTTTCTGGGTACCCTGTCCGGTCCTTTCTTTAATCATCTAATTGGAAGATCCTCACCAGGCTTCACTGAATTAATCTTGACCGGGGAAAGAGTTGAAGCTGGGATTAAGAGTGGGAAGATCCAAAAGGACGCATCCTCCAGTACCGTGAGAAAACCATTTATTGGGAAGAAAGAGGTTGTTGTTGTGTACCCTCAAAGGAATCAGGACAAAACTGAACATCGTCCAATGGTAGGGGCCGTCATGATCCCTAAGCCTGCACCTGCTCAACAAAGGAATAACCAACCTAGAATAGAAAGACCGGTAAGACAATTTACCCGGATAAATATGACGTGTCTCAAGTCCTTCCACATTTGTTGAGATCTAATCTGATAACTTTGAAGGAAGCCCCGAAGAATCTGAACACCTTCTATCCTCATTACCACCCTAATGCTCGTTGTGCTTACCATTCAGAAAGTCTAGGCCATGATACCAACAACTGTTGGGCTTTGAAAAACAAGGTGCAAGACCTTCTCAAGGCAAAAGAAATCTAATTTGATGCTCCTGAGATTCCAAATGTTATCACCGCTCCTATGCCCAAGCATGGCCGTGATGTTAACACTGTTGAAGATGATATGTTTGTATTGTTGTTGATGAACTTTTTACTCCTCTCCTGGCTGTCAAGAGGAACCTGTTGAAGGCCGGTTTATTTCCGGGTTGTAGCGAAGGTTTTCACCTTTGTTTATCCCTACCAACCGGTTGTCATTTATTGAAAGCAGGTGTTCAATTCCTAATGGATGACAAAGATATTTTTTTTAGAAGACTCCCGTTCCAACCATTTCTTACAAGGATGTTTCAATAGTAACCATTTCCGCCAATCCTTCCAGGGTCTCCACCAAAAGACCCGTTAGGATTACATCAATTCTTAAGGTGACTCTACTGATAATTACTATGCCAGGACCAATCCCGTACTCATCAGATAAAACTGTCCCCTAGAACTATGGGGGTGACGTCTACTATCACGGTGTCAAACAGTATTGGTTGGCTGATGAAGACTCGATTTTTGAGAAGGTTGACCCCGACATCGACAACATTGTGGGAACCAGCAAAATAACCCAAAGTGGAAGGGTATTCTCCCCAGAGATTTCTCCTCCAAAAACTGCTATCGGCCCTGTGATCATCCCTGCTTTTGTTCCTGTTGGCACTACTACTACAATCCCTATGGTTACCCCTACTAACACCCCTACCACCAAGTAGACCTAGGCTCGGGGAAAAGGCATTCTGGTTGAGCCTGTCCAGATGAAGGCGCAATCAGTATCTATCCCAGAAACCTCCAAGAAGGATATAAAAGAAATTCTGAAAATTTTAAAGAGAAGCGACTACAACGTAGTCGAATAGCTAGGGAAGACTCCGTCAAATATTTCTATGCTAGCTTTACTGTTGTGCTCCGAGGCTCATGCGAGGGCCTTGGTGAAATTTCATAAAACTGCCCATGTGCCACAAGAAACCTCTGCTGCCGAGTTCCAAGACTGTATGGCCAGTTTGACCGCTGACAACGGTTTAGGTTTTTCTGATGCTCACCTGACACCTAGAGGGAGGAAACACAACGAGGCGTTGCATGTCTCTGTCGAATGCAGGGGTACAACTTTGGGCTATGTCCTAGTTGATATTGGTTCATCTTTGAATGTGCTGCCTAAGAAAGCTCTGGATAGACTCGACTGTGAAGGTTTGACCTTAAAACCCAACAACATAGTGGTAAGGGCCTTCGACGGTTCAAAGAGAATTGTGCATGGGGAGGTGGACATCCCCATTAAAGTTGGAACTCAAACCTTTGATTCAACTTTCTACTTGATGGATATCCATCCTTCCTATTCCTGTTTATTGGGCCGACCTTAGATTCATGGCGCTGGCGCCGTTACCTCTACATTACATCAGATGCTGAAATACCCAACCAAGGGAAATATCATTATTGTCCATGGAGAAGAGGAATATATGGTCAGTCACTTGAACTCCTTCAGATACGTGGAATTGGATGGTGAATTCATCGAAACTTGGTTTCAGCAATTCGAGGAAGTCCCACAAACAGTGGCAGCAACCAAGACTGTTTCCCAAGTCCCAAAGATTACAAGACCTCCGCTAAAGATGTCTTCTCTGAAAGATGCCAAGGCAATAATCGAGGAAGGTGGGTGTACTATTTGGGGCCAAATCCCGGATATCCCTTACAAATCTGAAAAATTTGGTTTTGGTTTCACTTCAGGAGCATAGAAAGTTGTTCGTCGTGCTCGTGTTGGGGGACCACCTTTAAGGATCAACAACCATGGAGTCAATGCAGTGGAGGATAGTGATGATAACTGTGACCTGGGGATTGGATTTTCCCAACCATCAATGGAGGACTCAACAACTGGGAAGCTAAATATTTTGTCCCAATTACTTTTATCCAACAGTAATTGTCTTTAAATTTTTATTGGACTTGTAATAATTAAACAATTTAGACTTTTAAAATCTTGTGTCTTACCCAAGGCACAATGGTCTATTTGTAAGCGTTGTTACTTCATTTTCATATGTCATCAATGAATCATGGACGTTTTTGCATGCAAAATTTGTGCTCTTTGTCTTTCTTTTTCTACATTTCTATTTCTTTCAAAGATAGCTATACTCTTACACACACTCACATTCAAAATGCAGATCTACATCCACTCAGGATCCCATGGGTAACGATTCTGCTATGGCCTGTTGTGAATTTGAAAATCTAATATACCAAGCCGAAGACGAAGGTGAGGAAGGTTATGAGGTTCCAGGGGAACTAGCCATGTTACTACAACAGGAAGAAAGGACGATAAAGCCCCACAAAGAGCCAGTGAACACAATTAACTTAGGTACCGAAGAGGACAAGAAAGAAGTCAAGGTAAAGGCCAATCTGGAACCTAGTGTCAAGAAGCGCTTAACTCACTTACTACATGACTATGTCGAGGTCTTTTCTTGGTCATACGAAGATATTCCAAGACTTGATGCTAATATCGTAGTCCATCGTCTACCAACAAAAGAAGATTGCCCTCCAGTAAAACAGAAAGTCCGTCGCATGCAGCCAAACATGTCAGAGAAGATTAAGACTGAAGTCATGAAATAATTCAACACCGGATTCTTAGCCATCACCTCCTCCACATTGGGTCGCTAATGTTGTTTCAGTGCCTAAAAAGGACGAAAAAGTACGCATGTGTGTGGATTACCGAGATTTGAATAGGGCAAGCCCTAAGGACGATTTCCCACTTCTCCATATCGATATTTTGGTTGGCAATACCGCACATCATAAAGTATTTTCCTTCATGGATGGTTTCTCAAGCTACAATCAAATTAAAATGGCACATGAGGACATGGAGAAAACGACCTTCGTCACACAGTGGGGCACTTTTTGTTACAAGGTTATGCCATTCGGGTTGAAGAATGGTGGGGCGAGTTATCAGCGCGCCATGGTAGCTCTATTTCATGACATGATCCATCACGAAATAGAGGTCTATATGGAAGAAATGATAGCCAGATCTCAAACTGAAGAGGAACATCTTGACCATTTGCAGAAGTTGTTTGAAAGGCTGAAGAAATACAAGCTAAGGTTGAACCCGAATAAATGTACATTTGGGGTGAGGTGCGGAAAACTCCTAGGCTTCATCGTCAGTGGTAAAGGTATCGAAGTGGACCCTACCAAGGTGAAAGCAATACAAGAAATGCCTTTTCCTCGCACCGAGAAGGAAGTCAGAGGATTCTTAGGACGGCTAAACTACATTTCCATATTCATTTCTCACTTAACCGCTACTTGTGAACCAATCTTCAAATTACTGAAGAAAGATCAAGTAGTCAAATGGAATGATGAATGCTAAGCTGCCTTCGATAAGATCAAAGAGTACCCACAAGAGCCTCATGTTTTGATGCCGCCATTCTAGGGAAGACCTTTGATCGTGTATCTAACTGTCTTGGAAAATTCAATGGTGTGTGTGCTGGGGCAGCATGACGAGTCTGGATGAAAAGAGCGTGCTATATACTACATGAGCAAAAAGTTTACCAACTGTGAAACAAGATATTCACTGATCGAGAAAACTTGCTGTGCTCTAGCATGGGCTGCTCGCCGGCTAAGACAGTATATGTTGACCGATACTACCTTATTGATATCTAAGATGGATCCAATTAAATACATATTCGAGAAGCATGCCTTCTCAGGGAGAATAGCAAGATGGCAGATGATCCTGACTGAATACGACATTCAGTACACTACCCAAAAAGCAATAAAGGGCAGTGTGCTAGCCGATCACCTTGCTCATCAGGCTGTGGATGACTACCAGTCCATGAAATTTGAGTTCCCAGATGAAGACATCATGATGGTAAACAATTGTGAAGAACTCAGACCATATGAGGGACCTGAACAAGGATCCCGATGGACCTTGGTTTTTGGCAGAGCCTCCAACGTACTCGGCAATGGCATAGGTGCTGTAATCATATCCCATGAAGGATGTCATACTCACTTCATTGCAAGACTTTGTTTCAATTGTACCAATAATATGGCAAAATATGAAGCGTGTATTTTTGGTCTCAAAGCTGCCATAGATTTGGGAATTAAGTCCTTAAGTGTATTTGGAGATTCAGCCTTAGTCATCAGTCAGATCAAAGGAGAATGGGATACGAAACACCCTAACCTCATCCCCTACAAAGAACATGTGTTGACATTAGTCCCACACTTCAAGGAAATTACCTTTGAGCATTTTCCACGAGAGGAAAATCAACTAGAGGATGCGCTAGCCACCATGTCATCCATCTTTAAACTCAAGTGGGGTAACGAGGCTTCCTAGATCACCATGGAGGGGATGGAAGAACCAGCTTACTGTCACGAGATTGATACTGAAGAAGTAGTGGACCAGCCTTGGTGCCATGAAGTTAAGAGGTGTCTCTAGGCCCAAGAGTATCCGGAGGGAGCTTCAGTCAATGATAAGAAGTTCTTGAGAAGATTCTCTGCTAAGTTCTTCCCTAGTAATGGCATTCTCTACAAGCGCAACCATGACTCTATTTTGCTTCGTTGCATAGACAAAGTTGAGGCAGAAAAGATCATGGCTGATCTACATGAAGGCACTTTTGGCACCCATTCTGGTGGGCATACGATGGCTAAAAAGATCCTACGGGCAGGGTACTACTGGTCTACCATGTAAGCAGATTGCTATCAGCATTCACGAACCTGCCACAAGTGTCTGATCTACACTGAAAAAGTGCATATACCTCCAGTGCCTCTAAACATAATGACTTCTCCCTGGCCATTCATGATGTGGGGCATCGATATGATTGTAGAAATCAAACCTACAACTTCTAATGGACACCGCTTCATCTTAGTGGCCATTGACTACTTCACAAAATGGGTTAAGGCAGCTTCTTTCGCTTCCGTTACCAAGAATGTTGTGTCCCGGTTCATCAAACAAAATCTCATCTGACGGTACGACACCCCAGAGAGAATCATCACAGACAATGGCACGGATCTCAATAATACTATGATCACTGCATTGTGCGTGCAATTCAAGATCCAGCACCATAATTCTTCCCCTTACCGGCCAAAGATGAATCTCACTATCGAAGCCATAAATAAGAACATCAAGAAGATCATACAAAAAATGATAGTAACCTACAAATACTGGCATGAAATGCTACCATTCGCTCTCCACGGTTACCGTACAATGGCACGCACATCAACAGTGACAACTCCCTTCTCCTTGGTATACGGCATGGAAGTTGTTCTACCAATCGAAGTACAAATACCTTCTATGAGAATCATAAAATATGCAGGGCTAAATGGAGATGAATGGATCCAAACTCGGCTTAACCAATTGAATTTGATTGATGAGAAGAGGCTTACGGCTGTCTGTCACAGCCAGATGTACCAAAAATGTATGATCAAAGCTTTTAACAAAAAGGTCAGATGTCAGGTATATTGGGTTGGTGACTTGGTAATCAAGCGTATCATATTTCCACAAGGTGATCCCATGGGCAAATGGACTCCTACATATGAAGTACCATTTGTGATCAAAAGCATATTCTCTGGTGGAGCAATGATCTTAACCACTTTGGATGGCGGCGACCTTCCGCACCCTGTGAACGCGGACATAGTCAAAAGATACTACGCATAAGAGACCCTCTAGGTTGACACACCTGGGCAAAATAAGGGCATCCCGGTGAACCACAAAGGTTCAGGAAAAAATTAGGGATAAAATACAAAAAAAATCTGTACATCCGGCAAGCTGAAAACCTGAAAAGGCGGCTTGGGAAAAATACGGTATCCCGGTGGACTGAAAACCCGAAAGGGAGGTCCAGGAAAAAGTTAGGGAATTAAAGCGTATGACTATGTCCCGTCAGATCACCTTACAGACAACCGTTAGCATCGACTAACAAAATTAACAGTTCTGATCAATCCAATCAGCTTTGGACAAAGCAGCAAGTGGACAAACGCTCCAAGACATGAAGGCTATAGTAGAAGGGGAACCCCATGGGATTATTTCAAATAGCTATCTTTTCTTTGTATCAAACTTTCATTTTTTCTATGATGATGATCTCTTACTAGGATGTTCGTCTCATTGTACAAAAAATACTTATTCAAGTTAATACAAAGATATTCCTTTGAAAGTGCAAAACTATATGTTTTTCTTTATATATGTGTTTTGTTTACAAAAACGTCCAATGATTTATTTTTGAACATATGAATTTGAACATAACTACTGTTTACAAATGAACAAAAAAGGAACAGAAAATAGAAAGACAATCATTAATGGATTTAAGAAATAGGATAATATCTTTATACTATTCCATAAAATCCCCCACAGTGTGCAGCTTAATGATATCAAGCTCTCTCACATCTCTGACGAAACAAAGCTTCCAGTTACCGCTCCTAAGATTCCTCAGTGAAAGTCGCTCAATTTCTCAGGGTTCCCCAACAGGATTTCACAAGCAATACACGGCGTTTCCTTTACACAACAAAGTTTATTTCCCTAACAAATGGAAAATCATCAGCACTTCAACTTCAAAACATGAAGACTTACACTCCTCATTCTCAGCAATGCTCAGGGATCTGTTTTCCCCGACGCCAGCAACACCGCATCATAATAATTAATGTGTCCATACATTACATCCATACGTCATGGCATTGACAACACAAATACCTACGATACAATCTCATTTATTTTGAAGACATAATTGTACCATGCATTTCATACATCAAGACATTGCATGCAACTAACTTTTCATATTTTTCAGGAAAGATCAATCCACAAAAAATTATCGTCAAATTTTCAACAAGTCAATTACAAATCAATTCCCAAGAAAGGACTGGTCAACCATCTACACAAAAAATATTCCGTTCAGACCCCTGCTGGTTCGGTTTAAATCTCTCAACGGTTTATCTTGATTCTTTCTCGCATACAATTTCTCTGGTTCACATAAGTCTCTCCAAGATTTATTCTGATTCTTCTCCAGACCACTGTTGTTTTAGTTTAAATCTCTCAACGGTTTATCCTGATTCTTTCCCGCAGACAGTTTCTCTGGTTCAGATAAGTCGCTCTAAGATTTATTCTGATTCTTCTCCAGACCACTGCTGGTTCAGTTTAAATCTCTCAATGGTTTATCCTGATTCTTTCTCGCAGACAGTTTCTCTGGTTCAAATAAGTCGCTCCAAGATTTATTCTGATTCTTCTCCAGACCACTGCTGGTTCAGTTTAAATCTCTCAACGGTTTATCCTGATTCTTTCTCGTAGACAGTTTATCTAGTTTAGATAAGTCGCTCCAAGATTTATTTTGATTCTTCTCCAGACCACTGCTGGTTTAGTTTAAATCTCTCAACGGTTTATCCTGATTCGTTCCCGTAGATAGTTTCTCTGGGTCAGATAAGTCGCTCCAAAATTTATTCTGATTCTTCTCCAGACCACTGCTGGTTCAGCTTAAATCTCTCAACGGTTTATCCCGATTCTTTCCTGCAGACAGTTTCTCTGGTTCAGATAAGTCTCCCCAAGATTTATTCTGATTCTTCTCCAGACCACTGCTTGTTCAGTTTAAATATCTCAATGGTTTATCCTGATTCTTTCCCGCAGACAGTTTCTCTGGTTCAGATAAGTCGCTCCAAGATTTATTCTGATTCTTATCCAGACCACTGCTGGTTCAGTTTAAATCTCTCCACGATTTATCCTGATTCTTTCCCGCAGACAGTTTCTCTGGTTCAGATAAGTCGCTCCAAGATTTATTCTTATTCTTCTCCAGACCACTGTTGGTTCAGTTTAAATCTCAACGATTTATCCCGATTCTTTCCAGCAGACAGTTTCTCTAGCTCAGATAAGTCGCTCCAAGAATAATCTGATTCTTCTCCATACCATTATTGTTTCAGTTTAAACCTCTCAACAATTTATTCTGATTCTTTCCCACAGGCGCTTTCTCTAGTTCAGATAAATCACTCAAAGATTTACTCTAATTCTTTCCAGTTAAAGAATATTCAATATCTCATTTGGTTCAGTTTAAACCCCTCAACGGTTTATCCAGATACTTTCCAAAGGAACATTTCTAGTTCAGATGAATCGCTCCAAGATCTATTCTGATTTTTCCCAGTCAAACAACATACAAGACTTCTTCTGGTTCAGATAAGTCACTCCAAAAATTTATTCTGATTCTTTTCCAGTTGAAATCAAGTTCAGCCTTAGTCTATATTCTGGCAACAGTCACCTTTGGATGGCATCTACAAGCCCATCTCCGGAAAATATCCATTATTCCTCCAAATAGCATCTATAAGCCCATTCATAATTCATCTTCGAGTGCAAATTTCTGGGCACTCTAGTTTCCAATCATCTTCCACCTTCAAGTCACGAATGATGGATCCGCCAATCTAACTCTTCAGGTTTAAGAAGATTGAACAGGGGCAGCTGTTGTACCCCAAAATTTTCCCTCGCATTTCTCAAAGGATCATCCTGAACCCTCAGGTTTACTTCCATCCCATTTCTATCCTTGAATTACAAATCTTCCAAGAAAGTCATTCACAAGGGAAAAAAGGTCATTTGCACACTAAAAAGTCAAACTTTGACTTTTAGATCAAAATTAAATTTCAAGAATCATATTTCATCAAGGCATGAAGTTTGTTTCATCGGGAATATCATAAGACAAGATTCATGTTGAAAAAGTCAAAATTTTAAATACTTAGAATTTTTCTAAGTGTTTAAAGAAATATGACAAGCTCAGAACTTCTGGCCAGATTTTCACCATGATGCAAGCTGATTCTGGAAGAACTTCTAACACAAGTGTTTTAGATTTCAATAAGACCTAAAATATTGCAGAACAGAACTTCTCCTAGAAATGATGGGGTTTCAAGTTATACATCTTCAAAGTCACGTCCCTGAAACTTAAACACTTAGTAAATTTCGAGCATTTTCAAATCAGAAGTTGTTTACAACTTCTGGGCCAGTTTTCACATAGGTTCAGTTTGAAGTTGCAAGAGTAATTCAAAAAGGGTTTACAAAGCATGTCATAAGCTATCTGGAAAGTCTGAGAACTCGCTCAGAGCATGCTGGAGCAAAGAGATTCAAGGATCAGAAGTCAGATGTTTGTTCTAAGTTGTGCTGATGCTGAACTTCTGGCCCAGATTTAAGCTATGATGCACAATCTCATAGCGCAGGATTTCTGGTTTGATAAATCTCATCATCATTTAATGCTCACAACCACTTTTGAGTTTTTATCCAAAGGATTTCCCCACGTGTGAGATAGAAGTACCATTATTGTCCTTGAAAATCAAACTTTTCTACAAGTTTATGTTGGGCCCATTGTTTGCTTTTGCCTCTGAGGGTACTTGTTGTACCCCAAAATTTGCCCTCTCATATTCTTCAAAGTTTTGACAAGCATCATCTCAATTTGCTCAAGTCTACTCAAGGGTTGCACAGTTCAAACACCCTCCTAAGCCAGTCAAATTAGGGTTTTGGTTCTTGCAAGGAAGTTGAGGTTTTCAAGGGCTCAATCAAGTCCCATATGCTCATATACATTGTCAGGCACCTACATGTCAAGTTTCAAGGCTCACAAGGTCAAGTTGCACAGTCAAAAACCCTAATTGCTCCACAGTCAACTGCAGGGGTAAAAGGGTCATTTGGCAGTCAAAAGTCAAAATTTTTGGTCAACATCTTATTTTGAAGCCACAATCATCATTTGGTCTAATCTTGACCATGATTTCACAAGAATGGCTCAAAAATCATCAAGATGCAAAAGTTTCTATTTTTGGACAGTTGAAAAGTCAACTGTAACTTGACCAAGGCATAACTTTTTCATGGTTCATCATAAAAATCCCATCCAATGCTCATGTTGAAGGGGAGGACATTTCCTATAATTCATCTTCACATTCCAAGTCCAAGAGATGCTCTCACAAAAAGTTATCAATTTCAACATCATAGGTCATTTTCAAAAGTCAACAAAAAGGCACTTTAAGTCAAAGACCATAACTTGAGATTGGTAAATCAAAATTACATGGGACCAAAGGCATTGGTTAGAGGACTTCAAGACCTTTCCAAAATGTCCCAGAACATGTTCATATGATCAAAATTGAGCAAGATATGCATTGGAGAAGTTGGGAAATTTTTGTGAAATGGCCAAAGTCAACTATCCTTGAAACTTCAATTTTTGACAAAAGGGCCCACTTTTTTCCACTTGGTTCAGCCTTGTCATGCCACCCACGTGTCCCATGACCCATTACAAGACCAAAAATTTATTTTTTCATTTTTATTTAATTTTTATGGATTTAATTCACTTTAATCCATAATAATTCAAATAAAAATCAAAAAATGAGTTAAATGGTATCTTTGAGTTTTGAATGACTTTTATATGTCATGAATCACATACCAAATTCGTGCCAAGCCTATTATGAGCATGAAATTCAAATTTTGAACAAAAATGGCAAGTTGTTTTAATGGTGGTTATGGAGAAATCCAAAACTTCATGGCAAGGGTTAAAGGCTCATAATATTGCTTGATTCTCATTCAGAGACATATATGCAAGCCTCTCATACATCAGACACGACCTAGAAACCTCTGAAACAACATAACCAATTTCCAAAATTCCAAAGAAAAGTCACAAATTGAAATCCATATTCCAGCACAATTCAAACCTTTCTTTTGATCTAAACACATTCCCAGCATTGCCAGGAACCTATTGCAAGCATAAACAAGTCCTAACACTCAAGAACTCGTGCTACACAGTCATACGGTTCACCTTCTTTTTTCAAAATCACAATCATCAATTCATGCGTTTTTAACATTTTTCATTGATTGTACTATGTTCACAGGATCCATATGAAGCTCTCTATATAATTTAATTTGATTATGATGCTCTAGAATGAAAGTTGCCATTGTTAAATCCTAGGGTTTCAAAGCTTGTGATTTGGGGCTTTTCCCATACTGTAAAATCAGAACTCCAAACACCCATGGTTGAAACTGGCTTGAGGAGACAAACACAAAACACACCTCGCGCCCTTTTTATGTTCACTATATAGCTAATCGCTATTTTCCATAGTTTTGCATTGTGGGGGTTAAAAACCCCCGCTATCTTGCTTTTGTTTTTGCAGATAAATGAAGACGATGATGATGTGTCCATGCGTAGGTGGTTTATTCAAATCACGCGCGCTCTCTTTTTTATTTTCCAGCATGTGACTCGTTTATTCAATATAATGTTATTTGCTTATTATTATTACAATTGAGACAAAGTGGTGCAGTGGCTGGTAACAAGCTTGGGATTCGTTGGGACCTGGGTTCGATCCCCAGGTCCCCCAAAGGCTTGTTAATTTTTTTCCAAATATGATCTTATGCAGGCAACGTGAAGCAACTCACCATAAACCTCACATCCCAGCTTGCCAAGTGTCCCTCAGAAGCAGATCCAATGGCCAAGAGAGGGAGCACGCCATACTCCTGGTCAACCAGCGCCCCACTCAATCCAGAAAGTCAATGAAGCTTTGTGCAAATGGGCCTCACAATTCCATATACACCCTCCAATCTGGCCCAAAACCCCCCTTGGGTTTGCAATTTTTTCATTTTTATATTTTGTTTGTCTTATTTTATTTTTTCCCTTTTATTAACTATTAACATAATTAATTTATTTTCTATAAAAAAATAAAAAAGAACTAATATTATTATTATTAATTTCATTTTATTTTTTTAAATAAATACTAATAAATTGAATTAATTATTAATTAGGCAACTTTAACTTTTTTTTCTTAATAATTAAAATAAGTTTAGAATTAGGTTTTTATTAACTTTTAATTTTAATTCCTTTATTTTATTTTCATTAAAAACATAAAAATAAAAAAACATTTTTTTCTTTTAATAAATTAATTAATTAGTTTAATCATTAGTTTTAATTTCATTTAATCACAAAAAAGGATAAAAAATTCAATTCTTTCTTGAAAAAAGGGTCAAAACCCTTAGAACGTTCCCGATTAAATTTCCATTCGCGCATTTTCATTTCTTTTGATTATATTTTTGTATCTGTACAGAGGATGTAAAAGTAATTAGGATTTTATTGCTTTCTTTAATTTTCTCGAACTTTATTTTACAAAACGGGTCTTTGTTTTTTTGGCGATGTATAGACCCGCGCCTTGTAATAGCGTAGAATTTATCTTTCTGCAATTTATTTTCCGCATTCCTAACTGTTAAATGCATGAAAGAATATATGTAAATAAAACCAATCCGTAGCTCACAAATAACATGTACAAGACAAACATAAACTGAAATTGAACACACAAGCACATGTGTGATCGGTGGATCTGGAACTGACTGTTTAACGCTAGTTCGCGAAATGTCGCGGAAGCAAGGGTCGCCACCGTCTTTTATTTTCTCCAAATGGAAAGGACAAAAGCACAGAAAAATTCCTTATAGAGATTGCTCTCGGTTCGAGAGGTAGATTATAGAAAGGGAAGGTGTTAGCACCCTTTCTATCCATGGTTATCCATGGGCTCTTAGATACTTGCTCATTTGTGTTTTCAAAAATGGTTTGTTTGCTTTTCAACTGTGGGTTTTAAAAAGTTTCTTTGAAAATTCCAGTTCGACTCTTGTATCGGTCCTCAAGAGTGTTTGAAAAATTGCTTTCGAAAGCTTTTTAAAAAGGTGTCGGTGTGAAAAGTATTTTTGATTTGTTTTGAAATTTAGAGCAAGTATCTAGAGTTGTCTACCTACCCTAAGGAATTCGTCTGTGTAAATGTCCTTTAAAGTAGTGCCATCCCACCATTGAGAGGTAGGTAGCACCACCGTTGGAGGTGTTCGGGTCAATTCGAGGTTCGGGACGTGGTGATCACCAGAGCAATGGGAAGACACCTTAGAAGCTACCCTCATGCCAGGTTCCCGGATCATGAGGACTTACTAAGACATCCTCTACTCGACGATCACCTTTCGAGGCAAGGCAACAGTGAGGCGTACCCTAGGGGTGGTGTGTGATTTGTGTGTCGTTTTCAGTTATTTTTGTCTTTTGTCATGTTAAAGGTGATCTAGCGTTTGTTTTTATTTTTGTCCATACATTCTTTCATGACTCGATTAACAGTTAAAAAATTGCGAGAAGGTAAAAATTCTAAGCTATTACAAAAGGCGCGGGTCCACATCGCCAAAATTTCTTGAACCCGATTTGACAGAAAAATAAAGAAAGTAAAGAAAATAAAGAATTAAAAGTGCGAGAAATTAATTACAAAGCCTTGGGAGAGATACATTAATATTATAAAGAAATAGAATAAATATGCGAATAAGAATTAAACGAGGGCGTTGGACCCTTTTTGCAAAATTAAATTAAATGGTGACATTAATTAATTAAAAAAGGAGAAAAGAAATTGTTTTGGTATTTTTGGTATTTTATGATTTTAATGGGAAAAAGAATTAATTAAAAGTAAACCTAATTCTAGTTGTTTTTTAGTTTATTATGAAAAATGTTGAAGTTTTAACCTAAAATTATCCCTAATTAATTTACATGCAATTTTAATTACAAAAATAAATATTTAATTATTTAGTTATTTATGAAAGAAAAATAAAAAGGAATAAAAAAATATTTATTAAACCCTAATTCTACCATTTTTTAGATTTTTATTAAAAAGTTTATAATTAACCCTAATTTAATAACTAAATGAATTAATACAATTTATTTATGAAAATACTAAAAATAAAAATATTTATTATTTTTTTCTCTTTTTTGATTTTTATGGTGTTTTTTATATTTATGAAAATAATGAATTAATTAAAAAAAACAATAATTTAAAAGAAAATAGAAATAATAAAAAAACAAAGAAAGTAAAAAGTTTAGCAAACCTAGGGGGGTTGCAGTCCCCAAAGTGGAGGTTTTCTTTTAGAAATCTAGCCCATTTACCCTTGGCCCGTTGGACTTTTCAGGACACGTACCCAAGCGTTGACTAGAGCCTACCATATTCCACAAATCCTGGCCCTTGAATTGATGAGATTAAACGCGTGGCAAACTGGATGGCGGGTCACATGATGGACTTCCTGTATTGACATTGCACAAGAATACGTTTAATGGAAAAATATAATGAAAGGAGTGTGGACCTGGGGCTCGAACCCAGGTCATGAATGTTACCAACAACCTTGCTTTCCACTGAACCAATCCACGCGCGTTTAACATATAATAGCTAACAAATATTATAAAAGAAAAATGGTCAATGGCTTAAAAACGCGCGAAGAATTTGAATGTTCCAATCAGCTTATGCCACTTCATCGTCCTCTTCGTTGTGTTTTCTTTTTCTGAAATACAAAAATAATAAGCAACGGTTTTCAAACGTTGCTATAGATGCTATATTAGAAAATAGCGAATAGGCCATAAGGCCTCATAAATTGAGCGCGAGGGTGGATTCCTGATCGTCCAAACGCACTGAATTGAATGGTGGTATTCAGGTGTCTTGATTTTTCCATATCACAAAACGCCCAATTTCAAGCTTCATAAACCCTAAGAGACAACAATGGTGAAATCGTATATAGCATACAAAAACTCAATCAAGGTAGATGGTTAGCTTCAGAACATGTCAATTAGTATGAATGCATCAAAAAACGCAATGAAAATGCCTAAATATGGAAACACGATTATGCATATTATTTGAAACAGTTTGAACCCCTTGTACCAATTCTGGGCGTGTAAAGGTTGGAAAGTTATCCAGTTAGCTTCAGTGAGACACGAGGAAGCTTTTGCAATTGGTCTTGTGCTCTGAATCCACCTAAAACCTGGTTTTCAGTTTTGAGTTTTTAAGCAAAATTTTCAAGTTTGTCAATGGTGTTTTCTGCGCAGCTTAGGGGTTCAGGGCATTAGGTTTTGCTTCTATACTTATGTAAGAGTGAATTAGGTCAAATAAAACAATCCAAATCCTTTGCATTCATGGTTTTTGAGATTTGACTTTTCAAGATCTTTTTCCAATATTTTCCATGCACTTTTGCTCTCAATCATATCCAATCAATCCAATTCCTTCCATATCTGATCATGCACGAATTATTGAGTATATTTCATGCACAAAAAGATTGAAAAAGTTAGGTTAAATATTTTTCATGTATTTAATTGATTTAAATGAATTATTATTAATAAAAATTCAAATAAATAAATAAAAAATGAATAAAAACTTCCCTTTGGGCCAAGTGGTCGTGCACATGTATTGGATGATGAATTATGGAAGAAAAATAGGCCCATTAGCAATTTTAGGTCATTTGAATCAATGTTGACTTTTCAAAATATCCAAAAATTTCCCAACTTCCACAAGGCATAACTTGCTCAATTTTTAAGATTTGCTCATGTTCTTGGACATTTTGGAAAGGTCTTTTAGTACCCTAACCAATGCCTTTGGTCCCATGTCATTTTGATTTACCAATCTCAAGTTATGGCCTTTGACTTAAAGTCCCTTTTTGTTGACTTTTGAAAATGACCTATAATGTTGAAATTGATAACTTTTTGTGAGAGCATTTCTTGGACTTGAAGTATGAAGATGAGTTGTAGGAAATGTCTTTCTATTCAAAATGAGCTTTGGATGGAATTTTTCTGATAATCCATGTGAAAGTTATGCCCTGGTCAATTTACAGTTGACTTTTTCAATTGTCCAAATAAGGAAACTTTTGCATCTTGATGATTTTTGAGCCAAGATTTGAGAATCATGATCAAGCATTGATCAAATGATGTTTGTGGCTTCAAAATAAGATGTTGACCAAAAATTTGAACTTTTGACTGTCAAATGACCATTTTGCCCCTACAGTTGACTGTAGTGCAATTAGGGTTTTTGACTGTGCAATTTTATGCTGAATGTCTTGAAACTTGATATGAGGATGCTTGACCATATTTATTGGCATGTGGGACTTGATTGGGCCCTTGGAAACTTCATTTTCTTGATTAGAAGCAAAACCCTGATTTTGATTGTTCATGAGGCTCTTACATTGTGCAACCCTTGGGGAGATTTTGAAGCTTGACTTTGCAATTTTTGAAGGATATGGGAGGGAAAATTTTGGGGTACAACAGTTGCCCCTGTTCAATCTTCTTAGACCTGAGGATGCAGATTGGCTGACGTGCCTTTCGTAATCCGAGGGTGGAAGATGATTGAACACTAGAGTGCCCAGAAATTTGCGCTCACATAGTAGCAGTGTGATGATGGAAATGGGCTTATAGATGCCATTTAGAGATTGATGAATAGGATGATGGGCTTATAGATGCCATCTGGATGTTGATCGCGTAAGAGATTCCTTAGCGAGAACTTGCGGACCTGCAAAAGAAAAATGAGTACCTGACATGTTGCAAGCTCTGGTCTTCAGATGCTTTGTATAGATGTGTCCTGACTGGTTACGGGAGCTGAATCTTTAAACTCTTCAGACGTGCCCTGACGAGATACAGGAATCGAGTCTGGTAATGTTAGTCTCCAACGGATACACCCTGGCAAGATTCAGGCATCGGACCCTCGAATTCTTCAGACACACCCTGGCAAGATACAGGAATCGGATCTTCGAAGTCTTCAGACACACCCTGGCAAGATACAGGAATCGGATCTGGTAATGCTAGTCCTCAATGGATACACCCTGGCAAGATTCAGGTATCGGATCCTCGAACTCTTCAGACACACCCTAGCAAGATACAGGAATCGGATCTGGTATTGCTAGTCTTCAACGGATACACCCTGGCAAGATTCAGGTATCGGATCCTCGAACTCTTCAGACACACCCTGGCAAGATACAGGAATCGGATCTGGTAATGCTAGTCTTCAACGGATACACCCTGGCAAGATTCAGGTATCGGATCCTCGAACTCTTCAGACACACCCTGGCAAGATACAGGAATCGGATCTGGTAATGTTAGTCTTCAACGGATACACCCTGGCAAGATTCAGGTATCGGATCCTCGAACTCTTCAGACACACCCTGGCAAGATACAGGAATCAGATCTGGTAATGTTAGTCTTCAACGGATACACCCTGGCAAGATTCAGGCATCGGATCCTCGAACTCTTCAGACACACCCTGGCAAGATACAGGAATCGGATCTGGTAATGTTAGTCTTCAACGGATACACCCTGGCAAGATTCAGGTATCGGATCCTCGAACTCTTCAGACACACCCTGGCAAGATACAGGAATCGGATCTGGTAATGTTAGTCTTCAATGGATACACCCTGGCAAGATTCGGGCATCGGATCCTCGAACTCTTCAGACACACCCTGGCAAGATACATGAATCGGATCTGGTAATTGGTCATCAACAGATACACCCTGGCAAGATTCAGGAATCGGATCTTTGAACTCTTCAGACACACCCTGGCAAGATACAGGAATCGGATCTGGTAATTGGTCATCAACAGATACACCCTGGCAAGATTCAGGAATCGGATCTTTAGTTGCGACCATTGATGGTGATCATTTTTGCACTTTTGTCCTGAAAAGACAAGCGTTAGTTGTATGCGATGTCATGTGGTATGACATGCGAGATACTCTCTGAATACGTAAGATTGTATGTTCATGATGCGTATATGCATGCTATAATGTATGAGGATGTTTATGAATGTATTTTTTCGTCTAGGAAAGTAAATCCTTGACGGGTGCCGGGAAGTCACTCCTGGGCTGATGTTTGAAAAATGGATTTTGCTTCCGCTGGGGATGATAATTGCAAGAATACCGGTAGGAGAAGATGACTCCGTTGGGGAATAAACCTGGCGAATGGATTACTCTGCGGGGAGCAAAGTACTCTAGCAATCTTGCTGGGAAGCAATACTCTGTGGGGAGAGAGATACTTTGCTGAGTTGTTGATAATAACTTGCTGGGGATATCTTTGCTGTGTTGGAAGTGCTGATAGAATTCGCTGGGGATACCATTGTTATGTTGGAAGTGTTGATAGACTTTGCTGGGGATAAGAGGACTCCGTCGAGGGCGATCTTTCCGTGGCTTTTGGCTGAGGATAACCCAGTTATATCCTAGTAAGGAAATAACTCTTTGAATAAAGCCGGGAGACGCGTTCGTGCTTTGCGGGGGTAAGCTTCCAGAATCTACTGGGGATAAGCTTACTGCTTGGGGAGACGGATTCCAACTTTCCTAGGGAACTGGATTGGACTCTCTTGGGGAAGTTTGAACTGCATCGGGGAAGTGGCTCCTTTGAATGTCTGATAGACCACCGGGGAACAATCTTTAGGTCAAGACTGCCGGGGATACTTGTTAGGAATGCGTATATACTGCTGGGGAATGTTGAGATCTGCTGGAGGATACTCACCTTCCTTAAGGCTGATGGTAACTTTGCTCGGAGAGAGTGTACTGACTTGCTGGCTCACTCTCTGGGGAATTAAGGTATATTGGCTACCTTCTCCAGCTGATCATGCCTTGTACCTTGTGGGCAGAGCAATTAGATTGTTTGGACAACTCATCATTGCCCCTGTTTCTGAGGTGGGAGAGGAAGACCTGTGAGGTACTGATAGTTGTTGATGGACAAACCCTCTTTCTGATGGGCAGGTGACAAGATGACATGACATAGTCGTACGCCTTGATCCCTAATTTTTGCCTGGACCGCCCTTTCGGGTTTTCAGTCCACCGGGATACCCATTTTTGCCCAAGCCGCCTTTTCAGGTTTTCGACTTGCCGGGTGTACAGATTATTTTCATTTCATCCCTTATTTTTGCCCGAACCCTTTTGGTTCGCTGGGAAACCCTTATTTTTGCCTAGGTATGTCAACCTAGCGGGTCTTTGATTTTGCGTAGTGTTTTTCGGCTATGTCCATGTTCTCAGAATGTAGGGAGTTGCCCCTGTTTAGAAGTGTTTTTGTCATGCGACCAGAAGATGTTTAATCAGGCAAGATTCATTGTTAGAATGCCCCAAGTGATTCAGGCAGAGATTTGCCCCAAGATATTTGGCCTTTTGAGAGATTCTCCGAATCTTGATTGGATTGCCCCAGATGATTGGACCATGATCATGTCGTGCCCCTTGGTTGGAAGTGCTTTTGTTCACTAGGTATTTCTCGTGCGAATTTCCCTGTTGTTCAAACAAAAAGTCATATGCAAACAAAGTTATGTTAAAAATGCAAAGCCTATGTTTGTCTTGAAGATTTTGAAAATGCATTCTTTTTCATAAAACAAGTGAATGTTTGTAAAACATGATGTCAACTCTGTATTTACCGTAGGCCTTAAGGAGTCAGGATACCTTTCATAACAGTATGCTTTCGAACTAACCCATGCTTCATCTAGGACTTTTAAGGGTTATAACGTGGCTTGGTTCACGGTTTAAGAAACAAAAGGATAAAGGCTCAAATTTTATTTGTACCCACCCGCTCTTCGTGATGTTCTCCAAACCTAAACTCAGTTGATCATACGTTAGACCTTGTTTGAGTCTTTGCTCTGATTTTCCGGTGATGGTTCGGATATTGATGATTTATTTTGAATGGGCAGTCATTTCCTTTTTGTTGAGGGTTTGTATGACCTCTTTCTTTTTGATTTTTGTTATCCCTTTCTTTTTTTTTTTGCCTGAACTGTTTCCTTTTTTGGAATCACAGTCAGCGGGATGCCCCAGTTTTGTAAGTCTCCTTCATGGGTTTTGACTTAATGGGCCTTTTTTATTTTGAGAGATATAATGACTGCCTGTCCTTCTTGATTATTCGGAACCATCACCATCTTTCTTTGTTTTGTAAGGACCTCTTTGGTGCCATTCGTTATGCACTTGGATCAACTGAGAGACTACCCTGCCCCAGGTTATGATTAAGGGTTTTAAATTTCGAAAAGAAAAACTCCTACTTCTTTGGCTCAGAGGGGTTGACGAGGGATTATCATCCTTATAACTCCAGTGTTTAGGGATTGAAACAATGCCTGTACCTCATCAGCGGGGTCTGTTCAAAAGCATACTGTAGATTGTGGTATCGTTTTCGTCATCCTCCCTCAAGAGGCTTAGAATTATTAATTGAGAGTTGATCATCAGAAAAAATATGAAAATAATTTGCATTTAGTGAATACGAATATATTGTTTCAGAACAGACATATGCGATGCATTAATGAAATAACAATGTTTAACATGAGTAAATGTTTGAACAAAAGAAAATTGCAACTTGAACATTCGAATGAACAAAAATTTCTCAATCCTAGCCATGATTTGGCAAGGGAGCAGTGATTATGTTCGGAGTCTCAGGTACTTCAAACTGAATCTCTCCAGTGTCGATCATGTCTTGAATCTTGTTTTTGAGAGGCCAACAGTTGTCCGTAGTATGCCCCGGGCTATCAGAATGGTATGCACACCTATCATTGGGATGATAGTTAGGAGCAAAAGTGTTTGGATTCCGGAGAGGAGCCCTTAAGGTGATCAGCCCTGCCTTCAACATTTGTTGTAGTGCTTGATCCAGCGACATGTTGATCTTGGTGAACTGCCTTTTAGGCTTGCTGGTTTGCTCTGATCAGCCCGTTGTTCTGGGCGAGGTCGTTGTTGGACCTGTGAAGTAATAGCAGCTTGGAGAGGCCCAAACCTTTGACTTCTTGGAAGTTGATTAATGACTGGGTCCCTGACTTGGGCTGATTGCTTCATGTCTTGATGAAGCTGGCTGATCATGGCCCTCAGCTCTCCTTGCTCCTGAGCTAAACCTCGAATGAGTGCCCTTTTCCCTAGCATCTGGGTTTTCAGTGTATCTACCTCAGCTTGTAGACGTTTCAGTTGTTCGTCCTTGTCATCTTCATGACTCTTTCTGATCAGATTCCCCATGAGGAGTGTCCTCAACTCTTCCTGCCCCTTGGATAGGCCTAGGAAGATTTCCCTGAACTGAGTCTCTTGAGCGTGAAGGTCCTGGTTATCTTGTTGGGAAGCCATGGCTGAAATAAACAGCAGGGAAAGGTAAGTGACCTGCAACAAGGATACCTGTTATGCAATGATGAGTATGACATGCATGTAATGTTTTCAAGGACCTCGCGGGGTAAACAAGAAAATTTGTTAGAATTTGAATTTCATAGCTTGATTGAAGGAAAACCCATGTTGTTGAGAATTCTTCTTCAAGGGTCAAAGCCTCACCATATCCAGTGGATCATAGCCCCTGACTTTAGTCATCACATCTGGTTTTGATTTCCAAACAACCTTGGTTGGGGGGAACCTTCTTCAAGTGTCAAAGCTCACCATATCTAGTGGGTCATAGCCCCTGACTACCTTGGCTAGAGGAAAATAAATCCTCTTTGCCCCTTGCTGGGATAGTTGATTCACCATGACCTGCATCACAAGCCCTTGAGATCCTTGAAATGGGTTAGGATGTATGCAATGGTATGATGTTATGGTATGCATGGGGTAATGTGAGTAGCCCTGTTATGAGTCCCAATTAAGGACTGCAAACCAAAACCTGCAAGAAACTTAGTAAACCCTGTCATGAGTCCCAATTAAGGACTATAAACGAAACCTGCAAGAAACTCGGTAGACCTTGTTATGAGTCCTAATTAAGGACTACAAACAAAACCTGCAAGAAGCTCAAGTGTCAGACAACAAGCATGCAAATAGTCAAGTACGAAGGCACACAAGTCACACAAGAGAAACCCTTAGAGTTTAGGCCATCATGGGGTCTGGGTATTACCCTCTTGAAGTTGGTGGGCTCAACCTATCCTATTAGAAGTAACCGGGTTCTAAGGGTCCCAATATCACTGGATTGCTTTCATTGTTCATCGTTTCGATTTAGCCACTGAACTGGCGACCGAAATATTCCAGGAAAGCAACCCTCAATTGAGTGTAGTATCGAGTATCAACCAACCTCGGACTGCACCAAAGTCAGTTATCTCACTACCCTAAAGAGGCCAAGATAGTTCAATTAAGGTTCCTAAGGTCTGTTGATGCTTCATGACACCACGCGGAGGCCCCGTACTCTCCTTGACTGAACTCAAGGGTTACCGGTACACACCAAAGTGCCACATCAACGTAGCAGACTGTTTCAACCATGTCGGTATACCCCGCACAGTTCCCTCACAGCCTTGTTGCTACTTTCTAAGAAGGTATCCCCAGATCCGGGTTAGGATCTATAGAACTCCCAAGACAGTCCCACAATAATAAAGCAACCAAAGAAGGCAATTGAAAACACAGTGATCTTAGTCCTAAGGTACACCTCACTTTAAGTTTAAATCCCCAACAGAGTCGCCAGTTCTGTGATCGGTGGATCTGGAACTGACTGTTTAACGCTGGTTCGCGAAATGTCGCGGAAGCAAGGGTCGCCACCGTCTTTTATTTTCTCCAAATGGAAAGGACAAAAGCACAGAAAAATTCCTTATAGAGATTGCTCTCGGTTCGGGAGGTAGATTATAGAAAGGGAAGGTGTTAGCACCCTTTCTATCCATGGTTATCCATGGGCTCTTAGATGCTTGCTCATTTGTGTTTTCAAAAATGGTTTGTTTTCTTTTCAACTGTGGGTTTTAAAAAGTTTCTTTGAAAATTCCAGTTCGACTCTTGTATCGGTCCTCAAGAGTGTTTGAAAAATTGCTTTCGAAAGCTTTTTGAAAAGGTGTCGGTGTGAAAAGTATTTTTGATTTGTTTTGAAATTTAGAGCAAGTATCTAGAGTTGTCTACCTACCCTAAGGAATTCGTCTGTGTAAATGTCCTTTAAAGTAGTGTCATCCCACCATTGAGAGGTAGGTAGCACCACCGTTGGAGGTGTTCGGGTCAATTCGAGGTTCGGGACGTGGTGATCACCAGAGCAATGGGAAGACACCTTAGAAGCTACCCTCATGCCAGGTTCCCGGATCATGAGGACTTACTAAGACATCCTCTACTCGACGATCACCTTTCGAGGCAAGGCAACAGTGAGGCGTACCCTAGGGGTGGTGTGTGATTTGTGTGTCGTTTTCAGTTATTTTTGTCTTTTTTCATGTTAAAGGTGATCTAGCGTTTGTTTTTATTTTTGTCCATACATTCTTTCATGCCTCGATTAACAGTTAAAAAATTGCGAGAAGGTAAAAATTCTAAGCTATTACAAAAGGCGCGGGTCCATATCGCCAAAATTTCTTGAACCCGATTTGACAGAAAAATAAAGAAAGTAAAGAAAATAAAGAATTAAAAGTGCGAGAAATTAATTACAAAGCCTTGGGAGAGATACATTAATATTATAAAGAAATAGAATAAATATGCGAATAAGAATTAAACGAGGGCGTTGGACCCTTTTTGCAAAATTAAATTAAATGGTGACATTAATTAATTAAAAAAGGAGAAAAGAAATTGTTTTGGTATTTTTGGTATTTTATGATTTTAATGGGAAAAAGAATTAATTAAAACTAAACCTAATTCTAGTTGTTTTTTAGTTTATTATGAAAAATGTTGAAGTTTTAACCTAAAATTATCCCTAATTAATTCACATGCAATTTTAATTACAAAAATAAATATTTAATTATTTAGTTATTTATGAAAGAAAAATAAAAAGGAATAAAAAAATATTTATTAAACCCTAATTCTACCATTTTTTAGATTTTTATTAAAAAGTTTATAATTAACCCTAATTTAATAACTAAATGAATTAATACAATTTATTTATGAAAATACTAAAAATAAAAATATTTATTATTTTTTTCTCTTTTTTGATTTTTATGGTGTTTTTTATATTTATGAAAATAATGAATTAATTAAAAAAAACAATAATTTAAAAGAAAATAGAAATAATAAAAAAACAAAGAAAGTAAAAAGTTTAGCAAACCTAGGGGGTTTGCAGTCTCCAAAGTGGAGGTTTTCTTTTAGAAATCTAGCCCATTTACCCTTGGCCCGTTGGACTTTTCAGAACACGTACCCAAGCGTTGACTAGAGCCTACCATATTCCACAAATCCTGGCCCTTGAATTGATGAGATTAAACGCGTGGCAAACTGGATGGCGGGTCACATGATGGACTTCCTGTATTGACATTGCACAAGAATACGTTTAATGGAAAAATATAATGAAAGGAGTGTGGACCTGCGGCTCGAACCCAGGTCATGAATGTTACCAACAACCTTGCTTTCCACTGAACCAATCCACGCGCGTTTAACATATAATAGCTAACAAATATTATAAAAGAAAAATGGTCAATGGCTTAAAAACGCGCGAAGAATTTGAATGTTCCAATCAGCTTATGCCACTTCATCGTCCTCTTCGTTGTGTTTTCTTTTTCTGAAATACAAAAACAATAAGCAACGGTTTTCAAACGTTGCTATAGATGCTATATTAGAAAATAGCGAATAGGCCATAAGGCCTCATAAATTGAGCGCGAGGGTGGATTCCTGATCGTCCAAACGCACTGAATTGAATGGTGGTATTCAGGTGTCTTGATTTTTCCATATCACAAAACGCCCAATTTCAAGCTTCATAAACCCTAAGAGACAACAATGGTGAAATCGTATATAGCATACAAAAACTCAATCAAGGTAGATGGTTAGCTTAAGAACATGTCAATTAGTATGAATGCATCAAAAAAACGCAATGAAAATGCCTAAATATGGAAACACGATTATGCATATTATTTGAAACAGTTTGAACCCCTTGTACCAATTCTGGGCGTGTAAAGGTTGGAAAGTTATCCAGTTAGCTTCAGTGAGACACGAGGAAGCTTTTGCAATTGGTCTTGTGCTCTGAATCCACCTAAAACCTGGTTTTCAGTTTTGAGTTTTTAAGCAAAATTTTCAAGTTTGTCAATGGTGTTTTCTGCGCAGCTTAGGGGTTCAGGGCATTAGGTTTTGCTTCTATACTTATGTAAGAGTGAATTAGGTCAAATAAAACAATCCAAATCCTTTGCATTCATGGTTTTTGAGATTTGATTTTTCAAGATCTTTTTCCAATATTTTCCATGCACTTTTGCTCTCAATCATATCCAATCAATCCAATTCCTTCCATATCTGATCATGCACGAATTATTGAGTATATTTCATGCACAAAAAGATTGAAAAAGTTAGGTTAAATATTTTTCATGTATTTAATTGATTTAAATGAATTATTATTAATAAAAATTCAAATAAATAAATAAAAAATGAATAAAAACTTCCCTTTGGGCCAAGTGGTCGTGCACATGTATTGGATGATGAATTATGGAAGAAAAATAGGCCCATTAGCAATTTTAGGTCATTTGAATCAATGTTGACTTTTCAAAATATCCAAAAATTTCCCAACTTCCACAAGGCATAACTTGCTCAATTTTTAAGATTTGCTCATGTTCTTGGACATTTTGGAAAGGTCTTTGAGTCCCCTAACCAATGCATTTGGTCCCATGTCATTTTGATTTACCAATCTCAAGTTATGGCCTTTGACTTAAAGTCCCTTTTTGTTGACTTTTGAAAATGACCTATAATGTTGAAATTGATAACTTTTTGTGAGAGCATTTCTTGGACTTGAAGTATGAAGATGAGTTGTAGGAAATGTCTTTCTCTTCAAAATTAGCTTTGGATGGAATTTTTCTGATAATCCATGTGAAAGTTATGCCCTGGTCAATTTACAGTTGACTTTTTCAATTGTCCAAATAAGGAAACTTTTGCATCTTGATGATTTTTGAGCGAAGATTTTTAGAATCATGATCAAGCATTGATCAAATGATGTTTGTGGCTTCAAAATAAGATGTTGACCAAAAATTTGAACTTTTGACTGTCAAATGACCATTTTGCCCCTACAGTTGACTGTAGTGCAATTAGGGTTTTTGACTGTGCAATTTTATGCTGAATGTCTTGAAACTTGATATGAGGATGCTTGACCATATTTATTGGCATGTGGGACTTGATTGGGCCCTTGTAAACTTCATTTTCTTGATCAGAAGCAAAACCCTGATTTTGACTGTTCATGAGGCTCTTACATTGTGCAACCCTTGGGGAGATTTTGAAGCTTGACTTTGCAATTTTTGAAGGATATGGGAGGGAAAATTTTGGGGTACAACAACATGCCACTTCTTAGGGTACGCCTCACTAGTTGCCTCGAAACATGGTCATCAAGTATAGGGCGTCTTAGAGGTCACCCTTTGTCTAAAGATCCAATTGCCTCGAAACGGTTGCCTCGGATAAAAAGATCTAGGACATTAGGGTTACTTCTAAGGTGTCCTACCATTGCTTCGGTGACCACACTGTCCCGATAATCGAATTGACCCGAACAACTCCAACGATGGTGCTACCTACCTCTCAATGGTGGGATAGCACTATCTAAAGGACTCTTACACAGCTTAAATCCTTAGAGTAGGTAGATTCTCTTAAGTACTTGCTCTTTCTCAAAACAAACAAAAATACTTTTCACACCTCACACTTTCTAAAAGTTTTCAAACAAATTTTCCATACACTCTTGAGGACAGATACAAGAGTTACTTAGAAATCTTTCAAACGAAACTTTTTTTCAAAACCCACACACACTTGAAAAGCAAACATCTTTTGAAAACATAAGAGCAAGTACCTAAGAGCCCGTGGATAACCACGGATAGAAAGGGTGCTAACACTTTCCCTTTCTATAAATCTACCTCCCGAACCGAGAAACATTCTCATAAGGAATTTTGTTGTGCTTTTGTCCTTTCCATGTTGGAGAACATAAAAGACGGTGGCGACTCTTGCTTACCGCGACATTTTGCGAAACCAACTTAAAAATAGTCAGTTCTATTTCCACCGATCACAGAACTGGCGACTCTGCTGGGGACTCTAATAAATGGGGTGTACCTTAGGAATAGTTCATCATCATGTTTTCAATTGCTTGATCTGTTTGCTTTAAAATTGTGGGCCTGTTTTGGGAGTTTCATAGATCCTAACCCGGATCTGGGGGATACCTCTTAGAAAGTAGCAACAAACTGTGAGGGAACTGTGCGGGGTATACCGACACGGTTGAAACAGTTTGCTACGTTGATGTGGCACTTTGGTGAGTACCGGTAACCCTTGAGTCAAGTCAAGGAGAGTACGGGGCCGCCGCGTGGTGTCGTGAAGCATCAACTGACCTTAGGAACCTTAATTGAACCATCCTGGCCTCTTTAGGGATAGTGAGATGACTGACTTTGGTGCAGTCCGAAGTTGGTTGATACTCGATACTACACTCATTGAGGGTTGCTTTCTTGTAATATTTTGATCGCCAGTTCAGTGGGTAAATCAAAACAATGAACATAGAAAACAACCCAATGATATTGAGATCCTTAGAACCCGGTTACTTTTGATAGGACAGGTTTTTGAGCCCACCAACTTCAAGAGGGTAGTACCCCAAACTTCATGCTGGCCTAAACTCTAAGGGTTGTGGTGTGACTTGTGTGCCTTATCATGTTTGCTTTTTGTGAATACTTGTGGTGTGTTTTATCATAGCATCATAACATCATACAGCATCATATGCATTTACTAATCACTTCAAGGGTTCGAATCTTCATCTTTGTTCTTGTTTTGTAGGACATGGAAACTATCCGCAGAAAGACAATTCAGGTCAACCTTGTCAGGGTCCCTCCTCAACTTAAGGAACTTACATCCAGGATTCCCGAGAACTCTTCATTCAGTGAAAGGCATGGTAGACTCATCAGCTTGGTCAATACCAACATTGAAGAGGATATGGTGAAAGTGTTGTTCCAGTTCTTTGACCCTCTGCACCACTGTTTTACTTTCCCGGATTATCAGTTGGTGCCTACTTTGGAAGAGTTTTCTCAGCTTCTGAAGATTACTATCCTTAGTCAACTACCCTACAACGGTACAGAAAAGGAGCCAAAACTTGAAGAGGTTGCTAAAGCATTATGCCTACAACCATCTGACATTAAGGGACATTGGGAAATTAGAAGTGGTATCAAAGGGTTCTTGGCTAAGTTCCTATTCGAGAAAACACAAGAATGTTGGAACTCCCTTGACCTACAAGCTTTTGAAGAAGTTATGGCACTCCTCGTCTATGGGTTGGTGTTGTTCCGTAATCCAGATCAGCTTATAGATATCAATGCTGTCAAGATCTTCATGTCCAGGAATCCTATACCTACGTTGCTTGGGGACATCCTTCACTCATGTTACACTCGAACCATGAGAAAAAGAGGTGTTCTCATGTGCTGCACTCCTCTCCTGGCAAGGTGGTTTATTTCGCACCTTCCACAATCAGTTTTGAAGAACGAGCAGGGTTTGAGATGGTCATAACGATTGATGACTCTTACACATGCTGATATACATTGGTGTTCTCGGTCCAGAGAGAATGTCACTATCATTGATCGTTGCGGGGAGTTTCCTAATGTTCCTTTACTTGGAATCAGAGGAGGTATTACTTACAACCCCTGTCTGGCTTTGAGGCAGTTTGGATATGCTCGGAGGGATGGCCCTCATGATATGTTGATTCCTGACATAGTTTTTGACTTCGACAACGATGCACAAGGACTTCGCCAGAGATTCATCAGAGCTTGGAGAATGCCCAACAGGGTAGATAGCAAGACGCTGGGGCACAAGAACTCCATCCCCCTGGAGCCTTATCTCAAGTGGGTACGAGCCCGCTCCCAGAAGCTGGTGATGCCATATCCTCATGTTCTCCCCGTGATCAAAGAGCCAGTGTTGGAAGGAGAGGTGCCCTACACCATTCAACATCCTGACATGCCTACATCCTGGGAAGAAATGCAGAAAAGCTGGATCCAACTCAAGGAAGAACGAAATTCTCTTGAAGCCAGTCTACATGCCAGTGAGAAGAAGGTCTTGGAGCTCACCCGCCTACTGCACGAGGAAAAGACCCTCAACACTTACATCGCTCCAAAGAGGATGTGCAATGTCTTTTGGGATTAATTATTTTGTAATGTTTTGCCCATGAGGCCCTGATGTACTGAACAAACTATTTCCTAATAAAAAGTGTGTTCTTTTTTGGCTACAACGAATTTGAACTTTCGAACCCTTGAATGCATTGCATAAATAGCATATCATGCATCATGTGCATAACAGGTACCCTTTTTCTATAGGTTGCTTAATCTTCTTCGCTGTTTATTTCAGCACTCAGTCATCATGAATCCTGAACCAACTACGGAACAAGCTATCAAGGCCCTCCAGGCCCAGAACGCCCAGTTTCAGGAGATGGTCATGAACTTGGCCCAGGGACAACAGGAGCTGAAGGCTTTGCTCCTGAAGAAGAAGAAGAAGAAGAGGACTGTGTTGTTCAACACTAGACGCAGACTCGGGAATACACTGCAGAATGAAGCTGAGAGGACTACTCCATCTGTTGGGGAAGGAAGTCACCAAGGGAGAGAGGTTCCTAGTCCTGTGGTCTCTGACACCGAGACAGACTTCAATGATGAACAGTACCCTCCTGCTGAGGACCGGTACAAACAGCTGGAGGACAGGTTAAATGCTATGGAGATTCAACGTGTGCCTGGGTTGGATTTTGGAGACTTGGGGTTATTTTCTGGGGTGGTGATCCCACACAAGTTCAAGGCGCCTGCCTTTGTGAAGTACGACGGGGCTTCCTGTCCTAAGATGCACCTCCGTTCTTATGTAAGGAAGATCCAGCTTTACACTGCAGACAAGAACTTATGGATCCATTTCTTCCAGGAGAGTCTTTCAGGGACTCATCTCAAATGGTTCTATCAGTTGGATGGAACCAACATTCGTAACTGGGAGGACTTGGCTACTGCTTTTTACAAGCAGTATCAGTACAATTCCGACCTCGCTCCCACGCGTACCCAACTCCAGGGTATGTCACTGGGAACGGGTGAAGGTTTTAAGGAGTACGCATAGAAATGGAGAGACCTGGCTGGCAGGGTGCAGCCACCGTTGACGGATCGTGAACTAGTGGACATGTTCTTGGGGACCCTATCTGGTCTATTCTTCAACCATCTCATTGGTAATTCCTCTGCTGGATTTAAAGACCTGATCCTGACTGGTGAGAGGATCGAAGCTGGTATCAAATCGGGAAAGATACAGAAGGGTGCCTCCTCAAATACTGAAAAGAAGCCCTTCAAGAAGGAAGCTAGCGTTGTGTATGGTCCCAGGAGACAGAATAAACTGGAGCACCGCCAAGCTATCAACGCGGTGGTAATTTCTAAGCCTACTGCTGTTCCTCAGCAATATAACCAGCCAAGATTTGAAAGGCCCAAAAGGCAGTATACTCGGCTCAGCATGACTCTCTCTCAGATATTACCGCAACTGCTGTCAACCAGCCTGGTAACTGTCAAGGAAGCTCCGAAAGTGGTAAACACAGCATCTCCGAAGTACAACCCCAACGCCCGTTGTGCTTATCACTCTGATAGCCCGGGGCATTCTACCGATGATTGTTGGGCCCTAAGGAATAAGGTTCAGGACCTTATTGACGCTAAGGAAATACAGTTCGAGGCACCCGAAAGGCCAAATGTTGTGACCGCCCCCATGCCCCAGCATGGAGTGAATGCTGTTGAGGAGGATCTGTATGTAGCTTCTGTGGATGATGTTGCTACTCCGCTGCTGACCGTCAAGAGGAACCTGTTGCTAGCCGGTTTATTTCCGGGATGTAGTAAAGGTTGCCATCTATGTGCTGTTTCACCTGCTGGTTGTCTGTTGCTGAAGTCGGGCGTCCAAAACCTGATGGATAGCAAAGAGATCTTGTTCAAGAAGATTGTTGTTCCTGCTGTCCCTGTTGAAGAAGTTTCAATTGTCACCATTTTCAACAATCCTACCAAGGCTCCTTCAAAGAAGCCTGTCAAAATTATGCCTGTTCACAAGATTGCTCCTATAACCATCACTGTTCCGGGGCCCATCCCCTATATGTCTGACAAAGCTGTCCCGTGGCACTATGAGGCAGATGTTTATGTTCTGGGAGTGAAACAAGAGTTCAATACTAGTATCGGTGTCACCAACATCATCGGGCCTGCTAAAGTCACTCGTAGTGGAAGACTGTTCTCACCAGACATTGCACCTCCAGCAATTCAGAGACCTCTTGTCATCACACCTGCCAGTGTGCCTGTTTCCCCTCCTGATCAGGTTTCTACCCCTGCTGCCGAGTCATCTGACGCTCGGGGCAAGGGGATTGCTACTGATGTGCCTGCCCGGACGGAGGCACCGAAGACCACTGTTGAGGCTTCCAAGCAAGAGAAGGAAGAGATCCTCAAAATTATCAAGAAGAGTGATTTCAATGTCGTTGAACAGCTGGGGCACACCCCCTCTAAAATCTCTACGCTATCACTGTTGTTGTGTTCAGAGGCCCATGCCAAGGCCCTGATTGCTTTCCTGAAGACGGCTCACGTGCCCCAAGAAACGTCTGCTGATCAATTCACCGACTGTGTGGCCAACTTAACTGCTGATCATGGTATGGGTTTCTCTGATGCTGATCTGACGACCAAGGGAAAAAACCATAATGATGCCCTGCATGTCTCCATTGAATGCAGGGGCACTAATCTTACCCATGTGCTGGTTGACACTGGTTCATCACTAAACGTACTACCCAAGAAAGCTCTAGACAGGCTGGACTGTGAGGGCTTAGAGCTCAAACCAAGTAACATTGTTGTCCGGGCCTTTGACGGGTCCAAAAGGATGGTACATGGCGAGGTTGACATCCCAATCAGGGTTGGTTCGCAAGTCTTTGATTCAAAATTATATGTGATGGATATCCGTCCATCCTATTCTTGTTTGCTGGGTCGTCCTTGGATCCACAAGGCTGGAGCTGTGACCTCCACATTACATCAGAAGCTCAAGTACCCGGTCAGGGGGAAGATCGTAACAGTGCAAGGGGAAGAGGAATACATGGTCAGCCACCTCAACTCGTTCCGATACGTAGAAATGGATGGGGAGTTCATTGAAACCCCCTTTCAACACTTTGAAGAGGTGCCTCAGACATTGGCAGCAGCAGAGACAGTGACTGCAGAAGACTCTCCTTTGAAGATGGCTTCCTTGAAGGATGCCCGGGCTGTGATTGAGAAGGGTGAGTGCGCAAACTGGGGCAAGCTTCCTGATTCACTCCAAAGACTGACAAATTTGGCTTGGGTTTCACTGCAGAAGCTCAGAAGGCTGTGCGCAAGGCAAGGATTGGAAGACCTCCTGTGCTCATCACCAACCCGGGAGTGAATGCTATTGAGGACGAAGTGGAAGAATCCGAGTTCGACAGCTGGATCTACCCAACGACCAACGGTGGACCAAGCAACTGGACTGCAAAAGACTTTACACCTATTACTTTTGTCACTCAGTAATGAACTCTTTTGTTTTAAAGTTGTAACAAACAATATTACTAAACTCTATGGCCCGGTGTCTTACCCTGGGCACCGTGGTTTTATTTGTGAGGGCTTTTGTGTGTCACTTCCATATATCATGAATAAAAGCATTGGACGTTTTTCACATTTCAAATCTTGCGCTCCCTTTCTTTTTTTTTTATATATTGCAAAACAGCTATATTTACACACACTCACTCATACATGTTCCAATCCACTCTGGATCCCACTGGTAACGACTCTGCTACTGCCAGTTATGACTTCGAGAATCCGATCAACTTAGCCGAAGACGAAGGTGAAGATGATTGCGAAGTGCCTGGTGAGCTTGCAAGACTGTTACTCCAGGAAGAGAGGGCCATTCAGCCACATGAAGAGCCAGTGGAAACGGTAAATCTGGGTACTGAGACAGACAGAAAGGAAGTCAAGATTGGTGCCAATCTAGAGCTCGGCGTGAAACAACGGTTGATCCAAATGCTGCATGACTATGTGGAAATCTTTTCTGGTCCTACGAAGACATGCCTGGGTTGGATACCGACATTGTGGTTCATCACCTGCCTACCAAGGAAGACTGCCCTCCGGTTAAACAAAGGGTCCGCCGTATGCGTCCAGAGATGTCCGAGAAAATCAAAGCTGAGGTTATGAAACAATTTGACACCGGTTTTCTTGCAGTAACTTCTTACCCTCAGTGGGTTGCCAACGTGGTTCCAGTGCCAAAGAAAGATGGTAAGGTCCGAATGTGTGTCGATTACAGGGATTTGAACAGGGAAAGCCCCAAGGATGATTTCCCTTTGCCTCACATTGACGTTCTGGTTGACAATACTGCCCAACATAAAGTATTCTCCTTCATGGATGGCTTCTCCAGTTATAATCAGATCAAGATGGCTCCTGAAGACATGGAGAAGACCACTTTTGTTACTCAGTGGGGCACCTTTTGCTACAAGGTCATGCCATTTGGGTTGAAAAATGCTGGGGCAACCTACCAACGTGCCATGGTTGCTTTGTTTCATGACATGATCCATCATGAGATTGAAGTATATGTCGACGACATGATTGCAAGGTCCCAAACTGAGGAGGAACACCTTGACCATCTACAAAAGCTGTTTGACCGTCTGAAGTTGTACAAGCTGAGGTTGAACCCAAACAAGTGCACCTTTGGGGTGAGGTCTGGAAAATTGCTAGGCTTCGTCGTAAGCGACAAAGGTATTCAAGTAGACCCTGCCAAAGTGAAAGCCATACAAGAGATGCCAGCTCCCAAGACAGAGAAAGAAGTCAGAGGCTTTCTAGGACGGCTGAACTACATCGCCCGATTCATCTCGCATCTAACTGCTACCTGTGAACCAATCTTCAAGCTGCTGAAGAAAGATCAAGTAGTACGTTGGTACGATGAATGTCAGGCCGCTTTCGACAGAATCAAGGAGTATCTCCAAGAACCACCCATTCTTATGCCACCGGTCGAAGGGAGACCTCTAATACTATACTTGACAGTACTTGACAACTCAATGGGGTGTGTGCTGGGGCAGCATGACGAGTCTGGCCGAAAAGAGCATGCCATTTATTACCTTAGCAAAAAGTTTACTGACTGTGAGACCCGATACTCACTGCTCGAGAAAACTTGCTGCGCTTTGGTATGGGCTGCTCGCCGGCTGAGACAGTATATGTTGACTCACACTACTCTGTTGATTTCCAGAATGGATCCAATCAAGTACATATTCGAAAAGCCCGCCTTGTCCGGAAGAATAGCAAGATGGCAGATGATCTTGACCGAATATGACATCTAGTACACGACTCAAAAAGCAATCAAGGGGAGTGTATTGGCAGACCATTTGGCACATCAGGCAGTGGACGATTACCAGTCAATGAACTTTGAATTTCCCGACGAGAACATCATGGTAGTGACTGATTGTGAAGTGCCTGGACCGGATGAAGGACCTGAGGAAGGATCCCGATGGTCTATGCACTTTGACGGAGCCTCCAACGCTTTGGGTAACGGTATCGGCGCTGTGATCATATCCCCCAAAGGCACTCATACTCCACTCACTGCCCGGCTATGTTTCAACTGCACCAATAACATGGCGGAGTATGAGGCATGCATCATGGGTCTTCAAGCTGCAATTGACTTAAGGATCAAGTTTCTGAGTGTCTTCGGAGATTCCGCTCTCGTGATCAATCAGATCAAAGGCGAGTGGGATACGAAACACCCAAATCTTATTCCTTATAAAGAGTGTGTGTTGACATTGATCCCCCACTTCACGGAGATAACTTTTGAACACTTCCCAAGAGAGGAGAATCAGTTGGCGGACGCGTTAGCTATGATGTCTTCCATGTTCAAAGTCAAATGGGACAACGAGGCTCCCCGAATCATTATATGGAAATTAGATGAACCCGCACATTGCTGTGATCTTGAGGCTGAAGAGGTAACTGGAAAACCTTGGTATCATGAAGTGAAGAGGTACTTGGAAGCTCAAGAATACCCCGAGGGTGCATCTGTTAACGATAAGAAGTTTCTGAGAAGGTTCGCTGCAAAGTTCTTCCTCAGCAATGGCATTCTATACAAGCGGAACCATGATTCAACCTTACTACGTTGTGTGGATAAGACTGAAGCAGAAAGGATCATGGCAGAACTGCATGAAGGTACCTTCGGAACACTTTCCAGTGGACATACTATGGCAAAGAAAATCCTTCGGGCAGGATATTTCTGGTCCACAATGGAAGCTGACTGTTACCAACATTCTCGGACGTGTCACAAATGCCAGATTTATGCTGATAAGGTGCACGTTCCTCCAGTACCTCTGAATGTCCTGACAGCACCTTGGCCTTTTGCAATGTGGGGCATTGATATGATCGGCGAGATCAGACCTACGGCGTCTAACGGGCATCGCTTCATCCTTGTAGCGATTGATTACTTCACAAAGTGGGTGGAAGCAGCTTCCTATGCCACCGTAACCAAGAACGTCGTGGCATGGTTCATTCGTCATAACCTGATCTATCGATACGGCGTCCCGGAAAGGATCATTACGGACAATGGTACCAATCTTAACAACAAGATGATCACCGAGCTTTGCGAGCAATTCAAGATACAGCACCACAACTCTTCTCCCTACCGGCCGAAGATGAATGGGGCTGTAGAAGCAGTAAATAAGAATATCAAGAAGATTGTGCAGAAGATGACAGTGACCTACAAAGATTGGCACGAGATGTTACCGTTTGCTCTTCATGGGTACCGTACCTCAGCAAGGACGTCAACCGGGGCAACACCCTTTTCCTTGGTCTATGGCATGGAGGCAGTCTTGCCTATTGAAGTCCAGATACCCTCTCTCCGGATAATGAAGGATGCAGATCTGAGCGAAGATGACTGGATCCAGACTCGACTTGATCAATTAAACCTAATTGACGAAAAGAGACTCACCGCTATTTGTCATGGTCAAACGTACCAAAAATGGATGATCAGGGCATTTAACAAGAAAGTCAGACGCCAAGAGTATCAAGTTGGGGATCTGGTAATCAAACGCATCATTCTTCCTCAAAGTGATCCCAGGGGCAAATGGACCCCTACGTACGAAGGGCCATTTATGGTTAAACATGTCTTCTCAGGAGGAGCCATGATTCTAACCACCATGGATGGTGATGACCTCCCTCACCCCGCCAATGCAAACATAGTAAAAAGATACTACGCATGAATTAAAGACCCGCTAGGTTGACACACCTAGGCAAATATAAGGGCTTCCCGGCGAACCAAAAGGGTTCGGGCAAAAATAAGGGATGAAATGAAAAAATCTGTACACCCGGCAAGTCGAAAACCTGAAAAGGCGGCTTGGGCAAAAATGGGTATCCCGGTGGACTGAAAACCCGAAAGGGAGGTCCAGGCAAAAGTTAGGGATTAAAGCGTAATACTATGTCTCATTGGATCACCTTGCATCCAGAATCCGATATCAACTACCAGGTTCAGACGGCATCAATCAATCAGCTTCATCTTCAACTAAGCAGCAAAGTGATGAGACGTTTGAAGACATAAAGGCGATAGGAGAGTTGGGACCCAGTGGGGTTATTCCTTTCACATGGCTGTTTTGTTTTCCTTTGTACAAATTGTATAAACTCTATTCTGTTCGGCGGTGTTCTCTTACTAGGATGTCAGCCTCTTGTACATAAACGCCTATTTACAGGCAAATTCAAAAATCAATACAAATTCACTTTTCAGACCAATTGCCAATTGTTTTTCCTTTTTCTGTTTTGTTTTGTAAAGAACGTCCAATGTTCAATTTTTGATATATGCATTTGACACTAATTGCTAACTCATAAATATTTGAATACGAAACAAAGGATTAATTACAGGTGACATCAGAAACAGGGGCAATAATGAGTTGTCTAAGCAATCTAGTTGCTATGTCCACCAAGGTACCAAGGTAAGTTCGGCTGAAGAATGTAACCAAGATACCTTCACTCCCCGCAGAGTAAGACCAATCAACAGTTCTTCACAAACAGAGTTGGTCTCTCATAAGCCCTGACAAGGCACAATATCTCCAGCAAGTCAGCAATACTCTCCCCAAGCAGAGTTAGCCTACAGTCAGCCTTATGGAAGTTGGGTATCCCCAGAAAATCTCAATATTCCCCAGCAGAGTATACAGATGTTCCTAAGCAAGCATCCCCGGCAGTCTTGGAATAAGATTGTTCCCCGGTGGAATACCAGACACCCCAGTGGAGCCACTTCCCCAGTACAGTCCAAAGTTTCCCCAGGAAAGTTGAATCAATCTCCCCAGTAGAGTTTTGGAAGCTTATCCCCAACAGATTCTGGAAGCTTATCCCCTGCAGAGTACGAACGCATCTCCCCGGCTCTATTCAAAGGTTATTCTCCATCATAGCTTATAACTGAGTTATACTCAGCTAATTACCACGGAAAGATCGTCCTCGGTGAAGTTCTTCCTATCCCCCAACGGAGTTCATCAGAATCCTCAACAAAACATATCAACGGAATCCCCAGTGGAGTTATCATCAAAACCTCAGCAAAGTATCTCTTCCCACAGAGTAATTCCCCGCAGAGTAACCTCTTCATCAAGTTTATTCCCCAACAGAGTCATCTTCTCCTACCGGATTATTCTTGCAACCATCATCCCCAGCGGAAATGAAGAACTTCACTCTTCAAACATCAGCCCAGGATTCAGCTTCCCGGCATTCGTCGAGGATTTATTTTCCTAGACGAAAATACATTCATAAACATTACATTATCATACACCACAATGCATGCACATACGCATCATATCACACAATCTCATCTGTTTTTGAGAACATCATGACATCATGCACTTCATACATCATGACATTGCATACAACTGATGTTTTACCTTTTCAGGAAAAAGATCAATCCAAAGATAACTACTATCAACTGTCGCAATTCAAGATTCAATACCTGTATCCAGCCAGGGCATATCTGTTGACGACTAATTCCAGATTCGATTCCTATATCCAGCCAGGGCACGTCTGAAGAGTTTGAAGATTCGATTCCTGTATCCAGCCAGGGCATATCTGTTGACGACTATTTCCAGATTCGATTCCTGTATCTAGCCAGGGCACGTCTGAAGAGTTTGAAGATTCGATTCCTGTGTCCAGCCAGGGCATATCTGTTGGCGACTATTTCCAGATTCGATTCTTATATCCAGCCAGGGCACGTCTGAAGAGTTTGAAGATTTGATTCCTGTATCCCGCCAGGGCATATCTGTTGACGACTATTTCCAGATTCGATTCCTGTATCCAGCCAGGGCATATCTGTTGACGACTATTTCCAGATTCGATTCCTGTATCCAACCAGGGCACGTCTGAAGAGTTTGAAGATTCGATTACTGTATCCAGCCAGGGCATATCTGTTGACGACTAATTCCAGATTTGATTCCTGTATCCAGCCAGGGCACGTCTGAAGAGTTTAAAGATTCGATTCCTGTATCCAGCCAGGGCATATCTGTTGACGACTATTTCCAGATTCGATTCCTGTATCCAGCCAGGGCACGTCTAAAGAGTTTGAAGATTCGATTCCTGTATCCAGCCAGGGCATATCTGTTGACGACTATTTCCAGATTCGATTCCTGTATCCAGCCAGGGCACGTCTGAAGAGTTTGAAGATTCGATTCCTGTATCTAGCCAGGGCATATCTGTTGACGACTATTTCCATATTCGATTCCTGTATCCAGCCAGGGCATATTTGTTGACGACTATTTCCATATTCGATTCCTGTATCTAGCCAGGGCACGTCTGAAGAGTTTGAAGATTCGATTCCTGTATCCAGCCAGGGCATATCTGTTGACGACTAATTCCAGATTCGATTCCTGTATCCAGCCAGGGCACATCTGTGAGCAATTGATTGTGGATTCGACACTTGTATCTAGCCAGGACATATCTGCATGAAGAGATTGAGGATCAACCCCTGTAACAGGCCAGGTAATTATCTTTCTTTCTCAGGTACGCAAGTTCTCGCTAAGGAATCTCTTACGCGATCGACACCTAGATGGCATCTATAAGCCCATCCTCCCATTACAGTTCCAAATGGCATCTATAAGCCCATTCCCGACAAGGTTCTGTCACATCTCCAGATGGCATCTATAAGCCCATCCTCCTATCCACCATCTCTCCAAATGGCATCTGTAAGCCCATTCCCGCTGTCACACTGCTGATACTCTACTATGTGAGTGCAAATTTCTGGGCACTCTAGTGTTCAATCATCTTCCACCCTCGGATCACGAAAGGCACACAAGCCAATCTACATCCTCAGGTCTAAGAAGATTGAACAGGGGCAACTGTTGTACCCCAAAAATTTTCCTCCCATATTCTTCAAAGTTTTGACAAGCATCATCTCAATTTGCTCAAGTCTACTCAAGGGTTGCACAGTTCAAACACCCTCCTAAGCCAGTCAAATTAGGGTTTTGGTTCTTGCAAGGAAGTTGAGGTTTTCAAGGGCTCAATCAAGTCCCATATGCTCATATACATTGTCAGGCACCTACATGTCAAGTTTCAAGGCTCACAAGGTCAAGTTGCACAATCAAAAACCCTAATTGCTCCACAGTCAACTGCAGGGGTAAAATGGTTATTTGGCAGTCAAAAGTCAAAATTTTTGGTCAACATATTATTTTGAAGCCACAATCATCATTTGGTCAAATCTTGACCATGATTTCACAAGAATGGCTCAAAAATCATCAAGATGCAAAAGTTTCTATTTTTGGACAGTTGAAAAGTCAACTGTAACTTGACCAAGGCATAACTTTTTCATGGTTCATCAGAAAAATCCCATCCAATGCTCATTTTGAAGGGGAGGACATTTCCTAAAATTCATCTTCACATTCCAAGTCCAAGAGATGCTCTCACAAAAAGTTATCAATTTCAACATCATAGGTCATTTTCAAAAGTCAACAAAAAGGCACTTTAAGTCAAAGACCATAACTTGATATTGGTATATCAAAATGACATGGGACCAACGGTATTGGTTAGAGGACTTCAAGACCTTTCCAAAATGTCCCAGAACATGTTCATATGATCAAAATTGAGCAAGATATGCATTGGAGAAGTTGGGAAATTTTTGTGAAATGGCCAAAGTCAACTATCCTTGAAACTTCAATTTTTGACAAAAGGCCCCACTTTTTTCCACTTGGTTCAGCCTTGTCATGCCACCCACGTGTCCCATGACCCATTACAAGACCAAACATTTATTTTTTCATTTTTATTTAATTTTTATGGATTTAATTCACTTTAATCCATAATAATTCAAATAAAAATCAAAAAATGAGTTAAATGGTATCTTTGAGTTTTGAATGACTTTTATATGTCATGAATCACATACCAAATTCGTGCCAAGCCTATTATGAGCATGAAATTCAAATTTTGAACAAAAATGGCAAGTTGTTTTAATGGTGGTTATGGAGAAATCCAAAACTTCATGGCAAGGGTTAAAGGCTCATAATATTGCTTGATTCTCATTCAGAGACATATATGCAAGCCTCTCATACATCAGACACGACCTAGAAACCTCTGAAACAGCATAACCAATTTCCAAAATTCCAAAGAAAAGTCACAAATTGAAATCCATATTCCAGCATAATTCAAACCTTTCTTTTGATCCAAACACATTCCAAGCATTGCCAGGAACCTATTGCAAGCATAAACAAGTCCTAACACTCAAGAACTCGTGCTACACAGTCATACGGTTCACCTTCTTTTTTCAAAATCACAATCATCAATTCATGCATTTTTAACATTTTTCATTGATTGTATTATGTTCACAGGATCCACACGAAGCTCTCTATATAATTTAATTTGATTATGATGCTCTAGAATGAAAGTTGCCATTGTTAAATCCTAGGGTTTCAAAGCTTGTGATTTGGGGCTTTTCCCATACTGTAAAATCAGAACTCCAAACACCCATGGTTGAAACCGGCTTGAGGAGACAAACACAAAACACACCTCGCGCCCTTTTTATGTTCACTATATAGCTAATCGCTATTTTCCACAGTTTTGCATTGTGGGGGTTAAAAACCCCCGCTATCTTGCTTTTGTTTTTGCAGATAAATGAAGACGATGATGATGTGTCCATGCGTGGGTGGTTTATTCAAATCACGCGCGCTCTCTTTTTTATTTTCCAGCATGTGACTCGTTTATTCAATATAATGTTATTTGCTTATTATTATTACAATTGAGACAAAGTGGTGCAGTGGCTGGTAACACGCTTGGGATTCGTTGGGACCTGGGTTCGATCCCCAGGTCCCCCAAAGGCTTGTTAATTTTTTCCCAAATATGATCTTATGCAGGCAACGTGAAGCAACTCACCATAAACCTCACATCCCAGCTTGCAAAGTGTCCCTCAGAAGCAGATCCAACGGCCAAGAGAGGGAGCACGCCATACTCCTGGTCAACCAGCGCCCCACTCAACCAGAAAGTCAATGAAGCTTTGTGCAAATGGGCCTCACAATTCCATATACACCCTCCAATCTGGCCCAAAACCCCCCTTGGGTTTGCAATTTTTTCATTTTTATATTTTGTTTGTCTTATTTTATTTTTTCCCTTTTATTAACTATTAACATAATTAATTTATTTTCTATAAAAAATAAAAAAGAACTAATATTATTATTATTAATTTCATTTTATTTTTGTAAATAAATACTAATAAATTGAATTAATTATTAATTAGGCAACTTTAACTTTTTTTTCTTAATAATTAAAATAAGTTTAGAATTAGAATTTTATTAACTTTTAATTTTAATTCCTTTATTTTATTTTCATTAAAAACATAAAAATAAAAAAACATTTTTTTCTTTTAATAAATTAATTAATTAGTTTAATCATTAGTTTTAATTTCATTTAATCACAAAAAAGGACAAAAAAGTCAATTATTTCTTGAAAAAAGGGTCAAAACCCTTAGAACGTTCCCGATTAAATTTCCATTCGCGCAATTTCATTTCTTTTGATTATATTTTTGTATCTGTACAGAGGATGTAATAGTAATTAGGATTTTATTGCTTTCTTTAATTTTCTCGCACTTTATTTTACAAAACGGGTCTTTGTTTTTTTGGCGATGTATAGACCCGCGCCTTGTAATAGCGTAGAATTTATCTTTCTGCAATTTATTTTCCGCATTCCTAACTGTTAAATGCATGAAAGAATGTATGTAAATAAAACCAATCCGTAGCTCACAAATAACATGTACAAGACAAACATAAACTGAAATTGAACACACAAGCACATGCCACTTCTTAGGATACGCCTCACTGGTTGCCTCGAAACGTGGTCATCAAGTATAGGGCGTCTTAGAGGTCACCCTTTGTCTAAAGATCCAGTTGCCTCGAAACGGTTGCCTCGGATAAAAAGATCTAGGACATTAGGGTTACTTCTAAGGTGTCCTACCATTGCTTCGGTGACCACACTGTCCCGATAATCGAATTGACCCGAACAACTCCAACGATGGTGCTTCTTACCTCTCAATGGTGGGATAGCACTATCTAAAGGACTCTTACACAGCTTAAATCCTTAGAGTAGGTAGATTCTCTTAAGTACTTGCTCTTTCTCAAAACAAACAAAAATACTTTTCACACCTCACACTTTCTAAAAGTTTTCAAACAAATTTTCCATACACTCTTGAGGACAGATACAAGAGTTACTTAGAAATCTTTCAAACGAAACTTTTTTTCAAAACCCACACACACTTGAAAAGCAAACATCTTTTGAAAACATAAGAGCAAGTACCTAAGAGCCCGTGGATAACCACGGATAGAAAGGGTGCTAACACCTTCCCTTTCTATAAATCTACCTCCCGAACCGAGAAACATTCTCATAAGGAATTTTGCTGTGCTTTTGTCCTTTCCATGCTGAAGAACATAAAAGACGGTGGCGACTCTTGCTTACCGCGACATTTCGCGAAACCAGCTTAAAAACAGTCAGTTCTATTTCCACCGATCACAGTACTTTTCCTTAATTCATGCTTACAAATCCAGCTTAGGCACGGCTAAAAGATGCTAACCACCATACTTGTTTATCTTGCTTCAAGAGCAAGCCAGCACGCTAGCATGATGTTAGAACTTTTGACTTCTCCAAGCTACAAAGTTCTTGCCTATAAACTGAACTTCATTTGCAACTATGAAAGGATCGGTCGAAAAATTGAAAAGAAAAAGCCTTGAAACCTTGCTAAGATTTCCAGAAATCTGAAACTGCAAACACAAATACAAAACCTGCTAGTTTTTTATTCTTGCATTCAAACTCCTGTTTTCAGCTTTTGATATACATTTAGAAACCATCCTAACTCTTGTTTTCAGACCGTAACCCGCTCTCAAAAAGTCAGAACTTTTCTTCTTGACCGTTCAAGAATTTTCCAGCCATTCATAGCCCAAGATAAAGGTTGTTCCAGCTTGCTGAGTACGTGAGGCAATTGATCAAAATGTTACAAGCAGTCAGAACCAGGCTCCAGCTCACAGAACATTTTCCAGCTGTAAGGTAAGTTTCTGCTGACCCTCATCATATTACTTCGGCATTGTTAGATTTGCATGTTCAAAATATAATGTAGAAATCCTGATTATGATGCTATACATATTATGAAGTTCCATGTATTTTCTGCCTAAGTAGAGAGAACATCAGATCAAAACTTCTTAAGGAAACTATGTTTAGCAGATACATTCTTGTTTCTGATTTACAGTCTTGACATTTTTTATGTTTCTGAAGCCATGATGGAAACTTGCCATAATTTTTTATGGTTGTGTTTTCTGTTCTGTTGAGAGTTAACTAAGCTGCAGATATTCTGATTAGCATGTAGAAAGAAATGGAGTTCATCATCAGAGTTTACTTTGTGATACATATTTATGCTTTTGCTTCTGATACCAGATGTACAACCACCCTAGTGGTAGACAGTGTGCGTATAAGATATTAGTACTAAGGGTCCTGGGTTCTATCCCCAGAAGCATATTTTTTTTAGATTTATTTATTGGCATTTTTACCCATTTATCTGTCAAACAATATGCCTAAATCAGAACTTCTAGACAACCTTACCCAACAACATTATCACCTCACTCTCTTAAATAGTCATAACCTCTGACTTGCCAGAGATACTTGAACTTCTAGGTTCCCAAATACACTATAGCTTCTGAACCCCCTCAACCTCAGAATTTGATGTACCCAGGGCAGAAATTCTGACCCTCCACTTTCTCACTAACACTTTCTCTTTTGCAGCATATCAGAGTCAGAACTTATGTTCCTTCTCGTTTCAGCAACGTGTTGATTCTGACTCCCTTTTCCATCATTTATTTTATTTTAGCTTTTAAATAACCAAAAACAACCAAAAATATTTCATATTCACATGTTTTATTTTATTTCTTTGAGAACAAAAATATCAAAATATTTTCTTAAGTAAACATATTTCTTAACAAAAACAAAACAAGTCCATTTCAATTCCTGTACATTATTTCAATATGATTGTAATAGATAATTAGGACTTTAATTTCTTGCAATCCCCATTCATAAATTTGTACCCCCACCCCCTAAAGCTTTTTAATAGCTTAGTACTTTTGTTTTCTACAATTTAATGCTTTATATACAAATTGCTAGTAATTAAGGTTTGTATGGAAATATTAATACCAACAAATAGCAAACCCTAATCAAGACAAATCAAGACAAATCAAGCATGTAAACCAATACATTTGCACACTTGCACCCTTAGGGTAAACCCACTTTGTTGCCTTATAAAATGGCCATTCTATGCATGTGGCATATCTTAGCAAAAACAAACGAAATACAGAATCAAAGTCCCTCGATGACGCTATCAAAGTTGCCTTTAGAAAATGATCTTTGTCCCTTAAAGAAAATGCTAAGATATCTTACAACATTGCTAATCATGGCTATACTATGACCCTTTGCCCGTCCCTTTTACATCCAAAGATAGGGTTACTTATCAAATTAATGGTAAGATAACAATGTCAAAGGAAAGAGGAAATAAACATGAAAGACTTTTGAGTAGGTAGATTGTTCCTAGTTGCTTGCTCAATTTTAAAACCAAAATATCCTTGTAATCTTAAAAAACAAACACCAACCCTTTCAAAAACATATTTCAAACTTGAAAACATTTTTAAAAGATGAACACTTTGTATACATTCTTACGAACGAGAATCATTACAAAGTTTTCCTAAACGATGGCGCCCTTTTCAAAATACTTTCAAAAAAACCACATCACAAGCATATTTTCAAACAAAATCAAGTGATTTAGCAAGCAACAAAGAGCCCTTGGAAAACCATGGATGGAAAGGGTTCTAATACCTTCCCTTTTCATAATCTACCCCCCGAACTCAAGAAAACAGTCTCAAAGGTCTTTCCTGTTCTTTTCAGCATTTCCTTTTGAATAAAAGAAAAGTCGGTGACGACTTTTGCTAACCACAACATTTGCGATCAAACGCAAAACAACCAAGTCAGTTATCCCACCGCGTTACACTCTCCAACAAACATCGCACGAGTAGTAGTCAGGCTTTTCAAGAACGTAATCTTTCCAAGATTAAATGTGCTGAGACTCGTCATCAGTGACGGTGGCTCCCATTTCATTCCCATAATCCTAGAAAAATTATTAGCGAAATACGGAGTCCGACATCATGTCGCAACACCTTATCATCCACAAACAAGTAGGCAAGTAGAGGTCTCCAACAGAGAGATAAATAAAATATTAGAAAAAACTGTAGCAACCTCTAGGAAAGACTGGTCATCTAAGTTACATGAAAATCTATGGGCATATAGGACATCATATAAAACTCCAATTGGAACAACACCATTTAAACTAGTTTATGAGAAATCATGTCATCTGCCGGTGGAAATAGAACATAAGGCTTATTGGGATATTAAGACCCTGAACTTAAATTACACTACTGCGGGTGAGAAAAGAATCTTAGACATCTACGAACTAGAAGAACTTAGACTAGACGTTTACGAAAATGCTCGGATATATAAAGAGAGAACTAAAAAATGGCACGATAAACGAATATCTAGAAAAGAATTCATTAAAGGCGATATAGTTCTCCTGTTTAATTCTATACTTAAATTATTCCCAGGAAAACTTCATTCTAGATGGTCTGGTCTATTCGAAGTTACCAAGATTTTTCAAAGTGGTTCAATAGAAATCAAAGGAATGAGTTGTAAACCGTTCATTGTAAACGGACAAGACTTAAAACATTATCATAGCATAGATAACAAGTAATATTACACGAAAATTAGGCTAGAAGGCATTCAAACAACATTCCAAAATAGTTCAAAAATCATGTTATCTTTCCCACTAAAATGCCCATTTCTTTTTTATATAAAACATATACAAAAGATATAGAGGGAGGACTGTTTTTGAATCATAAAAACAGCAGCCACCATAGAAATGTTCAAACCAAAGAAAACATCAGCATACACACAAACCCTAATAGAGTCATCATCATCATCCTCACAACTTAAAAACAGCAGCATACACATAAAACCTAATAGAGTCATCATCATCATCCTCACAGCTCAAAAACAACAGCATACACACAAACCCAAACAGAGTCATCATCATCATCCTCACAGCTCGAAACACAAAAAATAACCAAAACCCTAACAGAGTCATCATCATCATCACAGTTCGAAACACAGAAAATAACCAAAACCCTAAGTGTATCATCATATTCCCTAAATCGCTAAACCCTTCAGAAATATGATAAAGAAGAAGAGGAAAATAGAATCAATATGTGAATTTGGATTCGGAAGGAGCTCACCAGAAGGTTTGCGATCGTAAATCGCCCTCCGCCACCGTCAAGCACGTGTCCTCGCCTCAAAGAGTCCATTTTTGTGTCACGGAGTCCGGATCATCTCATCATCTTCACCAATTTTCGCAAATCTGAGACCTAGGGTTTCGATTCCCCCTTCAAGATCTACACCAAATCCTTCAGAATCTGTGAAATAAAACATCAGAATCGTGTCTAGAAAGACGAGACAAAGAGATTAATGCAAGAAAATTGATGATCAAAGCCATCCACGACGGAGCCACCGTCGATCTTCATTAGAGCCACCGTGGTGTTCATTATCACCACTGCCTTGTTCTTCATGAACCACCGTGACAGATCTTATATTCATTTTTTTCGTTAACTTAAGTGTTCATTGTTGAATAAATAGAGAGAAAAGAGTAAGTAAACGAAAGCATGAGAAGAAGAGAGAGACATTATGTTAATTATTGTTGATTAACATTTTGTTTTGTTTAAAATAAATTCTAATTAAGATGCTAATCAGATGGTGACAATTGTCACAGTCCATGTCGTCATTTTTGCTAATTCTGTACAGGTGCATTGTTGGCCATACCAACTCCCTCACGCATCACCACCATTAGATCCTCTTCATTCAGATCTAGCGAATCAGATTTGAATGCACACGGTGCTCCCCATGGGGTGCGCCTCACCAGATCCAGTAGGACATCCTAGCGCTTGGGCTTGTTCCTCATGAGCCCAACGGATTGCCCTTTGCACTCCCAGTATTACTCAATCCAGGCCCATTTTTTCCTTCTCTATATTTTTTTATTTGTTTATTTATTTATTTTGTTTTGTTATTTGTTCTGATTTTTATCAAATAAAAAAAATATAAAACTACAAAACATTTTCTTATTTTAAATAAACAATTAAACTGAAAAATATTATTTTAATATTATTAATTATTTTATTAATTAATTTTATTAAATAGATTTAAAATGGTTTAGTTTAATTAGTTTATTTCTTTATTTCAATTGGGTTGTATTGATTTGTTCATACTTTTTTTATCGAACTTTCAATTTGATTCATCCTCATTCATAAACTTGTACCCCCATCCCCATATGGTTTGTAATAGCTTAGAATATTAGGTTCTTTGATATTCCTTTATATGTTTAAATTGCTAATTATACATATTTTATCCAATTAGAACACTTGGCCTCTTCTTGGGCTCATCATTAATGAGCAGGTATCCACTTACAAATGCACACTTGCACACATTCATAGTTTGGTCCTGGGCTTTTCTACAGTGATAACTACTCGATCAATTGTTTCAACTGGTCGTTTAGAATACTAGTGTCACGCTAGTCTCACTTTCTAGAAGCATGCAAATAGCCACCTTGTATGGGCTTTTGATTTTTATCTTGTACATTGAAGTAAATTCTCTCCCCTTGGTTTACATACCAAGCATCTTTGTAAAGGGTCTCATAGTTGAGTTTGGGCATGGCCATCCTCACGAGGTTAATCAAGTCTTGCCCTTGGTTAACCATAACCTGAATCAACCACTTTGGTCCATATACCAAGTTCTTCCATGCTCAAAGGGTATCATGGTTGAGGGTAGGAGCACCTACTCTCACGAGATTAATCAAGTGCACCCCTTGGTTAATCATAACCCGATTCAATTCCCATACACCAACATTCCATTTATGCCTTTCATGATATTACTCAGTTTTTCGTCACTTTTTCCATAATCACCATGCATGATCACTCTTCACAAACACCGTCTCCTTTTACTTTATGCTTATAACATGCTGCCTTAGGATGATTGTGTCCTCTTCTTTAAGATGTGAACTAATTAGACTTTAGGTTAGAATCCATGCATGATAACATTAGGGTTTTTCTAGTCTCCCTCTTAAACTTTTTTTTCTTTTGTAATTAAAACTTTCCATCCACAAATCAAAAGTTAAAAAACATTTAACCATTATTCAAATTCATTTTAAAACTCGCAAAACACTCAACCAATCAAAACTCCCCAAAACAGCATGTTATCTTTGTTCTACCGCGATACCGGCCGTGCCTATTGCTAGAATGTGTGCGTTAACATCTCCCACTAAAAAACACTAACAAACCAACATTTTTGAGAAGAGCTACGGTGTTCTGATTCCTTCATTGGATACATAGGCAAAGGGTGGCGAGACCCTCAGGAACACACTAATAAAAAATCATTTCTTTCCCTTAGCAAGTATAGTTATAGATAAACACACCCTTAGAAGCAAACAAACAAAATGGATCCCGTTGAGTACAACAAATGTGAGGGGTGCTAATACCTTCCCCTCGCATAATTGACTTCCTTACCCTATCTCTTGTTCGTAAGATCATCTTATCCATCTCCTTGTGCTTTTCTCGATATTTCCCCTTCCTTCGGGATAAATAAAGTTCGGTGGCGGCTCTGCGTTTTTTGCTGGAAGCTTCAAGAGCTTCGCCAGAGAAGAAGACCAGACAATTAGGGCTCCAGCGAGGGTTTATAATTGTTTCATGTGATTACGTGAGATAAAATTTGTTGATTCGTGCATGAGTTTCATTATATTCTTTTTTTAATTACCTATGTTTTGTCATAACAATAATAATCAATGATAAAAGAGATGTTGGAACATGTATGAAGTACATCACTATGTGCACCCCCACCCGATGGGCCTAATAGCGCATATAACTATTTTTAGTTCATCTTTGACTTTCAGTATTGCACCCCCTGTTTTTATTTGAATATCTTTTGTCTTATTTTCAATTTTAATTTTATTTATTTATTATTACAAAAGTCCATAACAATATTTGTCTTACATTTTAATGTCTTTAGAATTTTTAGGTTATTTTTATTTTATTTTTCCATTTAATTTTCTATTTTATTTACAATTAATTGGTAAAGGTGTGTTAGTCGATTAACCTTGTGATTAGGGTTTGAATTTGATGACTTTTGAATATATGATCTTGAGCCAATTTTTTGGACACTTTTAGGCCCATGTATGCTTAGGATTTGAGTGTTATTTTTATGTCCTTTGGTGTCCAATTGATGCATGTTTAATGTGTTTTTAATATCCTCTAAGTCATGTTGATGTGTTGAAATGATTGTTGATGTTTGATGATGGTTTGAGGTGATTACTTGACCAAATTTTAGGCACATTAAGACACTTTCTTGATGGCTAACTTCATGATGTCTTGATGCAATTTCACTTATTTTTGAGGCCTCCTAATTGTTTATGTTGAAGTCTTGATGCATGATTAAATTTGATGATGATTGCTTATTTTGAATGAGTGATTAGGGATTGAACTTATGCTGCCTATTGGGGTTTTTTTCTCACATGTTATTAAACATATTTACCATTATTTAGATCCTTAATATCATATTTATTTAGTAATTTGAATTCTTTGAGCTATTGATCATTTTTTGATGCTTTGAATTGATTGTTGCCTAGCTCCAGACCTAGTCTTTGTGCTTTATGCTTTTTACAATATGCTTGATGCCTTTTACATGTTTTTTGCCCATGATTAAAGTTCAACTTGTGAAATTATTGCTTCTAAATGATACTTTTTCAATTCTAATTGCTTATTTGAGTTTATATCCTTTCTTGGCAACTTGTGTAACTTTGATCAAGATAAATTTGAATCCAATGCATTTTAGGGTCAGCCACTTAGAGGATTTGAGATTCCACTCTTAAGAAGGCTTATTGATTATTCAATACTTGTTTAAATGCCACCTTGTGTTATGTTTTTATCACATCTTTACTCAATGCTTGTTCAAGTATTCTTTTGAGTCTCTTTGATGCATGATTAAGTGTTATCTTGTTGATATGTTTGGAATATTTATCTTGTTGAGGCCTTGGTTTACTTAAGTGTTTAGCCTTGTACATGAGACCTTGAAACTTTAGGATCTTGTATTTCCATATTTGTCATCTTGTATGTGTATGGGGAAGTTCTCTATATGCAGGTGTTATCACTGTGATCTTAAGAGATCTATCTAATACATGGGCTAATAATGGAGACCTTTCTTTGGTCTCAACACCTTGGGTTTATCTGATACTTTTCTGCTTGTGATTTATTTTCATATGATGTTTGGTATACTCTTGATCTATTATTTATGTGTGGCTTTAATCTAAAGGACGAGAATGCTATATTAACTTCATTATGTCAAGTGTTGGCTTCTTGTTTTGACAGACCCTCCTCACCTTAGCTTTTACTTTGTGATTTAGGATAGTCTCTTCATCTTCTCCCATTCATCTTTAATTTTTAAAACCTTGTCCCTTTTTCAGAGGATTCTTCTTTTCAAACTCGAACCGCTTTCACAATAAACTTGGACTTAGGTCCATGATTTTTTCAAAAATATTTTCTTAATTAAGATATAACATCTTTCTTTAATACTTTAAAAAATACAAAAACAAATTCAAACCATTTTGCCGCTTTTGCTATTCACTTTAAAACCTTTTCTTTTAAAATTAACCAACACACTAACCTTCAAACTTTTTTACCCAAACTACATGGGTTTTAATTTCAACATTGCACATTGTTGGTATGTAGGCCCATAGCTCATTGGAAGCTTTGTCAAATCAAAAATTGTAAAAAAACCACTTCTTTTCTCTTCTCCACAATCTTTTGCAAATATTTCTTTTTAGCCAAATACACAAATTTTCAAAGAGGTTCATGCGGAGTACCGTAGATGTTTAGGATGTTAATACCTTACCTTTGCATAATCAATCCCTTTACCTTGATCTCTATTTTATTTTTGGTTTTATTCGCTTTTTTCCCATTTCATTTGGAAAAAATAAAGTGTGGTGGCGACTTTCACTTTGTGAGTTAAGTCAATCATGACTTAGTCTCAACTTTTTACCGCTAGATAATCAACATCAGAATATAAACGTAACTCACAATAGCATCATCAACACAATGACATCATCAACAACAGTGGCATCATCAACACAATAGCATCAAAAACAACAATAAATGTATAAGCATGTGAAGAATCATCAACAACAATAATACACAAACAACAATGGCATCAACAACAACAACAACAATGGCATCATCAACACATTAGCATCAACAACAACAAATACATAAATAACAATGGCATCGACATAAATAAAAACTCAATAGAAAATGACAACATTGTATATGCAAGGGGAAAATGTTTAATTACCGGAAACATGATGAATAAGTAAAAAAATGGTGTTGGCTCCTTCTCTGAGTTCCCCATTGACAGTTAAACCGAAGGATAGAAGAACAAAGAATAGAAGTCAGCTCCTTCCTCGACGATACGAAAGCACATAAAAATGTGTGGTTTCGTGATGGAAATGAAAATATGAAAGATAGTGTTGTTTTGTTAGGGTTGAAATGGTTTTGTTTCGTTAGGATTGCAATTGTGATGTTTCGTTAGGGCTGCAATGGTGTTTTTTGGTTTAGGGTTGTAATGTCGTATATTTTGTTAGGGTTGAAATGGCATTGTTTCATGATGTAAATGAAAATATGGAACTGAAGAGACGTGTTAGATAACTTTGTTTCGTTAAAGTAAATAGATCATATCACCACGATTTTTAATAAAACCCGTTGTGATATTTGATAAAATTTAATAAAAAAGTGTCAAGTATTAAGAATTTAAAAATATTAAAAATAATTGAAAAATATATCAAAACAATTTTCTTTAAATACTGTGGTGATATAATATTTACTTTAATGATATTTTAGAGAGAAAAAAAAACGCCATGTTTTTACGTAATTAAAAATTAAAAAAATTAGAAAAATACATAACAATGACCAACTTTAAAAGTTGTGGTGATATTCTTTTCATTTATTAACAAAAAATGAAAGGCTTCTCTTTAATACATAAGAAATCACGAATTAGAAGGCGCTGAAAATTGAACTCGTGAAACATATGACATATCACTACAGTTGAGTAGTTCAACCATGGTAACAATCCAGCTACGTCTAATTAAAAATAAAAAATAATATATGGGCAACTGAAAATATATATTACCACAGTTCTCTAAAAGACCGTAGTAAAGGTGGTGTCGTTATATGTACTTTTTATAGTTGTGATATCTTATATTCCCTCAGTTTAGACTTCCAACTAATAGGTAATATGACTCAGAGACCAAGCCTCAAAATCCACCTTTTGCATATGTATTTTAATATTTTTTTCAATTGGAATCTTTCTTATTTTTTTATACTTTATCTATTCTCTCGGTTCAGACATCAACCTGAGAAAAAAATGTGCACAGGGACCAAATCTCAAAATCCACCTTTTGCATTTTTATATATTTTTTAAATTTGCGTCTTTCTTATTTTTTAATTTATAATTTATCTATTCCCTCGGTAATTGCAACCGAGAAAAAATGTTAGCTATCTATTTTACTATGGTGTTTTTGACTTTTTTTTTTAATTTTAAATTTATATTCCCTCAATTGGATTGTCCAATCGATAGAAAATCTCTTTTACATGTATTTTCTAAAACTAGACTATAACTATTTATTTACTTTCAACACCCATTTCATCTTCATTTTCATACGAAACAGAACGGTCTTTTAAGAAAACATACCCTAGGCGATTTTCATCTTCATCTTCTTCATCTAAATGCCCTATCATCTAAACCGTATTTCATCACTGTTTTCAAAACTTCATCTTTTCCAACATGCATAAGTGTTTGAACATCATCTCTTACAACACACATGTGTTTCCTCCCTATGAACTCCATAACTCCATTGATGCACTGACGAAGCTTGAAACGAAGGAAAAATAACCAAACATCAACGAAGCTTCCTCCACCATTGTCGTATATTCTTCATCAATTTTTTCGTAGATAACTCACTAACGTATCTTAGAAATGTTAGTTTTTGTTGCGTGAATCGCTCATTGCTTATAGATTATGTTGAGGGAAGTTTTTTTACTTATTCTATTATTTTGATTTTGTTGATAAAAATGAAAAATGTTTTTTTTCTTCTTTTTAGTGTTGATGTTGACAAAAATCCATATGTATCATGTGTTAAGTAAAATAGGTTTTTACTTTTTAGTGTTGATTTTGTTGATGTTGTGTTAAGTAAAATATTTATGATGATAAGTAAATTATGCTATATGTACCATGAATCTCACATTAGGTTCATTTGTTGAGGCTATTCTTAGGATGTCATCTTAGTTTTATTTAATGTGGTGTTAAGTAAAATGATTTTAAAGCTAGAACAATGAAGTGTTCTTAGGAAATATAGATGTTGTGTTAAGTAAAATGTATCTATGCATCATACGAATCTTGCATTAGGTATTCTAGTATGAATGTACGTTAGTGACATACACATGTGTGGGAGATCTATATTTTTGAATTCAAGTGTAAGTATCTTCCACATTCGTTAGAATTGTTAGAAATGTTGAATTTGTAAGAGAGACACTACTACGAAAAATATCTTTCGTAAAACAATATTACAACTCCATTCTCGTTAACTGTAGAAATATCTCGTTTTTGGACGTTTTTTTTATTTATTTTCAATTTTAAGTCACTTTTCACTACGGTTGAAAAGTTCAAATCGTGGTAAAAAGTGGCGCATGGTCATGATTTCGAATCTAACTATTGTTGTTGGTATTCTACTGCTGCATTTTTTATATTTTATTGTAAGATATACAACAAAAGTTGAAAGTTCCAACTGTGGTGAAAAGTCACTCAGGATCGTGGGTTAGAATCCTAACACCTAAAACTTTGTTTTTTTTTTTAAATATTTTTAAGCCACTTTTCACAATGGTTGAAACTTTCAACCGTGGTGAAAAGTCACTCAGGGTCATGGAGAAATATGAGTGTGCTTATTGAGTTTTTTCATCATCCTTAAACAAATTTTGACCGTTCATTTAGTGATTCTCAACACTCAAGACACTACTATTATTGATCCGCGTGAAATCTTAAATTTAGACGAACTTCTAACTCAAACGAACTTTATCTTCTACTTCCAAACATCTTTCATTTACGACACTATATTTCTCCACTAAACCAAACTCGAAAATATCATTTCTACTATAAACAAAACTCGAAAATATCATTTCTAGATAAACAAAACTCGAAAATATCCTTTCTACCATAAATAAAACTCAAAAATATCATTTCTTTCATTAACAAATTTCAAAACTCCGTCATCTCTTCTCCAACTTGAATGAGACAAGGAAAATAGGGGTTCAAGTTAACAATGTTAGTTTTTATTGTCCTCGTTATTTTTTGTTATTGTTGTTGTTGTTATTATTATTATTGTTGTTTTGTTATTGTTGTTGTTATTATTGTTGTTTTATTTTTGTAATTATTGTTGTCGTTTCTTCTTCTTCCTCTTCTTCTTCTTCTTATATTAAAAGACATACAACAACAGTTGTTTAATACAACGGTGATTCTATATAGTGCATTATCTAATTTATAACAACGATCCCACTTCCATTATGGTAATTAACATTACAGCGTACATATAATCACATGCTACCTAAAAATCGACGTGTTGTCGTCGTTATATGGGTTTTGATACCGTTACTATATATATTTTCAGTAGTGAGAGAGGACTCATATATAATACTTTAAGATTTTAACTAAATATATGATATAAGATCTTTTAGATACCTATTAAAACTCGAGTTTCTCTGAGAGTTCACAGAAAGTCTAATGGTGTATCAAATGGTATGACAATTAAAAGGTTCATAGTTGGGCATGGTGTAGGTGATGCTTGTGATCCGGTCAAACAAGTATTTTAGTCTAGAAAGGAATTAAAAATAATATGTCATTGTGCGATTTATAGTTGATATGTGATAAAAGAGTGTAGAACTTTGAGTATTCAAATTCATTACAAAGTCATCTTTCATCCGTTGAAGTAGTTACAAGCTGAGAACCCACGCCATAAGTTACAGTATTTTCACACTTCCATATAGTAATTAAATGAGTTTTACATTCTTACTAAATAAGCTTTACTTTTTTTGGGGCTTAGTTTAGGGATCCTACTACAACAAACGTTTAAACTTGATCATACAAAACATGTATAACAAAAGAAATAATAAAAAGTAGAAACCATTTTTTTTGTGAGAGGTTCTTGAGTTATCCCAAAGTTAATTAATATCCATTAATACTATGCTGAATTAAGTGGAACTCCTTGTTCACTCCCTGGATGCACTTTGTTCTTACCAATATTAATAGAACTTTCCTTTCTGTTTTGATCATCACCACGCATGACCTCACCTATTCTTCCTCTTTCCTCTTCCATTTTTTTCATCTTTTCTTTCTGCCTCTTCTGCATAACGTAAATTTCAGCTGAACGTGCACCAATTGAAGACATGTTATAATTTTTATATATTTGACTAAGAATAAATTATAGTAATTACTTAGACTGATGTGAACTGTATTATGAAATGTTATGCCAAACTAGTGTCCTCCAAGATGGAATTTATAGGAGTTGGAATTGGAAGTAATCAGTATGTGGACCAAGCAGTCACGTTAAATTAATGATGTTATGGCTTGTGGTTTTGCTTTACAACAATGCATTGGTGTTTATTTATTTAATTAATTGAACAAAAAAAATAGAATGCCATGTAATGTTACGGTTTGTATTATATGCACAAACACATGCACACCACACAAATATATACATTAATATGTTTACCGGTTTAGATCCTAGGGGAAGTGGGTGCTAATATATAAATATAAAATGAGTGAAGTGGGCTTCATTAATGAATGGTTAGTGAAAGTAGAATGCTATCTCAATGTTATATAAATTATTATTGACACTAAGATGACAAGTCAGCTTTGATTCATTCAGTGGAAGGAGTAGTAAGCTGCACAATCGGAAATAGTTATTTTAGTTCTTGAATAGGTTAAACTATGTTGTTATTATTATAGACTATTGAGGCTTTGTGTCTTAGAGTTTGGAGGAGAAATGAGGAGAGAGTTATGAATATAAATGAAAGAATATTATGTTATTATTATAGACTTTTGAGGCTTTGTGTCTTAGAGTTTGGAGGAGAAGTGAGGAGAGAGTTATGAATATAAATGAAAAAATACTATGTTATTATTATAGACTTTTGAGGCTTTGTGTCTTAGAGTTTGGAGGAGAAGTGAGGAGAGAGTTATGAATATAAATGAAAGAATCGAGTGAAAAGAATAGAAGTATTTAAGTGAAGAGGGTTTTGAGGAATTTATTTTTATTTAAAAATTTAAATCTCTCTATTATGGAGAATTAAAAATTTGTATTGGAGGAGGCGTTGGGAGAGTTTAGGAGGATTTAGACAAATTGTTCAAATATAATTTATGTCGTTATAGTATTTTTAAAATTAAAAATTTGTTAATAATAGTAATAACTCTTTTATTATTTTATACAAAAAAAAATTAAAAAAATTAAAGATTTCATTATATTATTTTAAAAATTTATTTTTCGAAGCTCTCTCTTCTCACCTCATCCAAAATCCAAAACATAACCAAAATAATATTAAAATTCAAAAATATATATATCTGATCACAGTGTGGTTCATTAGCGAGCTAGATCATTAAAACTATATTTAATGTAATGTTGGTTGAGATATTTTTGTTGTTGATAAACATAAAGAATTGAAGAAATCACATATTAACTATGTTAAGGGCATTCTAGAGCTTTAGAGGAATGTCAATCAAATTGTGGAAGATCAAAATTAGGATTTAGAGGAAGCTTTTTTAGGGTGGGGTGAAAGGTGACCGTAAGATTTTCTTAGTAAAGTAGTTGGATGTGTGTAAGTCGAAGAAGAAATGATGTTTAGGAGTTAGAGATATTCATCTGACTAACTTATGCCTTTTAGTAAAATGGAGATGAAGGATAATCTTAGGTGCCTCCGAATGTGATATTTTTTCTGATCGATATGGTGGATCTATTGTCTATTCCTTAGGTGGTGGTAGGTTTTAGGGGTCTCGTTTTGTTTCCTCTTAGTGGAAAGGTGAGTCTCTTCTAGGGTCTAAGAAAGATGCCTCTTCTAATTGGTTTGAGGATGACTTGGTAAGGAAGGTATGGTTTGGTCTCCATACCTCCTTTTGGGGTGATCCTTGAATTGAGAATTTACCTCTTAAGATTAGGTTTCATGAATTCTTCATTATTTCTCATGTGCATGACGCGAAATTGGGTGACATAGGTAAGCGGATTAAGTGGATTTGTTTCCTGGGATCTTAGATGGAAGAGATTATTTTTTCACGAGGAACCTATGGTCTCTGACTTCTTCTCTCTTCTCCATTAGGTTCATCTTAGTGATGAAAGTGGTAGGTGGGTTTAGAGACCTTATATAGACACCATTTTTTGTGGCTTCTGCCTATCTTCTCCAAATGCATCTTGTGTCTTCTTCTAATAACCATGTTGGGAGGGAGGTCACAACTCTCCCCCTTATTTAGGATATTTGGGATCCTTTTAAGGTGAATGTTTTTCTTGGAAGCTTTTTCATGATATGTTCCATTCTAGATAGAATCTATTTTAGTAAAAGGTCATAATCAATTCAGAGGGCATCTCTTGTATTTTGTGTTGGGAGTTTCTTGAATTAGCTTCCCATCTGTTTGTTATTTATAGCTTATTTTCAGGTGTTTTGTATAGTATTTTTTAGGTTGTTGGGAGTCTAGGGTGCTCTACCTAGGGATCTTCATATTCTTTTTATGCTCTTTAGATCCTTAGGATATATGGATAAGGTTAGAGGAGGCTTTGCCATGATTTTACATGTAATGATGTGGACTATTTGGTTTATGCATAATAATAAGATTTTCTTTAGCTCTCCAACAAACGTGAAAAAGGTGAAGGATACGAGTTGTTTTGCTTGAAACTGGTTTATTTGTAGGCCCAAAAATAGGAACCGGTGGTCAAGCGCCAGAGAAATTATATAAACCCTCACACTTGTAAGGACCAAGTATCCAATATTCAAACTAAAAACCCTAATCTCATTGTTGTATCTCTTTGCAATCGTTGTTACTTAAATGTCAGAGTGTCTTGCAGGTGCACCCCTTACTCTCCTCAACTTTCCAGCCAAGCAGTCGTCATCTTTCGGTCCACTTTCAGGTTATGATCAACATTAATATTAGTGGTTTCGTCTGTGGGAAACTTGTCTTCCCCATCTTCCTTTCCTCGAAACTGGATATCAAAGCGACATCCAAAGACTCTCATCATGGTTGATCATGACGACAACCATCTTTATGGAGAAACCATCATTTCCCCTATTCGCAAGACAGACGGAAACAAAGAGCCTCCTCACCTCGAGCATATCCATGACACCAGAGAAGGTCGAACTGCATTCCCTGACTCAGTCGATGCAGATCATGACAAAATTCAATTCTTGGAGAATCAGAAGTCCAAGAAATCCACTGAGTCCCCTCCAACGATCCTCCAACAAGTTACAATCCCACCCAATGTTGATCCGACCATTGCCGCCCTCAACCAAACCAATGCCTTAATCCTGCAACAAAGTAACAGGATTGGAGTTTGGGAGAAGAAGCGCCAGTCAAGATCTCCTCATCAAAGATACCGACGACATGACTCCTGCATTCATTCACCATCAAGGTGTGGCCGTCGTCCCACACAAGAGAAGCAAGAAATCTCATTTCTCAAGAAACAAGGTTGCACCCCTCTCCGGAAAGATCGACGCTCCCCGATCACCAAGAAAACAAAGGGTAATCTACGGCCAAATGACGAACACTCACCATCACCCAAGCTGAAGCGCCAACAAAGGAGCATATCTCCTCATCAAGATGGCAGCCCCGACGAGGAAGAAATAACTACTCTCCACCATCATATCTTGATCACAACGAAGAAGACGAGCCCCACGGCCCGTTATCCAGAGAAATCATGGAGACCCCTCTTCCTAACAATATGGAGAATTCCCCACACCTGGAGGCATACGATGGGACAAAAGATCCATACAAGCACATCAAGAACATCTTTGCTTTGCTCGACTACAGAGGATACTAGGGAGCAATCAAATACTGACTCTTCCCGACAACGCTCATAAAGGGAGCCGTGGATTGGTACAAGATCCTCCCCGGTGAGTCTATCACTTCTTGGATGGGTTTGGGGAGACAATTATCCAGGAATTTCACAGCATCTCACCGACACCCCAAATCAAAAGCTGCATTGGAGGCCATCATCCAGGGGAAGGATGAGTCCCTCCGAGCGTATATTGAAAGGTTCAACCAGGAAGTCGTCAAGGTTTCCACAATAGATGGGATGAAGAAATATCTCCCCGAGTGAGGCTTATGCCCTTGTTGTGACTTTGCTAAAGCAGTTGGCATAGAAACTTTTGCAACATTGGATTCCCTCCTGATCAAAGCACATGTGTACATCCAGTACAAGGAGAAAGAGGCTGCTAACAACGCGCGAGACTCGTAGAATCGTGAGAATGCAAAAGTTTCAAAAATGATGAGTCATCGATATCCTGTCAGGGAGCAGAAAATAAAAGGGAGGACGTTTATGCAAATAAAACACAAGTCTAAAGAAAAAGGCAAATAGTTTTTTGTACTTTAAAGAGATATCTTTGTATTTACTTTGAATAAGTATTTTGTACAAAGGAGACAGACATCCTAGTAAGAGGATGGTGCCATAAAAGTAAGAAAAAATTATACAAAGAAAGACAGCTATGTGTGATAATCCCATGGGGTTCTCATTCTGCTATAGTCTTCGTGTCTCCGAACATCTTGTCTATTTGTTGCTTCGTCCGAAAATGGTTGAATTGATCAAAAACTCCGAGTTTGTCAGTGGAAGTCAAGAGGTTTTCCATAAAGTGATCTGATGAGACATAGTCATACGCTTTAATTCTCTAACTTTTTCCTGGACCACCCTTTCGGGTTTTCAGTCCATCGGGAAACCCTTTTTTGCCCAAGTCGCCCTTTCGGGTTTTCAACTTGCCGGGTGTACATATTTTTTTTATATTTTATCCCTAATTTTTGCCTGAACCTTTTGGTTCGCCGGGATGCCCTTTTTTTGCCTAGGTGTGTCAACCTAGCGGGTCTCTTATGCATAATATCTTTTGACTATGCCCCACCGGAGAAGATATTCTTGATTACAAATGGTCCTTCATAGGTAGGACTCCATTTTCCCCTGGGATCACTTTGTGGTAAGATAATGCGTTTGATCACTAGATCTCCAACTTGATATACCTGGCGTCTAACTTTCTTGTTGAAAGCCTTGATCATCCGTTTTTGATACATCTGACCATGGCAAACAGCAGTAAGTCTCTTTTCATCAATTAAGTTTAGTTGATCAAGTCGAGTCTGGATCCAATCGTCCTCATTCAAACCTGCATCCTTCATAATTCTCAAAGAGGGGATCTGAACCTCAATAGGCAAGACATCCTCCATGCCATAAACCAAAGAATAAGGTGTTGCCCCAGTTGACGTGTGAGTCGTGGTACGATACCCGTGGAGAGCAAATGGTAGCATCTCATTCCAGTCCTTGTAGGTGACTGTCATTTTCTGTATGATCTTTTTAATGTTTTTATTTGCAGCTTCAACGGCACCATTCATCTTTGGCCGATAGGGGGATGAATTGTGATGTTGAATCTTGAACTGTTTGCACAAGGCGGTGATCATAGTATTGTTAAGGTTTGTACCATTATCAGTGATGATCCTTTCTGGGATATCGTACCGGCAAATGAGATTTTTCTTGATGAAACGGGCAACAACATTCTTAGTGACGGATACGAAGGAAGCTGCTTCGACCCACTTTGTAAAATAGTCAATGGCTACTAGAATGAAGCGGTGTCCATTGGAGGTTGTAGGCTTGATCTCCCCAATCATATCGATTCCCCACATAGCAAAGGGCCAAGGAGCCGTCAAGACATTCAGAGGAACCGGAGGTACGTGCACCTTGTCCGCATAGATTTGACACTTATGACAGGTCCGAGAGTGTTGATAGCAGTCTTCTTCCATGGTAGACCAATAATATCCTGCCCGTAGGATTTTCTTCGTCGTCGTATGCCCATTGGAGTGGGTGCCAAAAGTACCTTCATGTAGTTCAGCCATGATCTTTTCAGCCTCAATCTTATCCACACAACGGAGCATAATAGAGTCATGATTGCGTTTGTACAGGATTCCATTACTTAGGAAGAACTTAGCAGAGAATCTCCTTAAGAACTTTCTATCATTGATTGAAGCTCCTTCTGGATATTCTTGAGCCTTGAGATACCTCTTGACTTCGTGAAACCAAGGCTGGTCCACTACTTCTTCAGTATTAATCTCGTGACAATGTGTTGGTTCGTCCATTCGTTCAATGGTGATCTGGGGAGCCTCGTTATCCCAATTAAGTTTAAACATAGATGACATTGTGGCTAGAGCATCTGCTAGCTGATTTTCTTCTCTCGGGGAATGCTCGAAGGTAATCTGCTCAAAATGTGGTAACAATGTCAAAACATGTTCTTTGTAAGGGATAAGGTTTGGATGCTTAGTGTCCCATTCTCCTTTGATCTGGATGATAACCAAAGCTGAATCTCCAAACACGTCTAAAGATTTGATTCCCAAGTCTATGGCAGCCTTGAGACCAAAGATGCATGCTTCGTATTCTGCCATGTTGTTCGTACAGTTGAAGCAAAGTCTGGCAGTAAAGGGAGTATGACACCCTTTCGGAGATATGAGTACAACGCTGATACCATTACCAAGTGAATTGGATGCCCCATCAAAGAACAGGGTCCATCGGGAACCTTGTTCAGGTCCGTCATATGGTCTGATTTCTTCACAGTTGTCTAATGTTATAATGTCTTCATCCGGGAATTCAAACTTCATGGACTGATAATATTCTACAGCTTGATGAGCAAGATGGTCAACTAGCACACTCCCCTTTATAGCTTTCTGGGTAGTGTACTGTATGTCATATTCTATTAGAATTATCTGCCATCTAGCTATCCTCCCAGACAAAGCAGGCTTTTCGAAGATGTACTTTATCGGATCCATCTTAGATATCAACAAAGCGGTATGAGTCAACATATACTGTCTTAGCCGGCGAGCAGTCCATGCCAGAGTGCAGCAAGTTTTCTCGAGCAGTGAATATCTGGTTTCACAGTCGGTAAACTTTTTGCTCAAGTAGTAAATGGCGTGCTCTTTTCGTCCAGACTCGTCATGCTGCCCCATAACACACCCCATTGAGTTCTCTAAAACGGTCAGATACATGATTAGTGGTCTTCCCTCGACCGGTGGCATCAAAACAGGAGGCTCTTGTAAGTACTCTTTGATTTTGTCGAAAGCGATCTAGCACTCATCATTCCATCTGATTACTTGATCTTTCTTTAATAGTTTGAAGATTGGCTCACAAGTAGCTGTTAGGTGAGAAATGAATCTGGAAATATAGTTCAAGCGTCCCAAGAATCCTCTGACTTCCTTCTCAGTACGAGGAGCAGGCATTTCTTGTATCGCTTTAACCTTGGCAAGATCAACCTTGATGCCTTTGTTGCTGACAACAAAACCTAAGAGTTTACCGGACCGGACTCCGAATGTACACTTGTTTGGATTCAATCTTAACTTGTACTTCTTCAATCTCACAAACAATTTTTGCAAGTGATCAAGGTGCTCCTCTTCAGTTTGTGATCGGGCTATCATGTCATCTACATATACCTCTATCTCATAATGTATCATATCATGAAACAAAGCTACCATGGCGCGTTGATAGGTTGCCCCAGCATTCTTCAATCCGAACGACATCACTTTGTAGCAGAACGTGCCCCACTGTGTGATAAATGTAGTTTTCTCCATGTCCTCAGGTGCCATTTTGATTTGGTTATAACCTGAGAATCTGTCCATGAAGGAAAATACTTTGTGTTAGGTTGTATTGTCAACCAGGATATCGATGTGGGGAAGTGGAAAATCATCTTTATGGCTGGCCCTGTTTAAATCTCTATAATCCATTCACATTCATACTTTACCGTCCTTTTTAGGCACAGGAACAATGTTGGAAACCCATTGAGGATAGGAAGTGACAGTCAAGAATACAGCATTGAATTGTTTCATGACTTCCGCTTTGATCTTCTGTGACATGTCAGGTCTCATGCGGCGGACTGTTTGTTTCACTGGCGGACAGTCTTCTCTTGTGGGCAGACGATGTACCACGATGTCTGTATCAAGTCCTGGCATGTCTTCATATGACCAGGAAAAGATCTCAACATAATCATGAAATAGCTGAATTAGGCGCTCCTTGACACTCGGCTCTAGATTGGCCCCCACCTTGATTTCATTTTTATCTTCCTCGGTACCCAAGTTGATTGTATACAACGGCTCCTCATGAGGCTGAATAGCTCTTTCCTCTTGTTGTAGTAGTCTGTCCAATTCCCTTGGTACTTCACAATCTTCCTCACCTTCATATTCGGCTTGGTAGATTATATCTTCAGAGTCACTAAAGGCCATAGCAGTATCGTTACCCATGGGATCCAGAATGGAGGGGTACCTGCAATTGTGAGTGTGGGTGTGTGTAAGGGTATAGCCATCTTTAAACAATAAAATGTAAAAGAAAGACAATAAGCACAAAAGGTTTGTATGTGAAAAAACGTCCATGATTCATTGAATGTCATATGAAGATGAAATAAAAACCCTTACAAGTGGACCATTGTACCTCGGGTAAGACACAAGGTTTTTAAAGTGCGAATTTTTTGTGAATATTACAAGTCCAACAGAAATGTAAAAGATAAATTATTGAGAGATGAAATTTATTGGGACACAGTCTTTGGCTTCCCAATTGCGAAGTCCTCTGTTGACAGTAGGAAATATCCAATCTTCCAAGATGCCATCTTCTTCACCATCTTCCACTGCGTTGACCTCCCGGTTACTAATCTTCAAAGGTGGCCCTCCAGCACGGGCACGGCTCACAGCCTTCTGAGCAGTTGAAGTAAACCCCAAGCCAAACTTGTCTGATTTATACGGGATGTCCGGAAGCTTCCCCCAGTTGGTGCATCCACCCTCTTCTACTACTGCCTTGGCGTCTTTTAGAGATGACATCCGAAGCATAGGTCTTATGATCTTGGGAATCGGGGATACCGCCTTGGTTACCGCTACTTCTTGAGAGACCTCTTCGAAATGTTGGAAAGGAGTTTTAATGAACTCGCCATCCAACTCCACATACCGGAAAGAATTTAGATGGATAATCATGTACTCCTCCTCCCCGTGAACAGTGATGATCTTTCCATGAACCGGGTACTTCAGCATCTGGTGTAGTGTGGAGGTGACAGCACTGGCATTATGGATCCAGGGTCGTCCTAACAGAAAGGAGTAAGAGGGGAGGATGTCAATTACAAAGAAGGTTGAATTGAAAGTTTGAGTTCCCACCTTTATCGGGATGTCTACCTTCCCGTGGACTATCCTCTTTGATCCATCAAACGCTCTCACAACTATGTTATTGGGTTTCAATGTTAGCCCTTCGCAATCCAATCTGTCAAGGGCTTTTTTCGGTAAGACGTTCAAAGATGAACCCGTGTCCACCAAGACATGGGCTAGAGTCGTTCCTCTACACTCCACAGAGACATGTAATGCATCGTTGTGCTTTCTCCCTCTTGGTGTCAAATCAGCATCAGAGAAGCCTAGGCCGTTATCAGCTTTCAAACTGGCCACACAGTCTTGGAATTGGTCAGCAGACGTCTCTTGTGGCACATGGGTTGTCTTCAGAAATTTTACCAGAGCTTTCGCATGTGCCTCAGAGCACAGCAGCAATGCTAGCATGGAGATCTTTGAGGGAGTTTGCCCCAATTGTTCAACTACGTCATAGTCACTCTTCTTTATTATCCTCGGGATTTCTTCCATTTCCTTCTTGGATGTTTCGGGGATAGCTAATGGTTGAGCCTTATCCGGACAGGCTCCTCTTAGATTATTTTTCCTCGATTTTCAGCAGTAGAAGTATTGGCAGGGATAACAGCAGGGATCGTGTCGTCTTTGTCGGTAGGTGCACTTGCAGGTATGATTATTGGTACAGAGGTAATCTTCGGAACAACCACGGGTCTAAAAATTGCCTTTGGAGGGGCAATCTCTGGAGAGAAGATTCTACCGCTATGGGTAATCTTACTAGTTCCGGCAATATTGCTAATGTCAGAATCTTCTTCTTCGGAGCTCACTTCTTCGATGGTCAGCCCATCTTGTTTAATACCATGGTAGTAGATTTCTCCATCGTAATTCCACGATACTATTTTATCTGATTCATATGGGACTGGCTCGGGCATTGTAATTATGAGAGGAGTAGTATTTGGAACTGATGTAATCCTAACGGGTCTTTTGGGGACCCTGGAAGGATTGACGAAGATGGTTATGATTGAAACGTCTTTAACTGGAACAAGTGAAACAGGAGCATTTTCAAACCGAATTTCTTGGTTGTCTATCAGGCGTTGAATGCCTGTCTTCAACAGAGGGCAATCAGTTGATGAGGATAAGCAAAGATGGCAGTCTTTATTACAACCTGGGAATATACCAGCTTTCAACAAGTTTAACTTAATGATCGAGAACGGAGTCAAGAGTTCATCTACTGTAGCAACAAACAAATCTTCCTCGATAGCATTAGTGTTATGACCATGCCTATGCATAGGAGCGGAAATGACATTTGGTTTCTCGGGTGCCTCAAACTCATTCTCTTTTGTATCTATAAGGTCTTGAATTTTGTTTTTTAAAGCCCAACAATTGTCGGTGTCGTGGCCCGGACTTTCGGAATGGTATGCGCATCTGGCATTCGGGTGATAATAAGGGGACGCCGTGTTGGGATTCTTTGGAGCTTCCTTCAAAGTTTCCAAGTTATATTTCAGAAGATATGGTAAGACCTGGGCTAGAGTCATATTAATTCTGGTGAATTGTCGGACCGGCCTTTCCACCCTCGGTTGATTACTCCTTGGTTGATCAGATGTAAGCTTTGGGATCATAACAGCCCCTACCATTGGTCGGCGTTCAGCTCACCCTTGGTTCCTTTGTGGATAAACAGCAGATACCTCCTTTTTCCTGGTGAAAGGCTTTCTTACAGCTGTAGAGGCAGACGAATCTTTCTGAATCTTTCCACTTTTTATGCCAGCTTCCACCCTCTCTCCGGTTAATATTAACTCAGTAAACCCAACAGATGAGCTCCCAATCAAATGGTTGAATAAAGGGCCCGATAGAGTGCCTAAGAACATATCCACCAACTCCCTTTCAGACAGAGGGGGTTGCACTCTCCCAGCTAGATCTCTCCATTTTTGCACGTAATCTTTAAAACCCTCATTTGAAGCCATAGGCATACTCTGGAGTTGAGTACGGGTAGGCGCCAAGTCTGCATTATACTGGTATTGTTTATAGAAAGTTGCGGCAAGGTCTTCCCAGTTGTGGACGTCAGCCCTTTCTAATTGGTAAAACCAATCGAGTTGTGTTCCGGAAAAACTATCTTGGAAAAAATGCACCCACGTGTCTTTATCGGTAGAGTGCGGCTGAATCTTTCTCACGTATGATCGGAGGTGAATTTTAGGACATGACACCCCATCATATTTTGCAAACAACGACACTTTGAACTTTGGTGGGATTACGATTCCTGACACTAGCCCCAACTCTTCAAAGTCTATACCGGGTACCCTTTGTATCTCCATAGCCCTTAAACTCTCTTCAATATGTATGTACTTATTATCAGCCGGAGGGTATTGTTCCTCAGAGTAGTCTTCCTCTTCTTCCTCCTCTTCAGATTCTGACGGAACTGCTGTTTCTTTTCCTTTTCCTTCTCCTTCCCCTGAAGTGGTTGCAAAATTCAAGGTTCTTCTAGTCTGTCCCTGAAATCTTCTCCCCATATTCAAAACCCCAGTGGCTTTCTTTGCTTTCTTCTTTCTTTCTTCAGCTAACAGAGTCTTCAACTCATCCCGCCCCTTGGCTAAGGTCATGAGTAACTATTGAAACTCCGTGTTTTGAGCTTGAAGATCTTTGACCATCTGTTCGAGATCCATCGTACTTTAATAAACAGTTAGAGAGATGAGGAAACTTGTTGCAAAAGACCTGTTTATGTTATGATGAATGATATGTGCATATGTAATGTTTTCAAGGACTTTAAAAGGTTCAAGTTTGTTTTAAACAAAAAGAAACACACGTTATATTAATAAGATAGAGTTTGAGTACATCAATGCCCCCTTGGGCAAAATAATACAATACTCTAAGATAAAAAAGTAGTGCGCATCCTCTTTGGTGCTATGTAGGCATTTAGAGTCTGCTCCTCATGAAGTAGCCTAGTGAGTTCCAAAACCTTCTTCTCGCTTGCGTAGAATTGGGCTTTGAAAGTATCTCGCTCTCCTTTGAGCTATATCCAATCCCTTTGTAGATCTTGGAGTGATGTGGGCATGTCAGGATGTAAGATAGTGTATGGAACTTCTCCTTCCTTAACAGGCTCAATAATCACTGGGAGAAAAGAAGGATAAGGCATCATAAGACTTGGAGCACGGGTTCGTACCCAATTGAGGTAAGGCCCAAGAGGGATGGAATTCTTGTGTCCCAAAGTCTTGCTATCCACCTTGTTTATCATCCTCCAAGATCGGATGAATCTCTGGCGAAGTCCTTGATCGTCGTTGTCGTAGTCGAATACCAAGCCTTGAATCAGCATATCATGTGGGCCATCCCTTAGGGCATAATCAAACTGTCTTAGAGCTAAACATGGGTTGTAGGTGATGCCTCCCCTAATGCCAAGTAGAGGTACATTAGGGAATTCCCCATAACGGTCAACAATGATAACATTCTCTTTGGATCTAGAGCACCAATGAATATCTGAATGTTTGAGCATCATTAACCTTTGTGACCACCTTAATCCTTGCTCATTCTTTAAGACTGATTGGGGAAGATGAGAAATAAACCATCTTGCCAGGAGGGGAGTGCAACACATAAGGACACATTTTTTCCTCATTGTACGAGTGTGAAAAGAGTGCAGGATATCCCCTAGTAATGTAGGCACCGGATTGCGTGACATGAAGATTTTGACGGCGCTCACCTCTATGAGTTGGTCAGGATTGGGGAACAAGACCATCCCATAGATAAGAAGAGCCACAATCTCCTCAAAATTTTGCAAGTCTAGGGAATTTCAACAGCTTTGGGCTTTCTCAAACAGAAACTTTGCTAAGAAGCCTTTGACACCACTTCTAGTTTCCCAACGAGTCGTGACATCAGATGAGTGCAAGTGCAGGGCTTGAGCAATCTCTTCTGGCTTTGGATCTCTTTCCGTGCCGTTGAAAGGTAGTTGATTGAGAATAGGAATCCTCAAGAGTTGAGAGAATTCTTCCAAAGTAGGCACAAGATGATAGTCAGGAAATGTGAAGCAATGATGCAAAGGGTCAAAGAACTGGAAGAGAACCTTCATCATATCCTCCTCTGTGTTGGAGGTTACCAAGTTGAGTAGACGACCATGCCTCTCGGTTAATGGAGAGTTGTCAGGGATCCTTGAAGCTAGCTCCTTGAGTTGTGGAGGAATTCTTACAAGGTTGATTTGGATAGTTTTCCTGCGAAGTGAATCCATATCCTACAAAACAAGAATAAAGATAAATCTCCAAAATCCTTGAAATGGTTAGTGGATGCATATGATGTTCATGATGTCCATGATGTTATGTACAAGTATGCATATAAAAGCAAATCAAACAAGTTCTTAGTTTAGGCTTGCATGGGGTTTTATAGGTAAGTACCCTCTTGAAGTTTAGTTGGCTCAACCTGTCCTAATAATAGTAACCGGGTTCTAAGGAGCTCAATATCACTGGATTATTTCCTTGGTCATTGTTTCAGCTCAAGCCTCTTTAATGGCGACCGAAATATCCCAAGAAACCAAACCTCAATGAGTGTAGTATCGAGTATCTACCAACTTCGGACTGCATCAAAGCCGGTCATCTCACTATATCCTAAAGGCCAAGTTGGTCAAGTAAAGGGTTCTAGAAGTTCATTAGTGCTTCATGACATCACTCAGCGGCCCCGTATTCTCTTTGATTAACTCAAAGGCTACCGGTACCCACAAATATGTCACACTAACATAGCTATTGCTTAGACCATGTCGGTATACCCCGCACAGTTTCCATAACGTATTGTTATTTACCTATAATGTTTCCCAAATCCGGGTGGAGGATTCAAACCCAAACAAAGAACCATAATGTAAACCAAACAAGTCAAACAATGTAAGCAAATAAAGGTGATCTAAACCCTAAGGTAACCCCACTTCTATAAAAATTCCCCAGCATAGTCGCCAGTTCTGTGATACGGCGGGAGAACTGACTTGAGGTTTTGCGTTTTATCGCAAATGTTGCGGTTAGCAAGAGTCGCCACCGACTTTTCTTTTATCTAAAAGGAAAGGTGAAAAAGCACATGAAAGACCTTTGAGATGTTTTCTTGAGCTCGAGGGGTAGATTATGAAAAGGGAAGGTATTAGCACCCTTTTCATCCATGGTTTTCCATGGGCTCTTAGTTACTTGCTTAGATCACTTGCTTTTGTTTGTTTGAAATTGTGTTTGGTGTGGTTTTGAAAGTGTTTTGTAAAAGAGGCCATTCGTTTAGGCAATCTTTGTAATGATTCTCGATCATAAGAATGTATACAAAGATGTTTGTCTTTTGAAAATGTTTTCAATGTTTGAAAGAATGTTTGGAAATATGCGTGTTTGTTTTGAAAAATAGAAAGGATAGTTGTTTTGAAATAGAGCAAGTAACTAGAAGCCATCTACCTACTCAAATGTCTTTCTTGTGCATTTTCTATTCCTTTGATATTGTTGCCTTACCATTTATTTGGTAAGCAACCATATCTTTGGATATAAATGGGACGGGCGTGGGTCATCGTACAATCATGATTAGCAATGTTTGCAAAGTATCTTAGCATTTTTTGAGGGACAAAGATCATTTTGTAAGGAAACTTTTGAATAGCGTCATCGAGGGACTATAATCTTTATATTTATTTTGTTTTGCCAAGATACTTCGCATGCGTAATATGGCCGTTTTTTGTTTTAGGCAACCAAGTGGAGAAACCCTAAGGATGCTTGTGTGCAAGTGTATCATTTTTCATGCTTTGATTTTGTCTTGCATTTAGGTTTTTTTATTTTGCTTTGTTTTGTTCTTGTCATACAAACCCTAATTACTAATCATGGCATATAAAGCGATAAATTGCGTAATGTAAATATTTCTAAGCTATTACAACAATTTATGGGAGGGGGGAATACAAATTTGAATGGGGATTTTCAAAAATATAAACCTAAATAAATTATTACAACCAAATCGAATTTGTACGAATTAGAATAGATACAATACAATATTTAAAAATGCAATACAATGTATATGTAAGAAAAGATTTTTTTGTTTTGTTTTCATGTAAAAGAAAATTTAAATATAAGCCTAAAAATGTAAGGAAAAGAAAAATTATTTTTTTAGAAGGGGTCTTAACCCTAATATCTATTTTTTTAAAGAAAATAAATTTGTTATATGTATTATTTTAAGTATTTCTTGTATTAAAATAATAAATAATATTGTATGAAAATATAAAAAATTTATATATGCAAAAATAAATATTTATAAGTATGAAATGAAAAATAAATTAAACTACACATGTTTTAATTATATTTATAAGTTTATTAAGAAAATAAATGATATCTTATTAAAATAAAATATATTTTTATGTGAGAAATAAAATAAAAGTGCAATATTATTAATTTATATTTTTTGGAATTTTTATGTATTAAAGAAATATTATATATATTAAATAGGAAAATAAAACAAATAAAAATAAAAATATAAAAAGTTGGCAAGGGGGGTGATGTAGCAGATTGGCAGTAGAGTGTTAGTAAAAAAACTATGGCCCAAAGCACAAAGCTCAAACCTGCAAAAAATGTCAAAACTGAAAAAATGGCAAAATGTAAAAACAAAAGTAGCGCGCCCAGGTTCGAACCCAGGACATGGGTCTCACCAGCGCGCTACTTTACCACTGGGGTGGCTATACATCCAATGTCTTAAGGGAAACGAAAATAAGATAACATATAACAAATCATTGCCCTGTATTTCATCTTCTTCCTCAAGCTTGGCCAGACATCCTGTAACTCTCTCATACTTCCATGAAAATAAAAACTCATAACATGAAAGTTGTAGTACTTGAACTCACGATTCCAACCATATAAGTTATGTAAGCTAACTATCAAAGATCAAAGAGAATGTTAACAGCCCTAAATTTTAACCTAATATTTTTCAGGAATTTCAAGTTCTAAATTCTCTCAGCTCAAGTAAAATCAATGCAAGATAAAGATATGTACAGTTTCGTTATGATGAGGACTACATTTTTTATTCACAAATAGTGGCCTAAGGTTGCCTGTACAAGGAGATATAGTTTGAGATTTTACCTCCTTCAGTTGGAATCGTGGATGAAACTGGGATGAGTTTGATGGAGGCCTGATGCTTGCTTGAGCTTCCTTGAACTTCCCTGAATGTATTTCAACCCTTGCCTTGCTCTGAAAGTATCTGAAACTCCTTGGCCAAGTCAAACTGCAAGCTCTGAAATCAACAACGGCAGATGATGGAAAAGTGATTACAGAACAGGGATGAAGGTCTGGATGGGTTTGATATCAAGTATGTAAGATGTTTGAATGAAAAAAACTTAAAACGCACGAGCCAAATGGAAGATGGGTATGCTTATGCAAAAACTGTAGGTTTGGACAGATTTTTGGTGTTTTGCTGGTTGGGAGTGTTTCAGGCCTTTGTTAATTGTGTGCTAAGTTGTATTATCTTTGTATATTAGTATGGAATTGGTTTGATGTCAACCCTCTAACAGTTGTGCCTGTTCTAGCCTTTTTGCCACTTTTCTTGTATTTGAAGTAAAGTGATAAGACAAAACTTTACATGCTTGCACTGGCTTACTTAGGGTTGGTATCTCTTCTCTATAAGTTTCCTTAGGTCTGTGGTACTTGTATGTGCCAAGGGGATAGATCCAATGCTCAAGATTGTAAAGTTTTCAAAAGTTGATCTTTTTCAAAATGGCAATGGTCACTTTTTGCCATAAATGGAATTACAAGTTGGATAATGATTCTAAGGCATGGATCAAAGCTTTGTCAACTGAGTAAGCATTTAATTAAGTAGTGTGGAACAAGTTTGGGACCTGTAAAGCATGGATTAGGCAGCATAGGTACTGATTGCAACTTTGTTCTTCATGAAATGGTTTGGACAAAAAGTGAGAAATTGTCAACTTCATATCTTCGATTCTCCCTACTCAAAAATGATCTTGAGGAGTTCTTGGACATTTTGGAAAGCTTGCAATGTGATATATAACTCATATTTGAAATTAATTTTAAGATACCTCTTAGAAAGAGGTGAAAAGTTTCCATGAAGTTGGGTCCAAAACCTGCCTAAATTAGGGCAAAATTTCACTAAGTTACTTAGTTCATGACCATATATTCATAAATTTGTATCTTGAGATACAAGCATCTTTAGGGAAAAGTGTATGAAGCAAAGTTTTAGATTTCATGGAGTTCTATAACTTTCATGTTGGAAACTTTCCTTGAATCATTATGCATCATGGTGAAAAAGTGGCCTAAAATTGAGAAAAAATAAGAAAATTTTCTATACTTAGAAAATTTCTAAGTTAGGAAAATTTTCAAATTCAAACCCTAATTTTTAAATTTGGTTTTCTTGATAAACAAGTCTCACATTTTGACATGTTTTGATGAATTATGACCCTTGGCACTTGATTTTAACCAAAAAGTCAAAGTTTGACTTTTCAGTATACAGTTGACTTTTGATCAGTTGACTGTAAGTTGACTGTAAATTTCATCTGTCAATCCAATGAATTTGAGATGTTTTGAGCCATGTAATAAGGTCAAGATGATGCAATTGAATCCTTGAAATTATGCTTTAACTCAATTGGTCATTTGCTAGGTTAAAAAATCAGAAATTGCCCTTCCTAAGTCAAAACCCTAATTTTGACCATTTTGCCCTTTTGGTGATTTAATCAAATTTCTTGAGGAATTATGGTCCAAACTTGATCAAATGATACATATAAGTTTAAAATGTTGTTGTGGATCAAAAATTATGAAGTTTGACTGTAAATTGGCCATGGTTGACTTTTTTCCTAGTACAGTTGATTTTTAGGTCAACAATCCAATTGACTGATCAAAAAAAGTGGTTCAAAGCTTGAAACTTGTCCTGGGTGATCTTAGGGATCCATGATGATGTTTGAAAGTTACATGAAGCATTAATTGATAGTCCAAAAATCCTTGTGTAAACTCAAACCCTAATTTTGGGTCATCAGTGTAAGATGAGATGTCTTGAGCTGCCCAAACCCTAATCCAGTCTTGAGTCAAGGAAATCCTGTGAGAAAAGTCTTGATAAATGAGAGGGAAAATTTTGGGGTACAACAGATGCCCATATTTACCAGCCTTGTTTCAACAAAACAACAGTCCAATTTTTGTGGTATTTTGCTGTCCAAAACAGCAGCCTGCAAAACAGTCCAGATTTTGCCAAAAATGCTACAAATCAGTACAAAAAAACAGCAGCTTGTAACAGTCCAAAAAAACTATTGTAAAACTGCTAAAAAATCAGCCTAGACCAGTCTGCTACAGCCTGCTGCCTTACATCATAACAGCCAAGAAATTGCATCAAAATGGAAACTTAAATTGTATGACAAAAGGCATCAAAGCAGTTTGTCAAAACAGTTTAAATATTCTACTATCCCCCCTCCCTAAATGCCTTGTTCTTTCACTATAAAAGCCATCTTCATGGATAGAAAAATTACAGAAGAAAAACCCAAGGAGAGAAAAATAACAGAAAAGAGAGAAACTTGTTCAAGAGTCACAATAAAGAATCAGAGTAAAATAAGTTTGAGCATCAACAAGAGAGAGAGGGCGAAATTACTTTTTTTGGAAGCTCCATCGGAGAGACTCCGATAGGTATTTCTTCTCCCTATTAATTCTACATTATATTCTCATATATCCATCAATATATGTTTCCTTGTTTTCATAGCAACATCAACATGAGTTTGAATCTTCTTTGCACCACTTTTATGCCACACGATGTTTGATTTATCACATTCCTTTGTTATGTTCTAGAGCTGCTGCATTTTGTTGACATTTAAACATGTTTAGAAATAATAATAATAGTGATAAAAGCATACAGAAATGTACAATAATAACATAAAATTCAGAGATAAAAAAATACCTCAAATTTTCTTTTTCTAATTACCCAAATCTCATACAGAATCGCCAACCAGCATGTTCCTTGTCACGAGTTGGTAAGGAAATTGTGTCTGATGCGAATTTGCAGAATTCTTTGTTTTCGCGATTAAAGGATTCTCTGAATGATGTGTGTAGTTTTGATGATTTCAAGCAGCGAATGAGTGTTTACCTGAGTATGGTATTGATGGATTGGATGTTTGTTCACCTTTACTTTTCAAACTAGAGTTGGATTTGTGAATGAAGATGATGTGAGAGAGAGTTTAGTTTTTGTTTTCATGATAACATAGAGAACGGAGATTTTATTGATAAAATTAAATCTGCATTCTTTTCCTCTTCCCAATGATACAACAACGGTGCTTCTTTGCATTCTAGGGTTTCAAAACCCTTCTTTGTTCACTTTCCCAACTGGGTCGGCCCCATTGGGCCTGTTGGCCCAATCACACTATCAATATTCACCTTATTTTTTAATTAAAACATAGTTATAACAGATAAAAATAACATAGCTTAGTGGCAAGGCCTGTATGCTCCAAATTAAGAGACACGAGTTCAACCCCTGGTTGGGGCTTTTTAATTACGTTTTTTTTAGCCTTATTTCCCCAAATTCTATTAAAATTTATTAAGAAAATATTAGTTTAGTTTATACATATAATTCTTTCATGCCATTATAAAATATAAAAACATGCTATTAAATTATTCTTTTATTTAATTTTTGTTATTTATTTAATTATTCAAATACATGCTAGTATAAATTAATCTTTTATTTAATTGTGTTGTTTTTTTAAATACACGCTAGTATAATTTTATTTTTGTTATTATTCAATTGTCGCTCTAATTAACTTTATTCCCGATCGTTTATCTTTATATCTTTCGTCTGTCTAAATTCCAAGGGAAATGTTTTAGCTTCGCTGACTTCATGTCATCAAATACATCTTATACGATTGTGTGAATCCCTTCATTCATTTTTGTTTTACTATTTTGTTAATCTTAAGTTAACTTTCCTAAAAGACTCAATTTTAAAACTCACACCTTTTAAGTCAAAACTTCGACACTAGGTCGTCGCATCTTCAAAGTCTCATTCACACCCATTTTGACCAAACAAACCATTTTAACCAAACAAATAATTTTTAACCGAAAAACAGATATTTCAAAAGGTTCATGCGAAGTACCACAGATGCATTAGGTTCTAGTACCTTCCCTTTGTATAACCAATCCCCCAAACTTTAGATCTCTTTCAAAAATGCATTGTATTTTCATTACTTTTAAGTATTATTTTACATTGCATATTTAAGGGTTTTATTTCACTCTTTCCCTTTTCCCCTAGAAATAATAAGCGCGGTGGCGACTCTTGCTTTTGCGAGTCGAGTTAATTAATAGCTCAATCTTCGATTTCCCCCGCTACATTTTTTATCGCTACAGAATTGGCGACTCTGCTGGGGAAATATTAACCTCTTGCTGGTCCATCCCTAAGTGGGTTAAGCCTAGTTTATCATATATGTTTTTATTATTCATTTGTTTGATTTTATGTTATATATTGTGGTTATTTGGGTGTTGATGATACTTACAAAGTACAAGTCCTATACCCAGACTAAGTAACACTTAAGAATAAGACGGGAAGTATAGTCATGTTGACTTTGAGGGAGTAATCCCGAAGAAGGAGGCATGAAATTCGTCACTCAGTGGAAGCCCCTTTGACTGTAGTAATTATTTACTGAGTAATCGGGAAGATGTTACTGCTTTGGACCTGGGAGCCAGAGAAGGTGGGAACCGTAGAACCTTTAACCCGTCTTGGCCTCTTAAGTATAGTGTGGAGACTATAACAGAGTAGTCCAGAAGTAGTTTTCACGCAATGCTGCACTCAAACGAGTTTCTTTGGAGAATATTGCTAATTACCTAGTAAGTGAGACGTTGGTAATATCCGAACGAGGATCGTAGACTCTGGGAACTTTTAGAACCTTGTTTTACGGGTGTGATTAAACCTTTAGTACATACCTTGGGAGTGGTATTTACCTTTGACTCCATGCTCGTAGCATTGAACCTTTGAACCCCATGTTTGTGAGCTTATGTGTAATTGTTGCATTATCATTCATTCATGCATCCATAAGCATTCTTTTGAACATGTTTTTCAAGGAACTTAAGAATCATTTTTGCATACATTTCAGGTACTTTTACCATGGATTTTGGAAAAAGAAACACTCGGAGTTACAGTTTCAAGGATCCTGAGATTGAAGAGTTGAAGAGTTTGATTCCAAAGATTGAGAACCCTACGAATTCCCAAAAGAAATATGGATCTATTATTCCTCTCATGAAGCGCAAGATAAAGGAAGGTATCCTTACTACATTGGTCAAGTTCTATGATCTATTGTATCGATGCTTCACTTTTCCTAATTACCAGTTGATGCCCACCTTGGAAGAGTATTCTTATATACTTGGTTTACCAATCACCGACCGTGTTCCTTTCTCCGATTTAGAAGGGGAACCCAAATCTCATGAGATAACACCAGTTACCCACTTGAGGAAGTCTGAGATAGAAGATAACATGACTACCAAGGGAGGAATCTGAGGCTTACCTGCACTATTTTTGTTGAAGAAAGCTTGTTACTTCACCGACATAAAGGATATTGTCACCTTTGAAGTTGTCTTTGCTTTGGTGGCTTATGGGTTGTTCTTTCTCCCTAACATCGATAAGTTTGTGGATATCAACGCCATTAGAATCTTTTTGATTGGAAATCTAGTCCCTACGCTGCTAGGAGATACCTCTTATTCCATCCACCTTCGAAATTCTTACCAAGGTGGGATGATTATCTGTTGTGCACCATTATTATACCAGTGGTATGTTTCCCATTTACCTGGGTATGATATTTTTTGGGATCTCAAGAAGGAGCCCCGATGGGCGCCAAAAATTATGGCTCTTATTCATTCCTACATAGATTGGTATAATCAAGCTTATTATGATGTGAAGATCATTGTTAGTTGTGGTGTTTTTCCCAACATGCCTCTTCTTGGTACGTGGGGAGGAATTAACTACAATCCTATTCTTGCACGCCGCCAGTTTGGATACCCAGTGGAAGATAAGCCAAACAATCTTCATCTGAGTGGTTTCTTTCTCCAAGAAGGAAAGGATCACAAAGTAGATAAGGAGGAGATTGAAAGGTCTTAGCGCCATATCCATATAAAGGCAAGAGACATGTTAGGGAAGAGAGGTGTTGTTTCTTTGGAGCCTTACCTTCAATGGGTTCATGATAGGGCTTGTGCTCTCAAGATGCCTTATTATTCCGAGAAACCCTTATTCCTTGTTGCTACATTGTCATCTACTGTCATTCCTATTGAGAACATGAAAGAGTATCATGAAAATATGGCTAGAATAGAGTCTGAAAGAGATGCTTGGAAGGAAAAATATAGTATATCAGAATACGAAAACAGGGTCCTGACTCGACAACTGAAGATGAAGGAGGACATGTTATTTATTCAAGATGGTTGGTTTATTGATCATGATGAGAAGCTTCTTCAGAAAGATGCATTGCTCAATAAATATTCTAAGGAAAATAATAGAAAGAAGGAAGATTTGATAGGCGTTACTTCTGTTCCTAATCCATGGAAGAAAGTTGTTGATCAATTGATAGTCGAGAAGATAGAGATGGAAGACTTCTATGAGAAGAAGATTAGGAAGCTCAAGTTACAAGCAGCATTTGGTCCTTCGTCCGATGATGATTTTGAATTATCATAGTCTCTAGCTTTTATTACTTATTCCATTTTGTAAAACTCTTTAAAGGGCTTTTATGTTCCAAAGTTCTAATTTTCTGCTTTTTATTAATGAAATGAGTGTTGTTGTTCCAAATTCCTTTGCCATTGATGTGTGCAAAGTTATCAAAGTTTTAAAGTTCCTTAAAAAACTATCAAAATAAATAATCATTTAAATTGCATATCATGCATCATTCAACATTCAGTCTTACATGTTTTCTAGAGTCTTATACTTGCTTCTTTTTCCACTCCGATAGATCGTCAAGTTGTTTCAGCAGTATAATACTCGAGCCAATCGTCGAAAGATAATGGAAGATCTAGAGCAAGAAAATCATGAGCTTCACGAGAGGATGTTACTAATCTTCGTACTGGAATGGAAAAATTAACCGGTTTGGTGGAAAGATTGATGGTTGCTCAGAATCAGCCATCGACTTCGGCCACTGAAGCTCAAGCCTAAACTACTGTGGTTTCCAAGATTGTCACTACTCCAGCCTCTTTGGCTCAAGTCAACCCTCCGCAACATCAAATGCCGAAAGGTTTTCCATGGGGTATGCCTTACAATTTCATGCCGGAAGGGTACTAGTCTACTGTGCAACCCATGATTCAACCTATTGTTTCTTTTCCTCAACTTGAGATGACTACTATGCAACCTGTGATCCAGCCTATGGTATCTTTCCCTCAGCTTGTAATGACTACTGCCACTCCCATGGTTCACACTATTCCATATAAAAAATAACCCATTTATCATGCTGAACCTTCTGAAAGTTTAGGCATCTTCGATAGGATGGAGGAGTTCCAAGACCAATTCCAAGAAATGCATAGGGAAATTAGAGCACTTAAAGGGAAAGACTTGTTCGGGAAAAATGCTCACGACTTGTGTTTGGTCCCAAACGTGAAAATTCCAACTAAGTTCAAAGTTCCAAACTTTGAAAAATACAAAGGTGACTCATGTCCGCAAAGTCACTTGACCATGTATGTGAGGAAGATGTCCACCTACTCTGATGATCACAAGCAATTAATTCACTACGTCCAGGACAGCTTAACTGGTGCCGCCTTGAAATGGTACATGGGTTTGGATAGCACCTGAATCCGCAACTTCAATGACCTCAGTGAGGCTTTTGTTTGTCAATACAAGTATAATGTTGACATGGCCCCGGACCGAGATCAACTCTGAGCTATGTCTCAAAAGGATATAGAATCTTTTAAAGGGTGTGCCCAAAGGTGGCGTGAGATTGCTGCTCAAATATACCCTCCCCTCGAAGAAAAAGAAATTACAAAGATTTTTCTAAAAACATTAAGTCCTTTCTACTATGAGAGAATGATCGCAAGTGCGCCTAGAGACATCACTGAAATGTTAAACATGGGCATGCGACTTGAAGAGGGAATCCGTGAAGGGCGTCTAGCCAAGGAAGGTGGTACATCTAGTGGTGTCAATAAATTTGGGAGAGTCTTCCCCAAGAGGAGAGAACAAGGTGTTAGTGCAGTTTTTCCTGGAAGGCCGAGATGAGGATATTCACATGTTGCAGCAGTCACTCCTGTTATCCACCCAAAAATGGTAGCTCCAACCTATCAAGCCTTTCCAATTCAACAACGACAGTTTCAGCAACAACCTCGACAACAGGCTTCTCAATTCAACAATCAGAACCGTTCGCCGAGAAAACCACAGTTTGATGCAATCCTAATGACTTACACCGAGTTGTTCCCCGCTTTGATCTGGAATAATCTCATAACAACGAAACCTCCTCCTATTGCACCAAATAATACTTCCCCTTGGTACAAGGCTGATAAATTATGTGCATATCACCAAGGTTTGCCAGGACATAATATTGAAAATTGCTTTGCTTTGAAGGCAAATGTCCAGAGGTTAATCAAGAGTGGTATTTTATCTTTCAAACATGTTAACCCAAATATTCAAGCTAATCTATTGCCTCAACATGGGGCAGTGCCGGTAAATATGGTGCACGGATGTCCTGGAAAGTTTTGAGTCTACCAGGTTGAGCATATAAGGGACTCACTGATCAGAATGCATCAAAGTTTAAGTAGACTTGCCTTCTTTAAACATCGACATAATTATGACGTTTGCAAATTTTGCTCAATAGAAGATGATTGCCCTATTGTGAAAGAAGATATTTAGAAGTTGTTAGATCAAAAGGTCATTACCATCACATATGACAGAGATCCAGATGATGAGGTGAATGTTATAGTGCCACAATTCAACATGTCTGAGCCAGTGGAGATTGCTTATGATAGTCAGACTTCATCTGCTGCTCCTTTGATTATCTTTCCACCTGGACTCGTGCCTTATAACTCGGACAAAGCCATATTATACAAATATAATGCCACAATGATTGAGAATGGAGTAGAAGTCCCCATACCACCAATTCTATCTTTTGTCAATATTGCTGATGTGAGTAGAGTCACAAGGAGCGGGCGTATCTTTGCAGCTATACCATTGAAAAGGCCTGAATTTCAAGTTAGAAGACCTATACTAGTGGAAGTTCCGATGATGAATGATGAACCAAGGGTCGAGGCAGGCTGATCTAGTGGACCTAACCCACATCCTGATGATGATGAGATTTTGAAACTCATTAAGAGAAATGAATACAAGATCATGGACCAACTATTGCAAACTCCTTCCAAAATCTTTGTGCTCGCTTTACTAAGATATTTCGGTGCCCATAGGGAAGCTTTAATGAAGGTCTTGGACCAGGCGTTCGTAGATCATAATGTGACAGTAGACCAGTTTGATGGAATTGTGGGAAACATTACTTCATGTAATAATCTTGGTTTCAGTGATGAAGAACTTCTGGAAGAGGGAAGGAACCATAATATGGATGTGCATATCTCGATAAATTATGGAAATGGTACTTTTTCAAGTGTGTTGGTAGATATAGGCTCATCATTAAATGTACTTCCCAAAACTACATTATCTCGGCTATCACATCAAGGTGCTCCTATAAGACCTAGTGGGGTAATTGTCAAAGCATTTGATGGTTCTAGAAAAACGGTCATCGGTGAAGTGGATCTCCCAATGACAATTGGTCCTTATACCTTTCAAATTAATTTCCAAGTAACTGATATTCATGCTTCCTACAGTTGCTTATTGGATCGCCCATGGATCCATGATGCAGGGGCAGTCACTTCCATACTCCATCAAAGATTAAAGTTTGTGAGGAATGGAAAGCTGGTAACAATTGGTGAAGAACAGGCTATGGTGGTAAGCCACTTGTCATCTTTTTCCTATATTGATGCTGATAAGGCTATTGGAACCCAGTTCCAAGCTCTATCTATCACTAACAATGAAGTGAAGAAGCAAGGGCGTCTATTTCTTCTCTTGAAGATGTGCAACGAGTGGTTGAGAGTGGTTTTACTGAAGGTTGGGGCTAGGTGTTGACTTTTCCTAAGGACAAGTTTGGAGAAGGTCTTGGTTTTTATCATGTGTCTGCAAGAGCTAAGCAAGATACAGTTACCCGTCTGATACAAGAAGTTTTCCAAAGCGCAGGTTTTATCCATCCGACTCCGCCCGAAGTTGATGCTATAATGAAATATGATTATAAAGAGGATTTACCTGACTTTATAACGCATGGAGTGGTTTTCCAGAACTGGACTGTTGTTGATATTCCTTTTGTGATGCACATTTCTGACTAATGCTTTGTTCTACTTTGAAAAACCTTTCGCTCTACCCAAGGCAAGAGAGTATTTGTATTGGGCTATGTTAAAAATAAATCCTTTTTCTATGTCCAAGGAAAAAGAGAAGATTTTAGAGATTTTGTTTCAAGTATTGCCAATCGTAAATAAAAATGTTATTTTGTCCCCCATACTATTTTTACTTTTCACTTTTTTGGAAAATGGTAACGAAATAGTAATAATAATAATAAAGAAATATAGTAATCTTGTTTATATATTTGTATAACCTTTGCATTAATCGAGTTCTAAAATAAAGCATAAATCATATGTGCAGATTAATCCATGACCTAACCATTGAAAACAATGACCCTATGCCCCCCTCCCAACTTAGATTTCCCTGTTTTCGGAGCCGAGGAAGAGGATAGTGAAGAGATCCCTGGTGAAATTTCCCGCTTACTTGAGCACGATGAAAAGATCATTCAATCGTTCAAAGAGCCCATGGAGTTAATCAATTTAGGTAGTGAAGAAGACAAAAAGGAAGTCGAGATTGGATCGTTGCTTATCCCAGAGGTTAAAGAAAGAATGTTCGAGCTTCTCAAAGAGCATGTAAATGTGTTTTCTTGGTCCTACCAAGACATGCCAGGTTTAGATAACAATATTGTGGAGCATCGATTGCTGTTAAGACCTGAATGTCCACCGATTAAGAAGAAGTTGAGAAGGACTCGTCCCGATATGGCTAACAAGATCAAAGAAGAGGTCCAGAAACAAATCAATGCAGATTTCCTCGTTACATCAGTTTATCCTCAGTGGTTAGCCAATATAGTGCTTGTTGCTAAGAAAGATGGAAAGGTCCGAATGTGTATGGACTACATAGATTTGAATAGAGCCAGCCCAAAGGATGATTTCCCATTACCACATATTGACATATTGGTCGACAGCACCGCAAAATTCAAAGTCTTTCTTTTATGGATGGTTTCTCTGGTTACAATCAAATCAAGACGGCACCTGAAGATATGGAGAAGACAACCTTCATTACACCTTGGGGAACATTTTGTTATCGAGTAATGTTGTTTGGTTTAAAGAATGCTGGTGCAATGTATCAGAGAGCTATGACCGCTTTGTTCCATGATATGATGCATAAAGAGATAGAAGTTTATGTAGATGATATGATTACCAAATTGCAGACTGAAGAAGATCATGTGGAGCATCTATTGAAATTATTCCAATGTTTGAGAAAGTATAAACTCTGTCTGAATCCTAACAAGTGCACTTTTGGTGTTCGTTCTGGAAGACTTCTGAGTTTCATGTTCATCCAACGAGGTATTGAGGTAGATCTTGATAAAGTCAAATCTATTCGAGATATGCCCGCACCCAAGACGGAAAAGAAAGTAAGAGGATTCCTTGGAATGTTGAACTATATTTCCAGATTTATATCTCATATGACTGCTACCTGTGGGCCGATTTTTAAGCTTCCTCGAAAAAACCAAGGATGTGTGTGGATAGAAGATTGTTAGAGAGCTTTTGATAGCATCAAAGAATATTTACTTGAGCCTCCCATCTTGATTCCTATAGTGGAAGGAAGACCTCTGATTATGTATCTGACCATATTGGAAGATTCCATGGGATGTGTGCTTGGTCAACAAGATGAGACTGGAAGAAAGGAACATGCCATATATTATATGAGTAAGAAGTTCACAGACTGTGAATATCGATACTCAATGCTTGACAAAACCTGTTGTGCTTTAGTTGGGTTGCTCACCGTTTGCGCCAATATATGATTAACCATACTATTTGGTTGATCTCCAAAATGGATTCGATCAAGTATATCTTCAAGAATCCCGCCTTGTCTGGAAGAATAGCCCATTGGAAGATGTTATTATCTGAGTATGACATTGAGTATCACACTCGGAAAGCAATCAAAAAAAGTGTTCTAACCAATCATTTGTCTCACCAGCCAATTGATGATTATCAATCCATCAAGTTTGACTTCCCAGATGAAGATGTTATGTACTTGAAGACCAAAGATTGTGAGGAGCCATTACCTGGAGAAGGGCCTGATCCTGAATCCATTTGGGGTTAGATATTTGAAGGGGATGTAAATGCTTATGGCAATGGAGTTGGAGCAATCATCATCACTCCCCGAGGTACTCATATCCCGTTCACAGCAAGGTTGAAGTTTGACTGTACGAACAACATAGCCGAATATGAAGCATGTATTATGGGTCTCGAAGAAACGGTGGATCTAAGGATCAATATTCTTGACATATACGGAGACTCGGCTTTAGTAATCAATCAAATCAAATGAGAATGGGAGACTCGTCATCCTGGTTTGATCCCTTACAGAGATTATGCTAGAAGATTGTTAACTTTTTTCAACAAAGTATAATTACATCATATCCCTAGAGATGAGAACCAAATGGTTGATGCTTTAGCTACTTTGTCTTCTATGTTCCAAGTGAATCATTGGAAAGATATGCCTTCAATCAAAATTATGCACCTCGATAGACCCACTCATGTGTTCTCAGTGGAAGAAATCACCGATAATAAACTGTGGTTCTATGACATTAAACGTGTTCTTCAAACTCAAGAGTACCCGCCTGGGGAATCCAATAAAGATAGGAAGATGTTAAGGAGGTTGGAAAGTAGTTTCTTCCTCAATGGAGAAGTATTATATAAGAGGAATTATGACATGGTTTTGCTCAAATGCGTGGATAGACATGAAGCAGACATGTCGATGTAAGAAGTACATGAAGGATCTTTTGGCACTCATTCCAATGGACATGCAATGGCTAAAAAGATGTTGAGGGTGGGCTTCTATTGGATGACGATGGAATCCGATTGCTGCAAATATGTGAAGAAATGCCATAAATTCCAAATTTATGCGGACAAGATACATGTGCCACTGACCCTCCTCAATGTTATCTCTTCACCTTGGCCTTTCTCTATGTGGGGCATTGATATGATTGGAATGATTGAAACCAAGGCTTCAAATGGTCATCATTTCATCTTAGTGGCCATTGACTACTTTACTAAATGGGTGGAAGCAACATCATATGCTAATGTAACTAGACAGGTGGTAATCAGATTTATCAAGAATCGGATCATTTATCGATACGGCATCCCGAGCAAGAACATCACTGATAATGGTTTGAATTTGAATAACAAAATGATAAGAGAGCTTTGTGAAGAGTTCAAGATCGAACATCATAATTCTTCACCCTATAGACCAAAGATGAATGGGGCTGTTGAAGCTTCTAATAAAAACATCAAGAAGATTATCCAGAAGATGGTTGTAACTTATAAAGATTGGCATGAGATGCTCCCATTTTCTCTACATGGGTACCTTACTTCAGTTCGAACTTCAACAGGTGCAACTCCATTTTCTCTAGTATATGGCATGGAAACAGTACTCCCCGTAGAGGTTGAGATCCCGTCTATGAGAGTTTTGATGGAAGCTAAGCTTTCTGAGGCTGAATGGTGTCAGAGTAGATATGATCATTTGAATTTGATTGAAGAAAAGAGAATGAAAATGTTGTGTCACTGCCAGCTATATCAGCAGAGAATGAAGAAGGTATTTAATAAGAAGGTTCGGCCATGCAAATTCAGAGAAGGTGACCTCGTGCTCAAGAAGATATTATATTTCCTAGTTGATTCTAGGGGAAAATGGGCTCCGAATTACGAAGGACCATATGTTGTTAAGAAGGTTTTCTCTAGGGGCGCCATGATTCTTACAAATATGGATGTCAAGGAGCTCCCACACTCCGTGAACACCGACGCAGTCAAGAAGTACTTCGCCTAAAATTGAGATGACATCTCACTAAGTTGAAAACCCGAAGGGGCGGTTTAAGCAAGCTTTTGATCAGACCAGTCACAACAAATTTAAGCACATCTTGGAATCCAAAGTTGTTAGGGAGAATAGTGGTCATTGTCTTTGTAACCTTTTCTTTCATGTGCTATTTTCTAATTTTTTTTAAACCTTTGGATTCGCCCCATTAGCGGACTACCATCTTGTTAATGAAATTTGAGTATTTATCTTTTTGTGTTTTTTTATCGGGCACAATTTCAGTTTTTATAGAAATATTTGAAACAAAGTTAATTAGAGTATTCCTATCTTGAAATGTGTCATGAATACTGGAAGGAATATTAACAGTTGCTCCGAGAATGGTTAAGCCTTGAAATGCAAAACAATACAGTAATTCATCCTTGTATGATGAATAATGATTTCTTCCTTCAAAATCATCATGAGGTGTTGGTTGTGTGACCTTATGTTTCCAGTAGAGTACTAAGCTTGGTGACTCCCCAGCAATCCCGGTTAAGCCTTGATTCAGTTATCTCTAGTTGAGCAAATTTTTCTCCCTAACGGAAGTACATTTTGTTAACATGTCAATGGTTTATTGATGATAGAAGATTGAATTTTGGTATGGTCCTCTTCAAAGAGACCTGATCCTTGTAATATGATACGCTCTGACGATTCCTTTTTTTCTATCTCCAGTTATTTTCCCATCTCTTTGAGATTGGCCGAGTATTTGGTCGTTTTACAATGTCTTATCATCTTCAATTTATCTCCTCTATCTGTTTCGTCAGCATATACATGACATTCATTTATTCATTCACACTTGCGTCATGCATGCACATTCATATTTGTCGATTTTATTGGGTTCGTATACTTTGGTCATGTCCATTCAAACAGCGTATCTGCTCTTTCCAAATAGAATGTCAACTTAGGCTGAAAGTGTGCCTCCTTTCTAATTCCCCAACTGAGCTAATCCTCGTGGAAGAATCTTGATTTAGCCTTCCTTTTCCATCTTTGGATAGGATAAATCCCCAATTGAGTTATTTCCTCATTGGGTGGAGTCTTTTTTGATTGTTTTCTCTCCGATTTATTCCTGGATTGAGCTTTGTCTCTTGCATATGCTACCCCGTGGTTTTCTTTAGGTTGTGAAACCTAGATGAAGAGCGTATTTATTTTGCGCATTTAAATACTTGGTCTCCTCAGGAAGGACCTATCCATGGTTCCCCATTGAAGAATAACTCTATTCCCTAGTAGTGTTATCAATACATTCTTCTGGAATATCGACGTGACAATAAGTGGTGGTTTCTTCATGAGCAGCTTGTGTGTTATTGACATCTTTGGAAAACAACAAGTGGCGGTCTCTTTATGAGCAGCTTGTGTGTTATAGATATCTTTGGAAAATAGCAAGTGGTGGTCTCTTCATGAGCAACTTGTATGTTATAGATATCTTTGGAGAATAGCAAGCGATGGTCTCTTCATGAGCAGCTTGTGTGTTATATATATCCTTTGAAGATAGCAAGTGGCGGCCTCTTTATTTGAGAAGCTTGTGTGTTTATTAATATCCTTTGAAGACAGAAAGTGGCAGCCTCTTTATTTGAGCAGCTTGTGTATCCATAACAATATGTTATTTCAGCAGCAAATGGTATCTGTGATCGGTGGAAATAGAACTGACTGTTTTTTAGCTGGTTTTGCGAAATGACGCGGTAAGCAAGAGTCGCCACCGTCTTTTATGTTCTCCAACATGGAAAGAACAAAAGCACAGCAAAATTCCTTATTTGAGAATGTTTTTCAGTTCGGGAGGTAGATTTATAGAAAGGGAAGGTGTTAGCACCCTTTCTATCCGTGGTTATCCATGGGCTCTTAGGTACTTGCTCTTATGTTTTCAAAATTGTTTGCTTTTCAAGTGTGAGTGGGTTTTGAAAAAGTTTCGTTTGAAAAATTTCTAAGTAACTCTTGTATCAGTCCTCAAGAGTGTATGAAATGTTTGTTTGAAAACCTTTTGAAAGTGTGGGTGCGAAAAGTTGTTTTTGTTTGTTTTGAAAAGAGCAAGTACCCATGAGAATCTACATACTCTAAGGAATTAGGCTGTGTAAGAGTCCTTTAGATAGTGCTATCCCACCATTGAGAGGTAGGTAGCACCATCGTTGGAGTTATTCGGGTCAATTCGATGATTAGGGACAGTGTGGTCACCGAAGCTATAGTAGGACGTCTTAGTGGTAACCCTAATGTCCTAGATCCTTTTATCTGAGGCAACCGTTTCAAGGCAACTGGATCTTAGACAGGAGGGCGACCTCTATGACACCCTATACTGGATGACCACGTTCGAGGCAACCAGTGAGGCGTACCCTAGAAGTGGCATGTGCTTGTGTGTTGTTTTTTTCAGTTAAGGTTATCTTGTACATGTTATTTGTGAGCTACGGATTGGTTTTATTTACATACATTCTTGCAGGCATATTAGCAGTTAGGAGTGCGGAAAGTAAATTGCGGAAATGTAAATTCTACGCTATTACAAGGCGCGGGTCTATACATCGCCAAAGACAAAAACCCGTTTTGGTAAATAAAGTGCAGGAAAATAAATAAAGCAATAAAGGAGGTCCTAATTAACTATTACACTTCCAGAAGCATTTACAAAAATAATCAAAATAAATAAATACGCGCGAATAGAAAATGGAATCGGGAACGTCTTAAGGGTTTTGACCTTTTTTTTTAATAAGAATTGAATTTTTGTCCCTTTTTGTGATTAAAGAAATTAAAACTAATAACTAATTAATTAATTTAATTAAAAGAAAAATATTTTTGTGTTTTTATGTTTTTATGAAAATAAAATAAAAGAATTAAAATTAAAAAGTTAACCTAATTCTAAATTATTTTTATTTATTGTAAAGAAAAAGAGATTAAAATTGACCTAATTAAACTATTTTATTTATTAGTATTTTATTTACAAAATAAGTTAACAAATAATAATAATATTAGTTTTTTTTTTTGATTTTTTATGAAAAATATTATTTATGTTAATTTTGGTGGTAATAATGATAATTAAAAAAAATTAATGATAACTAAATTAGAAAATATAAAAAAAGAAAAAGAATGAACAAAGGGGGTTAATGGACCAATGGGAGGTTTATTGTTGAATTTCTGGCCCAATAGAAGCAAGCCTGTTTGACTTTTTGCAATTGACTGCGCTGGCTTGACTGGGGAGCATGGTGCTCCTTCATTTCTTGGCCTTTGGATCCATGATTATGGACATGTGGCGCATGGATTGGTGAGGTGTATGATGAAGCCCTTCAGGGAGCCTGCATAGGAATATGTTAGGAAAAATTGAAACAATTATTGAGTGGACCTGGGAATCGAACCCAGGTCCTGTAGCCTTTTCCAATAGCAAGACCACCAACTGAGCTGCGCGTTTCATTTGATCTAAGAATAAGCAATGATTAATATATGTAATAAAAAGCAATATTCCTGGAAATAAAAAAAACACGCGCGTTATTTTAAACAGGCCAATCAGATGCAAGCATGTGGTCATCTTCTTCCTCAAAAATTGCAGGTTTTTTTACCTGCGGATTTTATCCGCAGGTGGTTTCGTAGGTTGTCCTAGAATCGTCCCTAGGCCATGAAAATCCATTTCAAAACCATGGTTGACCTCGTCCATGTCCCCTGATCACACTTATGCCCTTGGCTGGCCTTGATTTAACCTGAAACAAAAATGCCTAAAACGCAAGAACGTAAACCCTAGAATCGGGCATCACGATTCAGGGCCTAACAATAAAATTGGCTAATGCAATCATGTTGGAAATTAATCAAGGAGTATGAATATGCTAGCTTTTTTGAGAAAAAACACAAGAATAGAGAATTCCAATTTCATGTTCAGAGACGAGTTTGTGATGACTTACAGTGCTTGATATTGAGCCTCAGGCCTTGGCAAAGGTTGCTTTAGCTTTAGGGTGTGGCAAGGAATAGAACCACGTGCTTGTTTTGATCTGAAGATGCTCGCAACTATGTTTTAGAACTCTCACTTTTTGGACAATTTTTGGTTTTGCTCTTGGCCGTTTCTGCACACCCTAGGTCGTGAATGAGGCTTGCAAGGCTTGCATATGTAGTCATGAATGAGAATAATTCACCTTTAGGAGCCTTAAACTTGTGCCATTATGTTTTTGGATTTTGTCTTAACCACCATTAAAGGCCTTTCAAAGCTTTGTCCAAATTCAAAATTTCGTGCATAAATGAGCTTGGCACGGTTTTGGTATGTGGAATATGACACATGAAGGCTAATCAAACCACAAGATACCATTTAATTAATTTTTTTAATTTTATTTGAATTATTATGGATTAAAATGAATTAAATCCATAAAAATTAAATAAAAATGGAAAAATAATTATTTGGCCTTGAAATTGATCATGGGACACGTGGGTGGCATGACAAGGATGAATCAAGTGGAAAAAAATGGGCCCTTTTGTCAAAAATTGAAGTTTCAAGGATAGTTGACTTTTGCCATTTCACAAAAATTTCCCAACTTCTCCAATGCATATCTTGCTCAATTTTGATCATATGAACATGTTCTTGGACATTTTGGATAGGTATTGAAGTCCTCTAACTAATGCCTTTGGTACCATGTCATTTTGATTTACCAATCTCAAGTTATGGTCTTTGACTTAAAGTGCCTTTTTGTTGACTTTTGAAAATGACCTATAATGTTGAAATTGATAACTTTTTGTGAGAGCATTTCCTGGACTTGGAATGTGAAGATGAGTTGTAGGAAATGTCATCCCCTTCAAAATGAGCATTGGATGGGATTTTTATGATGAACCATGAAAAAGTTATGCCTTGGTCAAGTTACAGTTGACTTTTCAACTGTCCAAGAATAGAAACTTTTGCATCTTGATGATTTTTGAGCCATTCTTGTGAAATCATGGTCAAGATTTGACCAAATGATGATTGTGGCTTCAAAATAAGATGTTGACCAAAAATTTTGACTTTTGACTGCCAAATGACCATTTTGCCCCTACAGTTGATTGTGAAGCAATTAGGGTTTTTGACTATGCAACTTGACCTTGTGAGCCTTGAAACTTGACATGTAGGTGCTTGACAATGTATATGAGCATATGGGACTTGATTGAGCCCTTGAAAACCTCAACTTCCTTGCAAGAAACAAAACCCTAATTTTGACTGGCTTAGGAGGATGGTTTGACTGTGCAACCCTTGAGTAGACTTGAGCAAATTGAGATGATGCTTGTCAAAACTTTGAAGAATATGGGAGGGCAAATTTTGGGGTACAACAGTTTCCCCTGTTTAATCTTCTTAGACCTGAGGATGTAGATTGGCTTGCGTGCCTTTCGTGATCCGAAGGTGGAAGATGATTGAACACTAGAGTGCCCAGAAATTTGCACTCGCATAGTAGAATGTCAGCAAGGTGATGGCGGGAATGGGCTTACAAATGCCATTTGGAGAGGTGGTGGATAAGAGGATGGGCTTATAGATGCCATCTGGAGATGTGATAGAACCTTGTCGGGAATGGGCTTATAGATGCAATTTGGAAATATGGTATGGGAGGATGGGCTTATAGATGCCATCTGGAGATGTGACAGAACCTTGTTGGGAATGGGCTTATAGATGCCATTTGGAGACTGTTGGTAGGTGGATGGGCTTATAGATGCCATCTGGAGGTTGTCTGTTGAATTGTAAGTTGAAAGAGGGAACCTGTGTAGGGTTGCCTGATGATGAGCTCGTGTAAAACTGCATCTTGGAAAGAAGGACACCCGTGTAGGGTTGACCGATGATGAGCTCGTGTAAAACTGCATCTTTGGAGGAAGGAAACCTGTGTAGGGTTTACTGATAATGAGTCCGTATAAGACTGCATCTGAAATGGAGAAGGAACCTGTGTAGGGTTACTTGGATGACGATTTCGTGTAAAACCGCATCTAGAGCTGAGAAGGAAACCTGTGTAGGGTTTACTGATGACGATTCCGTGTAGAACTGAATCTAGAGCTGAGAAGGAAACCTGTGTAGGGTTTACTGATGACGAGTCTGTGTAAAACTACGTCTGGAGTTTGAGAAAGGGAACTTGTGTAGGGTTTCTTCGGGATAAGTTCGTGTAAAACTTCTGGAGGAACCGGGGTAAGGTTACTGCAGGATAAGTTCGTGTAAAACTTCTTGATGAACCGGGGTAAGGTCATCTTGAGATAAGTCCGTGTAAGACTTCTGGAGGAACCGGGGTAAGGTTACTGCAGGATAAGTTCGTGTAAAACTTCTTGATGAACCGGGGTAAGGTCATCTTGAGATAAGTCCATGTAAGACTTCTTCTGAAAGAAAAGGAACCGGCATAGGGTTACTTTGATGATAAGTCTATGTAAGACTTCATCTGAAAATTGAGAAGGAACCGGTGTAGGGTTGCCTGATGATGAGTTCGTGTAAAACTACATCTGAGGTTGAGAAGGAACCGGTGTAGGGTTGCCTGTTGATGAGCCCATGTAAGACTTATTCTGAAAGAAAAGGAACCGGTGTAGGGTTGCCTGAGGATGATCAAGTAGATAATTGTCCTGTTTGGTTTCGGATATTAACCCACGATCAGTCGTCCACAGAATTTTCCTGGCTTGTTACCGGTGTTGATCTGGAACTGTAAAGGTAGATGGTAATCATCTTTTGATTGACTTTTTTTTCTGAAAAGGCAAAGTATTAGTCATATGCAATGTCATGATGCATGAACTGCATGATTTTAAGATGTTCTCAAAAATAAATGAGATTTGTGTTGTATGATGCGTATGCATGCTATAATGTATGAAGATGTGATGTTTATGAATGTATTCTCGTTTGGGAAAATAAATCCTTGACGAATGCCGGGAGTTTGTTGAATCCTGGGCTGATCTTGAAGAGTATAGTTCTTCGTTTCCGCTGGGGATGATGGTTGTAAGAATAAACCGGTAGGAGAAGATGACTCCGTTGGGGAATAAACTTGTTGAGGAGATTACTCTGCGGGGAATTACTCTGTGGGAAGAGAATACCTTGCTGAGGTTTTGATGATAACTCTGCTGGGGATTCCGTTGATAAGCTCTGTTGGAAGATTGGATGAACTCCGCTGGGGATAGGAAGAGCTTCCCCGAGGACGATCTTTCTGTGGTAATTAGCTGAGGATAACCCAGTTATAAGTTCTGGTGAGGAATAATCTTTGAATAAAGTCGGGGAGATGCGTTCGTACTCTGCAGGGATAAGCTTCCAGAATCTACTGGGGATGAGCTCCCAAAACCTACTGGGGAGATTGATTCAACTCTCCTGGGGAGACTTTTGAACTGTGCTGGGGAATAGCTCCACTGGGGTGTCTTGTATTCCGCCGGGGAATAATCTTATATTAAGACGGTCGGGGATGCTTGCTTAGGAATATTTGTATACTCCGCTGGGGAATATTGATTTTGTGGGGATACCCAACTTCCTTAAGGCTGACAGTAGATTAACTCTGCTTGGGGAGAGTGTTGTTGACTTTGCTGGAGATACTGTGCCTTTTCAGGGCTGATGAGACCAACTCTGCTTGGGAGAGTACTGTTGAATCCTGTCTTACTCTACGGGGAGTGAAGGTATCTTGGTTACGTTCTTCAGCCGAACCTACCTTGGTACCTTGGTGGATAGAGTAACTAGATCGCTTGGACCACTCATTATTGCCCCTGTTTCTGTGGAAGGTACCTGTAGAGGTGCTTGATGACTGCCGATTGACAAATCTTCTTCTGGTAGGCAAGTGACGAGATAACGGGACATAGTCGTACGCTTTTGATCCCTAACTTTTGCCTGGACCGCCCTTTCGGGTTTTCAGTCCACCGGGATACCCATTTTTGCCCAAGCCGCCTTTTTAGGTATTCGACTTGCCGGGTGTACAGATTTTTTTCATTTCATCCCTTATTTTTGCCCGAACCCTTTTGGTTCGTCGGGAAGCCCTTATTTTTGCCTAGGTGTGTCAACCTAGCGGTTCTTTGATTATGCGCAGTATTTTTTCGACTATGTCCGTGCTCTCAGGATGTAGGGAGGTGCCCCTGTCAGTAGTGTTATGTTGCCCTACTACCAGAAGATCTTCCAATGCCCCAAGTGATCCAGATGGAGATTTTCCCCAAGTTGGTTGGCCTTTTGAGAGATTCTCCGAATCTTGACTTAACTGCCCCAGATATTGGACAATAATCATGCCATGCCCCTTGATTGGAGGTGCTTTTGTTCATTATACATTCGCCGTGCGAACTTCTATGTTGTTCAAACAAATAGTCATATGCAAGCAATGTTATATTAAAAATGCAAAGCTTATGTCTGTCTTGAAGTTTTTTGAAAATGCATTTTTTCAGTAAAACAAGCAAATTATGTAACATGTGATGTCAACTCAAGATTTTATAGCGAGCCTTAAGGAGTCAGGATACCTTTGTAACAGTATGCTTCCGAATTAAACCATGCTTCAGCTAGGACTTTTGAGGGTTATAACGTGGCCTGGTTCACGGTTTAAGAAACAAAGGATAAAGGCTCAAAGTTTATTTGTACCCACCCGTTCTTCGTGATGTTCTTCGATCCTAAACTCAGCTAATCGTGCGTTAGACCTTGTTTGAGTCTTTGCCCTGATATTCTGGTGATGGTTCGGATGTTGAAAATTTATTTGGAATAGGCAGTCATTCCTTTTTTGGTTGAGGGTTTGTAGGACCTCTTTTTTGATTTCGTTATCCCTGTTTTTTGCCTGAAATGTTTCTTTCATGACCACAGTCAGCGGGATGCCCCAGTTTTGTAAGTCTCCTTCATAGGTTTTGACTTAATGGGCTTTTATTTTTGGGAGATAATGACTGCCCATGTTTATGATTATTCGGAGCCATCACTGTTTTTTTGTTTTGTAAGGATTCCTTTGGTGCCATTCGTTGCGCACTTGGATCAGCTGAGAGAACTACCCTGCCCCAGGTTATGATTAAGGGTTTTAATTTTCGAAAAGAAAAACTCCTACTTCTTTGGCTCAAAGGGGTTGACGAGGGATTATCTTCCTTATAACTCCAGTGTTTAGGAATTGAAACAATGTATGTACCTCTTCAGCGGGGTCTATTCAAAAGCATACTGTAGATTATGGTATCATTTTCGTCATCCTCCCTCAAGAGGCTTAGATTTTTAAATCGAGAGTTGAACATCAAAAAAATAAAAGCAATTTTGAATATAGTAAACACAATTACTTCAAAACAGACACGTGTAATGCATAAAGTTTGACATGATAATTGTTTGAACAATCAAAGAAAAATACAACTTGAACATTCGAATGAACAAAAGTTTTTCAATCCTAGCCATGTTTTGGCAAGGGAGCAGTGATCACGTTGGGAGTTTCAGCAAGCTCGAACTCGATCTCCTTGGCGTCAATCATATTCTGGATCTTGTATTTCAGTGCCCAACAATCCTCAGTATCGTGCCCCGGGCCACCGGAATGATAAGCACACCTCGCATCTGGGTTGTAGCTTGGAGAAGAAGTCTTTGGATTTGCAGGAGGGTTGATCACCGCAATCAGATTCATCTTCAACATGCGCTGTAATGCTTGTGACAACGGCATATTGATGTTGGTGAACTGTCTTTTGGGATCGTCTGGCCTTCGTTGATTGCCCTTTTGCTGTTGTCGGCGTGGTGTGGAACCAGAGATCATGACTGCCCCTGCGTGTTGGTCATGACGATTCTTCTGGCTATACGCAACATTGGACTCTTTCTTCCCCGTGTAAGGCTTTTTGTGAGTATCAGAAGGCGCAGCTTCTTGAATCTTCCCAGTCTTGATACCAGCTTCTATCCTCTCACCAGTTAAGATCAGATTTGTAAACCCAGCAGAGGAATTTCCAATCAGATGGTTGAAGAATGAACCAGACAGGGTCCCTAAGAACATGTCCACAAGCTCACGGTCAGTCAGAGGTGGTTGCACCCTTCCAGCAAGGTCTCTCCACTTTTGCGCATACTCTTTAAAACCTTCACCCGTCCCAAGTGACATACCCTGGAGTTGGGTACGCGTGGGAGCGAGGTCGGCATTGTATTGATACTGCTTATAAAATGCAGTAGCCAAGTCCTCCCAGTTACGAATATTGATTCCATCCAGCTGATAGAACCATTCGAGCTGAGTTCCTGAAAGACTCTCCTAGAAGAAATGGATCCATAGGTTCTTGTCTGCAGTGTAAGGTTGGATCTTCCTTACATAAGAACGGAGGTGCAGTTTAGGACAGGAAGCCCCGTCGTACTTCACAAAGGCAGGTGCCTTGAACTTGTGAGGGATCACCACCCCAGAAGATAAGCCTAGATCTCTAAAATCTAACCCAGGCACACGTTGGATCTCCATAGCATTTAACCGGTCCTCCAGCTGTTTGTACTTATCCTCAGCAGGAGGATACTGTTCATCATTGAAGTCTGTCTCGCTGTCGGAGACCACGGGACTAGGAACCTCTCTCCTTTGGGGACTGTCTTCCCTGACAGATGGAATAGCCTGATCAGCCTCATTTTGTGATCCATTCCCAGATCTGCGTCTAGGGTTGAACAAAACAGTCCTTTTCTTCTTCTTCTTCAACAGTAGAGCCTTCAATTCCTCTTGACCCTGGGCTAAGCTCATGACCAGCTCCTGGAACTGGGCGTTCTGGGCCTGGAGGGCCTTGATAGCTTGTTCATTGGATGATTCAGGATTCATGATGATGGCTGAAATAAACAACAAAGAAGATTAAGCAACCTGTCAAAAGGGTACCTGTAATGCAATGTTTTCAAGGATCTCGCAGGGTAAACAAGCAAATTGTTAGAATTTGAATCCAGTTGCTTGATTGAAGGAACTTCCTGTTGTTGAGGGTCCCTCTTCAAGAGTCAAGGCTCACCATATCGAGTGGGTCATAGCCCCTGACTCGAGTCATTAACTTTGGCTAGAGGAAAATAAATCCCCTTTGCCCCTTGCTAGACATTTGATTCATCATGACCTGCATCACAGACCCTTGAGATCCTGGAAATGGATTAGTCCTTATGTAGGATGTATGAAATGGTATGATGGTATGATGTTATGCTATGCATGGAGTGATGTAAGTGAACCCTGTTATAAGTCCCGATTAAGGACTGTAAACAAAACCTGCAAGAACTCATGTTGTCAGATAACAAGTATGCAAGTAGTTCAAGTATGAAGGCACACAAGCCACACAGAGAGCCCTTAGAGTTCAGGCCAGCATGGGGTCTAGGTATTACCCTCTTTCAGTTTCGTTGGTTAAGACCTGTCCTATCAAAAGTAATCGGGTTCTAGAGGATCCCAATATCACTGACTACCCTCAATCGGTCATAACTCCAGCGTCGCAATCTTTTCTTGCAGCCAGAACCATCGCGAGAGTTTAGCCTCAATGGGTGTAGCATACTGCTACTGTTCTATGGCCAAGTTGGGTGACATTAGGGTTCTAAGGTCGGTTGGTGCTTAATGACTCCTCAGAAGACCCATATTCTCCTCGTTGCAACACAAGGGATATCGGTACAGACCAAGGTGCCACACCAACGTAGCCACTGCTTCACCCGTGTCGGTCTACGCCGAACAGGTCCCTCACAGCTTATGCTACCTAAAAGGGTATCCCCAGATCCGGGTTAGGATCTATGAAACTCCGATGCAAAGCCCATAAATATAAAGCAATCAAAGCAAAGCAATTGAAAACATAATGATGAACTATTCCTAAGGTACACCCCACTTATATTATCCCCAACAGAGTCGCCAGTTCTGTGATCGGTGGAAATAGAACTGACTGTTTTTTAGCTGGTTTTGCGAAATGTCGCGGTAAGTAAGAGTCGCCACCGTCTTTTATGTTCTCCAACATGGAAAGGACAAAAGCACTGCAAAATTCCTTATTTGAGAATGTGTTTCGGTTCGGGAGGTAGATTTATAGAAAGGGAAGGTGTTAGCACCCTTTCTATCCGTGGTTATCCACGGGCTCTTAGGTACTTGCTCTTATGTTTTCAAAATTGTTTGCTTTTCAAGTGTGAGTGGGTTTTGAAAAAGTTTCGTTTGAAAAATTTCTAAGTAACTCTTGTATCAGTCCTCAAGAGTGTATGAAATGTTTGTTTGAAAACCTTTTGAAAGTGTGGGTGCGAAAAGTTGTTTTTGTTTGTTTTGAAAAGAGCAAGTACCCATGAGAATCTACATACTCTAAGGAATTAGGCTGTGTAAGAGTCCTTTAGATAGTGCTATCCCACCATTGAGAGGTAGGTAGCACCATCGTTGGAGTTATTCGGGTCAATTCGATGATTAGGGACAGTGTGGTCACCGAAGCAATAGTAGGACGTCTTAGTGGTAACCCTAATGTCCTAGATCCTTTTATCCGAGGCAACCGTTTCAAGGCAACTGGATCTTAGACAGGAGGGCGACCTCTATGACACCTTATACTTGATGACCACGTTCGAGGCAACCAGTGAGGCGTACCCTAGAAGTGGCATGTGCTTGTGTGTTGTTTTTTTCAGTTAAGGTTATCTTGTACATGTTATTTGTGAGCTACGGATTGGTTTTATTTACATACATTCTTGCAAGCATATTAGCAGTTAGGAGTGCGGAAAGTAAATTGCGGAAATGTAAATTTTACGCTATTACAAGGCGCGGGTCTATACATCGCCAAAGACAAAAACCCGTTTTGGTAAATAAAGTGCAGGAAAATAAATAAAGCAATAAAGGAGGTCCTAATTAACTATTACACTTCCAGAAGCATTTACAAAAATAATCAAAATAAATAAATACGCGCGAATAGAAAATGGAATCGGGAACGTCTTAAGGGTTTTGACCTTTTTTTTGAATAAGAATTGAATTTTTGTCCCTTTTTGTGATTAAAGAAATTAAAACTAATAACTATTTAATTAATTTAATTAAAAGAAAAATATTTTTGTGTTTTTAGGTTTTTATGAAAATAAAATAAAAGAATTAAAATTAAAAAGTTAACCTAATTCTAAATTATTTTTATTTATTGTAAAGAAAAAGAGATTAAAATTGACCTAATTAAACTATTTTATTTATTAGTATTTTATTTACAAAATAAGTTAACAAATAATAATAATATTAGTTTTTTTTTTTTGATTTTTTATGAAAAATATTATTTATGTTAATTTTGGTGGTAATAATGATAATTAAAAAAAATAAATGATAACTAAATTAGAAAATATAAAAAAAGAAAAAGAATGAACAAAGGGGGTTAATGGACCAATGGGAGGTTTATTGTTGAATTTCTGGCCCAATAGAAGCAAGCTTGTTTGACTTTTTGCAATTGACTGCGCTGGCTTGACTGGGGAGCATGGTGCTCCTTCATTTCTTGGCCTTTGGATCCATGATTATGGACATGTGGCACATGGATTGGTGAGGTGTATGATGAAGCCCTTCGGGGAGCCTGCATAGGAATATGTTAGGAAAAATTGAAACAATTATTGAGTGGACCTGGGAATCGAACCCAGGTCCTGTAGCCTTTTCCAATAGCATGACCACCAACTGAGTTGCGCGTTTCATTTGATCTAAGAATAAGCAATGATTAATATATGTAATAAAAAGCAATATTCCTGGAAATAAAAAAAACACGCGCGTTATTTTAAACAGGCCAATCAGATGCAAGCATGTGGTCATCTTCTTCCTCAAAAATTGCAGGTTTTTTTACCTGCGGATTTTATCCGCAGGTGGTTTCGTAGGTTGTCCTAGAATCGTCCCTAGGCCATGAAAATCCATTTCAAAACCATGGTTGACCTCGTCCATGTCCCCTGATCACACTTATGCCCTTGGCTGGCCTTGATTTAACCTGAAACAAAAATGCCTAAAACGCAAGAACGTGAACCCTAGAATCGGGCATCACGATTCAGGGCCTAACAATAAAATTGGCTAATGCAATCATGTTGGAAATTAATCAAGGAGTATGAATATGCTAGCTTTTTTGAGAAAAAACGCAAGAATAGAGAATTCCAATTTCATGTTCAGATACGAGTTTGTGATGACTTACAGTGCTTGATATTGAGCCTCAGGACTTGGCAAAGGTTGCTTTAGCTTCAGGGTGTGGCAAGGAATAGAACCACGTGCTTGTTTTGATCTGAAGATGCTCGCAACTATGTTTTAGAACTCTCACTTTTTGGACAATTTTTGGTTTTGCTCTTGGCCGTTTCTGCACACCCTAGGTCGTGAATGAGGCTTGCAAGGCTTGCATATGTAGTCATGAATGAGAATAATTCACCTTTAGGAGCCTTAAACTTGTGCCATTATGTTTTTGGATTTTGTCTTAACCACCATTAAAGGCCTTTCAAAGCTTTGTCCAAATTCAAAATTTCGTGCATAAATGAGCTTGGCACGGTTTTGGTATGTGGAATATGACACATGAAGGCTAATCAAACCACAAGATACTATTTAATTAATTTTTTTAATTTTATTTGAATTATTATGGATTAAAATGAATTAAATCCATAAAAATTAAATAAAAATGGAAAAATAATTATTTGGCCTTGAAATTGATCATGGGACACGTGGGTGGCATGACAAGGATGAATCAAGTGGAAAAAAGTGGGCCCTTTTGTCAAAAATTGAAGTTTCAAGGATAGTTGACTTTTGCCATTTCACAAAAATTTCCCAACTTCTCCAATGCATATCTTGCTCAATTTTGATCATATGAACATGTTCTTGGACATTTTGGATAGGTATTGAAGTCCTCTAACCAATGCCTTTGGTCCCATGTCATTTTGATTTACCAATCTCAAGTTATGGTCTTTGACTTAAAGTGCCTTTTTGTTGACTTTTGAAAATGACCTATAATGTTGAAATCGATAACTTTTTGTGAGAGCATTTCTTGGACTTGTAATGTGAAGATGAGTTGTAGGAAATGTCATCCCCTTCAAAATGAGCATTGGATGGGATTTTTCTGATGAACCATGAAAAAGTTATGCCTTGGTCAAGTTACAGTTGACTTTTCAACTGTCCAAGAATAGAAACTTTTGCATCTTGATGATTTTTGAGCCATTCTTGTGAAATCATGGTCAAGATTTGACCAAATGATGATTGTGGCTTCAAAATAAGATGTTGACCAAAAATTTTGACTTTTGACTGCCAAATGACCATTTTGCCCCTACAGTTGATTGTGAAGCAATTAGGGTTTTTGACTGTGCAACTTGACCTTGTGAGCCTTGAAACTTGACATGTAGGTGCTTGACAATGTATATGAGCACATGGGACTTGATTGAGCCCTTGAAAACCTCAACTTCCTTGCAAGAAACAAAACCCTAATTTTGACTTGCTTAGGAGGATGGTTTGACTGTGCAACCCTTGAGTAGACTTGAGCAAATTGAGATGATGCTTGTCAAAACTTTGAAGAATATGGGAGGGTAAATTTTGGGGTACAACAGTATCTCTCCAGAAAAGTCCTGTAGAGAAGTTTGTTATGAAATATCTACCTTCAGTAAAAATCGGTAGTTCATTATCAGTAAAATTTGGTCTATCTTGTTGCCTACCTTTGACCCTGAGTTGTAAACTCACCATTATCTTGAGTCAGTAACCATCTAGCTTTCTGTAGCCTATGCAAGGTGTTTTCTTTGTTAGAGTCAGAAAATTATTTTCTCTCGAAGTCATTCCCCAATAAGAGTCTCTCATTCGAAGTCTATGGCTCTGTTTCTCCAGTAGAGTTATAACCTCTTCCCCTGTGGATTTTTTTATGTGCTTGGTTTCTCCTGTATTAGTTTCTCACATGCGGCATCATTCCCCATAAAATTCAAATATTAGATTCATCTCATATCATAAACACAATGGAGGTATCTTAGGGCCAAAATTTGTATATTGTGTATTTAAGTCCCTTCAATATCGTCGAGACGAAGATTTAATCTTCATATCTTCGGATAGAAAAAACTTAAATAGGGGCAACTGTCATACCCCAATTTTTGACCTAAGATCCCACCTTCATTTACATTTTTTATTTTTATTTTCTTATATACATCAAGGTCACGAAATATGGTTGGTTTTGAACTTCTCACCTTCGAGCATTGTTTGTGCAGAGATTATCGAGTGTTGTTAATATTTTATCTTATGCATGACTAACTTCTAATCAAGCCTGAAGTGTATGGTTTTTGTTTCTTTGAATTAATGTGCAGAAACATATCTGAATTAAGAGCATCAGGCATCACACCTCAATTAGGGTTTTGAGTCTCTCTAGCCAGAAGTACAGTTGATCATTGATTCTCGAAGACTGATTCATCAAGAGAATAGTGTGTTTATTCCCATGCTCTGTTCAACAAGTGGCCACAAGCTCCTCCAAAATTCTTCCAAAGAAATAATCAATATTCCATTACCATTGGTTCATGTGTGTTTCGCCTTGCCTTGAAATACAATAAAAGATCAAGCTATGCAAGTCAATTCAAAACACTTTGACCGAAAGTCATCTGCAAGTTTTCTTTAAAAGTTGAAGACCAATTGTGTTTAGAAAGCCATGAGAGGACTTTATGGGACGTTTGTCATGATTTAAGAGTTCCTGGATCTTTAAGTTCAGTTCATTGTGCCAATTTCTTAATGCGATAACATTTCGCCTCAAATCCCTCTTCTATTGATCATTTGAAGCTTTTAAGTATGGTTTGATTTCTTATAATTACATGACGCTGGGTGAATTTCGTTAGAGGGGTGATTGAATTCAAGATCACTTTGGAAGAATTTATTTGGAAAACTTGGAAATTTTGTTATGTGAATTCAAGTGTTAATTAAATAGAAGTTATCAAAAGGGCTCATTCAAGAATAATCGTTTATCACATTAATATTTATTCAAGATTATTTTTGTGTGATTATTTTGATGGATTCACACCATGGCATTTTGAATTCATATGAGGCATTTATTAAAGGAGATATTGAAAAGAGAAATTTGATCCAAATAATCATGCATCACAAGAACAAATAAATGATGGTTACAAGATCAAATCATGTAATTCATTTGGATCTCTAATACAAGATGCAAGATTAAGGTCTTAAGGATTGCATCATTATTTATTCATCATTCAAAAATTCATTCAAGTATCAATCAATTCCTTTCCAAATTCAAGTGGAAGATTTCGAATTTTCATCAAGACAAATAAAGATTCAAAATGTTTACAATTACAAAGGAATCGAGAAATTATATTCAAGACAAGTTTCGATTCATGTTACAATTTTATTTGGAATTATCACTACAAAGTTACAAGAGGAATTACAAGTTTGTACATAAAAATCAAGACTAAATTTCTAATGTCCTAAAGCTTCATGCTTCAAACATGCTGCCCATATTTTCCAACCTTGTTTCAACAAAATAACCGTCCAATTTTTGTGGTATTTTGCTGTCCAAAACAGCAGCGTGCAAAACAATCCAGATCTTGCCAAAAATACTACAAATCAGTACAAAAAATAGCAGCTTGTAACAGTCCAAAAATTGTTGTAAAACTGCTAAAAAATCAGCCTAGACCAGTCTGCTACAGCCTGTTGCCCTGTATCATAACGGCCAAGAAATTGCATCAAAATGGCAACTTAAAATTGTATGAAAAAAGGCATCAAAACAGTTTGTCAAAACAGTTCAGGGGGGTTTTCAGGAAGTATGCAGCAGCCAACCATAACAATTTAGGGGGTTTTCAGGAAGTATGCAGCAGCTTACCCTAACAATGCAATCACAGCAGGGTGGTTCTGATTTATTTTATCAACATACTCCCTTTCGTCAAACAACCTTCAAATGTAAACCAACAACCTTCATCTCATAAGCGTAAACTCTATCTTTCTCCCTTCCTGTTCTGCTCTCACGAAAATTACCCTTCACACAACAACTTCCAGAAAACTCAAAGCAATTCAAATCGAACAGTCTCACTCTTCTCGAAATGCATAGAGAAAAAAAGAACAATCACTCAAATGCCTAGCCAAATCTCCAATTGTTTGGCTTAATTTCCTTCTCGAATCACCTGCTTCACGCGGTTGCGATCTTTCAATTGCTGGTGTTCAGATCTCCAATGCTTCTCTGGCGACCAAGGGGAAACGTGATAATGTATCGAGGTTAGGTTCGAGTTGATTCGTCATGGTGAACTCCCAAACGCCAGAAGAATACTGCGGCATGTTCCTTGTTGCGAGTTGGTAAGGAAATTGTGTCTGATGCGGATTCGCAAAATTCTTTATTTTCGCGATTAACGGATTCTCTGAAGGGTGTATGTAGTTTTGATGATTTTAAGCAGCGAATGAGTGTTTATCTGAGTATGGTATTGATGGATTGGATGTTGGTTCACCTTTAATTTTCAAACCAAAGTTGGATTTGTGAATGAAGATGGTGTGACAGAGAGAGAGAGTTTAATTTTTGTTTTCACGATAACATAAAGAACAGAGATTTTATTGATAATATTAAATCTGCATTCTTTTCCTCTTCCCAATGATACAACAGTGGCGCTTCTTTGCATTCTAGGGTTTCAAAACCCTTCTTTGTTCACTTTCCCAAACGGGTCAGCCCCATTGGGCCTGTTGGCCCAATCACACTATCAATATTCACCTTATTTTTTAATTAAAACATAGTTATAAAAGATAAAATAACATAGCTTAGTGGCAAGGCATGTATGTTGCAACCTAAGGGACACGAGTTCAACTCCTGGATGGGGCTTTCTAAATTCGCTTTTTTGTTTCTTTTAGCCTTATTTCCCCAAATTCTATTAAAATTTCTTAAGAAAATATTAGTTTAGTTTATAAATATAATTGTTTCATGTCATTATAAAATATAAAAACATGCTATTAAATTAGTCTTTTATTTAATTTTTGCTATTTATTTAATTATTCAAATACATGCTAGTATAAATTAGTCTTTTATTTAATTTGTGTTGTTTATTTAAATACACGCTAGTATAATTTAATTTTTGTTATTATTCAATTGTCGTTCTAATTAACTTTATTCCCGATCGTTTAATCTTTATATCTTTCGTCAATCTCAATTCCAAGGGAAATGTTTTAACTTCGTTGACTTCATGTCATCAAATATATCTTATAGGATTGTGCGAATTCTTTCATTCATTTTTGTTTTAATATTTTGTTAATATTAAGTTAATTTTACTAAAAGACTCAATTTTAAAACTCACACCTTTTAAGTCAAAACTTCGACACTAGGTCGTCGCATCTTCAAAATCTCATTCACACCCATTTTGACGAAACAAACCATTTTAACCAAACAAACAATTTTTAACCGAAAAATAGATATTTCAAAAGGTTCCTGCGGAGTACCACAGATGCATTGGGTGCTAGTACCTTCCCTTTGTATAACCAACCCCCAAACTTTAGATATCTTTCAAAAACACATTGTATTTTCATTACTTTTAAGTATTATTTTACATTGCGTATTTAAGGGTTTTATTTCGCTCTTTTCCCTTTTCCCCTGGAAATAATAAAGTGCGGTGGCGACTCTTGCTTTTGTGAGTCGAGTTAATTAGTAGATCGATCTCCAATTTACCCCGCTAGATTTTTTATCGCTACAGAATTGGCGACTCTGCTAGGGAAGGATTGACCTCTTGCTGGTCCATCCCTAAGTGGGTTAAGCCTAGTTTGTCATATCTTTTTTTATTATTATTTTGTTTTATTTTATGTTATATATTATGGTTATTTGGGTGTCGATGATACTTACAAAGGATAAGTCCTATACCCAGCCTAAGTAACACTTAAGAATAGGACAGGCAGTATAGTCATGTTGACTTTGAGGGAGTAATCCTGAAGAAGGAGGCATGAAATCCCTCACTCAGTGGAAGCCCCTTTGACTATAGTATTCATTTACCAAGTAATCGGGAAGATGTTACTGCTTTCGACCTTGGAGCCAGAGAAGTTGAGAACCGTAGAACCCTTAACCCATTTTTGCCTCTTAAGTGTAGTGCGAAGACTATAACAGAGTAATTAGGAAGTAGTTGTCACGTGATGTTGTACTCAGACGAGTTTCTCTTGAGAATATTTCTAATTACCGAGTAATAGAGATGCTGGTAATATCCAAAGGAGGATCGTAGACTCTGGGAACTTTTAGAACCTTGTTTTACAGTTGAGATTAAACCTTTAGTACATACCTTGGGGGTGGTATTTACCTTTGACTCCATGCTCGTAGTGTTGAACCTTTGAACACCATGTTTGTAAGCTTATCTGTAATTGTTGCATTATCATTCACTCATGCATCCATAAGCATTCTTTTAAACATGTTTTTCAAGGAAATTAAGAATGATTTTTGCAGATATCTCGGGTACTTTTACCATGGATTTTGGAAAAATAAACACTCGGAGTTACAGTTTCAAGGATCCTGAGATTGAAGAGTTGAAGAGTTTGATTCCCAAGATTGAGATCCCTACAGATTTCCGAAAGAAATATGGATCTATTATTCCTCTTATGTAGTGCAAGATGAAGGATCCTTACTAAGTTGGTACAGTTCTATGATCCATTGTATCGATGCTTCACTTTTCCTGATTACCAGTTGATGCCCACTTTGGAAGAGTATTGTTATATACTTGGTTTACCAATCACTGACTGTATTCCTTTCTCCGGTTTAGAAGGGGAACCCAAATCTCATGAGATAGCACCAGTTACCCACTTAAGGAAGTCTGATATAGAAGATAACATGACTACCAAGGGAGGAATCTAAGGCTTACCTGCATAGTTTTTGTTGAAGAAAGCTCGTTACTTCTCCGAGATAAAGGATATTGTCGCCTTTGAAGTTGTCTTTGCTTTGCTCGCTTATGGGTTGTTCTTGTTCCTTAACATCGATAAGTTTGTGGATATCAACGTCATTAGAATCTTTTTGATATTAAATCAAGTCCCTACGCTGCTAGGAGATACCTTCTATTCCATCCACCTTCGAAATTCTTACTAAGGTGGGATGATTATCTGTTGTGTGCCATTGTTATACTAGTGGTATGTTTCCCATTTACCTAGGTCTGATGTTTTTTTGGATCTCAAGATGGAGCCACGATAGGCACCAAAAATTATGGCTCTTACTCATTCTGACATAGATTGTTACAATCAAGCTTATTATGATGTGAAGATTATTGTTAGTTGTGGTGTTTTTCCCAACGTGCCTCTTCTTGGTACGAGGGGAGGAATTAACTACAATCCTGTTCTTGCGCGCCACCAGTTTGCATACCCAATGAAAGATAAGCCAAAAAATCTTCATCTGAGTGGTTTCTTTCTCCAAGAAGGAAAGGATCGCAAAGCAGCTAAGCAGGAGATTGAAAGGGCTTGGCACCATATCCATAGAAAGGGAAGAGACATGTTAGGGCAGAGAGGTGTTGTTTCTTTGGAGCCTTACCTTCAATGGGTTCGTGCTAGGGCTTGTGCTCTCAAGATTCCTTATTATCTCGAGAAACCCTTATTCCTTGTTGCTACATCGCCATCTACTGCCATTCCTATTGAGAACATGAAAGAGTATCAGGAAAATCTGGCTAGAATGGAGTCTGAAAGAGATGCTTGGAAGGAAAAATATAGTATATCAGAATACGAAAACAGGGTCCTGACTCGATAGCTAAAGGAGAAGGAGGACATGCTATTTATTCAAGATGGTTGGTTTATTGATCGTGATGAGAAGCTTCGTCAGAAAGATGCATTGCTCAAGAAACATGCAAAGGAAAATAATAGAAAGAAGGAAGATTTGATAGGCGTTACTCCTGTTCCTAATCCATGAAAGAAAGTTGTTAATCAGTTGATAGCCGAGAAGACAGAGATGGAAGGCTTCTATGAGAAGAAGATTAGGAAGCTCAAGTTACAAGCAGCATTTGGTCCTTCGTCCGATGATGATTCTGAATGATCATAGTCTCTAGATTTTATTACTTATGCCATTTTGTAAAACTCTTTAAAGGGATTTTATGTTCCAAAGTTGTAATTTTCTGATTTTTATTAATGAAATGAGTGTTGTTGTTCCAAATTCCTTTAACATTGATGTGTGCAAAGTTATCAAAGTTTTATAGTTCCTTGAGAAACTATCAAAATAAATAATCATTTGCATCGCATATCATGCATCATTCAACATTCAGTCTTACATGTTTTCTAGAGTCTTATTCTTGCTTATTTTTCCACTCCGATAGATTGTCAAGCTGTTTCACTAGTATAATACTCGAGCCAATCGTCGAAAGAGAATGGAAGATCTAGAGCAAGAAAATCATGAGCTTCACGAGGAGGTTACTACTCTTCGTATTGAAATGGAAAAATTGAATTCTTTGGTGGAAAGCTTGACGGATGCTCAAAATCAGCCATCGATTTCGGCCACTGAAGCCCAAGCCCAAACTATTATGGTTTCCGAGATCGTCACTGCTCCAGCCTCTTTGGCTCAAGACAACCCTTTGTAACATCAAATTCCGAAAGGTTTTCCATGGGGTATGCCTTACAATTTCACGCCAAAAGGGTACCAGTCTACTGTGAAATCCATGATTCAACCTATTATGTCTTTTCTTTAACCTGAGATGACTACGGTGCAACCTGTGATCCAGCCTATGGTATCTTTCCCTCAGCCTGTAATGACTACTGCCTCTCCCATGGTTCACACTATTCCATATACAAATGAACCCATTTATCATGCTGAACCTGCTGAAAGTTTAGGCATCTTCGATAGGATGGAGGAGTTCCAAGACCAATTCCAAGAAATGTATAGGGGAATTAGATCACTTAAAGAGAAAGACTTATTCGGGAAAATGCTCACGACTTGTGTTTGGTCCCAAACATGAAAATTCCAGCTAAGTTCAAAGTTCCGGAATTTGAAAAATACAAAGGTGACTCATGTCCGCAAAGTCACTTGACTATGTATGTGAGGAAGATGTCCACCTATCGAACAACAACTCACTCATACACCGGGGAAACTCCCTTCTGACTAGCATACGGGACCGAGGTTGTCATTCTTGTCGAAATCAGAGAGCCCTCAAGAAGAACTGAAGCCCCTCTCGAAGAAGAAATGAACGACGAAGCTTTAAGAGAGGAGCTCGACCTCGTTAAGAAAATCTGAGCAGGAGAGGATCTATGTGAAGCTTCCCTTAAACAAAAAATCACCATACGCTATGACGTGAAAGTCATATGATGCGAATTAGAAGTCAGTGGCTTAGTCCTAAAGAGAAATCACAAAGAGTCTCACGAAGTCAAGCTCATTGCAAATTTGGAAGGCCCCTATCGCGTCTATGCTAAAACGGGGAACATGGCCTACTACTTATAAAACCTACACGGGGAATAACTTGCTCGACCTTGGAACACCGAAAAACTGAAGCAATATTACAGTTAAGGCACAAATACAGTCGACGTGCTTTGTTGAAACGACGAGCATAGTTAGCCCGACCATATGTGCATACCCAAGTACAAGCATGACACCTCAAATTAAACAAAGAGGAAAGTTTCCTCTCTTTTAATGAGAAGATTCTTAGCCCGACAGAGAAAACTCAAATGAGCTCCACCATTGTTGTACCACAATGGCAGAACACCCAGCTCCAGATGGGAAGTTCACGCCACTGAGATCAGGCCCTAAATGAGACCCGAGTTCTGGCCTATGCCCGGAAATTACTCTGGTCATTTGACCAGTCTCCCCACACTGGAGAACCTCAATACTAATGAGCAAACCCCCATAAACTCTTCATCAAAACAAATGCTTTAAGTAGACGAGCATACAAACATGTAAAACATAACAAAAACAACAACTTGTGAACAAACAAAAGTAAATACTTAAATAGTGCAGATTAAAGTAAACAACCACCACAATTGAAATATTAAAAGACGACCACAAAGGTCGTAATTGTCAGAATGATTACATGAAGGGAGCCAAAGGCCCACATCCAAAGAAAATAACAAGTGTCCATAAGGACCACGATTGTTTAAGAATTACATAAAAACGGGAAAAGCCCCTGAAACAAATTACAATAAAAATGGTACGCAGGTCGAATAGGACAAAGGAATAACAAGGTCCAATTAGTCGATAGTGGTTTTTGCATTTTTATCATAAATGTTATGGATAACAAGAGTCGCCACCGACTTTTCTTTTATCCAATAAAGGAAAGGGTGAAAAGAACAAGAAAGACCTTTGAGAATTTTTTCTGAGTAAGGGGGGTAGATTATGAAAAGGGAATGTGTTAGCACCCTTTTCATTCGGAGTTATCTACGGGCTCTTAATCAGTAGCTCACTTTTAAAAATGCTTTGTAAATGTGTAAGTTTGAAAATATTTTGAAAATTCCAAAGTTCGGCAACTTTGTAATGATTCTTGTATTAGTTGAGAATGCATACAAAGTGTTTGTTTTGAAAATATTTCAGAAAAATGTCTTGTGTGAAAAATGTTTTTGATTTCTGAGCAAGCGACTACGAGATATCTACCTACTCAAAAAGTATTTGTTCTTTTCCTCTTCCTTTAGATAGTGATATTCTACCATTAGTTAGTGGTAGCCCTATCATTGGAAGTTTGAGGGACGGGCGCGAGTCATTGTATAGTCATGAAGGAAACTCGTAAGATGCTTTAGTAATTGTCGTAAGGGACTAAGATCGTTTACCGAGGCAGAATCGAAGGGTCATCAAGGGACTACGATCTTTTAACTGAAGGGTCTTTTCTAAAGCATCCCATGTTCGAGGGACATGACTGTTTTTTATCCGAGGAAACAAGTGAAGGTCACCATAGAGGTGTGCGTGTGCGAAGTATGTTATGTTTCAGTTATTTTAATCTTGGATTTATGGTTATCTAGTGTTTGCTTTTAGTTTTTTCCTTACAATCCCATCAAACTAGTAGTTAAATATATACATACATTCATACATAAGTGCGGAAAGTAAAATGCGGGAAATGAAATCTACGCTATTACAATGCTTCGGGGATGGGTAATAAAAACCATAAAATTGGGGAGAAAAGAAGTGAACCCTAATTATCCATTACAATCTTTTGAGCAATTACAATAATTAGAAAAAGAATATTGATGCAGAAGTAAAGTGTGCAAAGCGGTAAAAAACGAAACGGGGAAAGAAATTGTTCTTTTGTTATTATTTTTTATGAAAAAGGAAATGTTTGTGATTAATTCTAAAAAATATAATTAATTTTACTTAATTAAAAAAATTGATTAATTTAAACCTAGAAAATCTAATTAATAAAATAACTAATTAAATTAAAACATTTTATTTAAACAAATTAATAAAATAATTAATGATATTAAATAGAACTTATTACTTTAATTATTTATTTTTAAAAAATATATTTTTTTTTGTGTTTTTTTTATTAATTAAAATGATAATTGTGATACGGTGGGAGAACTGACTTGAAGGTTTTGCGTTTGATCGCAAATATTGCGGTTAGCAAGAGTCGCCACCGACTTTTCTTTTATCCAAAAGGAAAGGTGAAAAAGCACAGGAAAGACCTTTGAGATTGTTTCTTGAGTTCGGGGGGTAGATTATGAAAGGGGAAGGTATTAGCACCCTTTTCATCCATGGTTTTCCATGGGCTCTTAGTTACTTGCTAGATCACTTGCTTTTGTTTGAAATTATGCTTTGTGTGGTTTTTGAAAGTATTTTTGTAAAGAGACCATTGTTTAGGCAATCTTTGTAATGATTCTCGTTCGTAAGAATGTATACAAAGATGTTGATCTTTTGAAAATGTTTTCAATTTTGTAAGAGGTTTTGAAATGTGTAGGTGTTTGTTTTGAAAATAGCAAGGATGTTTTGTTTGAAATGGAGCAAGTAGTTAGGAACAATCTACCTACTAAAATGTATTTTTTGTTCATTTTCTTTTCCTTTGATATTGTTGTCTTACCATTGATTTGGTAAGAAATCCTATCTTTGGATGTAAACGGGACGGGCGTGGGTCATCGTATAGCCATGATTAGCAATGTTGCAAGGTGTCTTAGCATTCTTTTTGAGGGACTAAGATCATTTGGTAAGGAAACTTTGAATAGCGTCATCGAGGGACTATGATCTTGTATTTTTTTGTTTTTGCTAAGACCCCTTACATGCGTAATATGGCCATTTTGTATAAGGCAACCAAGTGGGATAACCCCAGGGGTGTTTGTGTGCAAGTGTGTCATTTTCATGCTTGATTTTGTCTTGAATTAAGGTTTTCTATTTGATTGGTTTTATCTTTCCATACAAATCCTAATTACTAGCATATTATGTGAAAGCGATAAAATGCGAAATTTAAAATCACTACGCTATTACAACACTTGTGGGAGGGGGTATACAATTTATGAATGGGGATTGCAATAATATAAACCTAATTAATCTATTAAAACCAAATTGAATCTTGTGCAAATACTTGAAGAAATATATAAAGTACAAATGCAAGTTGAAAGAAATGATTTTTTTGTGTTTGGATTTTTATATGAAAAAGTTTTAACCTAAACCTAATTAGAGAAAAATAAATAAATTAAAATTAAATCGACTTAAACCAATTAAGAAAAGAAATTAATTAAGAAAAGATTTTTTGAATAAAATCCTAGTTCTATTTGATTAAAAGAAAATAAGTTTTAAAGAAAAAGTATTTTTGTATTTTTTGTCATAAAAATAATATATGGCATTATGAAAATATTTTTGGTCTTTTTTATATTAAAATAAATATATTAAAATAAATAATAATCTAGTTTTAAATTAATTTACAAGGAAGTTTATAAAAGTAAATAAAGTATAATGAACAAAATAATTTTTTTATGTGAAAAATATTTATATTAGGTCAAAATATAAATCTATTATTTTTATACATTTTATGATTTTTTGGCCTTTTAGAAAATATATTTAAAAGAAAAAAAAGAGATAAATAAATAAATAAAAATGAAATGGGCCAGGGAGGTATCATAAGCAGACAGGGGAGTAAATGTTAGAAAAAAAACAATAGGCCCATGAAGTGGAGGCCCAGCGCTGCAAGAGACAAAAAAAAGTGGAAAATGTGAGAAAATGCAAAAGGCAGCACGCTGAGGATCGAACCCATGACCTCTAGAAATAATGTGCGCTGCCTTACCACTGGGGTGGCTGTGCATCCGTTTATATAAACAAAACCGTAAATATATATTAGAAACTGCTTTCTGAAGGCAACTTCATCTTCAACCTTGAGCCAATGGTCGGACCACCTGTATCTTTCTCATTTCTCCACAAAAATGGAAAGTTCGAACATGAAAGTTGTGGTGTTTCTTCCCACGAATTAAACTATGTAACTTATGTAAACTAAAAGTCAAAGATAAAATCTAATTTTACTGGTCCTAAATTGAAACCTAATTTTTACAGAAATTTCAAATCCAAAATTCTCTATACACAGTTAATATAAATGGAAACTATGAACATGGTTAGCTTTAAAGAAAGGATATCTACATTTTGTTTTCACATATCAGGATCAAATGATGCTTGTATGAAGAGATAGAAGTTTGAGTTTTTACCTCTTACAGCTGGTGTCATGAATGGAGTTTGAGAAACTTTTGAGATGGCCTGAGGATCTGTTTAGCTTGCCTGGACCTCCTTGAGTGCATCCCAACTCTTACTTTGCCTTGAATGTCCCTGAATCTCTCTACTCAAGTCAACCTGCAAGCTTGATTTTTGAAAATGGTGGATAGTGATGGAGGAGCTACAGTCTTGAAACAGGGGCCTGGATTGCTTTGGTATGATGTATAGAAGGTGTTTGAGTGATTAGTTTTCAAAACTCACGAGTGGAAATGAAGATCATGAGTTTTGGTTCAAAACTGTATGTTAATGGCATTCTTGAACAGGTTTTTAGTTTTGGAATGTTTGAGGCAGTTTCAGGGCAATAGCATTCGTGTGTCCACTTGAAAATAGTGTGTCTACTTATAAGCAAGAGGTTTTAAGACTTGTAACAACTCAGATTTCAAAAACTCACATGTTTTGCTTGGTTACTTGTTTTTGAAGCAAAGCTAGCAAGCATGGTTTCAAGGTGTATTACAAAGCTTGTAGGGGGATGAGACCTTTAAACATGCTTGTTCTTATTGTGTGGAGTGTGTTTATGCAGAAAGAACAAATGCAAGGCTCAATGCAAGCTGACTTTGCATAAAGTTTGCTTTTCTAAAATGGCAATGTTGCCTTTCTCTCCAAAATGGAATTAACTTTGTACAATGCATTGAATGCTTGGGTTAAAGCTTACAAGAGCTGTGAAAACATTAAATTATGGAATGAAGGTCAAGTTAGAAGCCTGCAAAGTGGGATTTGTACAGCATGCTTGAGGATTGGATCCAATGTTCTTCACAAAATGGCTTGAAATCCAAGTGACAAACCACCAACTTCATCTCTTTGATTCTCCATACTGAAGAATGATCTCAAGGATTTCTTGGACATTTTGGAAAGCTTGAAATGTTCTCTACAACTCATCTTTGAATTTATTTTGAATATTCCCCTTGGAACTATGTGAAAAAGTGGCATGAAGTTAGGTCAAAAAACGGCCTAACTGGGGCAAAATTTCACTAAGTTATTTTTAGTTCATGAGCATGTATTCACAAAATTATATCTTGAGATCCAATCCTTTTTAGGAGAAATTTTGTGAATCAAAGTTGTAGATTTCATGTATATCTACAACTTTCATGTTGGAAGTTTCTCTTGAATCATTTTGCATCATGGTGAAAATTTGGCTCAGAGTTATGAAAAAATAAGAAATTTTCTATACATAGAAAAATTTCTAAGTTAAGAAATTTCATCTTTTCAAAACAAAATATTGAATCCTTGATTTATTGATGAACAAGTTTCATATTTTGACATGTTTTGATGAATTATGATCTTTGGCACTTGAATTTGACCAAAAAGTCAAAGTTTGACTTTTCAGTACACAGTTGACTTTTGATCAGTTGACTGCAAAATTCATCTGTCAATCCAATGGACTTGCAATGTTTTCAATCATTTCATTAGGTAAAAATGATGTAATTGAACTTTTTAAATCATGCTTCAAACCAATTGATCATTTGCTAGGCCAAAAATCGGAAATTTCCCTTTCTCAATCAAAACCCTAATTTTGACCATTTTGCCCTTTTGATGATTTGATCAAATTTCTTGAGGAATTGTGGTCCAAACTTGATCAAATAATACATATGATTCTAAGATATTGATGTGGATCAAAAATTATGAAGTTTGACTATAAATTGGCTATGGTTGACTTTTTCCCCAATACAGCTGATTTTTAGGTCAACTGTTCAATTGACTGATCAAAAGTGTGATCCAAGGCTTGAAACTTGACATGAGTAAATCTTGGGGATCCATAATGATCCTTGAAAGTCATATGAAGCATTGATAGTCCAAAAATCCTTGTGCAAACTCAAACCCTAATTTTGGTCATCAGTGCATGGGGAGGTGTCTTGAGCTGGCTGATCAAACCATTATGCAGTCTTGAGCCCAAAGAGATCTTGTGAGAAAATTCTTGATAAGTGAGAGGGCAAATTTTGGGGTACAACAGCTGCCCCTGTTCAATCTTCTTAAACCTGAAGAGTTAGATTGGCGAGTTTTGCCATTCGTGACTCGAAGGTGGAAGATGATTGGACACTAGAGTGCCCATAAATTTGCACTCGACGATGTGAAGGTTGAGGGAATGGGCTTAAAGATGCCATTTGAAGAGATGATAAAATCTTGTTAGAGATGGGCTTGTAGATGCCATCCAAAGTGATTGCTGAATTGTAATTTGTAAGATGAAAGAATGAGTATCAGAATGGCGTCCGTGTCTGGAGCGTATCTGAATTGTATCTGGGAGCTGATTTCGACTGAGTATCAGAATGGCACCCGTGTCTGGAGCGTATCTGAACTGTATCTGGGAGCTGATTTCGAATGAGTATCAGAATGGCATCCGTGTCTGGAGCGTACCTGAACTGTATCTGAAAGTTGAATCTGAATGAGTATTAGAATAGCGTCCGTGTCTGGAGCATATATGTATTGTATCTGAAAGTTGAATCTGAGTGAGTATTAGAATGGCGTCCGTGTCTGGAGCGTATCTGTACTGTAATTGAAAACTTTGAACATTGTTAATGGTAGCTTTTTAATCTCATCCTGAAAAGGGTAAAAGGTTAGTTAAAATGTAAGGTCATGTTGCATGAAATGTATGATGTAATGCATTTGCTTTATCAATGTTTATGATATATGGATGCAATGCATGCATATGTGAGCACTACTGTTGGATTAGGGAAAATAGATCCCTGACGGCTGCTGAGGATATGTAAGTCTTCATGTTTTGAAGTTGAAGTATTGATAAATTTCCGTTTAGAGGAATAAACTCTGTTGTAAGGGGAATGCCATGTGTTATCTGAAAAATCTTGGTCGGGGAATTCTGGGAAATTTGGTGACTTATACTGGGGAGTGATAACTGGGAGTTTTGTTCCGCTGGGGATTAAATGACGTACTGCGGGGGTTTCTTATGGAATAGCCTAGAGGTATTTCCGTATCTGTTCAACCCATCAGTAATTGCTTTTCTCATTTTGCTTATTTGTAAACGGTAGTTATGTTCAAATGCATATGTTCAACAATGAATCATTGGACGTTTTTGTAAACAAAATACAAGCGTAAAGAAAAATAGATAGTTTTTGCACTTTCAAAGAGATATTTTTGTATTGACTTTGAGTAAGCATTTTTGTATAAGGAGACAAACATTCTAGTAAGAGAAATGATGTCGTAAAAAATGAAAATTTTGATACAAAGAAAAGTTAGCTATGTGTAATAATCCCATGAGGTTTCCATTCTGCTATAGCCTTCGTATCTCTGAGCATCTTGTCTATTTGTTGCTTTGTCCGAAGATGATTGAATTGATTAGAAATTCTGAGTTTGTCAGTGGAAGCCAAAGGTTGTCCGTAAAGTGATCCAACAGGACATAGTCGTACGCTTTAATTCCCTAAATTTTGCCTGGACCGCCCTTTCGGGTTTTCAGTCCACCGGGAAACCCTTTTTGCCCAAGTCGCCCTTTCGGGTTTTCAACTTGCCGGGTGTACAGATTTTTGTTTTATCCCTAATTTTTTCCCGAAACTTTTTGGTTTGCCGGTATGCCCTTGTTTTTCCTAGGTATGTCAACCTAGCGGGTCTCTTATGCGTAGTATCTTTTGACTATGTCCGTGTTTGCAGGATGCGGTGGGTCGTCACCATCCATGGTGGTCAAGATCATTGCCCCACTAGAGAAAATGTTTTTGATTATAAATGGTCCTTCATAGGTAGGAGTCCACTTGCCCCTAGGATCACCTTGTGGAAGTATGATGCGTTTGATCACTAGATCCCCAACTTGATACACTTGGCGCCTGACCTTTTTTTGAAAGCCTTGATCATCCTTTTTTGATACATTTGACCATGGCAAGTAGCAGTAAGTCTCTTCTCATCAATCAAGTTCAGTTGATCAAGTCGAGTCTGGATCCAATCATCTTCGTTCAACCCTGCATCCTTTATAATCCTCAGAGAGGGAATCTAGACCTCGATAGGCAAGACAGCCTCCATGTCGTAAACCAGAGAATAGAGTGTTGCCCCGGTTGATGTGCGAGTTGTGGTACGATACCCGTGGAGAGCGAATGGTAGCATCTCATGCCAGTCTTTGTATGTGACTGTCATTTTCTGTATGATCTTTTTAATGTTTTTATTTGCAGCTTCTACAGCACCATTCATCTTTGGCCGATAGGGAGAAGAATTGTGATGCTGAATCTTAAATTGCTCGCACAATGTGGTGATCATAGTGTTGTTGAGATTTGTACCATTGTCAATGATGATCCTTTCCGGGATACCGTACCGGCAAATAATATTTTGCTTGATGAAACGGGAAACAACATTCTTGGTAACGGAAGCGAAGGAAGTTGCCTTCACCCACTTTGTAAAGTAATCAATGGCCACTAAGTAATCAATCCCCACATAGAAAATGGCCAAGGAGCCATCAAGATATTCAGAGGAACCGAAGGTACGTGCACCTTGTCAGCATAAATATGGAATTTATGGCAGGTTCGAGAGTGTTGATAGAAATATGCTTCCATGGTAGACCAGTAATAGCCTGCCCGTAGGATATTCTTTGCCATCGTATGCCCACTGGAATGGGTGCCAAAAGTGCCTTCATGCAATTCAGCCATGATCCTTTCAGCTTCAACCTTATTTACGCACCGAAGTAACACAGAGTCATGATTGCGTTTATATAGGATGCCGTTACTAAGGAAGAACTTAGCAGAAAATCTCCTTAAGAACTTCTTATCATTGACTGAAGCTCCTTCTGGATATTCTTGATCCTCGAGATACCTCTTGACTTCGTGAAACCATGGCTGGTCCACTACTTCTTCAATATTAATCTCATGACAGTGTGATGGTTTGTCCATTCGTTCAATGGTGATCTGGGGAGCCTCGTTATCCCAATTAAGTTTAAACATAGATGACATTATGGCTAGCGCGTCCGCTAGCTGATTTTCTTCTCGCGGGAAATGATCGAAGGTAATCTTCTCAAAATGTGGTAGCAATGTCAAAACATGTTCTTTGTAAGGGATAAGGTTTGGGTGTTTGGTGTCCCATTCCCCTTTGATCTGGATGATAACCAAAGTTGAATCTCCAAATACATACAAGGATTTGATCCCCAAGTCTATGGCAGTTCTGAGACCAAAGATGCATGCTTCATATTCTGCCATGTTGTTTGTACAATTGAAGGAGAGTTTTGCGGTAAAGGGAGTATGACACCCTTCAGGAGATATGAGTATGACACTAATACCATTTACAAGTGCGTTAGATGCCCCATCAAAGAAAAGGGTCCATTGGGATCCTTGTTCAGGTCTGTCATATGCCCTGAATTCTTCACAGTTGTCTAATGTCATGATGTCTTCAGCCAGAAATTCGAATTTCATGAACTGGTAGTCTTCTACAGCTTGGTGAGCAAGGTGATCGGCTAATATACTGCCCTTTATTGCTTTCTGGGTAGTATATTGTATGTCATATTCTGCCAGGATCATCTGCCATCTCGCTATTCTCCCAGAGAGAGCAGGTTTCTCGAAGATGTATTTTATCGGGTCCATTTTAGATATCAACAGGGTAGTATGAGTCAGCATATACTGTCTTAGTCGACGAGCAGCCTATGCCAGAGCGCAGTAAGTTTTCTCGAGAAGTGAATATCTGGTTTCACAGTCGGTAAACTTTTTGCTCAGGTAGTAAATAGCATGCTCTTTTCGGCCAGACTCGTCATGTTTCCCCAACACACACCCCATTGAGTTTTCTAAAACAGTCAGATACATGATTAATGGTCTTCCCTCAACTGGTGGCATCAACACAGGAGGCTATTGTAAGTATTCTTTAATTTTGTCAAAAGAAACTTGGCATTCATCATTCCATTTGACTACTTGATCTTTCTTCAATAGTTTAAAGATTGGCTCACAAGTAGCCGTTAGGTGAGAAATGAATCTGGAAATATAGTTCAAACGTCCCAAGAATCCTCTGACTTCCTTTTCAGTACGAGGAGTAGGCATCTCTTGTATTGCTTTAACTTTGGCAGGATCGACCTTGATACCTTTTTTGCTGACGACAAAGCCTAGGAGTTTACCAGACCGTACCCCAAATGTGAATTTGTTTGGATTCAACCTCAGCTTGTACTTCTTAAGTCTCTCAAACAGTTTTTGTAAGTGATCAAGATGCTCTTCTTCTGTTTGCGATCTGGCTATCATATCGTCCACATAGACCTCTATTTCGTGATGTATCATGTCATGAAATAAGGCTACCATGGCACGCTGATAGGTTTCCCTAGCATTCTTCAGTCCGAATGGCATTACCTTATAGCAGAATGTGCCCCAGTGTGTGACAAATGTTGTTTTCTCCATGTCCTCAGGCACCATTTTGATTTGGTTGTAACCAAAGAATCCATCCATGGAGGAAAACACTTTGTGTTGTGCCGTATTGTCAACTAGGATATCAATGTGGGGGATTGTAAAATCATCCTTAGGGATCTCCCTATTCAAATCTCTGTAGTCCACACACATTCGCACCTTGCCGTCTTTTTTGGGTACGGGAACAATATTGGCAACCCATTGAGGGTAAGAGGTGACAGCCAAGAATCCAGCGTTGAATTGCTTCAAGACTTCTGCTTTAATCTTTTCTGACATGTCAGGTCTCATGCGGTGAACCTTTTGCTTTACTGGCGGATAATCTTCTCTCGTAGGCAGACGATGTACCATAATGTCTGCATCAAGCCCCGACATATCTTCATATGACCAGGAAAAGACTTCAACATAATCGCGTAACAACTTAATCAGACGCTCCTTGACCCTGGGTTCCAGATTGGCACCCATCTTGACCTCTTTTTTGTCTTCTTTGGTACCTAGGTTGATTGTATCCACGGGTTCCTCGTGAGGTTGAATGGTTCTCTCTTCTTGTTGTAGCAGTCTGGTAAGTTCCCCTGGTACTTCAAAATCTTCCTCACCTTCGTCTTCGGCTTGGTAGATTAGATTCTCAGAGTCACAAAAGGCCATAGTAGTATCGTTACCCATGGGATCCTGAATGGATGTATACCTGCATTGTGAGTGTGGGTGTGTGTAAGGGTATAGATATCTTTGAAAGAAAATAAATGTAAAAGAAAAACAATGAGCACAAAAGTTTCTATGTGAAAACGTCCATGATTCATTGATGTCATATGAAAATGAAATAATAACCCTTACAAATGGACCATTGTGCCTCGGGTAAGACACAAGGTTTTAAGAGTACGAATTGTTTCAATATTACAGATCCAACAAAATGTAAAGACAAATTATTGTGGGATAAAAGTGATCGGGACAAAGTCTCTAGCCTCTCAATTATTGAGCCCTCTATTGACAATCGAGAAGATCCACTCCTCTAGGTTGCAACCATCTTCACCATCTTCTATCGCGTTGACTTCACGATTACTGATCTTCAAGGGTGGTCCTCCAGCACGAGCACGACGTACAGCCTTTTAAGCACTTGAAGTGAAACCTAGGCCAAACTTGTCAGACTTATATGGGATATCTGGGAGTTGTCCCCAAATAGTGCACCCCCCCTTCTTCTACCACTGCTTTGGAATCCTTCAGAGATGACATCCGGATTGGAGGCCTTGCAACCTTGGGAACCTGAGACACAGCCTTGGTCACTGCCACATATTGCGGGACCTCTTCAAAGTGTTGAAATGGAGTTTCAATAAATTCACCATCTAATTCCACATACCTGAAGGAATTGAGATGGCTAATCATGTATTCTTCCTCTCCATGAATGGTGATAATTTTCCCTTGAACTTGATATTTTAGCATTTGGTGCAACATAGAAGTAACAGCGCCAGCATTGTGGATCGATGGTCGGCCTAGCAAGCAGGAGTATGAAGGGCGGATGTCCATTACATAAAAAGTTGAATTGAAAGTTTGGGTTCCAACCTTTATGGGGATATCCACTTCCCCATGCACAATCCTTTTTGAGCCTTCAAAAGCCCTTACTATTATGTTGCTTGGCTTTAATGTCAGTCCCTCGCAGTCAAGTCTATCAAAAGCTTTTTTTGGTAATACATTCAAAGATGAGCCTGTGTCCACCAAAACATGAGCCAGAGTTGTGCCCCTACATTCCACTAAGACATGTAATGCCTCATTATGCTTCCTTCCCCTCGGCGTCAGATCAGCGTCTGAAAAACCTAAACCATTATCCGCAGTTAGGCTGGCTACGCAGTCTTGAAATTGATCGGAAGATGTCTCTTGAGGGACATGGGCGGTTTTTAAGAACTTTACCAAGGCTTTTGCATGCGCCTCGGAATATAGTAGTAATGCCAGCATGGAGATTTTAGAGGGAGTTTGCCCCAGTTGTTCAACTACATCGTAGTCGCTTCTCTTTATAATTTTTAGGATTTCCTCCATTTCTTTCTTGGAGGTCTCAGAGATAATCAATGATTGAGCCTTCTTCCGGACAGGCTCAATCAGAATACTTTTTCCTCGAGTCTCGGTTAACTCGGCAGCAAGAGTGTCACTAGGAATTATAACGGCTTTTTCAATAGGAGTACTTGTAGAGATGATTATGGGTATGGAAGTGACTGTTGGAATAGCCACAGGGATGATTACGGGTCCAGAAACAGCCTTTGGAGGAGCAATTTCTGGAGAGAAGATCTTACTTCTTCGGGTAATCTTACTAGTCCCTGCAATATTACTGACGTCGGAATCCACTTTCTCAGAATTTGAATCTTCGGCGGCTGGCCAATCCTGCTTAATACCATGGTAGTAGACATCCCCTCTATAATTCCATGGCACGGTTTTGTCTGACACATATGGAACTAGTCCAGGCATTGTGATTATTAAAGGAGTTGCTTTCGGAACTAATGTAATTCTAACGGGTCTTTTGGTGGAGACCCTGGAAGAATTGGAGGAAATGGTAATGATAGAAACATCTTCAAAAGGTATAGGTAGAACAGTAGTCTTTTCAAACAAAATTTCTTTGTTATCTATTAGGCACTGAATGCCTACTTTCAACAAAGGACAACCAGTTGGTGAGGACAAACAGAGATGGCAAACTTCATCACAGCCCGGGAACACACTGGCATTCAATAAATTCATTTTAATAGTCGGAAGTGGGGTCATAAGTTCATCAATTGAAGTAACAAACAATCCTTCTTCAATGGCATTGGTATTATGGCCATGTCTGGGCATAGGGGAAGAAATGAGATTTGGCTTTTCGGGCGCATCGAACTCAATTTCTTTTGCTTCAATGAGATCTTATATTTTGTTCTTTAGAGCCCAATAGTTATTAGTATCGTGACCAGGACTTTTCGAGTGATATGCGCAACGGGCATTGGGATGATAATGAGGAGATGCTGTATTGGGGTTTTTCGGAGCTTTTTTCAAGGTCACCAAATTGGATCTTAGTAGATGCGGTAATACTTGAGACGGGGTCATGTTGATTATGGTGAACTGCCTGACTGGCCTTTCCATCCTTCATTAATTATTTCTTTGCTGATCAGACACAGCCTTAAGAATTATAACAGCCCCCACCATTGGTCGGAGTTCGGCCCTATCTTGGTTTCTTTGCAGATATACAGCAGCCACCTCTTTCTTTCTGATGAAAGGATTCCTTACAGTTGTAGAAGAAAGATGTGTCTTTCTGAATCTTTCCACTCTTTATACCGGCTTCTACCCTATCTCCGGTCAATATTAGTTTAGTAAAGCCTACAGATGAACTTCCAATTAAATGATTGAAGAAAGGACCAGACAAGGTGCCCAAGAACATGTCTACCAATTCCCTCTCAAATAAAGGGGGTTGAACTCTTCCAGCCAAGTCTCTCCATTTTTGCGCATAGTCCTTGAAACCCTCATTGGAAGCCATGGCCATACTCTGGAGTTGAGTACAGGTAGGCGCAAGATCAGCATTGTATTGGTATTGCTTGTAGAAAATTGCGGCAAGATCTTCCCAATTGTGAATGTTGGCTCTTTCTAGTTGGTAAAACCAGTCAAGTTGAGTTCCAGACAGACTGTCTTGGAAGAAGTGCACCCATAAGTCTTTATCAGCGGTATGGGGTTGGATTTTCCTCACATATGACTGGAGATGCATTTTAGGGCATGAAACTCTGTCATATTTGGTGAATACAGGTTCTTTAAATTTCGGAGGAATCACAATCCCCGACACTAAACCCAATTCCTCAAAGTCCAAGCCTGACACTTTTTGGATTTCCATCGCGCTCAACCGCTCTTCGAGATGTCTATACTTGTCATCAACTGGAGGGTATTGTTCCTAAGAGTAGTCTTCTTCCTCCTCTTCCTCTTCTGATTCTAACGGGACAACTGTTTCTTTACCCTTCCCTTCCTGATTGTCTTTTTCTCCATATGTTGTTGTAAAGTTCAAGGTCCTTCTTATTTGCTCATGAAATCTTCTTCCCATGTTCAGGACTCCATTTACCTTCTTTGTTTTCTTTTTCCTCTCTTCAGCCAGCAAAGTCTTCAACTCTTCTTGCCCCTTGGCTAGGGTCAAGAGCAACTGTTAAAACGGTGTATTCTGAGCTTGGAGATCCTTCACTGTTTGCTCAAGATCCATCTTACTGAAATAAACAGTAAAGAGATGAGGAGACTTGTTGCAAAAGAGCTGTTTATGTTATGATGAATGATATATGCATATGTAATGATTTCAAGGACTTCAAAGATTCAAATTTGTTTTAGACAAAAAAGGAAACACACGTTATATTAATAAGTTAAAGCTTGAATACATCAATGCCTCTTGGGCAAAATAATACAAAAACTCTAAGATAAAAAGGTAGTACGCATCCTCTTTGGTGCAATGTAGGCATTCAGAGTCTGCTCCTCATGAAGTAGCCTAGTGAGTTCCAAAACCTTCTTCTCGCTTGCGTAGAATTGGACTTTGAACGTATCTCGATCCCCCTTGAGTTGTATACAATCCCTTTTTAGGTCTTCAAGAGATGTGGGCATGTCAGGATATAGGATAGTGTATGGAACATCTCCCTCCATGACAGGCTCAATGATTATCGGGAGAATGGAGGGTAAGGCATCATAAGACTCTGAGCACGAGTTCATACCCATTTGAGGTAAGGCTCAAGAGGGATGGAATTCTTATGCCCCAAAGTCTTGCTATCCACCTTGTTTAACATCCTCCAAGCTCGGATGAATCTCTGGCGAAGACCTTGATTGTCGTTGTCGTAGTCGAATACCAAACCTTGAATCAACATCTCATACGGGTCATCCCTTCGGGCGTAACCAAACTGTCTTAAGGCCAAACAGGGGTTGTATGTGATACCTCACCTAATGCCAAGTAGAGGGACATTAGGGAATTATCCACAACGGTCGACAATGATAACATTCTCTTTGGATCAAGAGCACCAATGAATGTATGAATGTTTGAGCGTCATCAACCTTTGTGACCACCTTGAACCTTGCTCATTCTTTAATACAGATTGGGGAAGATGAGAAATAAACCATCTTTCCAAGAGAGGAGTGCAACACATAAGGACACCTCTTTTCCTCATTGTGCGAGTGTGAAAAGAGTGTAGGATATCTCCTAGCAATGTAGGCACCGGGTTGCGTGATATGAAGATTTTGACGGCGTTCACATCTATGAGTTGGTCAGAATTTGGAAACAAAACCATCCCATAGATGAGGAGAGCCATAATTTCCTCAAAGGCTTGCAAGTCTAAAGAATTCCAACAGCTTTGGGCTTTCTCAAGCTGGAACTTTGCTAGGAAACCTTTGACACCACTCCTTGTTTCCCAATGAGTTGTGATATCAGGTGAGTGCAAGTGTAGAACTTGAGCAATCTCTTCTGGCTTTGAGTCTCTTTCCGTACCATTGAAAGGTAGTTGATTGAGAATGGTAATCCTCAAAAGTTGGGAGAATTCTTCCAAAGTAGGCACAAGTTGATAGTCGGGAAATGTGAAGCAATAGTGTAAAGGATCAAAGAACTGAAAAAGCACCTTCAACATGTCCTCATATGTGTTAGAGGTGACCAAGTTGAGTAGGCGACCATGTCTCTCGGTGAATGGAGAGTTTTCAAGAATCCTTGAAGCTAGCTCCTTAAGTTGTGGAGGGATCCTCACAAGGTTGACTTGAATAGTTTTCCTGCGAAGTGAATCCATATCCTACAAAACAAGAACAAAGATGAATCCCAAAATCCTTGAAATGGTTAGTGGATGTATATGATGTTCATGATGCTCATGATGTTATGTACAAATATGCATATACAAACAAAACAAACAAATCCTTAGTTTTAGGCTTGCATGGAGTTTTATAGGTAAGTACCCTCTTGAAGTTCAGTTGGCTTAAACTTGTCCTAATAATAGTAACCGGGTTTTAAGGAGCTCAATATCACAGGATTGTTTCCTTGGTCATTGTTTCAGCTCAAGCCTCTTTAATGGCGACCGAAATATTCCAAGAAACCAAACCTCAATGAGTGTAGTATCGAGTATCTACCAACTTCGGACTGCTCCAAAGCCGGTCATCTCACTACATCCTAAAGGCCAAGTTGGTCAAGTAAAGGTTCTAGAAGTTCATTAGTGCTTCATGACATCACTCAGCGGCCATGTATTCTCTTTGATTAACTCAAAGGCTACCGGTACCCACAAATATGTCGCACTAATGTAGTTATTTCTTAGACCATGTCGGTATACCCCGCACAGTTTCCACAACGTATTGCTACTTACCTATATTATATCCCAAATCCGGGTAAAAGATTCAAACCCAAACAAAGAACAAAAATGTAAAACATACAAGTCAAACAATGTAAGCAAATAAATGTGATTTATCCCTAAGGTAACCCCACTTTTTGAAAAGTCCCCAGTAGAGTCGCCAGTTCTGTGATACGGTGGGAGAACTGACTTGAAGGTTTTGCGTTTGATTGCAAATGTTGCGGTTAGCAAGAGTCGCCACCGACTTTTCTTTTATCCAAAAGGAGAGGTGAAAAAGCACATGAAAGACCTTTGAGATTGTTTCTTGAGTTCGGGGGTACATTATGAAAGGGGAAGGTATTAGCACCCTTTTCATCCATGGTTTTCCATGGACTCTTAGTTACTTTCTAGATCACTTGCTTTTTTTTGAAATTGTGCTTTGTGTGGTTTTTGAAATTATTTTTGTAAAGAGGACATTGTTTAGGCAATCTTTGTAATGATTTTCGTTCGTAAGAATGTATACAAAGATGTTGATCTTTTGAAAATGTTTTCAATTTTGTAAGAGGTTTTGAAATGTGTAGGTGTTTGTTTTGAAAATAGCAAAGATGTTTTGTTTTAAATGGAGCAAGTAATTAGGAGAAATCTACCTACTCAAATGTCTTTTTTGTTCATTTTCTTTTCCTTTGATATTGTTGTCTTACCATTGATTTGGTAAGCAACCCTATCTTTAGATGTAAACGGGACTGGCGTGGGTCATCGTATAGCCATGATTAGTAATGTTGCAAGGTATCTTAGCATTCTTTTTTAGGGACTAAGATCATTTGGTAAGGCAACTTTGAATAGCGTCATCGAGGGACTATGATCTTGTATTTGTTTGTTTTTGCTAAGACCCCTTACATGCGTAATATGGCCATTTTGTATAAGGAAACCAAGTGGGATAACCTTAGGGGTGTTTGTGTGCAAGTGTGTCATTTTCATGCTTGATTTTGTCTTGAATTAAGGTTTTCTATTTGATTGGTTTTATCTTGCCATACAAACCCTAATTACTAGCATATTATGTGAAAGCGATAAAATGTGAAATTTAAAATCACTACGCTATTACAACACTTGTGGGAGGGGGGTATACAATTTATAAATGGGGATTGCAATAATATAAACTTAATTAATCTATTACAACCAAATTGAATCTTGTGCAAATACTTGAAGAAATATATAAAGTACAAATGCAAGTTGAAAGAAATGATATTTTTGTGTTTTTATTTTTATATGAAATTTTTTTAACCTAAACCTAATTAGAGGAAAATAAATAAATTAAAATTAAATCAACTTAAACCAATTAAAAAAAGAAATTAATTAAGAAAAGATTTTTTGAATAAAATCCTAGTTCTATTTGATTAAAAGAAAATAAGTTTTAAAGAAAAAGTATTTTTGTATTTTTTGTCTTAAAAATAATATATGGCATTATGAAAATATTTTTGGTCTTTTTTATATTAAAATAAATATATTAAAATAAATAATAATCTAGTTTTAAATTAATTTACAAGGAAGTTTAAAAAAGTAAATAAAGTATAATGAACAAAATAATTTTTTTATGTGAAAAATATTTAAATTAGGTCAAAATATAAATCTATTATTTTTATACATTTTATGATTTTTTGGCATTTTAGAAAATATATTTAAAAGAAAAAAAATAAATAAATAAAAATGAAATGGGCCAAGGAGGTATCATAAGAAGACAGGGGAGTAAATGTTAGAAAAAAAACAACAGGCCCATGAAGTGGAGGCCCAGCGCTGCAAGAAATAAAAAAAAAAGTGGAAAAATGTGAGAAAATGCAAAAGGCAGCGCGCTGAAGCTCGAACCCATGACCTCTAGCAATAACGCACACTGCCTTACTACTGGGGTAGCTGTACATCCGTTTATATAAACAAAACCATAAATATATATTAGAAACTGCTTTTTGAAGGCAACTTCATCTTCAACTTTGAGCCAATGGCCAGACCACCTGTATCTTCCTCATTTCTCCACAAAAATGGAAAGTTCAAACATGAAAGTTGTGCTGTTTCTTTCCACGAATTCAACCATATAACTTATGTAAACTAAAAGTCAAAGATAAAATCTAATTTTACTGGCCCTAAATTGAAACCTAATTTTTATAGAAATTTCAAATCCAAAATTCTCTATACACAGTTAATATAAATGGAAACTATGAACATGGTTAGCTTTAGAGCAAGGATATCTACATTTTGTTTTCACAAATCAGGATCAAATTATGCTTGTATGAAGAGATAGAAGTTTGAGTTTTTACCTCTTGCAACTGGAGTCGTGAATGGAGTTTGAGCAACTTTTGAGATTGCCTGAGGATATGTTTAGCTTGCCTAGACCTCCTTGAGTGCATCCCAACTCTTACTTTGCCTTGAATGTCCCTGAATCTCTCTACTCAAGTCAACCTGCAAGCTTGGTTTTTGAAAATGGTGGATAGTGATGGAGGAGCTACAGTCTTGAAACAGAGGCCTGGATTGTTTGGTATGATGTATATAAGGTATTTGAGTGATTAGTTTTCAAAACGCACGAGTGGAAATGAAGATCATGAGTTTTGGTTCAAAATGGTATGTTAATGGTATTCTTGAACAGGTTTTTGGTTTTGGAAAGTTTGAGGCAGTTTCAGGGCAATAGCATTCGTGTGTACACTTGTGAATAGTGTGTTTACTTATAAGAAAGAGTTTTTAAGACTTGTAACAACTCAGATTTCAAAAACTCACATGGTTTGCTTGGTTACTTGTTTTTGAAACAAAGCTAGCAAGCATGGTTTCAATGTGTAGTACAAAGCTTGTAGGGGGTTGATACCTTTAAACATGCTTGTTCTGATTGTGTGGAGTGTGTTTGTGCATAAAGAACAAATGCAAGGCTCAATGCAAGCTGACTTTGCATAAAGTTTGCTTTTCTAAAATGGCAATGTTGCCTTTCTCCCCAAAATGGACTTAACTTTGTACAATGCATTGAATGCTTGGATTAAAGCTTCCAACAGCTGTGAAAACATTAAATTATGGAGTTAAAGTCAAGTTAGAAGCCTGCAAAGTGGGTTTGTACAGCATGCTTGAGGATTGGATCCAATGTTCTTCACAAAATGGCTTGAAATCCAAGTGACAAAACATCAACTTCATCTCTACGATTCTCCCTACTCAAGAATGATCTCAAGGATTTCTTGGACATTTTGTAAAGCTTTCAATGTTCTCTACAACTCATCTTTGAATTTATTTTGAAGATTCCCCTTGGAACTATGTGAAAAAGTGGCATGAAGTTAGGTCAAAAAACTTCCTAACTAGGGCAAAATTTCACTAAGTTATTTTTAGTTCATGAGCATGTATTCACAAAATTATATCTTCAGATACAAGCATTTTTAGGAGAAATTGTGTGAAGCAAAGTTATAGATTTTCTATACATAGAAAAATTTCTAAGTTAAGAAATTTCATCTTTTCAAAACAAAATATTGAATCCTTGATTTCTTGATGAACAAGTTTCATATTTTAACATGTTTTGATGAATTATGATCTTTGGCACTTGAATTTGACCAAAAAGTCAAAGTTTGACTTTTCAGTACACAGTTGACTTTTGATCAGTTGACTGCAAAATTCATTTGTTAATCCAATGGACTTGCAATGTTTTGAATCATTTCATTAGGTCAAAATTATGTAATTGAACTTTTTAAATCATGCTTCAAACCAATTGATCATTTTCTAGGCCAAAAATCAGAAATTTCCCTTTCTCAATCAAAACCCTAATTTTGACCATTTTGCCCTTTTGATGATTTGATCAAATTTCTTGAGGAATTATGGTCCAAACTTGATCAAATAATACATATGAGTCTAAGATGTTGATGTGGATAAAAAATTATTAAGTTTGACTGTAAATTGGCTATGGTTGACTTTTTCCCCAATACAGCTGATTTTTAGGTCAACTGTTCAATTGACTGATCAAAAGTGTGATCCAAGGCTTGAAACTTGACATGAGTAATCTTGGGGATCCATAATGATCCTTTAAAGTCATATGAAGCATTGATAGTCCAAAAATCCTTGTGCAAACTCAAACCCTAATTTTGGTAATCAGTGCGTGAGGAGGTGTCTTGAGCTGATCAAACCCCAATGCAGTCTTGAGCCCAAAGAGATCTTGTGAGAAGATTCTTGATAAGTGAGAGGGCACATTTTGGGGTACAACAATAATTAAACAAAAATAATTCAAAAGTAAAAAAATTGTAAACGGGCCAAAAGATGCAAAAAAAAATGGGTCTGAGATGCAAAAGAAAACCGGGGGGTTTGAAAAATCAATTGTTCATCCCAACTTTACAAAGCCTAGAATTTGCGCTGGATTCAATGAGGACCGTTCCTTGGGGTGCATCATGAGGAGACCTATCAACAATGTTTGATCTGGATTGGATGGTGATGATTGAGGATGTACATGGCATGCGCGTTAGATTACTTATACTGGACCTGTAAAGAAAACATGGAAAAATAATATGCCATGGGCATTGATCGAACTCATGCCCTGGCACACTAATACCTTAACAACACACACGCTTGCCACTGGGGAGGTCATTACATCCGGTATTATGAATCAAAAAATAAAAACAAATAATAAATCTGATACTATTGACCGGAGAAGCGAAGGAGCCCTGGCTCCGGTCGTCTTCTCCGGCCTGTCTTTTTCCTTAAATCTGCAAAAATGCGTTAAAATAAAAGATTTAACGACTTAGATCAACTAATTAACATGCTGCGAATTCAATGGCACGGTTTGTGGGATCTAAAAATGCTTGTATCATCCAATTCGATGCTCAACATTTTTTTAAGTCCTAACAAAGGTAAAGCATGATTTCAGCGTTAAACCTCACATGTAGCACGTTAATCTTGTTCTAATGAGGCACACGAAAAGATCAAATGGATTAGCAATGACTGAAAATACAAGAAATCATAGTTTCGATTTTTACCAACTTTTACAACCGGCGTGATGGAGAGATTGTGTTATGGTGCTCAAGGGATGCAGTTAATGATCTAGATCAAATCCTTTGATCCTCAGGAGGTGATTGCTGGCCTTAGTTTCGAGTGAGAATGGATGGAACTTAAGTTACAAATTATGAAATTTTTGAATTTTGTGGATTTTTAAGTGGCTCTTTGGTCAGTCTATTCGTGTCCCTTTTGAGATCTGAGGCTTGCACTTATATAGATGTAGAGAAGGTCTCAATATACATGGCAAGGAATCAAGTCATCAAGCCGTGTTTAAACAAGAATCAAGCAAATTGAAAACTTTCCAAATTAGAAATGTCTCTTGCCTTCTTGAACCCTTCACGATTTTGGCATGTTGTAACATGCTAGAATGTGTTGTATTGGGCTTTAAGAAACCACTCATGCGCCTGGCCCATTTACCTTTTACTTCACTTAACTTAGTTTGCATTTATTTTAATAAAAACAAAATAAATATAAATAAAATAATAAGAAAATACAAGACAAGGTAGAAGTGAGCTTAGGAGTCTTTCACAAGGTCATGGACATGTTTGAAGCCCAAAAAGTTAGGTCAAAAGTCCAAAATTTCAAGTTTGCACATTTTGCATTTCATGTATTTCCTCAAAATTTCCCAACTTGTTCAACTCATAACTTGATCAATTTTCATCTTTTGAAGGTGATCTTGGACTTTTTCAAAATCTAAAAATGTCCTCTACAATTTATCTTTTGATCATTTTTTCATTTATAGATTTATCTTGATGTAATTTTCCTTGACAAAAAGTGTCTTTTGTTGACTTTTGAAAATGACTAGTAATGTATTAGCTCATATCTTTCAAATGAAGCACTTTTGGACTTGAGCATAAATTCAAAAGTTCTAGAAAATTGAATTTCCTTCAAAATGGGCTTTGTTTGGGGAAAGTTGGATGAAGTATGTGAAAGTTATGCTTGGTCAAAGTTCAGTTGACTTCTCCTAAGGAAACCCTAATTTGGCAATTTTTGACTTTTGATGATTTAAGGGCTTTCCGTGAGGAATCATGATCAACCTTTTATCAAATTATGAATATCAATTCAAAATATTGATGTTGACCAAAAATCTTGAAGTTTGACTGTATGTTGACCATAGTTGACTTTTTACCCAATATAGTTGATTTTCAATCATCTGAGCCATTGACTGAGCAAACTTGTGATGCAAGACTTGAAAGTTGACATGAACATTGTTGAATACCTATGGAGAACCATGGAAATCATTTGAGATCTTTGCAACCCAAACTTCCTTGAGGAACTCAAAACCCTAGTTGTAGACCCTTGGCTTAGGAGAAGCATTTTGACTGGTCAACCCTTGAGTAGTTTGAGTACTTGAGACCCTTGAAAGAATGTCTTGAAGAAAATAGGAGGGAAAATTTTGGGGGTACAATAGACGGTATGAGGATGCTCTTCTGCTTGAGGAGGAACTTCTGTATCAGGCTTCAGTTGTTCGGATCCCCCTGGAGACTGAAAAGAATCTGCCACATTCCCACCTGCCACCTGAAGGAAGTCGGGGATAACCATTCGGTCACCCACCACACGGTAGAGGAAGCAAGTTCCCTTTAAAACAAAGTTGACTCTCGGGTTCACCGGACGAATCTGGGCCACTACATTCTTAAAAGTATCCTCTGCAGCCACCAGAGCGTCGTCGTCATCCTGCTGAATACGAGCAACCAGTTGGATTTGGTCGTCAGCTCCTTAACATCGTCAGACTCCTCCTCGCTAGGGGTCATGGCAGACTTGAGCTTTTCGCTCTCCTCCACAAGGGCCTTTTTGAGCTTTACTCTCTCCTCATCCGACTCCTTCTTTAACTTAGTCAGTGCCTCATTGTCGACCTTCAGTTTTTTGTACTTCTCCTCAAGAGCGGTATGGGTTGTCCGAACATTCCTCAACTCCATATCCTCGGGACTCCCCTCATTGATATAGATCACCGCCACACCCAAGATCCGCATTAGAGCAGCAGTATCATGAGCCAGTATGGGCCTCTTGCTTGGACGATTCATTCCCCATATAACAAGGACTATTCCCAGTGGACCTTCAAGGAACCTCCTTCGAAGAGAGTTTTGTTGTGGAAGTAGGGGGCACCATGAATTTCCCAAGACCATGCTCCCTGATCAAATCTAGCAGGTCATCTGAACAGGGTCTCTTGGACCTCAAGCTCACCGGAAGAGGAGAAGGTTGCCCAATAGCTGGGCCCGACGAAGAAGTCCCTGACCCTGGCAGAGGCTTACCATCCTAGTCTCCATCCAAGAGGCTCATGGAAACCAAATTATGTGCTTTCTTGGCCTTAGCCTCAACATTCTTGATCATGCAGTCCTGAGGAGTAAACATTTTCTCTACAACAAAACAAGCACAAATTAGAAAAACATGGATATTGGAACAAGGGCAAGTAAAAAAAATGACTACCTAAATATTTCAAAGGCTCATCACATTCAAGGAGGTCTTTAACGTTAATAAGTCTGGGCTCAAATATAGCTTTCCCCTCCTCATCAACGAGGATTTTTCCCCCCTTTTCCCATTCACTGGATTGGGGGTATTCCCTCGACAAGGCGAATAGTCAGTCATAGCTAACCTAGTCTTTAGGGTTCAGCTGACCCGTCTTCACGATGTAATGGTCGGTCCCATGATCAAAGTGCTTCATGTACTAGTGGAAGTTGAACCTATGCACCAACTCCCTCACCGGTTCACCCTTCTCGGTTAGCACAGGCTCCCCGTCCTCAACGTGATGGGGAACCCTCATAAAAACATTAAGGATTTCCCTCTCTGACACAGGCTAGACCAACAAGTACCTGACCTTGAAATGTCTGACAAATTTAAGGTATGCCTTAAACAACTTCCCGTTAGCCTGCTTCGGAGAGACCCATCCAAACTGATTGCCAACTGTGCCCTGCTAGAGGTGGAAACAGTAAAATAACAAAGGAACAATGGCCCTAATCTTCAAATACTTATACACAATTTCAAAAGCCTGCAGGAAGGCTATCGAGTTAGGGTGAAGTTGCGAGGGAGCAAGGTGAAGATAGTCTAAAATGGCCATCTGAAGGTCGGTGAAAGGAAGATGGAACCCCAAATCTATGAAAAGAATCTCATACATAGGGAAATGGTTGACGTCGTACTTCGAGCAGATACGATGATGCTTCCCGAGGATGTAAACAACATATTCTTCCTAAGAACTCTCTCGCTCTATCCCCAATGCCACAACCGTGGAAACTTCCTCCGGGTGCTCGGTGAAGTAGAAGGAAATCTCTCGAGGACCTGGTGCGACCTAGTCCATGAAAGCCACAATTGCCTCAGGCACGTTCTGCTCGAATGCATTTTGTCCCGGCGTGCTTGGCTCAGAATCATGTTTCTCCGATGTACTCTCTTCGATCGAAGTATGCTCGGACGAACTCGGTTCAGAATCACTTTGCTCGCTCATAACTTCATCTTTGGTGCTACTAGCCATCTTACTTAAATAGCAGAGGATAAAGGTGAATTCAACGTCAAATAAAATCCACCCTTCCACCGCTAATCAAGTGAAAGGGCATGCAAAGGAAAGAGGACCATGTCCCCGACCAGAGCCCTTACTTAAATAATAAAAACGAATACAAGGATGATTCCCTCTAACGCGTTAGGCACCTGCCCGCCAGGCTAAACCCTAACCGACGCGGGGAGTAATCTCCCCGACGACTGTGTTTTAAACCTCACTTGAGGGTTCATGAGAAACGCATAAGGAACATAGCAGAAGCCCAGAAACGGCCTAACTTCGTCGAAAAACTCATCAAAATCGCCATTACCGGCCCTAGCGCCAGATATTTCTAAACAGATTCAGGGCAGAACCGACATCCTCATATGGTTGAACCACCGTCAGATGCCAACAAACCACCCAAAATTTCTGCACTAAGCTACTTGTCATACCTCAAATTTGCTCGCCCTTTTATTTCTACAGTCAAAAATATTTTTAACATTATTTTTATAATATTATTTGATTTTTATAGATGCTCATTGTCAAGTCCAGTCAAAAATATTTTAAACTTTGTTTTTATATTATTATTTTATTTTGATAAATGTTTGCTTCCAAACCTATTTAAAAATATAATGATTCATTTTAAATTATTTGTATTTTTAAATTAGCAAATATCTGTACACCTTTCATATACTTTCAAATTATGTTTATTTACAAATAAGTAACACAGCACAATTGGTAAAAAATGAAGTTTACAAGTATAAGGGTGCGGGTTCAAATCTCTGGTGGAGTACTTGTAAATGTTCTTTTTATTTCTTTTTGTTACTAATTTTCTTTCCTTTTAGGAAATCGGGCTTGAGTTTTTCATTCACTTCAGATAACTTACTTGTTAAGTTTGTTTAACCTAATTTCCACTCTATAAATAGGACTCTTCATTGTCCTAGTTTTTCATCCAGAATCCACAATTCATCCATAAAACTTGTTTTTTTCTTTCAAATTCTTGTTCTTAGTTTATGTTAGGGTTGTTGTCTATATCAGACAACAACAACAATTTTTTATTTTTGGCCGATGATTAAATATGAAGTCTACCTCCATTTTATTTTTAATCCTTTATTCTTAACCATATGATGAGAATTTCCTCATGATTCTAATTTTTATAATAATTTTATTTTTTGTACTAACAATTTTTATTACACTAACAACATCTCAATTTACACACGAATAGAAAAACTCTTTTTATGCACACAAAAAAATTGCTAGTCTTTGCAAACCCTTTTACTATGTGATTTATATGGTCAAATGGTCAAATATCTCACTCTTTTTCCTCTTAACGTGCTTACAGTAATCACAAACCCATTCATTCAAGTACAAATTCTGCATACACTAACACAATACATATTTCACATGAAACCGCTTTCAATATTTGAATTATTTTTTTTCTTTTTCTTCACTGTTTCATACTAACTTTTTTGGATTTTCAATAGGTAACGAAATTGACTGAGAATACATTTTTGAAACTATAGAACCTACTATCAAAGATTCAATCCCAATTCAAATGTTCAATATCAATTCACACTACAATAAAAACTGTGTGGATTTTTGTTTATTTTACAGGCAAAAACAGAATCAAAAGGAAAGAATAAATTGAATCTGCAATAGTTGTCGAAAACATAAGCTGATATTCCACCGTAATGCCACGTGAACTGCCCTCCGATCACGCTCCTCTCCAGATCAACGTTGGATCGCAAGTTTGGCCAACAGAAAATTCGTCACCGGAAACTTCTCCTGCAAGTCTGCACCGGTAAACCTCTGCAGCATCACCGCTAGAACTGCATAAAGCCAACCACAGATCCAATCTCCATGACGTCAGAACCACACACCGCCAGGTCCGCAATCGGACTCCCACCGGATAAGCCCAACTGTCGCGCACCATCTTCATCATTGCCGCCGGAATCAAAGGTTGGTGGTAATATTTATTTATTTTCTTTCTATTTTGTGTTTTGTTCATGATTTGTGTATTGAGGGTTGTTTGTTTTTGTTAAAAAAAGAAAGAGAGATTGTAGGAATTTGAGAAGAAGAGAGATTGTTGGAAAGAGAAACGATAGAGTGGGGATTAATTGGATTTTTCGTTCTATGCCTTTCTCTATCTATGTATTGTGTTTATTATTTTCTTGTTTTCTTTACTATTATTATTATTTAAAGCCTTGCAAGTGTCATTCTAGTATTGGCCCTTTTGTTTGGTTGAAAAGTCAAATATGACTTATATTGCTTATTTACTTTTAAGCTTTAAAAGGTAAGAAATATATACATATATGTAGGGGTGTTCAAAACCGAACCGGCCCAATAGAAAACCGCAAAACCGAACCGAACCAATCGAAACCGCAAAAAACTGTATTTGGTTTGGATGTGTTTGAGTCATTTTCTCGCGGAATCACACGGTTCAGTTCGATTTACGGTTTGTATTTTACAAACCGAATCAAACCAAACAAAACCGCATTATGTTATAAAATCTTACTAACCAATATATATTTCTTTAATTCTTTAGAGAAATAAACATGTATTATGTGTATATTTTATCATACTTTGTATTATATTCATTTTAATTTACAAATCATAAAAAAATAAAATATTATTCATTTATAAATACTATTTTCACAAAATATATTTTATCGTATACTTTGTATAATATTTATTTAAGAATGAAATCTTGTTTATATCATTCTTTAGATTTAGATAAAATTATAATACGCAATTTTATGTATCAAATTATAAACTTATTTTGACAATTATAAATTTTTTTATGGTAATGTACGAACAATTAAATACAAAATTATATTTTCCTCTATATTTGTTTGTATGACTTAATAATTTTTTTTTATAAAAAACCGAACCAACCGAACCAATCCAAACCGCATTAGTTTGGTTTGATTTGGTTCGGATTTATTTTTAAAAGCCAACCGAACCAAACCGAACCGCATATTTTTTTCTCTTGCGGTTCGGGTGATTTTTTGCTTCAAAACCGCCCAAACCGCACCGCGAACACCCCTACATATATGTAAAGAAGTGGAAAGAGGCGCCCCTAAGACTAAATGTTGTTGTTGTTTTTTATAATTATTATTTATATTGTATATTAATTCATGTTGATAGATTTAGGATTAACTCTTTTAATTTTAAGTTTGAGCCTAAACGCTCATAGTAAGTCCTACACCCCACTTTTGCAAATATACACCCCCTCTAAATCAAATTTATTTTGTTAACTTGTTAGTTTACTTTATTATTCATTTAGGTTGGGTTTAATTAATTATTATTAGAAAAATATCTAAAAAAAAGATATTCTCTTACGTTTTTTTAGGTTAATTAGATCATTACTTTGCATGTTTAAGTTTATGTCGGATTAATTTTCAACCCTCGCATCAAATTTCAAATAAACCGTTAACTTTGTACATAAACCAAATATTTTTATAAATAATAGAAGGTCCATTTTTGAGCAATTAAATCAGTTGATACATTGTCTACCGGTTTATTATTCAAAATCAGATTCGTGCAACTCACCAAATTCATCATCTTGGAGTGACATGTGGCAAATATCTGGCCACGTGATGAGGAGACTATATCAGACTATCTTGCTCTATGTCTTTAAAATACTCAAACAAACATCAAATTATTTTTCATAATAAATTAATTCAACATTAATTTTCGAAAAAGGAATACGAATATATTTAAATCAACTGCGCACTTGGTCTAACAAACTCCGCTATCCATACTCTTAGACTACGTATGCGGGAAACTCAAATATATTTTGCAGTCCATAAAAAACACAAATCAACTGCGAACTATGAAATGAGACTTTGATTCCTCCTAAGAGGATACATAGGCATATGATACAAAATCGTGGTGAGTCCCCCTAACTAAAATTTAAACCCTTTTCCCTCTAATTAACATTAAAACCCTATTTCCTACACATTTCACTTTTAAACTTAGTATCCTTGCGAATAAGGTAGATGAGGGGTTCCTAACACCTTTCCTTTGTCTAGAACCGAGTCCAAACCTAGAATCTATGAACTTTAGGGTTATTCCTTTATACTCTCTTTCATTAGGATAAAAATTAAGGGTGGTGACTCTAATTTAAAAACAGTTGCAACACTACTTTAATTCTAACTGCATGCATCTCTAAAAGCAAAATACCTGGAATTCTAACCTAGAGCAGAGATGGAATTCACAGAAGCAACGGAAAATCAATAAATTTACTTGGTCGGGGAGGATTAACGGAGGAACATGCAGAAACTTTAGAGGTGAACGGTGGCGCTTTACAGAACTAGCAGACACGAGAAGGAGAAAGCAAGCGAAAATTGCAAATGAGGCTTCTTCTCTCCCATTTATAGGTAGCTCTACTAGCACGTGAGTGGATACGCGCCTTGGGAAGCCTATGGGTCTTCATCATTGCGCCTTAATCCATAGATTTCCCATCATTATCCATTAATGACAGCATGTGGCTCGATGCAAGCATGGCACACTATATCTCAGAGTCTAATCAACCATTCGACTCCCCGCGTACCGAACACAAGAGACCATGTTCGAGCTTCCAGACACAGTTTCCCTCGAACACATCCTTAAGCGTCCACGTCTCCTAAGACGAACACCAAAAGCATTTCCACCTCGTCGACACATGGGCTAACTCTAAGTCATCACTCATAAGCCTATGAGCAACAACATGGGGGCTTTTTTTCTGGACTGGCCCAACAGCTAGAATTAGCCAAATCGGCTTCTACCTTCCACATGGCTTAACAATGTTGGTCCAGTAACTCTTGCCCTTCTATCGGGCACATCTGGTTGACTACACCCCGTGAGCAGTGAGACCAACGATGCCTAAGATATACGCCTGCCCGCATCGGTGGCTACATCCCAGTTTGCTCGACACATGTAGAGTAGACAACCAGGAAAATGCTATTAACGCACCTTTCCGTAATATCTTCCTTGCTCGGAGCAATGGTTAGTTACAAACACGACTTCCCGTTTTGACTAAGTCCTGGAAATTATCTATTTTTGAGGAACCTAATATCTAGGCCCAAAAGTAGGAACCAATGGCCAAGTGTGATACGGTGGGAGAACTGACTTGAGGGTTTGCGTTTGTGTTTGCAAATGTTGCGTTTTAGCAAGAGTTGCCACCGACTTTTCTTTTATCCAAAAGGAAAGGTGAAAAAGCACAGGAAAGACCTTTAGAGATGTTTTCTTGAGTTCGGGGGTAGATTGTGAAAAGGGAAGGTATTAGCACCCTTTTCATCCATGGTTTTCCATGGGCTCTTAGTTACTCGCTAGATCACTTGCTTTTGTTTGAATGTGCTTGTGGTGTGGGTTTTGAAAGTATTTTGAAAACGTCTTTGTAACGGTTCTCGTCTCTATAAGAACACATACAAAGTGTTTGTTTGGAAAATAGTTCAAAAATGTGTTTGTGAAATGTGTTTTTGAAAGCGATTTTGAGAAGGTGTCTTTGTAACGGTTCTCGTCTCTATAAGAACGCGTACAAAGTGTTGTCTTAAAAAATGTTTCAAAATGAGAGTGTGGGTGTATAAAGTGTTTTTGTTGTGAGCAAGCGAGTAACTAAGAGCGAACCTACCTACTCAAAAGGTCTTAGATGTTCTTTTCCTCCTCCTTTAGATGTTGTTATCTTACCATTGATTTGGTAAGAAGCCCCATCGTTGGATGTGAAGGGACGGGCGTTGGTACATTTGTATAGTCATAGAAGGCAATCTATGTGACGTTTTAGCAATGTCATTTAGGGACTAGGTCATTTACCGAAGGCAACATCGAGGGTCATCGAGGGACTACGATCTTTTATCGAGGGTCTTTTGCTAAAATGCCCATGTTCGAGGGACATGACTATTTTTCCGATAGGCAACAAAGCGGGATTACCCTAAGGGTGTTAGTGTGCAAGTGTGTTTGATTGCATGCATTTAATCTTGGTTAGGGTGATCTATTTGTTGATTTTCATATCTTGCCATACACACCCTAATTATTAGCATTTACATTTGAAAGCGATAAGTTGCAGAAATGTAAAGTCCTACGCTATTACAATATTTAGGGGGATTGGGTGTACAAATTTATGAATGGGGGTTGCAAGTAAAAATAAGTCCTAAATTACTATTACAACCATATCGAAATGTGTAATGCAAAGAAGGAAGAGATTTGTTTTAAAAAATGGTTTTTTGTCTTAATGAATTAAAAAAAAGGAATAATTTAAAAGGAAATATTTTTATGTATTTTTATGTTAATATTAAAAATGATGAAAAGGGAAATAAATGAAAGGCAGAAACAGCGTGTTACTGCAAGCAAGGGGGCAAGGATCAGAAGTTCTAAAGCCAGGCACGTGGTGGCTCAGAAAGGAACGTCAGTGGGAGTCAGAAGTTCTGGATCGGTAAACTCTGAGGTCCTGCAAGAAACGTTAGAGGGAAAACACAAAAATTCTAGGTGGTATTCAGACAGTGAGCCACAAGTCAGAAGTTATGTATTACACTAAAACAGTGAGTAAACTTCAGAAATTCAGTGTATTATCAGCATGTAAAAAATCAGAAACTCTGAGTGTGTGAAAACAACAACTGGAAACATCAGAAGTTCAGTATATTTGACATGTAAGGAGAACTCAGAATTTCTGTGTTGTGTTAGAACAATGAGTGAATCATCAGAAGTTATGCATTATGTTGAGCCAGTGAGTGAACATTAGCAGTTCAGTGCATTATCAGCATGTAAGACTCAGAAGTTCAGTGTGTGTTAACAGTGAGCAAAATCATAGAAGTTCTGTGTGTTAAAATAGTGAAGATAACTCAAGTTCTGCATTCTTAAAAAGTGAGTGAACATCAGAAGTTCTATGTGTTAAGATGGTGAGTGAAAAACATAAGTTTTGTGTTACATTTTAACTCTTTTCTCATATTAATCAGCACAACGATAAATTATTCAGTTTTCAACAAACAGCAAATCAAAAGGATAAAAGCACAATAGTTTATAGAAGTTCTAATATTGTTTCTGAGCTTAGCCTTAATCAAGAAGTTCTGATCCACGGTTTTTCTACTTATGCAATGATATGAACAACATTAATACTATGATATTTACATGTTTAATGATGTTCTGAATGAAAAAGATACAAAGTCAGAAAGACTTACCTTGAACCTGGAGCGTGGGCTTGGAGCTTTGAGTTGCTGCCCTTGGATGTTCTTAAATCAACAAGAGTAACGGAAGAGAAAATGCCAAGTTCTTTGATTCAAAGGGAAGAACAAAGGTTTGTTTTTTTTGTTTGATAAATCTGGATTTTTATGAAGGTTTCACAACTTCCTTTTCTCTCTTTTTGCCAATCTCTCTCCAAAAACCAGCCTCTCTCTAAAAGCCAGCCCCTTGAACGTGTGATGGAGCAAAGTATTTATAGATGGGTTTGTTGTGGTTTTGGGGGGAAAAACAAATGGGATTCAAACCTTTTTGGTATACTGTTCCATTGCTTTTTAATCACAGTTTTTGTATGCTAATTTGATGCAAATATGGGGTTTGAGAAAGTGCAGGCGTGGACTGGGTCAGCAGCTGACTGCAAGACTGTGATGTAGTAGGGCAGCAGGTTACTTAAACAAGGTTTTGGGATTTGGTGATGTTCTGATTGCAGAAGATCAGAAACGTAACCTCCATGCGCTGAAGAGTCACATTCTGATGGAAGACTATGTTCTGAACCATATTTGCAACTTTTGACTGCACTTGCATGGAGGCTGACTCAGAAGTTCTGAAGTATCACATTCTCTTAACATTTAGAAAATTTTCTAAATGTTTAGAAAATTTGATTTTTTTCAAAGTAATTTCTGACTTCTGATTTTGATGAACTAGTTTCATGTCTTGATGAAATATAATTGTTGAAACTTGATTTTTGATTTAAAAGTCAAAGTTTGACTTTTTAGTGTGCTTTTGACCATTTTGCCCTTGTGAGTGATTTTCTTGAAAAGTTGTAATTCAAGACTTGGAACTTGATAAAAGAAAACCTGAGAGTCCAGGATGATCCTTTGAGAAATGGGTGGGAAAATTTTGCGGTACAACAGTTTCCCCAGTTCAATATTCTTAAGCCTGAGGATGTAGATTGGCTGGTCTGCCTTTCGTGATCTGAAGGTGGAAGATGATTGAACACTAGAGTGCCCGTAAATTTGCACTCGTATGAAGTAAAACTGATCGGTGATGTCGGGAATAGGCTTACTGATGCCATTTGGAAGGCGATGGGAAATCATAGGAGATGGGCTTAAAGATGCCATCCAGAAAAGATTGATTGCATAAGAGATTCCTGGGTGAGAATTTTTGTACATGCTGTCGAGGGGGGGACTTTGCCGGGGAATGTTGACTTATGCACTGGGAAGTAAAGTCTAGGAGCTTCGATTGTCCATTACTCTACTGGGGAATTATCTCCCGATTGAGGAGGTGAAAGTAGAACGTATACCTGGTCAGGGTTCAGGCTGTACAACGACTCGCTAGGGAAATGTGAAATCGATCGTATCTGGTCGGGTCTAGGCCTTACAGTGTTGTAACCTGTTGACTGGAGATAAGGGAGAAGGAACCTAGATAGTAGAGTTACTTCGAGCTGAAAGCCTGGATAGTAGGGCTATGAGAAGGATCATGGGTAGTAGGGCTACTTTGAAGTGAAAGCCTGAATAGTAGGGTTGTGAGAAGGAACCTGGATAGTAGGGTTACTTCGAAGTGAAAGCCTGGATAGTTGGGCTTGTGGGAAGGAACCTGGATAGTAGGGTTACTTCGAAATGAAAGCCTGGATAGTAGGGCTTGTGGGAAGGAACCTGAATAATAGGGTTACTTCAAAATGAAAGCCTGGATAGTAGGGCTTGTGGAAAGGAACCTGGATAGTAGGGTTACTTCAAAATGAAAGCCTAGATAGTAGGTGTTGTACCCCAAAATTTGCCCTCCTTTTTTTCCACAAGAAATCACAGCTTTGGGCTTTTCCTGATTTTTCAAGATTGGCTCAAGAATCAGTCAAACAGAATTTTTCTTGTCAGTCTAGCCAAATTAGGGTTTTCATGAACTCTGGAACAAGAAGCAAATTGTTAGGGTTTGGTTGAGTTTGGCTCAAGGTTTGATCAGACAGGCGTTTCTTTGGTGATTAAGTCAAGAATTAGGGTTTTGTGCGCGCATTCTCAGAAAGAATTAATTCTACAGTTCTTTTCAGTTTACTCTGGGAGATGAGCTGAGGCATTTGATTTGAGTTTGCAGTGTTGGATTTAATCAGTGAAAAAAGGACATGTGGACGTTTGTTGTTTAGCTGTGCAATGCTTCGATTATTCGGAATGCCAGACGTTTATTGATTATTTATTTATTCTAAGTTAGAATAATTGGGATTTATTTCCATTTATTATAATTCAAGAATTATAAATAATTAAATAAACAATTAAAGAGAAATAAAAGAGAAATCTGACCAAAAAAGACTTATTTATTTCATTTTTGAATTGTTTGTTACAGATATTATTTGAATACTGTAAATTCATTTACAGTCATTTACATTAATATTATTACAAATAATTGGAAATGAAATAAAGATACATCCTAATTTTCCTAAGTCTTCTACTGATGCTCATTTGCTCATTTGACTTTTACCTGCAAAAACAAAGAAAAGAAAAGAAGTCAAATGCAGATGAATTAAATAAAAAGGCATACAGTTAATTTGAGACTCATCATTAAAAGTAACTGGCCGGAATCAGTTTGTTTGCCCTCTCTGCAAATCACAAGATTACTCTTGGTTCACAAAGAGGGATAGAAATATGCTTGCAAAAGAATTTGAAATGCACAAAGCTACAATTGCACAAATTCAAATTGTCAAACATACTTCATAAATTCAAATTGTCAACAAGCTGCACAGTTCAAAACAAACAGCATGTACAAACTATAAAGTCCAAAATGCCTAACCAAGTTCAAAAGGCAAACTGAATGTCAAAGGAAACTGTCCAAAGCTGTCCAAGAGATATAGAAAGATATCAAGCTATCAACAAGTACAAAAAGTTGTCAACAATATGCAGGAAAGCAGGAATTATGCAGAGGAAAACAACTAATGCAAGCAAATATTCAAATACATCACTTTCCAAGGCCAGTACTTTTTCAGAATAGTACATCTAAAGCAATAAAAAATGCTTTTTAAACTGTAGAGAGAGAGAAAAAGAGAAAAAAGAAAGGCTTACAGCAGGCTTGAAGACAAAGATATAACAAAGTTATCAGAACACAATAGGGGGGGCAGAAAATACCAAAGCAACACAAACTAGGTAAAACATCAAAACCCCTCAGAACAGTTCAACAAAAACACATAGCCAAAACCTGAAACTTCAAGCCCACAAGCCTTTCAAAAACTCAGGCCTGTAAACTCCAAAAAAAATAAAACTACCTGCTAAGCCTTAAACCACATCAAACCTTTCAAGGCCATACAAACTGAAGCCTTAAGCTTTGCAGCAAATTCCAACCAAAGCCAAGAAGCTCTCAACCTGTCAAACCTAAACATTCAAACTACCTGCTAAGCATAAACCTGCCTGTAAACCTGTGTCAAGCCTCAAACATGAAGCCATCAAACTCACAAATCATAACCAGCCTAAAGCCTAAAGTTCCAAGCCTCTAAGCTCTGTCAAAACACAAGCAGAATACACCAAGCCTAAACCAGACAAACCTGTGTCAAGCAAAAGCTAACAGCATAAGCCTCAAACAGAAGCCAAACCTGTAATCTCAAATACATCAAACCCTCAGAACTATGTTCATCACTGGGCCAACATCAACGGGAAACTCATAAGCAAAGTCCATCAAGGAGCATCATCAATAATCATACAGAAGCAAACATTGAAAGGAGCAGGCAAGCAAATAGGCATCTTAAAAATCAAGCAAGCCATTCAAAAGATAGGCAAGCAAGCAAACAGAAGCGAGGAAAAGAAGTGTTCAGAAACAAATAAAGCTAAGGGTTTTCAGAGACCATCATCACAAAACCCTAAAAAAGGCAAAGACAAAGGTACCGGATTTCCAAGCAAGCTCATCAGCGTTGTCGTCCCTCGCCCCTGGCCGCCTAAAGCACCTCCAGCTCTCTCCTCCTCTCCAAGCAACGAATCCTCCAAAGGTAGTATTTCTACTCCTTCTTTTCATACCTCACACAAGCAATGATAACATAAATAATCAGAACGCGTCAAGATCAAAAACATGCAAAGCGTAAAACGTACAGAACTAACCTTTTCGTAATGCCGCCTTGCTTGACCGTGGAGGAAGGAGAGAGGGATGATGACGCTTGGTGGCCATAGACGGAGAGAAAAGTCAAAAGCTTGAAAGAATGAAGGAACGAAGAAGAAGATGAGCGTCGTTTGTCCACTGTAACCCTAATCCAGAAAGTGAAACAAAACTCATGAAACCCTTACAATTTGTGAAACGCACGTTGGGCCTTGCCCCACAAATCCCTAAAGCCCATCTAGTTCCTGGCGTGCACCCCCCCCCCCCCCCCCATTTCTCCTTCTGCTTATTTGTTTGTTTGGGCCCAGACCCCCCTAAAGCCCATTCCTTTTCTTTTTTTGTTGTGTTGTACATAAACTAACATTTTTTCTCATCATTTTATTTTTCTATAGTTTAAACTAATATATTTTGTTTTTGTAAATAAAAATAATACGTCAACTTTTTTTTACTAGACTTTCTTAACTACTTTTTTTTATTTTAGTTAGTATAATTAAATACATAAGAATAAATTTGGAGTTAAATATATTTCCTTGTACATAAAAATATAAACTAAAATACATAAAACATTAATTTTTCTTAAAACATTTCTTTTTTCTTTAATTAAAACTTTTGTATATAAAACATTAATACATAAAAATAGAATTTCTTAAAACATTTTCTTTTCTTTTATTAAATCTTTTGTTTTGTACCTAATTAACAAAAAAATCAAAAAAGATAATAAATACCTAAATTTGCATTAAGTTAATATTTTTCTCACTTGTAAATAAATCACATACACTTTTACCATATACTTTTATTTCTCTTTTATTCTTATGCATTGATACATTTTACATTGCGATTGATTTGATTTGGTTGTAAATATATTTGGACACTACTCTCCTAATAAGTCTCATCCCCATTTGTAAATATTTGTACCCCCACTCCCGGATACTTATTTGTAATAGCGTAGACTTTAAATTCCCGTAATATATCGCTTTCAATTATACTGTATAGTAATTAGGGTTTGTATGCGAAGATTCAAAATCAACCGCTAAATAACCTAAATACAAGACAAATGCATGACAATCAATACACTTTTCACACTTGCACCCCTAGGGTAATCCCGCTTGTTGCCTTCCAAAATGGGCCATGCTTGCATGTTGAGTGTCTTTGGCAAAACAAAACAAATCAAAATGATCATAGTCCCTCGATGACGTTTTCGAAAGTTTCCTAAAAAATGATCAAGTCCCTTCAAGCAAAATTGCCAAAGACACTTGGCATCATTGCATTCATGGTCCATATGATGACCCGCGCCCGTCCCGTTAACATCCTAACACAAGATTGTCCACCAAATACAATGGTGGAACAAAACTGTTAAAAGGGTTAAAACATGAGAAAAACCTTTGAGTAAATTTAGGGGTAGACAACTCTTAGTTACTTGATCAACTTGCAAAACACGCTTGCCTACTTTTCAAAACCCACTTCACAAACACAACTTTCAAAACAAATTCCAAAAACATTTGAAACATCTTTTCGAAAAGACACACACATTTGTAAAACATTCGAGTAAAGAATTGTTACAACGGTTGCCTAGACAAGGCATCTTTTTCAAAACATTTTCAAACGCACATACACACCACCATTTCAAGCAATTGAAAATCAAAGGCAAGTGATCTAAAACAAGTAACTAAGAGCCCATGGATAACCATGGATGAAAAGGGTGCTAATACCTTCCCTTTTCATAATCTACCCCCCGAACCCACGAAACATCTCAAAAAGTTTTTCCTGTGCTTTTTAACCTTTCCTTTAGGATAAAATCAAAAGTCGGTGGCGACTCGTAGTAAACCGAACAAGTGCGAATACAAAATGCAAAACCTCAAGTCAGTTCTCCCACCGTATCACAGAACTGGCGACTCTGCTGGGGATTCCTTTAAAAGTGGGGTTACCTTAGGGTTTAGATCACCTTTACATACTTGCTTTGATTGCCTTGATTGCTTTACTTTTTGGGTCCTTGTTTGGGTTTGTTGTAAATCCTACACCCGGATTTTGGGACACCTTCTTAGGTAAATAGCAATAAAACTGTGAGGGAACTGTGCGGGGTATACCGACATGGTTAAAGCAGTAAGCTATGTTAGTGTGACATATTTGTGAGTATCGGTAACCCTTGAGTTCAATCAAGGAGAGTACGGGGCCGCTGAGTGATGTCGCGAAGCACTAACGAACTCTTAGAACCTTAATTGACCATCTTAGCCTTTTTAGGGGTAGTGAGATGACCGACTTTGGTGCAGTCCGAAGTTGGTAGATACTCGATACTACAGTCATTGAGGGTTGTTTTCTTGGAATATTTTGGTCGCCAGTTAAGTGGCTAAACCAAAACAATGAACACAGAAAACAATCCGATGATATTGAGCTCCTTAGAACCCGGTTTCTATTTTAGGACAGGATAAGCCAACTAACTTCAAGAGGGTACTTACCTACAAACCCCATGCAAGCCTAAACCTAAGGACTTATTTGCTTTGTGTGAATATGATTGCCTGTATATACACTTACTTGCTTTTGCATACATGTACATAACATCATAACATCATACCATAGCATTTTTCAATAACCATTTCAACGATCTCGAGGGTTCTTTTGATGCAGGGTTACGTTGAACCAGACGTCTACCAAGAGGCAAGAGGTTTTCTCCTCTAAACAAATGCCATCAAAGATCAAGTGCAACAACTTGAATCAGGGGCTATGACCCACTTGACATGGTGAGCTTGATTCTCGTGGAAAGACATCCACCGGTGCAAAGTGCTCCAATCAAAGATTAAAGTTCAACCTCTAACATTCTCTTGTGTTTACCCCAAGAGATCCTTGAAAACATGCATCCACATATCATGCATTGCATCATGATAGTTTTTTCCTTTTTCAGGTTTCCTTACTCTCCTACTGTTTATTTCAGTAAGAGATGGCCCTAGAGAGGACTGTCAAGGATATCCAGGACCAAACTGCTCAGCTTCAGGAAATGTTCTTGAACCTGTCTCTGGGGAAAGAAGAAGTGAAGGCTCTCCTCACAAGGGGGTTGGTCCAGGAGAATTCAAATAATGCCTGGAGTGATCAGTTGGAGGCACTGCAGTCTGAGCTGACAACAATGAGGATCCAAATGACGGGGCAACTGGTGGGCCAGATGGCTCTCATCCAGGACTTGGCTCAAAGACAAGAGGAACTCAGAGTTCTCGTCAACCAACTGCTTCGGGACCACCGAGTGGGGAAAACATCTGAGGTTGAAGAGCAAGTCACCACTCAACCCCCCTCCAGACAAGAAGACAAAGGGAAGGCTCCCCTACTTGCTTCAGGGTCACAACCCCATCAACAACCTCGTCAGCATCAACGGGGTAATCGGCGTAATCAAAATACGTCGGGAAGACAGTTCACTGAGACTGACATACCGTCATCTCTAATACTGGAGCGCTTGTTGGAGGTTAATCTAACTGCTTTGAGGGATCCTATTCGGAAGCCCAATACCTCTGCTCCTAACTATCATCCCGACACATTTTGTGTATACCACTCCTATAGCCCGGGACATGACACCGACGACTGCTGGGCCTTGAAGAACAAGATTCAAGATCTGATTGACATTAGAGTGCTGAGGTTCATGCCAGATAGCGAGATGAAAATCTTCCGTTAGGGGTTTCTCCACCTGAAGTGACAAAGCTCAAACTGAGAGACTTTTGTTTCATTCGAATTTTCAAGTTGTAATTTCTTTGTTATTCAAACAATTATCTTTTAATGTCAAACTTTATTTCATTAATGCATTGCATATGTTTGTATTGAATTCATCCATTCGTTTTCACTACTCTTATGCTTTCTTTATGATATTTAACTCTAGATAAAAAGTTGCAAGCCTTTAGAGGGAGGATGACGAAACAATACCATAATCTCATACAGTATGCTTTTGAACAGACCTTGCTGATGATGTACATGCATTTCTTTCAATTCCCAAACACTGGAGTTATAAGGAAGATAATCCCTAGTCAACCCCTTCGAGCCAAAGAAGTAGGAGTCTTCTGTTCTAAACAAATTGAAACCTTTGATTTAAACCTGGGGCAGGGTAGTATCTCAGTTAATTCAAAAAGGTGCGCATTGACGTCGCAAACTCTCAGTTTGTAATACAACGAACGACATCATAAAAAAAAAAACATTCCTCTGGAATCAAAAGACAGTGATGGTTCCCTATCACATAGGCAGTCATTATCTCTCAAAAAAAAAAAGCCCACTGAGCCAAAACCTATTAAGGAGGCTTAAGAAAGTTGGGGCATCCCGCTGACTGTAATCCCGAAAACAGGAACAGTCAGGCAAAAGTTAGGGATAACAAATCAAAAGAACAAGGTCATTACAAATCCTCAACAAACATGAAAAATGTTGAAGAAAAAAAAAATATAGAGGATTACTGCCCTCCCAATTCAATTGGTGAACCATCACCCAAAAGTCGTTCCAAACTCAAATAGAGTGCGACACGCAATTGACTGAGTTTAGGATTGAAGAACATCACGAAGAGCGGGTGGGTACAAATATACTTTGAGCCTTTATCCTTTGTTTCTTAAACCGTGAACCAAACCACGTTACAACCCTTAAAAAGTCCTAATTGAAGCATGGGTTAGTTCGAGAGCATACTGTTACAAAAGGTATCCTGACTCCTGTAAGGCTTTGTCCTAAATCTTGTGTTGATTTTGTCTTATGAAAATTTTTATGCTAAAAAACGCATTTTTCAAAACTTAGAGACAAGCATAAACTTTTCATTACTTGAATATCACTGTTTGCACATGGCTATTTGTTTGACAGCGAAGAAATTCATACAGCGAATGTTCGGAGGAACGAAAACTCTCTCAGTGAACAAAATCACTTCAAAAAGGATGACACTTCCATTGACAAATCTCCTATCAACAAGGGGCGTGGCATGTCACTATCCAGTTAACCTGGGGCAGTCCAGTCAAGGTTTTAACAGATCTCTCAAAGTTCAGTTAACCTGGGGCAGTCCAGTCAAGGTTTCAACAGATCTTTCAAAGTTCAGTTAACCTGGGGCAGTCCAGTCAAGATTTCAAGAAATCTCTCAATTTGCAGAGTAACCTGATTCAAGACTCCTTCATCATCACTTGGGGCATTCAAATGTCAAAAGTGTCCAACAATTCCTTCATCACCTGTTAGAAGATACAGTTTCAGATACGCTCCAAACACGGTAGCCATTATGTCACTCATTCAGATCCAGTTACAGTTTCAGATACACTCCAAACAAGGAAGTCATTCTGCTACTCATACCGATCTCAACTCCAAGATACAATTTCATATACGCTCCAGACACGGTAGCCATTATGTCACTCATTCAGATTAAGTTTACAGTTTCAGATACACTCCAAACAAGGAAGTCATTCTGCTACTCATACAGATCTCAACTCCAAGATACAGTTTCAGATACGCTCCAGACACGGTAGCCATTCTGTCACTCATTCAGATCTAGTTACAGTTTCAGATACACTCCATACATGGAAGTTATTCTGCTACTCATACAGATCTTAACTCAAAGATACAGCTTCAGATACGCTCCAAACACGGTAGCCATTCTGTCACTCATTCACAATATCAGACCACCGTGAAGCCTGGATTACGACCAAATAGTGGTATCTCCTAAGCACAAGCTGTGAAGCCCGGATTCGACCGGATAACAGTTTAATCCTCAACAAGTTTCTGTGAAGCCTGGATTACGACCAGATGGCAGTCAAGAATACTACGAAGCCTGGAGTCGACCAGATAGTGGTATATCTTCAACACAAGCCGTGAAACCCGAATTCGACCGGATAACAACTTAACAAAGCTATTGTGAAACCTGGATTACGACCAGATAGCAATACAAATTTCTGTGACGCCTAGATTACGACCAGATAGCAGACAAGAATACTACGAAGCCTGGAGTCGACCAGATAGTGGTATATCTTTAACACAAGCCGTGAAACCCGGATTCGACCGGATAACAGCTTAGCAAGCTATTGTGAAGCATGACCAGATAGCAATACAAATTTTTGTGAAGCCTGGATTACGACCAGATAACAGTTAACCCTCAAGAATGAAGACTTTCATCCTTAAAACCTCAGAAGATTGGTATACTCCCAATTTCTGACCCTTAACAAAATCAAGATCCAGAAATAGTTCAGATGTGACCCTGATTTGGCGACATTCCGATACTTATTCCAGATTTGCTTCTAGAGATAGTTCAGATGTGACCCAGACATGGCGACATTCCGATACTTATCCCAGATCAGTACCTGCAGCAATCAAAAGATTCTTGCAATCCCCAGCGAAGCTAAAACTTCCAACTATCAATCCCCAAGCAGAATGAAGACTCTCATTCTCAATTCCTCACAGGATATTCGAATATTCCCCAGTAAAGGTCTCGTCAAGATAGGAATCCCCAGTAGATTGGCATACAACCCAAGCTCATGATTCCCCAACAGCGGTCCCAGGACTTCTCATTTTCAACGATCAAAAGTTTCTTGCCCTCCCCAGCAGCAGTCAAGGATTCACTTTCCCCGACAGCAGTCAAGATTCTTTTATCTCCAGCCATCCAGGATTCATCTATCCTCAGCAAGATAGCTCATCAGCTTACATGCGCATTCATCACATTCATATCATAAACATTGATGTAACATACATTGCATCATGCATCATGACATTGCATACAACTAACTCTTTACCTTTTCAGGAAAGATCAGTCAACAGACAAAGATCTTTATCTTCCAAGATTTCTTTCTAGAAATAGTTCAGATGTGACCCAGACATGGCGACATTCTGATACTTATTCCAGATACACCCAGAGATAGTTCAGATGTGACCCAGACATGGCGACATTCTGATACTTATTCCAGATTCATTCAGATGCAGTTTTACTCGGACTCATCGTCAGGAAACCCTACACCGGTTCCTCCTCCACTTCGAGACTTCTGAAAACAGTTTACGGATTCTTCCCAACAACGGATGTTAATCTATCGCTTGTTCAGACTCAACTTTTGAAAACAGTTTACGGACGCTTCCCAACAACGGATGCTGCTCTATTGCTTATTCAACTTCAAGACTTCTGAAAATAGTTCACGGGTTCTCCAGTAACGGATGTTAACCTATCGCTTGTTCAGATTCTTCTCAACTTTTGAAAACAGTTTACGGACGCTTCCCAACAACGGATGCTTCTCTATTGCTTATTCAACTTCAAGACTTCTGAAAACAGTTCACGGGTTCTCCAGTAACGGATGTTAACCTATCGCTTGTTCAGATTCTTCTCAACTTTTGAAAACAGTTTACGGACGCTTCCCAACAACGGATGTTGCTCTATTGCTTATTCAACTTCAAGACTTCTGAAAACAGTTCACGGGTTCTCCAGTAACGGATGTTAACCTATCGCTTGTTCAGATTCTACTCAACTTTTGAAAACAGTTTACGGACGCTTCCCAACAACGGATGCTGCTCTATTGCTTATTCAACTTCAACTCCTGAAAACAGTTCACAGATTCTCCAAACATGGACGTCAATCTATTGCTTATTCAGATCCCCAGTTCAGAGATTTTCCAAAACATGGATACCTTTCTGATACTCATCCACTCACCAATGACATACAGTTCAACAAACATTTCCAGATGGCATCTTTTAAGCCCATCCTCCTACCAGCAATTTCCAGATGGCATCTCTAAGCCCATCCCCCGACAGGATTCTGTCACATCTCCAGATGGCATCTTTAAGCCCATCACCAAATGGCATCTTTAAGCCCATTCCCTCTACCATCACATCACCGAGTGCAAATTTTTTTGGCACTCTAGTGTCCAATCTCCTTTTACCCTCGAGTAACGAAAGGCAAGCTTGCCAATCTGACTCTTCAAGTTCAAGAAGATTGACCAGGGGCAACTGTTGTACCCCAAAATTTGCCCTCCTTTTTTTCCACAAGAAATCACAGCTTCGGGATTTTCCTGATTTTTCAAGATTGGCTCAAGAATCAGTCAAACAAAATTTTTCTTGTCAGTCTAGCCAAATTAGGGTTTTCATGAACTCTGGAACAAGAAGCAAATTGTTAGGGTTTGGTTGAGTTTGGCTCAAGGTTTGATCAGACAGGCGTTTCTTTGGTGATTAAGTCAAGAATTAGGGTTTTGTGCGCGCATTCTCAGAAAGAATTAATTCTATAGTTCTTTTCAGTTTACTCTGGGAGATGAGCTGAGGCATTTGATTTGAGTTTGCAGTGTTGGATTTAATCAGTGAAAAAAGGACATGTGGACGTTTGTTGTTTAGCTGTGCAATGCTTCGATTATTCGGAACGCCGGACGTTTATTGATTATTTATTTATTCTAAGTTAGAATAATTGGGATTTATTTCCATTTATTATAATTCAAGAATTATAAATAATTAAATAAACAATTAAAGAGAAATAAAAGAGAAATCTGACCAAAAAAGACTTATTTATTTCATTTTTGAATTGTTTGTTACAGATATTATTTGAATACTGTAAATTCATTTACAGTCATTTACATTAATATTATTACAAATAATTGGAAATGAAATAAAGATACATCCTAATTTTCCTAAGTCTTCTACTGATGCTCCTTTGCTCATTTGACTTTTACCTGCAAAAACAAAGAAAAGAAAAGAAGTCAAATGCAGATGAATTAAATAAAAAGGCAGACAGTTAATTTGAGACTCATCATTAAAAGTAACTGGCCGGAATCAGTTTGTTTGCCCTCTCTGCAAATCACAAGATTACTCTTGGTTCACAAAGAGGGATAGAAATATGCTTGCAAAAGAATTTGAAATGCACAAAGCTACAATTGCACAAATTCAAATTGTCAAACATACTGCATAAATTCAAATTGTCAATAAGCTGCACAGTTCAAAACAAACAGCATGTACAAACTATAAAGTCCAAAATGCCTAACCAAGTTCAAAAGGCAAACTGAATGTCAAAGGAAACTGTCCAAAGCTGTCCAAGAGATATAGAAAGATATCAAGCTATCAAAAAGTACAAAAAGCTGTCAACAATATGCAGGAAAGCAGGAATTATGTAGAGGAAAACAACTAATGCAAGCAAATATTCAAATACATCACTTTCCAAGGCCAGTACTTTTTCAGAATAGTACATCTAAAGCAATAAAAAATGCTTTTTAAACTGTAGAGAGAGAGGAAAAGAGAAAAAAGAAAGGCTTACAGCAGGCTTGAAGACAAAGATATAACAAAGTTATCAGAACACAATAGGGGGGGGGGGCAGAAAATACCAAAGCAACACAAATTGTGTAAAACATCAAAACACCTCAGAACAGTTCAACAAAAATACATAGCCAAAACCTGAAACTTCAAGCCCACAAGCCTTTCAAAAACTTAGGCCTGTAAACTCCAAAAAAAATAAAACTACCTGCTAAGCCTTAAACCACATCAAACCTTTCAAGGCCATACAAACTGAAGCCTTATGCTTTGCAGCAAATTCCAACCAAAGCCAAGAAGCTCTCAACCTGTCAAACCTAAACATTCAAACTACCTGCTAAGCATAAACCTGCCTGTAAACCTGTGTCAAGCCTCAAACATGAAGCCATCAAACTCACAAATCATAACCAGCCTAAAGCCTAAAGTTCCAAGCCTCTAAGCTCTGTCAAAACACAAGCAGAATACACCAAGCCTAAACCAGACAAACCTGTGTCAAGCAAAAGCTAACAGCATAAGCCTCAAACAGAAGCCAAACCTGTAATCTCAAATACATCAAACCCTCAGAACTATGTTCATCACTGGGCCAACATCAACGGGAAACTCATAAGCAAAGTCCATCAAGGAGCATCATCAATAATCATACAGAAGCAAACATTGAAAGGAGCAGGCAAGCAAATAGGCATCTTAAAAATCAAGCAAGCCATTCAAAAGAGAGGCAAGCAAGCAAACAGAAGCGAGGAAAAGAAGTGTTCAGAAACAAATAAAGCTAAGGGTTTTCAGAGACCATCATCACAAAACCCTAAAAAAGGCAAAGACAAAGGTACCGGATTTCCAAGCAAGCTCATCAGCGTTGTCGTCCCTCGCCCCTGGCCGCCTAAAGCACCTCCAGCTCTCTCCTCCTCTCCAAGCAACGAATCCTCCAAAGGTAGTATTTCTACTCCTTCTTTTCATACCTCACACAAGCAATGATAACATAAATAATCAGAACGCGTCAAGATCAAAAACATGCAAAGCGTAAAACGTACAGAACTAACCTTTTCGTAATGCCGCCTTGCTTGACCGTGGAGGAAGGAGAGAGGGATGATGACGCTTGGTGGCCATAGACGGAGAGAAAAGTCAAAAGCTTGAAAGAATGAAGGAACGAAGAAGAAGAAGATGAGCGTCGTTTGTCCACTGTAACCCTAATCCAGAAAGTGAAACAAAACTCATGAAACCCTTACAATTTGTGAAACGCACGTTGGGCCTTGCCCCACAAATCCCTAAAGCCCATCTAGTTCCTGGCGTGCACCCCCCCACCCCCATTTCTCCTTCTGCTTATTTGTTTGTTTGGGCCCAGACCCCCCTAAAGCCCATTCCTTTTCTTTTTTTGTTGTGTTGTACATAAACTAACATTTTTTCTCATCATTTTATTTTTCTATAGTTTAAACTAATATATTTTGTTTTTGTAAATAAAAATAATACGTCAACTTTTTTTTACTAGACTTTCTTAACTACTTTTTTTATTTTAGTTAGTATAATTAAATACATAAGAATAAATTTGGAGTTAAATATTTTTCCTTGTACATAAAAATATAAACTAAAATACATAAAACATTAATTTTTTCTTAAAACATTTCTTTTTTCTTTAATTAAAACTTTTGTATATAAAACATTAATACATAAAAATAGAATTTCTTAAAACATTTTCTTTTCTTTTATTAAATCTTTTGTTTTGTACCTAATTAACAAAAAAATCAAAAAAGATAATAAATACCTAAATTTGCATTAAGTTAATATCTTTCTCACTTGTAAATAAATCACATACACTTTTACCATATACTTTTATTTCTCTTTTATTCTTATGCATTGATACATTTTACATTGCGATTGATTCGATTTGGTTGTAAATATATTTGGACACTACTCTCCTAATAAGTCTCATCCCCATTTGTAAATATTTGTACCCCCACTCCCGGATACTTATTTGTAATAGCGTAGACTTTAAATTCCCGCAATTTATCGCTTTCAATTATACTGTATAGTAATTAGGGTTTGTATGCGAAGATTCAAAATCAACCGCTAAATAACCTAAATACAAGACAAATGCATGACAATCAATACAGCTTTCACACTTGCACCCCTAGGGTAATCCCGCTTGTTGCCTTCCAAAATAGGCCATGCTTTCATGTTGAGTGTCTTTGGCAAAACAAAACAAATCAAAATGATCATAGTCCCTCGATGACGCTTTTGAAAGTTGCCTAAAAAATGATCAAGTCCCTTCAAGCAAAATTGCCAAAGACACTTGGCACCATTGCATTCATGGTCCATACGATGACCCGCGCCCGTCCCGTTAACATCCTAACACAAGATTGTCCACCAAATACAATGGTGGAACAAAAATGTTAAAAGGGTTAAAACATGAGAAAAACCTTTGAGTAAATTTAGGGGTAGACAACTCTTAGTTACTTGATCAACTTGCAAAACACGCTTGCCTACTTTTCAAAACCCACTTCACAAACACAACTTTCAAAACAAATTCCAAAAACATTTGAAACATCTTTTCGAAAAGACACACACCTTTGTAAAACATTCGAGTAAAGAATTGTTACAACGGTTGCCTAGACAAGGCATCTTTTTCAAAACATTTTCAAACGCACATACACACCACCATTTCAAGCAATTGAAAATCAAAGGCAAGTGATCTAAAACAAGTAACTAAGAACCCATGGATAACCATGGATGAAAAGGGTGCTAATACCTTCCCTTTTCATAATCTACCCCCCGAACCCACGAAACATCTCAAAAGGTTTTTCATGTGCTTTTTAACCTTGTCTTTAGGATAAAATAAAAAGTCGATGGCGACTCTTGCTAAACCGAACAAGTGCGAATACAAAATGCAAAACCTCAAGTCAGTTCTCCCACCGTATTACAGTAGGGCTGTGAGAAGGAACCTGGATAGTAGGGTTACTTCGAAGTGAAATCCTGGATAGTAAGGCTTGTGGGAAGGAACCTGGGTAGTAGGGTTACTTCGAGATGAAGGCCTGGGTAGTAGGGCTTGTGGGAAGGAACCTGGATAGTAGGGTTACTTCGAAATGAAAGCCTGGATAGTAGGGTTGTGAGAAGGAACCTAGATAGTATGGCTACTTCGCTTGATCATGTAGATTAGTTGACCCGTTTGGTTTCGGGAACTGATTTTTCCTTGGTTGCCTGCAGATATGACATGTATAACTGCTGGAATTGTTGGTGATAATTGTCTTTCCTGAAAAGATAACAGGGTTAATTATATGCGATGCATGAAATGCATTGTGTGATTATGTTCTCAAAATAATTGAGATTATGTTGTATACAATATGTATGCGCATGTCATGATGTATGAACATGAAATGCTATTGTGACATATCCGAGTTTGGAAAAATAAATCCTGACTACTGTTGGAGAGTATTAGAAAGCGAATTCCTGACTATTATAGATAAATATGGCTCTTCTACTTCCGTTGGGGATGAAGAATGGAAGTGACTATGCTGGAGGTTTGTTATTGTTGTTTGTGAATATTCTACCAAGGAGATACTTTGTTTGAGAATAACTCTGCGGGGGAATGACTTTGTCAAGCTCTGTTGGGGGTTGAGCTAAAAAAACAACTCTGCTTGGGGATTTAAAAAATTTATGATGATCCACTTGCGATTATGAAATTCGACTGGGGGACATAGGTGTTAGTTTTCTAGACGACCCTGGCTAGGGAGATTACTTCTCGTTTTGAGAGAAATGATATCAATGTTTTGATTACCTCTACTCTGTGGGGAATACAGATGTTACAAGGTCACATGTATTGATGACTGTGCTCCAAAACTATCTCTGCCCTGGTACCTGCTGGACAGGGAAACTGTCGGGTTTGACATTTTAGTTTTTTTTGTTCCTGTTTCTTAAGTTATGAGTAATTGTCTTTCTTCTCCTTTGCAAATATTTGTGAACAGAAATCATATTCAAATGCATATGTCAAGAATAAATCATTGGACGTTCTAGCAAAAACAAAACAGAAAAAGAAAAAACAAGTAGTTTTGTAAAAATGACTTGTATTAATTTTTGAAGTTGGCCTATAACAGGAATTTTTGTACACGGAAGTTGACGCTCTAATAAGAGAACGCCGTTGTAAAAATGGGAGCTATAGAGTATTGTGTATAACAAAAAGAAAACAGCTATGTGCAACAATCCCACTGAGTTTCAAATCTGCTATTGCCACTATGCCTTCGAGCGTCTCCTCACTTTGCTGCTTGTCCGAAGCTGATTAGATTGATTGATGTCATTTGAATTTGACAGTTGATACTGAGGTTAGATCGCAGGGTGGTCCAATGAGACATAGTGATACGCTTTTCATCCCTAACTTTTCCTGGACCGCCCTTTTGGGTTTTCGGTCCACCGGGATACCCTTTTTTGCCCAAGTCGCCTTTCCAGGTTTTCGACTTACCGGGTGTACATATTTTTTTTCATCCCTTATTTTTGCCCGAACCCTTTTGGTTCGTCAGGAAGCCCTTATTTTTGCCTAGGCCAGTCAACCTAGCGGGTCTTTGATCATCCGTAGTATCTTTTCACTATGTCTGCATTGACAGGGTGAGGAAGGTCGTCACCGTCCATGGTAGTTAGAATCATAGCTCCACCCGAGAAAATGTTTTTAATCACAAATGGCCCTTCGTAAGTGGGAGTCCACTTGCCCCTGGGATCACCTTGTGGCAGTATGATGCGCTTGATCACTAAATCCCCAACTTGATATTCTTGGCGTCTGACTCTCTTGTTGAAAGCCTTGATCATTCGCTTTTGATACGCCTGACCATGGCAGATAGCAGTAAGTCTCTTCTCATCGATCAAATTTAGTTGGCCAAGACGAGTCTGGATCCAGTCGTCTTCGTTCAAACCCGCATCCTTTATAATCCTGAGAGAAGGTATCTGGACTTCGATGGGTAGGACTACCTCCATTCCATATACCAAAGAGTTGGGTGTTGCCCTTGTCGACGTCCGTGCTGAGGTTCGGTACCCATGAAGAGAAAATGGTAACATCTCATGCCAGTCTTTGTATGTCACCGTCATCTTCTGTACAATCTTCTTGATGTTCTTGTTAGCTGCTTCAACAGCGTCGTTCATCTTCGGCCGGTAGGGAGAAGAGTTGTGATGTTGTATCTTGAATTGTTTACAGAGCTTGATGATCATTATGTTGTTGAGATTCGTACCATTATCAGTAATAATTCTCTCTGGCACACCATATCGACATATCAGATTATGTCGGATAAACCGTGTCACGACGTTCTTGGTCACAGTAGCAAAAGAGGTTGCCTCAACCCACTCTGTGAAGTAATCAATGGCTACTAGGATGAAGCGATGTCTATTAGAAGCGGTGGGCCTGATTTCTCTGATCATGTTGATGCCCCACATTGCAAAGGGCCACAGAGCTGTCGAGACGTTCAAGGGGACTAGAGGCATATGCACCTTATCAGCGTAGATTTGGCATTTATGGCAAGCTTGAGAGTGCTGATAACGATCGGCTTCCATAGTGAACCAATAGTATCCTGTCCGTAGGATCTTCTTAGCCATGGTGTGTCCACTAGAATGGGTTTCAAAGGTGCCTTCATGTAGATCTGTCATGATCCTCTTTGCTTCTCCCTTGTCTACACACCGCAGTAAGGTAGAGTCATGGTTGCATTTATAGAGGATTCCATTACTGAGGAAGAACTTTGCGGCAAACCATCTCAGAAACTTGTTATCATTGACAGATGCCCCTTTTGGATACTCTTGAGCCTCTACATACCTCTTGACTTCATGAAACCAAGGTTTGTCTGTTACCTCCTCAGTATCAATCTCGCAGCAGTGTGCTGGTTCATTCAACCTTTCAATGGTGATTCGGGGAGCTTCGTTGTCCCACTGGATTTTAAACATGGAAGACATGGTGGCTAACGCGTCCACTAACTGATTCTCTTCTCATGGGAAATGTTCGAAGGTTACCTCCTCAAAGTGTGGGAGCAATGTCAGTACGTGCTCTTTGTACGGGATGAGACTCGGATGTTTTGTATCCCAATCGCCTTTGATCTGGCTTATCACCAAGGATGAATCCCCGAATACACTTAAGAACTTGATCCCGAGGTCGATAGCAGCTCGAAGACCCATAATGCATGCTTTATACTCCGCCATGTTGTTGGTGCAGTTGAAACATAATCGGGCAGTGAACGGAGTATGACAGCCTTCGGGAGATATGATTACAGCGCCAATGCCATTACCCAATGCGTTTGAGGCTCCATCAAAATACATAGACCATCGGGATCCTTCCTCAGGTCCTTCATCTGCTCCAGGTTCTTCGTAGTCAGTCACCAGCATAATGTTCTCATCCGGAAACTCAAAATTCATGAACTGGCAGTCATCCATGGCCTGATGGGCTAAATGATCAGCCAATACACTCCCTTTGATTTCTTTCTGGGTTGTATATTATATATCATATTCGGTTAAGATCATTTGCCATCTTGCTATCCTTCCGGAGAGAGCGAGCTTCTCGAAAATGTACTTGATCAGATCCATCTTAGATATCAACAAGGGAGTGTGAGTCAGCATATACTGTCTTAGTCGGCGAGCAGCCCATGCCAAAGCATAGCAAGTTTTCTCGACAATGAGTATCATGTCTCACAGTCGGTAAACTTTTTGCTAAGGTAGTATATTACGTGCTCTTTTCAACCAGACTCATCATACTGCCCCAACACACACCCCATCGAATTGTCTAGCACTGTTAGGTATAATATCAAAGGTCTTCCTTCAACTGGAGGCATCAGAATTGGTGGTTCTTGAAGGTATTCCTTGATTCTTTTGAAAGCGGTCTGGAATTCATCATTCCACTTTACCACTTGATCTTTCTTCAGAAGCTTGAAGATTGGCTCACAAGTAGCAGTCAGATGTGAAATGAACCTGGCAATATAAGTCAAGCGTCCCAGGAAACCTCTAACTTCCTTCTCTATGTGGGGAGCTGACATTTCTTGTATAGCCTTTACCTTTGCGGGTTCTACCTGAATACCTTTATCACTGACGATGAAACCAAGAAGCTTACCGGACCTTACCCCGAAGATGCACTGGTTCAGATTCAACCTCAGCTTATATATCTTCAACCTGTCGAACAACTTTTGTAGATGAATAAGGTGATCTTCCTCAGTCTGAGACCTGGCTATCATGTCATCAACGTAAACTTCGATTTCATGGTGAATCATATCGTGGAACAAAGCGACCATGGCTCGCTGATAGGTTGCCCCAGCATTCTTCAACCTAAAAGGCATCACCTTGTAGTAGAAAGTGCCCCACTGTGTAACGAATGTTGTTTTTTCCCTGTCATCAGGAGCCATCTTGATCTGGTTGTAGCCAGAGAAACCATCCATGAAGGAGGAGATTTTGTGTTGCGCGGTGTTGTTAACCAAAACATCAATGTAGGAAAGCGGGAAGTCATCCTTGGGACTTGCCTTGTTCAGATATCTGTAATCCACACACATTCGTACCTTGCCGTCCTTCTTAGGTACCGGAACGATGTTAGCCACCCACTATGGATAAGAGGTGACAGTTAAGAACCCGATGTTGAACTGTTTCATGACCTCTGCCTAGATCTTCTCTGACATTTCAGGGTGCATACAGCAGACCTTCTGTTTAACCGGCGGGCAGTCTTCCTTAGTCTGCATGCGATGTACCACAATATCAGTGTCTAAACCAGGCATGTTGTTGTACCCCAAAATTTCCCCTCCCATATTTCTCAAAATATTGCAAGAAAAATCTCCAAGTTGCTCAAGGTTACTCAAGAGTTGGTCAGGCAAGCTATCTCCTAAGACAGTCTACCCCAAATTAGGGTTTTGTGTTGCATCAAGATCCTTGAATCCAAATTACCTCAAGTGCTCACCAATGTCCTAATATGTTCTCAAGATCATCCATGTCAAGTTTCAAGCCTTGCAGAGGAAGTTTGCTCAGTCAATTGCACAAAGGTCCAAAAATCGAATGTGTTAGGGCAAAAGTCAATTTTGGCCCAAATACAGTCAAACTTCAAGATTTTTGTCAACATTCTCATTTTGAAGGATATTTCATCATTTTATCAAGGGTTGATCATGATTCATCAAGGATTGCTCAGGATTCGTCAAGATTCAAAAGTTGCTAAATTAGGGTTTTGTAGGAAAAGTCAACTCAACTTTGACCAAGCATAACTTTCTCATACTTTATGATAAATGACCCATACAAAGATAATTTTGAAGAGTATGCAATTCCATACAATCCATATTCATACCCCAAGATTAAAAAATGCACTCACAAGAAGTTATGAATTTGGACATTATAGGTCATTTTTGAAAGTCAACAAAAACACCTTTTTTTCCAAAGCTCATAACTTGAGCATGGAATATCAAAATGAGATGAGACTAAAAGGGTTGGTTATAAGACATCTCAAGCTTTCTAAAAAGTCCAAGAACATCTCCAAAAGTTCAAAATTGAAGAAGTTATACATTGTTGAAGTTGGACTTTTTTGCAAAATTGCCAAAAGTCAACTATCCCCAAAAATTCAAATTTTGTAAAATGGGCCTATTATTTTTCACTTGATTTTAGTTTGCATCATTTCCCATGTGCCCTAGCTTCAGCCATGTGTCCACATCACATTTTTATTATTTAATTTGATTTTTATTTGAATTAATTTATTTTAAATCAAATAAAATCATATAAAATCTAAAGCTTTGATAACACATGATCATTTGGCTATTTCAGGATTTGATTACAGCTATTATCATCATCAAATTCGTATCAAATCAAATCACGTGCAAAAAGATTATAATTAGGCAAATTTGGAAAGATTTAATGGAGGAATCAAATCCACATCAAAGTCATTGATAGAGGGAGATTTATACCAAGTTTGTAAACCTAATGCACTGAGTGATACATAAGGAGGCAAAAGCACACGAAATAAGGGTTGGAAATCATGGAGAGAGGCAGAACTGACTTTGCAAAATTCACAAAAAAGTGAGAGATCAAAATCCAGGTTAGAGGCATTTTCAAGGATCAAAACTTGTCCCAATCGCTTCCTGGGCATTCACACAAGCCATTCCAATCAAAACCACGCATCCTCAGGCCTCTACACGCGCTGTAAGTCTCACGAAAACGACCCTTGTTCTTGAGTTCGATTTGATTTGTTCTTGCATCATTTGAGAAATCTAATAGCATATTTGTAACCCTCATATCATTTGTAAGCTGATGGTAATAGCCAATTTCATTTATGCGCTCTGTATCATGAAACGCCATGGCTAGGGTTTCGTTTCTGTTTTTAGGGTTTTTTATTTCAGGAAGAATTGAAGCACATGAAGGACATGGTTGTGATCAGGAGTTTGTCACGAATCCAACCATGGTCCTAGAATTCATTTTTGTGGCCTGAGAAGGATTTTTGAGACGAGCAAGCTTGTAGCTACGGACTCCTGTCTGTTGGTATAGGTGGTGATACTTTTGGCCACGGTTGGGAGGTCAGGGATGATGCGTGGCATCCATCCATTGGCTGGTTCAAACATAGCGCGCGTTTTATTTTTTTTCTGACCAATAATTCTTGTATTATTATATTATTATTAATTTGTGTTAATATAACAAACAAATCAATGTGGCGTGGTGGAAAGCAAGCGAAGCATTCTCCTTCACGACCTGGGTTCGAATCCCAGGTCCCCCACTTTCTCAATAACTTTTGTTTTCAGGTATTCCCATGCGCGCTCAAATCTGCAGCCTACCATGCTCCCTCATCCATCCAAATGCCAGATGGCCAAGAGCCAGATCTGGTGGTCAAAAAGCTGGAGGTCCACCATGAGCCAAGTCAACATGCGCACATTGGATCAGAAAAGTCCAAATGGGCCAACAAAGAATTTGCTCCTCACACCCCTAAAACAGGCCCAACACTCCTCTCTCTTTATTTATTTTGTCTTGATTAATTGCTTTACTTTATTTATTTAAATTTCTAACCAATCACAAAATTCCTTTTTTATCAAATAAAATCACAAAAAAAATATTCTTTTTATCCAATCAAATTTTAAAATTTTATTTTATTAATAATTACTAACCAATTAATTTAGGTTCTAATTCTAGAAAACTCTAACTTATTTTTTGTAAATAATTAAAATTAATTAGATTTAATTAGGTTTTAACTACTAATTTAATTATTTTAATTTCTTTCTTAAATAATAATAAAAAACTCCAAAAATATATTATTTTTCACCAATTAATTTATTTTATAATTGATTTAGTTATTTAATTTAGAATTTAATTTCTTTCCTTAAATAAAAGCAACCAAAAAAAACATTTTCTTTAAAAAGGGTCAAAACCCTAAAAATTCGCATTCGATTTAATTTCCCGCGCGCATTACTTATTTTTATCCAATAATGTACCTGCTTCCGGCTTGTAATAGTTAAATAGGACATTTAATTATTTTTATCGCTTTATTTTATTTTTCAAAGGGTTTGTCTTTGGCGATGTAAATACTCGACGCCTTGTAATTTAAATTCCGCATTTTTATTTCCGCAAATTATAACTGTTAGATGTTTGATAATATGGTTGCATGACAAGACTGAATGTTTTAACCTAAAATCAAATTAGATCACCCTTACCATGTATAAAGATAAAAATAACTGAAATCAACACACTCGCACATGCGCACTCCTAGGGTACACCCCACTTGGTTGCCTTTGTAAACGATCATTGAGTATAGGTCGTTTTAGATGTCGCCCTCTTGTCTAAAAGATCATAGTCGCCTCGAAACGGTTGCCTCAGATATTGTTGCCTCAAACAAATGATCTAAGACATTAGGGTTACTGCTAAGGCGTCCTAACATTGCTTTAGTGACCGTATGTCCCTCATTCGAATTGACCCTTAAACTTCAACGACGGTGCTACCTACTCATCAATAGTGGGATAGCATTGTCTAAAGGAAATTAGCATAGAACGATTCCTTTTTCGAGTAGGTAGATGGTTCTTAGATACTTGCTCTTTCAAAAAACAAAAACTTTTCACACTTACACACTTTTCGAACAAAGTTTTCAAAACACTTCATTACACTCTTGAGGACAAAAGCAAGAGTTAAATCGAAGTTTCAAACAAAAAACTTTTTTCAAACCCACAAGCACAAAGAAAACACTTTTGAAAACAATTGAGCAAGTACCTAAGAGCCCGTGGATAACCACGGATAGAAAGGGTGCTAATACCTTCCCTTTCTATAATCTACCCCCCGAACCCGAGAAACATCTCGAAAAAGGAATTTTTTTGTGCTTTTTTCCTTTCCTGGTTGGATAAAATAAAAGTCGGTGGCGACTCTTGCTTACCGCGACATTTTGCGAAAACAAACGCAAAACGCGAACCAGCATTCCAAAAACAGTCAGTTCTTCCCACTGTATCACAGAACTGGCGACTCTGCTGGGGATAATAATAAGTGGGGTGTACCTTAGGAATAGTTCATAATGTTTTCAATTGCTTGACTTGTATGCTTTATCTTTGTGGGTTGAATCGGAGTTACTATAGATCCTAACCCAGATATGGGGGATACCCTTTAGGTAAGTAGCAATAAACTGTGAGGGAACTGTATGACGTAGACCGATACAGTTGAAGTAGTAGCTACGTTGGTGTGGCACTTTAGTATGTACCGATATCCCTTGTGGCACAACGAGGAGAATATGGGTTTGCTAAGGGGTCATTAAGCACCAACTGACCTTAGAACCTTTAATTGACCAACTTGGCCATAGAACAGTAGCAGTAAGCTACACTCATTGAGACTAAACTCTCGTGATGATTCCGGCTGTAACAAAAGGTTGCCAAACTGGAATTATGACCGATCGAGGGTAGTCAGTGATATTGAGATCCTCTAGAACCCGGTTACTATTCTTAGGACAGGTTTGAACCAACTAAACTGAAAGAGGGTAATACCTAAACTCCTTTCCAACTTGAAATCTAAGGGCTATCTGTTTGACTTGTTTGCCCTTACCATGTTTTCTATCTGTGAATACTTGTGGTGTGTTTCTATCATGACATCATGCATCATGACATTGCATGCATATGGCATTGGACTAACCCATTTCAAAGGCAGAGGGGATTCATCTTTGTTCTGTTTTGTAGGTCATGGCACCCATGCGTAGAAACACTATTCGGATCAACTTTGTCCAGATTCCCACTCAGCTTAAGGAATTGGTTGCAAAGATGCCAGATACTTCTTCCTTTATCAGAAGACATGGTCACCTCCTGGGTTTGGTCACCTCCAAGATGGATGAACAGATGATGAGTGTCTTAGTCCAGTTCTTTGATCCAATGTACCACTGCTTTACTTTTCCAGACTACCAGTTGGTCCCTACCTTGGAAGAGTTCTCTGATTTACTTGGTATCTCCATTCTAGAGAAGACCCCGTTTACAGGTTGGGAGAAGATCCTTAGGCCGGAAGAGATTGCTTCAGCCCTCCATCTGACAAAAGCTGAGGTAATGTCTAACTAGGAGACTAGAAGTGGGACAAAAGGCTTCTTGGCTAAATTCTTGGTTGATCGGGCTAATCAGTTCTGGGACAGTCTAGACTTTCAGGAATTTGAAGACATTCTGGCTCTTCTCATATATGGTTTGGTGTTGTTTCCTAACTCATATTACTTTGTTGACGTAAATGCGGTGAAGATCTTCATTTCCCATAATCTGGTACCCACTTTCTTGGGTGACATTTTGCACTCTCTTTATGCCCGTACTGCTTGGAAACAGGGAACCCTTATGTGTTGTGTACCATTGCTGGTGAGGTGGTTTATTTCTCACCTCCCCAAATCAGTTTTGAAGAATAAGGAAGGCATGGGTTGGGCCTACAGGGTTATGTCTCTCTCTCACATGGACATCATTTGGACTATCAAAGGTATGGAAGATGTGGCTATTATTGATCGTTGTGGGGAGTACCCCAATGTTCCACTACTAGGAATCAATGAAAGGATCGCCTATAATCCATGTTTGGCCTTACGTCAATTTGGGCGAGCTAGGAGGGAAGGACCTCATGAGTTACTGATGTCGAGCATTGTCTTTGATTTCCAAGGAGATAGTGATGAGCAACTCCGCAGGTTCATACGAGCTTGGGATAGGGTACACAGGTCTGATCCGCACGAGCTGGGTGCAAAGACTTCTCTTCCAATGGAACCATATCTCTGGTGGGTTCGTACACGTGCTCAGAAGCTGGGAATGCCGTACGAAGCTGTCTTGCCTGTGATAGTTGAACTTGCTGATGAAGAAGGGGTACCTCCTACCATCCTCCACCCTTACATGCCTACTGCCATTGGGGCATTAAAGAGGTCTTGGATGCAGCTAAGGGAAGAGCGGGATACTTATAGAGAAAAGTATCACGAGAAAGAGCGAAAGATCCTAAAGTTGACAAGGCAATTAGAGAATGAGAAGATCCTCAACGACTATGTCAGCACCAAAGGCAAACGACCATGGGAGCATTGATGTCTTTTGATTATTTCTAGTTCTGACTTATTTTTCAGTATTTCCCTTTTTGTAACGCCTTAAAGGCATCTGTTGAACATTTGAATTCATGGTTTATCTAATAAAAGTGTGTTTCGTTTTGGTTTACGAATTTGAATCTCTAAAGTCTTTGAAATCATGTCATATGCATTTCATTCCACGCACCTCATAATAGGTCCCCTTACAGGTTTTCTCATCTTCTTCGTTGTTTATTTCAGCATCATGTCTGCTGAAACATCAACTGATCAAGCTATCAAGGCTCTACAAGCTCAAAACACTCAATTTCAGGAAATGTTCATGAATTTGACTAAGGGCCAGCAAGATCTGAAGACCCTTATCTTGAAGGATAAGAAGAAGAAGAAGAAGACAGTCCTCCTGAACATGTGTCACGGGTTTGGAAACAGGCTGCGAGATGAAGTCAATCTATCCCACTCATCTGGAGGGGGAGAAAACCAAGAAGAAAGGATGGTGCCTAGCCCTGTGGTATCTGACCACGAGACTGACTTTGACAAAGACCAGTATCCTCCTGTTGAGGATAGATATAAACAGCTTGAAGACCGGTTAAGTGCAATGGAGATTCAGAAGGTCCCTAGGTTAGACTTTGGTGATCTAGGCTTGTCATCTGGGGTGGTGATTCCCCACAAGTTCAAAGCACCAGCCTTTGCTAAATACGACGGGGTTTCTTTTCCAAAGTTGCACCTCCGTTCGTATGTTAGGAAAATTCAGCCATACACCGCTGACAAGAACCTCTGGATCCACTTCTTTCAAGATAGTCTCTCAGGGACTCAACTTGAATGGTTTTACCGGCTGGAAGGAGCTAGTATCCGTAATTGGGAAGACTTGGCCGCCACTTTCTACAAGCAGTACCAATACAATGCCGACCTCGCTCCCACGCGTACCCAACTCCAGGGTATGTCCATGGGTACAGGCGAAGGTTTCAAAGACTACCCTCAGAAGTGGAGGGACCTTGCTGGTAGAGTGTAACCTCCCTTGGCTGATAGGGAGCTAGTGGATATGTTTCTGGGGACCTTGTCTGGTCCGTATTTCAACCATCTGATTGGAAGTTCATCGTCCGGGTTTACTGAGCTGATTATGACCGGGGAAAGGATTGAGGATGGTATCAAATCTGGTAAAATACAGAAGGGTGCTTCGTCAAGCACCGAGAAGAAGCCTTTTAAGAAGGAGTCCAGCGCTGTTTACAGTTCAAAAAGCTAGAATAGACCTGAACGCCGCCAAGCTGTTAATGCGGTTGTTATTTCAAGACCAATTCTTGTCGCACAACGCAACAATCAGCCAAGGGCCGAGAGGCCGCGAACACAGTTCACTCAGCTCAACATGACTTTGTCTCAGATTCTGCCACAGTTATTGAAGACCAACTTGGTGATTCCGAAGGAGGCCCCGAAGAATCCCAATACAACATCACCGATGTACAATCTAAATGCCCGTTTTGCTTTTCACTCTGATAGCCCGGGGCATGATACGAATGATTGCTAGGTCCTGAAGAATAAGGTACATGACTTGATTGATGCTAAAGAGATTGAATTCGAGGCGCCTGAGAGGCCTAATGTTGTGACTGCTCCTATGCCCAAGCATGGGGTGAATGCTGTAGATGAAGACTCGTTCGTGGTTTCTGTGAAAGACATTGTTACTCCATTGATGACTGTAAAGAAGAACCTTTTATTAGCCGGTTTATTTCTGGGTTGTGATGAAAGTTGCCATCTGTGTGCCGTCCTACCCATTGGTTGCCATCTTTTGAAGTCAGGTGTCCAATGCCTGATGGATAATAAAGAAATTCTGTTTGAGAAGACTTTTGTTCCTTTGGTTCCTACTGAAGAAGTTGCTATAATCATCATTTTCGACAATTCTTCCAAGGCTTCCTCGAGAAAGCCTGTTAGATTTACATTTGTTCCAAGAATCGCTCCCTTGATCGTCACTGTTCCTGGGCATATCCCATATACATCCGATAAAGCTGTCCCATGGCACTATGGGGATGACGTTTACTATCAGGAGTTAAGCAAGACTTGAGTGCTGAAGAGGCTGATACTGACATCAGCAACATTGTGGGATCTAGTAAAGTCACCCGCAGTGGAAGACTTTTCTCCCCTGAGATTTCTCCACCAACTGTTCGGAAACCTGTTGTTATTACACCTGCTAGTGCACCTGATACTATTCTTGTTCAAGTTCCCATTCTTACCCCTGTTGCTGAGTCATCTGATACTCGGGGCAAAGGGACCACCGGTGAGCCTGCCCGGATGGAGGCACCGAAGAAAATCACTGTTGAGGCCTCTAGGTAAGAGATAGAGGAAATCTTAAAGATCATCAAGAAAAGCGACTACAATTTAGTCGAACAGCTGGGGAAAACCCCGTCAAAGATCTCTATGTTGTCCTTATTGTTGTGTTTAGAGGCCCATGCTAAGGCTCTGATTGCTTTCCTGAAGACTGCGCACGTGCCGCAGGAGATATGAGCTGATCAGTTTAAAGATTGCGTGGCTAGTCTGACAGCAGATAATGGGTTGGGTTTCTCCGACGCAGACTTGACTTCTAAGGGGAAGAATCACAATGACGCCCTGCATGTCTCCATTGAATGCATGGGCACTACTCTAGCTCATGTATTGGTGGATACGGGGTCCTCGTTGAACGTTTTGCCTAAGAAAGCTTTAGATCGGTTGGACTGTGAAGGTTTGGAGCTGAAGCCAAGTAACATTGTTGTTAGGGCCTTTGACGGGTCCAAGAGGATGGTACATGGAGAAGTGGATATTCCAATTAAGGTTGGTTCTCAGATCTTCGCATCTACATTCTATGTGATGGAAATTCGGCCATCTTATTCTTGTTTGATGGGTCGCCCGTGGATCCACAAAGCTGGGGAAGTAACTTCTACGCTTCACCAGATGCTGAAATACCCAGTGAAAGGGAAAATTGTTATGGTACAAGGAGAGGAGGAGTACATGGTGAGCCACTTCAACTCTTTCCGGTATGTGGAGATGGACGGGGAGTTCATTGAGACCCCATTTCAACATTTCGAAGAAGTGCCCCAGACGCTGGCATCAACTGATATTATTACTGAAGATCCTCCAATGAAGATGGCTTCCTTAAAGGATGCCCGGGCTGTCGTTGAGAAATGTGGGTGTTCAAATTGGGGCCAACTCCCTGATTTTGCACATAAGACTAACAAGTTTGGTTTGGGTTTCACTGCAGAAGCTCAAAGGGTTGTTCAGAGTGCAAGGACTGGAAGACCTCCCCTGTTTATCAGCAATTCAGGAGTGAATGCCATTGAAGACGATTTGAAGAATCTGAGTTCGACAGTTGGATCTATCCTACTACTGATGGTGGACTAAGCAACTGGACAGCAAAGGACTCCATCCCAATTTCTTTTGTTACCCAGTAATGAGACTTTTGTTTTGTATTTGTAACAAACAATGTTTTAAACTTTATGGCCCGATGTCTTACCCGAGGCACCGCGGCTTTATTTGTTAGGGCTTTATGTGTGTCATCTACATATATCATTAATAAAAGCATTGGATGTTTCTTGCATTTCAAATTTTGCGCTCCTTGTTTTTCTTTTATTACATATTGCAAAACAGCTATTTTACACACACTCACATATACAGGTCTACATCCACTATGGATACCACTGATAATGACTCTACTACTGCCGGTTATGACTTCAAAAGTCCGATCAACTTAGCCAAAGACGAAGGTGAAGATGATTGTGAAGTGCCTAGTGAACTTGCTAGACTGTTACTTCAAGAAAAGAGGGCCATACAGCCACATGAAGAGCCAGTGGAAACAATAAATCTGGGTACAGAGGTAGACAAGAAAGAGGTCAAGATCGGTGCAAATCTGGAATCTAGTGTTAAGCAACGGCTGATTCAGATGTTGTGTGACTATGTTGAGATATTTGCCTGGTCTTATGAAGATATGCCTGGTTTGGATACTGACATTGTGGTTCACCGATTGCCTACCAAGGAAGACTGTCCTCCAGTGAAACAGAAAGTCGGCTGAATGCGCCCAGAGATGTCTGAGAAAATCAAGGCTGAAGTTATGAAACAGTTTGACGCCGGTTTTCTAGCAGTTACTTCTTACCCTCAGTGGGTGGCCAACGTGGTTCCTGTGCCGAAGAAGGATGGTAAGGTTCGAATGTGTGTCGGCTATAGGGATCTGAACAGGGCAAGCCCCAAGGATGACTTCCCTCTACCTCATATCGATGTTCTGGTTGACAACACCGCTCAGCATAAGGTCTTCTCCTTCATGGATGCTTTCTCTAGTTATAATCAGATTAAAATGGCTCCTGAAGATATAGAGAAGACAACCTTTGTTACTCAATGGGGTACCTTTTGCTACAAAGTCATGCCCTTCGGATTAAAGAATGCTGGGGAAATGTATCAGCGCGCCATGGTCGCTTTGTTCCATGACATGATCCATCATGAGATTGAGGTATACGTCGACGACATGATTGCAAGATCCCAGACTGAGGAAGAACATCTTGACCACCTTCAGAAGCTATTTGACAGGTTGAAGTTGTACAAGCTGAGGTTAAACCCGAACAAGTGCACCTTCGGGGTGAGATCTGGTAAGCTGCTGGGTTTCGTCGTAAGCGATAAAGGTATTCAAGTGGATCCTGCAAAGGTGAAGGCTATACAGGAGATGCCAATTCCCCGAATAGAAAAAGAAGTCAGAGGCTTTCTGGTACGTCTGAACTATATTGCCCGATTCATCTCGCACCTGACTGCTACTTGTGAACCAATCTTCAAGTTACTGAAGAAAGATCAAGTGGTAAGATAGAACGATGAATGTCAGGCCGCTTTTAAGAGGATTAAAGAATATCTCCAAGAGCCACCTATTATGATACCTCCAGTTGAAGGGAGACCTCTGATCTTATACTTGACAGTACTCGACAATTCAATGGGGTGTGTGCTGGGGCAGCATGACGAGTCTGGCCGAAAAGAGCATGTTATTTATTACCTTAGCAAAAATTTTATTGACTGCGAGACCCGATACTCGTTGCTCGAGAAAACTTGCTGCGCTTTGGCATGGGCTGCTCTCTGGCTGAGACAGTATATGCTGACTCACACTACTCTATTGATATCAAAGATGGATCCAATCAAGTATATCTTCGAAAAGCATGCCTTGTTCGGAAGAATAGCAAGATGGCAGATGATTTTGACTGAGTATGACATCCAGTACACAACCCAAAAGGAAATCAAGGGAAGTTTGTTGGCAGATCATTTGGCACATCAGGCAGTGGACGATTACCAGTCTATGAACTTTGAATTTCTGGATGAGAATATCATGATAGTAACCGACTGTGAGACACCTGGACCGGATGAAGGACCTGAAGAGGGATCCCGATGGTCTATGTACTTTGATGGAGCTTCAAACGCTTTGGGTAATGGTATTGGCGCCGTGATTATATCTCCTAAAGGCTCTCATACTCCGTTCACCGCCCGACTTTGTTTTAACTGCACCAACAATATGGCAGAGTATGAAGCATGCATCATGGGTCTTCGAGCAGCAATTGACCTAAGGATTAAGTTTCTAAGTGTTTTCGGAGATTCTTCTCTCGTGGTCAGTCAGATCAAAGGCGAGTGGGATACGAAACACCCTAATCTTATTCCTTACAAGGAGTATGTGTTGACGTTGCTTCCACATTTCGAGGAGATAACCTTCGAACACTTCCCTAGAGAGGAGAATCAGTTGGCGGACGCGTTGGCTACGATGTCTTCTATGTTCAAAGTCAATTGGGACAACGAAGATCCTCGGATTATCATTGAGAGGTTGGACAAACCTGCACATTGTTGCAACATTGAGACTGAAGAGGTAGCAGATAAACCCTGGTTACATGAAGTGAAGAGGTATCTTGAGGTTCAGGAATACCCCGAGGGTGCATTTGTTAATGATAAGAAGTTTCTGAGGAGGTTCGCGGCGAAGTTCTTCATCAGCAATGGCATCCTTTACACCATGATTCAAACTTATTGCGTTGTGTGGATAAGAACGAAGCAGAAAGGATCATGATAGAGTTACATGAAGGTACTTTCGGAACTCATTCCAGTGGACACACCATGGCAAAGAGAATCCTTCGGGCAGGATATTATTGATCCACCATGGAAGTCGACTGTTATCAGCATTCTCGGACCTGTCACAAGTGCCAAGTCTATGCTGATAAGGTGCACATACCTCCAGTTCCTCTGAACATCTTGACAGCACCTTGGCCTTTTGTAATGTGGGGCATTGACATGATCGACGAGATCATACCTACTGCGCCTAACGGGCATCGTTTCATTCTGGTAGCAATTGATTACTTTATGAAGTGGGTTGAAGCAGCTTCCTTTGCTACAGTGACCAAGAACGTTGTGGCAAGATTTATTCGGCACAATCTGATTTGTCGATATGGTGTACCAGAAAGGATCATTACGGACAATGGTACAAATCTCAACAATAAGATGATCACCGAGCTCTGCAAGCAGTTCAAGATACAGCATCATAACTCTTCTCCTTATCGGCCGAAGATGAATGGGGCTGTAGAAGCGGCTAATAAGAACATTAAGAAGATTGTGCAGAAGATGACAGTGACATACAAAGATTGGCACGAGATGTTTTCGTTTGCTCTTCATGGGTATCGTACTTCAGCGCGGACGTCAACAGGGGCAACACCCTATTCCTTGGTTTACGACATGGAAGCCGTCTTGCCTATTGAAGTTCAGATACCCTCTCTTCGGATTATGAAGGACGCAGGTTTGAGCGAAGATGACTGGATTCAGACCGACTTGATCAGCTGAATTTAATCGACGATAAGAGACTTACTGCTATTTGTCATGGTCAAACGTACCAAAAACGGATGATCAAGGCATTTAATAAGAAAGTCAGACGACAAGAGTATCAAGTTGGGGATCTGGTTATCAAGCGCATTATCCTGCCACAAGGTGATCCCAGGGGCAAATGGACCCCTACCTACGAAGGGCCATTTGTGGTTAAGAACATTTTCTCATGAGGAGCTATGATTCTAACCACCATGGATGGTGACGACCTTCCTCACCCCGTCAATGCAGACATAGTGAAAAGATACTATGCATAATCAAAGACCCGCTAGGTTGATTGGCCTAGGCAAAAATAAGGGCTTCTCGGCGAACCAAAAGGGTTCGGGTAAAAATAAGGGATGAAAATAAAAAAAAAACTGTACACCCGGCAAGTCGAAAACCTGAAAAGGCGGCTTGGGCAAAAAAGGGTATCCCGGTGGACTGAAAACCCGAAAGGGAAGTCCAGGCAAAAATTAGGGATTAAAGCGTAACACTATGTCCCATTGGATCACCTTACAACCAGACTTCGATATCGACTATCAAAGCTCGCACGGCATTGATCAATCTGATCTACCTTCAACCAAGTAGCAAAGTGATGAGATGCTCAAGGACATAAGGGCAATAGCAGAGTTGGAACCCAGTGGGATTATTCACATAGCTGTTTTGTCTAGTTTTTCATAAATTGTGTAAATTCTATTGTTCGGCGGTGTTCTCTTACTAGGACGTCAGCCTCTTGTACAAAAACGCCTATTTACAGGCCAAACTTCAAAGTCAATACAATTCATTTTCAAAGAAATTTCAAACTGTTTTTCCTTTATCTGTGTTGTTTTGCAAAGAACGTCCAATGTTCATTTTTTATATATGCATTTGACATTAATTGCTGCTCATGAATATTTACATGCGAAACAAAAGACCATTACCTGTAATATTAGAAACAAGGGCAAATAAGATTTATCCAAGCTGTACAGTTGCTCTATCCACCAGGTACAAAGGTAGATTCAGCTGAAGAATATGATCGAGGTACTTCCACTCCCCGCGGAGTAAGAAGAGACGGTAAGGTTATCTCTCCCCAGCTGAGACTTGCAACTATAAATGAATCAGTGATATTCTCCCCAAGCAGAGTTTATCTACCATCAGCTCTGAAAGGTCTTAATATTCCCCAACAGAGTACAAGAATATTCCCCGGCAGAGTACAAGATATCCCCAGTGGAGTTTGAAATTTTTCCCAGCGCAATCTTAAAAAGCTTCCCCAATGGAGTTTGGAGAATCAACCCTAGTGGACTTTGGAAGATTGTCCCCAGTAGAGCTCAAAGGATTATCCCCATTAGAGTCTAAAAGGTTATCCCCAGTGAAGTCGCAACTGAAAGATCATCCCCAGCGGAGTTCATTCCTTTCCCAAACAGGGATTCAATCTCCAACAGGATCCAGTATCACCAGCAACGGTAATTCATCCCCAGCGGAATTGTTCAATGGAATCCTCTACAGAGCATCTCTTCCCCACAGAGTAATCTCTTCACCAGCTTATTCCCCATCAGAGTTATCCTCTCCTGCCGGTTTATGCTCACAATCATCTTCGTTGGCCATTGTTGTACCCCAAAATTTTCCCTCTCATATTTCTCAAAACATGGCAAGAAAAATCTCCAAGTGGCTCAAGATTGCTCAAGAGTTGGACAATCAAGCTATCTCCTAAGGCAGTCAACCCCAAATTAGGGTTTTGTGTTGCATCAAGATCTTTGAGTCCAAATGACCTCAAGTTCTCCCCAATGTCCTAATATGTTCTCAAGTTCATCCATGCCAAATTTCAAGCCTTGCAGAGGAAGTTTGCTCAGTCAATTGCTCAAAGGGTCCAAAAATCGACTATGTTAGGGCAAAAGTCAACTATGACCTATAAACAGTCAAACTTCAAGATTTTTTGTCAACATTATCATTTTGAAGGATATTTCATCATTTGATCAAGGGTTGATCATGATTCATCAAGGATTGCTCAAAATTCATCAAGACTCAAAAGTTGCTAAATTCGGGTTTTGCAGGAAAAGTCAACTCAACTTTGACTAAGCGTAACTTTATCATACTTTATGAGAAATGACCTATCCAAATCTCATTTTGAATACGATGCAATTTCCTACAATCCATCTTCATACTCCAAGATCATAAAATGCACTCACAAGAAGTTATAAATTTGGACATTATAGGTCATTTTTGAAAGTCAACAAAAACACCTTTTTTGCCAAAGCTTATAACCTGAGCATGGAATATCAAAATGAGATGAGACCAAAAGGGTTGGTTATAGAACATCTCAAGCTTTCTAAAAATTCCAAGAACACTTCCAAAAGTTCAAAATTGAAGAAGTTGGACATTTTTGCAAAATTGCCAAAAGTCAACTATCCCCAAAACTTCAAATTTTGTCAAATGGGCCCATTCTTTTCCACTTGATTTGAACTTTACACATTGAACACGTGTCCTAGCTTCAGCCTTGTGTCCATTTATCAATTTTATTATTTTATTTGATTTTTTATTGAATTATTTAATTTTTAATCAAATTAAATCAAATTAAATCCAAATATTGATTGCTTGATCTCTTTTTGGCTATTTCGGGACTGAATCATCATCATCAAGGGTATCAAACTCGTATCAAGCATTCCATGTGCAAAAAGATTGAGTTTTGACAATTTTGGAAGGTTTAGTAATGGTGAATCAAAACAAATCCCATGGCATTGATGTGCAAAGATTCAAGGCATATTTGTTAACCTAATACATTCTATCATACATAAGAAAGCTAGAGGGCACGAAAACAAGGCAAGAGGCTGCAAGAATCAACCAAACAAAACTTGAAAAAAGTGACAAAAAGTTGGAGATCGAAATCAAGCTTCGAGGCACTTCCAGGACTTGGCAAGCATCACAATCGCTTCCTGGAAATTCCCAGAAGCGAAACCAATAAGAATCACGTATTTTCCAGCCTCCTAGAGCACTGTAAGTATCTCACGGATCCTCCATGTTCTTAAAGTCACAAATCTTTATTCTTGCATCCATTATAAAAAACAATTGCATATTCTGATTCACCACATCATTTGCTAGCTTTCGGCACTAACCAATTTCATCCTTATGCTTTATATCGTAAAACACCATTGTAGAGTTTTCTAGGTTTTTTTAGGGGTTTTCATTACAGGAGTAATTAGCTTGTGTGAAGGGTACCATCTTGTTCAGGGGAACAAGACGAGCTCAACCATGGTGCTACCTTTCATTTATATGGCCTATGCAAGGTTTTGGAACGGACATGGCCTGTAGCGACGGACCTTTGTCCGTTGGTATAGGTGTTTTAATTTTTAGCCACGGTCCAACAACAGGGACGATGGCGTGTCATGCTTCAATTCGTCCATTCAAACCTGGCGCGCTTAATTTTGTTCTTTCTGGCATATTAATCCATTTTCTTTTATTATTATTATTTTATATCTCATATACAAATGAAGCACAACGCCCTGGTGGTAAAGCAAGCTGGAAGTCATGTACAGGACCTGGGTTCGAATCCCAGGTCCCCCCAATTTGCATTTGTTATTTTTCTTCAGGTTATCATATGTAGATCCAAGCGCACGACCTACCATACTCCCTCACTCAATCAAGCGCCAGATGGCCCAAGGCCAGATCTGGTGATCCAGGATGAGAGTCTACCATGGACCAAGTCCAAGCACGCGCAGGGAATTCACAAATTCAACCAGGCCAGTGTGTTAATGGGCCATGGAATTGCTGATCAAACCTCCTATTCAGGCCCAAACCCCCCCATCTCTCTCTATTTTATTTTTTTTATTTAATTGTTTTATTATTATTTTTATTATTAATTAACCAATCAAATAATTTTCTTTAATAAAATTAAAACCAAAAAATGTTTTCTTTATTAAATTAAATCTTAGTATTTTTATTTTTTATTAACAAATTTACTAATTAAGTTAGGCTACTAATTAGAAATAATTTTAACATTTTTTGTAAAATAATTAAAATTAATTTAGACATAATTAGGTTTTTAATAACATTGATCAATTTTATTTTCTTTCTTTAAATAACACAAAAATCCAAAAATATTTATTTTCATTAATTAACTTATTTAATATTAATTTAATAATTAACTTAGATTAATTTCTTTCTTAATTCAAAAAACAACAAAAATCTTTTCTTTAAATAACAAAGGGTTAAAACCCTAGAACTTGCGCCCGATTTAATTTCCTGCACGTGATCCATTTTATTTAATATTGTATTTGTTCCCGGAATGTAATAGTGTAATAGGACTTTAACTATTTTTATCGCTTTATTTATTTTCCGCATTTAAATTTCAAAGGGTTGCTTTTGGCGATGTAAATACCCGACGCCTTGTAATTTAATTTCCGCAATTTATTTTCCGCAAAATATAACTGCTAGATGTTTGATAATAGGGATGCATGACAAGATTGAATGTTTAAACCTAAAATCAACATAGATCACCATTAACATGTACAAAGATAAAATTAACTGAAAACGACACACTCGCACATGCGCACTCTTAGGGTACACCCCACTTGGTTGCCTTCGTACGCGGTCATTGAGTATAGGTTGTTTTAGAGGTCGCCCTCTTGTTCAAAGATCATAGTCGCCTCGAAACGGTTGCCTCGGATATTGTCGCCTCAAAACAAATGATCTAAGACATTAGGGTTACCGCTAAGGCATCCTAACATTGCTTTGGTGACCGTAAGTCCCTAAATTCGAATTGACCCTTAAAACTCCAACGACGATGCTACCTCCTCATCAATAGTAGGATAGCATTGTCTAAAGGAAGATAGCATAGAATGATTTCTTTTTCGAGTAGGTAGATGGTTCTTAAGTACTTGCTCTTCCAAAAAACAAAATCTTTTTCACACTTACACTTTTCGAACGAAGTTTCAAAACAAAAACTTTTTCAAACCCACAAACACAAAGAAAACAATTTTGAAAACAATGAGGAAGTACCTAAGAGCCCGTAGATAACTACGGATAGAAAGGGTGATAATACCTTCCCTTTCTATAAATCTACCCCCGTACTCAGAAATATCTCGAAAAAGGAATTTTTCTGTGCTTTTTTCCTTTCCTTGTTGGATAAAATAAAAGTCGGTGGCGACTCTTACTTACAGCGACATTTTGCGAAAACAAATGCAAAACACAAACCAGCATTCCAAAAACAGTCAGCTCTTTCCCACCGTATCACAACCATCCTCAGCGGAAACGAATAATCCAACTCTTTTCTCCAGCAGCTATCCGGGATTTATTTTCCCCAGCTAAAAGCATTACATTTCCATATATCATGACACATGCATATACGCATCATACAACACAATCTAATTTATTTTGAGAACATCATTGCCTAATACATATCATGCATTACATACAACTAATATTGACCTTTCAGAAAGGATGCGGTTACGTTCTCACAAAATTCAAAGCTATGAAGCTTTTATCTCAGTCGAATTACTGACCGATTCTTAAATCTCAACAGAATTATCCTCAGTTGAATTACAGATAAGGTCCTAAATCTCGACAAGTTCCTCCGTCGAATTACAGACGAGTTCCTAAACCTCAGCAGAGTTTTCTCAGTTGAATTACAGGCGAGTTCTTAAATCTCGATGAAGATGTTTCCCTCAGTCAAATTACTAACCAGTTCTTAAATCTCAACTGAATTATCCTTAGTTGAATTACAGATAAGGTTCTAAATCTCAACAATTTACCTCTATCGAATTATAGACGAGTTCCTAAACCTCAGCAGAATTATCCTCAGTTGAAGCACGGGCAAGTTCTTAAATCTCGATGAAGATGTTTCCCAAAGTCGAATTACTGACCAGTTCTTAAATCTCAACCAAATTATCCTCTGTTGAATTACAGATAAGGTCCTAAATCTCGACAAGTTCCTCCGTCGAATTACAGACGAGTTCCTAAATCTCAGCATAGTTTTCTCAGTTGAATTACGGGCGAGTTCTTAAATCTCGATGAAGATGTTTCCCTCCGTCGAATTACTAACCAGTTCTTAAATCTCAACCAAATTATCCTCAGTTGAATTACAGATAAGGTCCTAAATCTCGACAAGTTCCTCCGTCGAATTACAGACGAGTTCCTAAATCTCAGCAGAGTTATCCTCAGTTGAAGTACGACCAAGTTCTTAAATCTCGATGAAGATGTTTCCCTCAGTCGAACTACTGATCAGTTCTTAAATCTCAACCGAATTATCCTCAGTTGAATTACAGATAAGGTTCTAAATCTCGACAAGTTCCTCCGTCGAATTACAGACGAGTTCCTAAATCTCAGCAGAGTTTTCTCAGTTGAATTACGGACAAGTTCTTAAATCTCAATGAAGATGTTTCCCCAAGTCGAATTACTGACAAGTTCTTAAAACTCAACAGAGACGTTGAAGTACAAACAAGGTCCTAAATCTCAACAAATTTCCTCCGTCAAATTACTGACAGTTCTTAAATCTCAACAGAATTATCCTCGGTTGAATTACAGACAGGTCCTAAATCTCGATGAAGATGTTTCCCTACAGTCGAATTACTGACAAGTTCTTAAAACTCAACAGAGACGTTGAAGTACAGACAAGGTCCTAAATCTCGACGAAGTTCCTCCATTGAATTACAGACAGTTCCTAAATCTCAGCAGAGAAGTTTTCTCGGTTGAATTGCAGGAGAATTCTTAAATCTCGATGAAGATGTTTCCCCCTTAGTTGAATTATGGACAAGTTCTAAAAAACTCAGCAGAGATGTTCTCTCAGTTGAAGTACAGGCAAGTTCCTAAATCTCAACAAGATCAGACTTCCCCAGCAGAATCTTCTACAACAACAGGTATACAAGCTCTCGCTAAGGAATCTCTTACGCAATCGACACTTCTCCAAATGGCATATGTAATCCCATTCCTGACATCACAAGGCTGATACCACTTTATACGAGTGCAAATTTCTGGGCACTCTAGTGTTCAATCATCTTCCACCTTCGGATCACGAAAGGCTTAAAAGCCAATCTACATCCTCAGGTTTAAGAAGATTGAACAGGGGCAGCTGTTGTACCCCAAAATTTTCCCTCCCATATTTCTCAAAATATTGCAAGAAAAATCTCCAAGTTGCTCAAGGTTACTCAAGAGTTGGTCAGGCAAGCTATCTCCTAAGGCAGTCTACCCCAAATTAGGGTTTTGTGTTGCATCAATATCCTTGAATCCAAATGACCTCAAGTGCTCACCAATGTCCTAATATGTTCTCAAGATCATCCATGTCAAGTTTTAAGCCTTGCAGAGGAAGTTTGCTCAGTCAATTGCTCAAAGGTCCAAAAATCGACTGTGCTAGGGCAAAAGTCAACTTTGGCCCAAATACAGTCAAACTTCAAGATTTTTTGTCAACATTCTCATTTTGAAGGATATTTCATCATTTTATGAAGGGTTAATCATGATTCATCAAGGATTGCTCAGGATTCATCAAGATTCAAAAGTTGCTAAATTAGGGTTTTGTAGGAAAAGTCAACTCAACTTTGACCAAGCATAACTTTCTTATACTTTAGGATAAATGACCCATACAAAGCTCATTTTGAAGAGTATGCAATTACATACAATCCATATTCATACCCCAAGATTAAAAAATGCACTCACAAGAAGTTATGAATTTGGACATTATAGGTCATTTTTGAAAGTCAACAAAAACACCTTTTTTGCCAAAGCTCATAACTTGAGCATGGAATATCAAAATGAGATGAGACCAAAAGGGTTGGTTATAATGTTGGTGTAAGCCCTAGAGGCTAATACTTTTGGTACTTGTATCGAATTATTTATTAATAATAAAAGGCATTTCTTTATTATGTTTGCTTTCCAAAATAATAAAGTCCCTAGAATGGTTTATTTGTTTATTGAAATGTTAAGTGTGACTTAATCATGAGATCCCATTAAACATAAGACACTATTCTTAAAGTATCCGTAGTAAAGCTTTAATGTGAAGTGGGATAACATTAAAGCATTAAGATTATTATGAAGATAGATTGATGATCACATCTCATGGATCATAGATAAGGAGTTATCAAGTCTTGACATAGGTATGAATATTAGGAGTAATATTTATACTGGATTGACCCACTATGAGAACACTACATAGAATGTTATGCAAAGTGTCATAAGTTATTCTCATGATGATAATGGTGTATACCACCCTTCGACCTGAAACCACTATGGACCCTAGATGTAGAGTCAAGTACTTTATTGCTGATCAAACGTCATCCGTAATTGGATGACTATAAAGACGGTTGATGGGTACTTCACAAAGCATGCTAAGGGACATGAGTGACCTAGATGGAATTTGCTCATCCTGCATAACAGGATAAATGTCTAAGGGCCCAATATTGAACTGGACAAGGGTGACACAGTGTATGCCTTGTGTTCAATATAGACATGAGGGCAAAAGGGTAATTGTACAACACAAATATTATCACGGAAAAGGTTTGGTCAGATCACATGACATTTTCGGGACTTGGGTAACAGTGATGTGTTGCTAGATACCGCTCACTGTTTATTATATTAAATGTGTGATTTAATATAATTGCCAACGTCGCGAAAACCTACAGGGTCACACACATAAGGACAGGTTGATGAGAGATAGAATAAATAAGGAACACCGTAAGGTATGGTGCACTTAAGTGTAATACGGAAAGTGGTAAGGTACCACATGGATAAGTGATATATGGTACATCATAAGGTATGATGTCCATAAGCTTAATTGGGCTTTTAGCTTATAGCCTTAATTGGGCTTTTAGCTTGTAGCCCACGCAAGTGATTCTATAAATAGATCCCTTGTGATGAAGCAATTTCACTTGATGCAATTTCGTTTTTGATTCTCTCTCTCACTCAAGGTTTCCGTTCGTGATCAGCTAGCACTGTGACCGGAAGCGATCTGTTCGTGTGGACTGAGTAGAGGCGTTGTTCTTCATTAACGCTCGTGATCACAACATCAAAGGTCTGAATCGCCACAAGAGGTAAATATTTTTATCACTGACCATGTTCATTCGTAAGGATCACTAAAGGAAAATTTTAAATTCCGTTGCGCTTTTGATCGCAATTTTCCTTCATATAAGACATCTCAAGCTTTCTAAAAAGTCCAATAACATCTCCAAAAGTTCAAAATTGAAGAAGTTATGCATTATTGAAGTTGGACTTTTTTGCAAAATTGCCAAAAGTCAACTATCCCCAAAACTCTAAATTTTGTCAAATGGGCCCATTCTTTTTCACTTGATTTGAGTTTGCATCATTGCCCACATGCCCTAGCTTCATCCATGTGTCCACATCACATTTTTATTATTTAATTTGATTTTTATTTGAATTAATTTATTTTAAATCAAATAAAATCATATAAAATCTAAAGTTTTGATAACACATGATCTTTTGGCTATTTCAGGCTTTGATTACAGCTATTATCATCATCAAATTCGTATCAAATCAAATCATGTGCTAAAATATTGGAATTAGGTAAATTTGGAAAGATTTAATGGAGGAATCAAATCCACATCAAAGTCATTGATAGAGGGAGATTTATACCAAGTTTGTAAACCTAATGCACTGAGTGATACATAAGGAGGCAAAAGCACACGAAATAAGGGTTAGAAATCGTGGAGAGAGGCAGAACTGACTTTGCAAAATTCACAAAAAAGTGAGAGATCAAAATCCAGGTTATAGGCATTTACAAGGATCAAAACTTGTCCCAATCGCTTTCTGGGCATTCACACAAACCATTCCAATCAAAACCATGCATCCTCAGGCCTCTATACGCGTTGTAAGTCTCACGAAAACGATCCCTGTTCTTGAGTTCGATTTGATTTATTCTTGCATCATTTGAGAAATCTAATAGCATATTTGTAACCCTCGTATCATTTGTAAGCTGATGGTAATAGCCAATTTCATTTATGCGCTCTGTATCATGAAATGCCATGGCTAGGGTTTCGTTTCTGTTTTTAGGGTTTTTTATTTCAGGATGAATTGAAGCATATGAAGGACATGGTTGTGATCAGGAGTTTGTCACGAATCCAACCATGGTCCTAGAATTCATTTTTGTGGCCTGAGAAGGATTTTTGAGACGAGCAAGCTTGTAGCTACGGACTCCTGTCCGTTGGTATAGGTGGTGATACTTTTGGCCACGGTTGGGAGGTCAGGGATGATGCGTGGCATCCATCCATTGGCCAGTTCAAACATGGCGTGCGTTTTATTTTTTTTTCTGACCAATAATTCTTGTTTTATTATATTATTATTAATTTGTGTTAATATAACAAACTAATTAATTTGTTTTATATATATTATTATTAATTTATATTATTATTATTATATTCTCCTTCAGGACCTGGGTTCGAATCTCAGGTCCCCCACTTTCTCAATAACTTTTGTTTTCAGGTATTCCCATGCGCGCTCAAATCTGCAGCCTACCATGCTCCCTCATCCATCCAAATGCCAGATGGCCAAGAGCCAGATCTGGTGGTCAAAAAGCTGGAGGTCCACCATAAGCCAAGTCAACATGCGGATACTGGATCAGAAAAGTCCAAATGGGCCAGCAAAGAATTTGCTCCTCACACCCCTAAAACAGGCCCAACACTCCTCTCTCTTTATTTATTTTGTCTTGATTAATTGCTTTACTTTATTTATTTAAATTTCTAACCAATCACAAAATTCCTTTTTTATTAAATAAAATCACAAAAAAAATTCTTTTTATCCAATCAAATTTCAAAATTTTATTTTATTAATAATTACTAACCAATTAATTTAGTTTCTAATTCTAGAAAACTCTAACTTATTTTTTGTAAATAATTAAAATTAATTAGATTTAATTAGGTTTTAACTACTAATTTAATTATTTTAATTTCTTTCTTAAATAATCAAAAAAACTCCAAAAATATATTATTTTTCACCAATTAATTTATTTTATAATTGATTTAGTTATTTAATTTAGAATTTAATTTCTTTCCTTAAATAAAAGCAACCAAAAAAAACATTTTCTTTAAAAAGGGTCAAAACCCTAAATATTCGCATTCGATTTAATTTCCCGCGCGCGTTACTTATTTTTATCCAATAATGTACCTGCTTCCGGCTTGTAATAGTTAAATAGGACATTTAATTATTTTTATCGCTTTATTTTATTTTTCAAAGGGTTTGTCTTTGGCGATGTAAATACCCGACGCCTTGTAATTTAAATTACGCATTTTTATTTCCGCAAATTATAACTGTTAGATGTTTGATAATAGGGTTGCATGACAAGACTGAATGTTTTAACCTAAAATCAAATTAGATCACCCTTAACATGCATAAAGATAAAAATAACTAAAATCAACACACTCGCACATGCGCACTCCTAGGGTACACCCCACTTGGTTGCCTTCGTAAATGATCATTGAGTATAGATCGTTTTAGATGTCGCCCTCTTGTCTAAAAGATCATAGTCGCCTCGAAACGGTTGCCTCGGATATTGTTGCCTCAAACAAACGATCTAAGACATTAGGGTTACCTCTAAGGCGTCCTAACATTGCTTTAGTGACCGTATGTCCCTCATTCGAATTGACCCTTAAACTATAATGACGGTGCTACCTACTCATCAATAGTGGGATAGCATTTTCTAAAGGAAATTAGCATAGAACGATTCCTTTTTCGAGTAGGTAGATGGTTCTTAGATACTTGCTCTTTCAAAAAACAAAATTTTTTCACACTTACACACTTTTCGAACAAAGTTTTCAAAACACTTCATTACACTCTTGAGGACAGAAGCAAGAGTTAAATCGAAGTTTCAAACAAAAAACTTTTTTCAAACCCACAAGCACAAAGAAAACACTTTTGAAAACAATTGAGCAAGTACCTAAGAGCCCATGGATAACCACGGATAGAAAGGGTGCTAATACCTTCCCTTTCTATAATCTACCCCCCGAACCCGAGAAACATCTCGAAAAAGGAATTTTTCTGTGCTTTTTTCCTTTCCTGGTTGGATAAAATAAAAGTCGGTGGTGACTCTTGCTTACCGCGATATTTTGCGAAAACAACCGCAAAACGCGAACCAACATTCCAAAAAAAGTCAGTTCTTCCCACCGTATCACACATGTCTTCATAGGACCAGGGGAAGATCTCAACATAGTCGTGTAGCATCTGTATCAACCTCTGCTTGACGCCAAGCCCTATATTTGCACCTATTTTAACCTCTTTTCTGTCTATCTCTGTGCCTAAGTTTATTGTCTCAACTGGCTCTTCATGAGGTTGTATAGCCCTCTCTTCCTGTTGTAGCAGTCTAGCAAGTTCTCCAGGTACCTCACAATCGTCCTCACCTTCGTCCTTGACTTGGTTGATCGGATTTTCGAAGTCATAACTGGAAATAGCAGGATTGTTATCAATAGGATCCAGAGTGGATATGGATCTGCAGTTCGATACATGAGTGTGTGTAAGAGCGTAGCTGTATTGATAAAGCAAAGGAAGAAAAGAAAAACAGGGAGTGCAAAATTTGCATGCAAAAAACGTCCAATGCTTCATTGATGATATATAATATGACATATAATTACCCTCACAGATAGAACCATTGTGCCTCGGGTAAGACACAAGGCTATAAAGTTCAAATTGTTCATTACAAACTTAAAAACAAATAAGACAGTTACTGCGGAATAAAAGAAACTGGTATGAAATCTCTGGCTGTCCAATTACTCGGTCCACCGTTGGTAGTCGGGTAAATCCAGTTGTCAAAATCAGAGTCTTCCTCACTGTCTTCAATAGCATTGACCCCTCGATTGCTGATGCGTAGAGGAGGTCCTCCAACTTGAGCGTGCCGAACAGCCCTCTGATCTCCTGAAGTAAAGCCCAAACTAAATTTGTCAGTTTTATGAGTGAAATCAGGGAGCTGGCCTCAATTGGCACACCCACCTTCTTCAACCACGACCCTGGCGTCCTTGACAGAATCCATTTTCAAAGGAGGTTTGTTGCTAGTAGTTTCAGTCGATGCCAAGATCTGAGGGACCTCTTCAAAATTCTGACAAGGAGTTTCTATGAATTCTCCGTCCATCTCTACGTAGCGGAAGGAATTTAGGTGACTCACCATGTATTCTTCCTCACCCCGTACTGTGGCAATCTTTCCTTTCACCGAATACTTCAGCATTTGGTGGAGTGTGGAAGTAACAACTCCAGCTTCGTGGATCCAAGGACGACCCAACAAACAAGAGTATGATGGTATGATGTCCATACATAGAAGGTGGACTTGAAAGTCTGAGAGCCTACCTTGACAGGGATGTCTACCTCTCCGTGCACCATTCTCTTTGATCCATCAAAAGCCCTTACCACAATGTTACTAGGCTTTAAGGTCAAACCCTCGCAACCCAACCGGTCCAATGCCTTCTTTGGAAGAACATTCAGTGAAGACCCTGTATCTACCAACACATGAGCCATAGTGGTGCCCCTGCATTCAATTGAGACATGCAGAGCATCATTATGCTTTTTTCCTTTTGGTGTCAAGTCGGCGTATGAAAAGCCCAACCCATTGTCGGCAGTCAGGCTAGCCACGCAATCTTTAAATTTATCAATTGAAGTCTCCTGCGGCACATGCGCAGTTTTGAGGAATGCAATCAAAGCCTTCGCATGGGCCTCAGAGCACAACAACAGGGATAACATGGATATCTTTGAGGGGGGCTGCCCCAGCTGCTCGACCACATTGTAGTCACTCTTTTTGATTATTTTTAAAATTTCCTCTATCTCTTACTTAGAGGTTTCCACAAAAAATTTCTTAGGCGCCTCCGTCTGGGCAGGCTTACCTATAACTTCTTTATCGCGAGTATCAGACGATTCGCTGACAGGGGTAATAACTGGAGTAAGAACAGGAACAGTAGTTGATGTGCTAGCAGGAACAGCAGATGGAATGACAAAAGGCTTGCTCACAGTCTTAGGGAAAATCTCAGGAGAGAAAACCCTTCCACTTCTAGTAATCTTGTTGGTCCCAACAATGTTACCAACATCAGGATCAGCTGCTTCGGTCTTCAAGTTTTGCTTAACGCCATGATAGTAAACATCGGCGCCATAATGCCAATGGACAGCTTTGTCCGAGGCATACGGGATAGAACCAGGACATATGATTATCAACAGAGCGATTCTCGTAGCGGGTGTAATCCTAACAGGTCTTCTCGAGGAGGCCTTAGAAGGACTGGCGGAAATGGCTATAATAGAAATGTCTTCAGATGGAACAACGGGAACCATAGTTTTCTCGAACAAAATTTCTTTGTTGTCCATCAGGCCTTGGACACTTGACTTCAGCAAATGGAAACCGGAAGGTAGAAATGAACACATGTGGCAACCTTCACCACAACCCAGAAATAAACCGGCCAACAGCAAATTCTTCTTAACACTCATAAGAGGAGTAGAAACTTCGTCCACTGAGGTTACAAACAGACCGGTATCAATGGCGTTAACTCCATGGTTGTGCTTAGGCATGGGAGAAGTTATGACATTGGGCTTCTCCGGGGCGTCGAACTCAATCTCTTTGGCTTCAATCAAATCTTGTACTTTATTTCTTAGAGTCCAACAGTCATTTGTGTCATGACCAGGACTCTCAGAATGATAAGCACACCGAGCGTTCGGATTGTATCGAGGAGAGGAGGTATTAGGATTTTTGGGAGCCTCTTTTAAAGTTGCCAAGTTAGACCTCAACAGGTGGGGTAGAACCTCTGTCAATGTCATGTTGATCCGGGTGAAATGCCTTTGTGTTCTTTCTTCCCTTTGTTGATTGTTGTGTTGTGGGGCAGTCGTAGGCCTAGGTATTATTACAGCACTTACCGTTGGACGGTATCCCGCTTTGCTCTAATCTCTCGGGTTATAAATGGCACTGGCCTCCTTCTTACCAGTGAAGGGTTTCTTCATTATGCTCGAGGATGCGTCTCTTTAAATTTTTCAACTTTTTATACCGGCTTCGACCCGCTCACCAGTCATGATTAGTTCAGTAAATCCAGCTGAGGAACTTCCGATCAGGTGGTTGAAGAATGGACCTGACAAGGTGCCTAGGAACATGTCCACTAATTCTCTGTCAGATAGAGGGGACTAGACCCTTTCTGCGAGATCCCTCCATTTTTGAGCATAGGTTTTGAAACCTTCACTTGCACCCATAGACATGCCTTGCAATTGCGTCCGAGTTGGAGCTAAGTCAATATTATACTGGTACTGTTTGTAGAAGGTGGCAGCCAAATCTTCCCAATTGCGAATATTTGTCCCCTCCAACTGATAGAACCAATCCAATTGTGTCCCGGACAAGATCTCTTGGAAAAAATGCACCCATAGATTCTTATCAGCCATATGGGGTTGAATCTTTCTGACGTATGACCTTAAATGCAGTTTTGGGCAAGAGACACCATCATATTTAGCGAAAGTGGGGACCTTGAATTTTTGTGGGATGACAACCCCTGAGACAAGTCTTAACTCTTCAAAATCCAATCCGGGTACCCTCTGGACCTCCATAGCATTCAAACAATCCTCTAGCTCTTTGTATTTGTTATCAGCGGGAGGATATTGTTCCTCAGATTAATCAGGTTCTTCCTCTTCTTCGGATGTTGGGTTGTTGTTCGCTTCCTTGGTCCTGTCTTCTTGATTATCTCCTTCACCCGATGATGTTGCAAAATCCAAATTCCGTATGGCTTGTCCTTTGAACCTTCTTCCCATGATCACAATACCGGTTGGTTTCTCCGCTTTCTTCTTCTTCTCCTTGGCCAGTAGAGTCTTCAACTCCTCTTGTCCTTTTGTCAGAGTCAAGAGCATCTGTTGAAACTGGGTGTTCTGCGCCTGAAGATCTTTCACTGTCTGTTCAATATCCATCTCCCTGAAATAAACAGTAGAAGGATAAGGAGACCTGTTGTAAGAAACTTGTATGATGTTATGATGAATGAGGATGAAATATGCAAATGATTTCAAGGAAATTAGAGATTTAAATTTGTTCAAACCAAAAAGGAACACATGTTATATTAAATCCAGTGTTCGAGCACATCATGCCTCTTCGGGCTTACAATGAAAGAAATAGAATACAACAAAAACTCCTAAGACAAGAAGGTTGAACGCATCCTCTTTGGAGCGATGTAGGCGTTCAGATTCCTTTCCTCATGAAGCATCTTGGTGAGCTCCAGAACCTTCTTCTCACTGGCGTAAAACTGGGCTTCAAAGGTGTCTCTCTCTTTCTTCAACTGAACCCAAGCTTTTTGCAGTTCTTCGAGAGAGGTAGGCATGTCAGGATGAAGGACGGTGTATGGGACGTCTCCTTCAACAACAGGCTCTATGATAATAGGGAGGATGGAAGGATAAGGAATCACGAATCTCTGAGCACGAGCACGTATCCACCTAAGGTAAGGTTCGAGATGGATTGAGTTTTTGTGTCCCAAAGTCCTACTGTCCACCTTGTTCACCATTCTTCAAGCTCGTATAAACCTCTGGCGGTAATCTTGGTCTTCTTTGTCATAGTAGAACACCAGACCTTGGACGAGCGTCTCATGACGGCCGCCTCTTCGAGCATACCCAAATTGTCGAAGAGCTAAACAGGGATTGTAGGTGATACCTCCCCTAATACCAAGCAGAGGTACGTTAGGGAATTCCCCACAGCCGTCAATGATGGAGACATCTTCCAAGGATCTCGAACACCAACAGATATCAGAGTGGGTGGGGGACATCATCCTTTGCGACCATGTCAGTCTTTGCTCGTTCTTCAATACTGATTGAGGTAGGTGTGAAGTGAACCACTTAGCGTGCAGGGGAATACAACACAAAAGAGTAACTCTTTTCTTCATGGTGCGGGTATGAAGGCAGTGCAAGATGTCTCCCAGTAAGGTAGGTATGTGTGATCGGTGGATCTGGAACTGACTGTTTAACGCTGGTTCGCGAAATGTCGCGGAAGCAAGACTCGCCACCGTCTTTTATTTTCTCCAAATGGAAAGGACAAAAGCACAGAAAAATTCCTTAAAGAGATTGCTCTCGGTTCGGGAGGTAGATTATAGAAAGGGAAGGTGTTAGCACCCTTTCTATCCATGGTTATCCATGGGCTCTTAGATACTTGCTCATTTGTGTTTTCAAAAGTGTTTGTTTGCTTTTCAACTGTGGGTTTTAAAAAGTTTCTTTGAAAATTCCAGTTCGACTCTTGTATCGGTCCTCAAGAGTGTTTGAAAGTTTGCTTTCGAAAGCTTTTTGAAAATGTGTCGGTGTGAAAAGTATTTTGGTATTTGTTTTGAAATTAGAGCAAGTATCTAGAGTCGTCTACCTACCCTAAGGAATTCGTCTGTGTAAATGTCCTTTAAAGTAGTGCCATCCCACCATTGAGAGGTAGGTAGCACCACCGTTGGAGGTGTTCGGGTCAATTCGAGGGTTCGGGACATGGTGATCACCAGAGCAATGGGAAGACACCTTAGAAGCTACCCTCATGCCAGGTTCCCGGATCATGAGGACTTACTAAGACATCCTCTACTCGACGATCACCTTTCGAGAGGCAAGGCAACAGTGAAGCGTACCCTAGGGGTGGTGTGTGACTTGTGTGTCGTTTTCAGATATTTTGTCTTTTGTCATGTTATTGGTGTTCTACGCTTGTTTTTATTTAAGGCCATTCATTCTTGCATGCTTTGTTTAACAGTTAAAAATTGCGAGGAAAATAAAATCTAAAGTTATTACAAATGGCGCGGGTCCATATCGCCAAAATTAACCAGGACCCGATTTGACAGAAAATAAAGAAGTAAAGAAAATAAAGAATTGAAAAGTGCGAGAAGTAATTGCAAGGCTTCGGGAGAGGTACATAATTATTTAAACAAAATAAAATAAATATGCGAAATCAAATAAGAAATTAAGAACGAGGGCGTTGGACCCTTTTGCAAAATATTAAAATTAATGAGGAATTTAAAATTAAAATTAAAAGAAAGTAAGAATTTGTTTTTTTGGTATTTTTAATGTTTTAGGATTTAATAGAAAAAGAATTAATTAAAATTAAAATAACATGCGAAACCTAATTCTAATTATTTTTAAGTTATTAAGAAAAATATCGAGGTTTTTAACCTAGATGAAACCTAATTTTATTTATGCAAATTAATTATAAAATAAATAAAATAAATAATATTATGGTGAACAAGAAAATTAAAAAGGAATAAAACATTAATTAAACCTATTTTTACATTTTTTAGATTTTTGTTAAAAGAATTAAAATTGCAAACCTAGTTTAAAACTAATTTTATTTACATGCCAATTTATTTATGAAAATATTAGAAATAAAAATTATTTATGGTATTTTGCTCTTTTCTGACTTTTATTATATTTTTTATGTTTATAAAAATAATTAATTTAACTAAAAGAATAATAATTAAAAAAGATAAAAATAATGAAAAGATAAAAAAAATAACAAAATTTTGCAAACCTTGGGGGTATCAGTCCCCAGATGGGAGGCTTTAATCAGCAATTTGAGCCCAACTTTGCAAGGCCTGGTTGACTTTTGTGCAAGCGTGTGGGATGGTTGACTAGGACTTAGCGTATTCTCCAACTCTCAGCCTTTAGATTGATCTCAAGATGGACGTGGACGGTTGATTAAGAAGGTGTATGATGCGCCTTGAACGTTAATACTGCATGGGAAGATAATTGGAAAAATAATATTGACAATATTGAAGACCTGGGGTTCGAACCCAGGTCATGTGTATTACCAGCACCATCGCCTGCCACTAGACCAATTCAACGCGTTTGATATATAAATAACAAATAAATAATATAAAAGGAAACAGAGGAGTTAGTGGATCCACGCGCGAAAATTCAAACAGACCAACCAATGCACGCCACGAATTCATCTTCTTCATCATCCCTGGAATAAAAAAAACAAAAGCAACGATTTTCTATGCGTTTCATTAGGCCGGCTATGGGAAAATAGCGATTAGGCCTGTGTTACTCATAAATTGATCGCGAATATGGATTCTTCTTCGTCCAAGCTTGCTGATTACATTCATGGCACTATGGTTCTCTAATTTTACGCTATGCGAAAACGCCCAATTCCCAACTCTGAAAACCCTAGAATTTGGCAATGGTGGAATCGTCTACAGCTTGCAAAAACTCAATTAAACGCATGGGTTAGTTTGCAAATGCTTCACTGATCATGAATATACAATTAGAATGCCATGAATGTTCATAAATATTGAAACACGATAATGAAAAAATATGGAACAAGAGGGACTTCTGTATACCGTTCCAAAGCGTAAAGCTTGAGGTTTTTGATTGGAATATGTTCAGTAGACCTTGAGGAAGCTATTGGAATGAAAATTAGGTCTTGAATTCACCTGCAAATCAGTTTTCAGTATTGACTTTTTTTGAGAATTTTTCAAGTTTGTGAAGATCTTTCTTGCGCAGCTTAGTGTCTCTCCTCATTAGGGTTATGATCAGGCATATGTAGTGAACAAATTAGGTCAAGAAAAGTAGCACAAATCCAATGCATTCATGGCTTTTGAAAATTTGATTTTAAGGATCTTTTTCATATCTTTTTCATGTGTTCTTTGTTCTCAATCATGATCAATCAACCCAAATCTTTCCTTATTTAGCTAGGCACGAAATATTGAGTCTAAAACATGTGCAAAAAGATTTTTTAGGTCAAGTTAGATATTTTTCACATATTTAAATGATTTAAATGAATTAATATAAATAAAAATTCAAATAAATAAATAAAAAATGAGAAAATACTTCCCTTTGGGCCAAGTGGTCGTGCACATGCTTAGAATGATGAATCATGGAAGAAAAATGGGCCCATTAGCAATTTTAGGTCATTTGGATCAATGTTGACTTTTCAAAATATCCAAAAATTTCCCAACTTCTACAAGGCATAACTTGCTCAATTTTTAAGCTTTTCTCATGTTCTTGGACATTTTGGAAAGGCCTTTGAGTCCTCTAACCAATGCCTTTGGTCCCATGTCATTTTGATTTACCAATCTCAAGTTATGGCCTTTGACTTAAAGTCCCTTTTTGTTGACTTTTGAAAATGACCTATAATGTTGAAATTGATAACTTTTTGTGAGAGCATTTCTTGGACTTGAAGTATGAAGATGAGTTGTAGGAAATGTCTTTCTATTCAAAATGAGCTTTGGATGGAATTTTTCTGATAATCCATGTGAAAGTTATGCCCTGGTCAATTTCAGTTGACTTTTTCAGCTGTCCAAATATGGAAACTTTTGCATCTTGATGAATTCTGAGCCAAATTTTGAGAATCATGATCAAGCATTGATCAAATGATGTTTGTGGCTTCAAAATGATATGTTGACAAAAAATTTGAACTTTTGACTGTCAAATGACCATTTTGCCCCTACAGTTGACTGTAGTGCAATCTAGGGTTTTGACTGTGCAATTTTGAGTTGAATGCCTTGAAACTTGATATGAGGATGCTTGACCATATTTGTAAGCATGTGAGACTTGATTGGGCCTTTGAACACTTCATTTTCTTGATCAGCACACAAACCCTAATCTTGACTGTATAGGAGGCCTTTGCACTGTGTAGCCCTTGGGGAACTTTGAAGCTTGACTTGGCAAATCTTTGAAGAATTATGGGAGGGCAAATTTTGGGGTACAACAGTATGGGATTGCGAGAGAGAAAGACTTTGATGGCGTTAACATCTATGAATTGGTCCGAGTTGGGGAACAGAACCAAACCATAAATTAGAAGATCCATGATGTCTTCAAAAGCTTGGAAATCCATGTCATCCCAGAATGAACGAGCCTTCTCCAATAGAAACTTGGCTAGGAAGCCTTTAACCCCGCTTCTTGTCTCCCAATTGGCTATGATGTCATCTCTTTTCAGATGCAAAGCTTCGGCGATGACTTCAGGTTTTGGAATCCCCTATAGACCGGTGAACAATATCTGATCAAGCACGGGAACCCCTAACAGTAGAGAGATCTCTTCCAGTGTAGGTACCAACTGATAGTCCGGGAAAGTGAAATAATGATGTACGGGATCAAAGAATTGGAATAGTACACACATCATCTCTTCTTGGAAACTGGATGTAGCCAAACTGAGAAGTCGACCGTATTTCTTGGTAAAAGGAGAATCCTCGGGCACTCTTGAGGCTAACTCTTGAAGCTGAGCGTGCGCCTTTACAAAGCTGATTCGGATGGTGTTCCTTCAGACGGAATTCATGACCTACAAAACAAAAACAAAGATAAACTTCTAAATCCTTGAAAGTGTTAGTGATCATGCGTATGATGCTTATGATGTTAATGATGTTATGCATAAGTATATACACACAAAGCAAACAAATCCCTATGTTTTAGGCTTGCATGAGGTTTTATAGGTAAGTACCCTCTTGAAGTTTAGTTAGTTCAACCTGTCGTAGTAATAGTGATCAGGTTCTAAAGGATCTCAATATCACCGACCTTTCTCTTAGGCATTGTCTCAGCACAATCAATTTTTTCTTGCGGCCGAGATATCCCAAAAGGCTAGCCTTAATGAGTGTAGTATCGAGTATCAACCAATTTTCAGCTCTACATCGAAACCGATTATCTCACTACGTCCTAATGGCCAAGTTTGTTCAATTAGGGTTCTAAAGTCAATTAGTGCTTTATAACGCTACTCAGCGGCCTCGTATTCTCCTCGATTCACCATGAGGGATACCGGTACCCACAAATGCGTCACACTAATTTAGTCATTGTTTCAACCATATCAGTCTATGCCGTACAGTTTCCACAATCTATTGCTATTTACCTAAAAAGGTGTCCCAGATCCGGGTGGAGGGTCAAAGCAAGCCCAAACAAAGAACAAAATGTAAAGCATACAAACCAAACAATGAAAGCAAGTAAATGTGATCTAACCCTAAGGTAACCCCACTTTAAGAATAATTTCCCAACAGAGTTTCCAGTTCTGTGATACGGTGGGAGAACTGACTTGAGGGTTTGCGTTTGTGTTTGTAAATGTTGCGGTTTAGCAAGAATCGCGACCGACTTTTCTAATATCCAAAAGGAAAGGTGAAAAAGCACAGGAAAGACCTTTAGAGATGTTTTCTTGAGTTCGGGGGGTAGATTATGAAAAGGGAAGGTATTAGCACCCTTTTCATCCATGGTTTTCCATGGGCTCTTAGTTACTCGCTAGATCACTTGCTTTTGTTTGAATGTGCTTGTGGTGTGGGTTTTGAAAGTATTTTGAAAACGTCTTTGTAACGGTTCTCGTCTCTATAAGAACGCGTATAAAGTATTTGTTTGGAAAATAGTTCAAAAATGTGTTTGTGAAATGTGTTTTTGAAAGTGATTTTGGGAAGGTGTCTTTGTAACGGTTCTCGTCTCTATAAGAACGCGTACAAAGTGTTGTCTTCAAAAATGTTTCAAAATGAGAGTGTGGGTGTATAAAGTGTTTTTGTTGTGAGCAAGCGAGTAACTAAGAGTGAACCTACCTACTCAAAAGGTCTTAGATGTTCTTTTCCTCCTCCTTTAGATGTTGATATCTTACCATTGATTTGGTAAGAAGCCCCATCGTTGGATGTGAAGGGACGGGCGTTGGGACGTTTGTATAGTCATAGAAGGCAACCTATGTGACGTTTTAGAAATGTCGTTTAGGGACTAGATCGTTTACCGAAGGCAACATCGAGGGACTACGATCTTTTATCGAGGGTCTTTTCCTAAAACGCCCATGTTCGAGGGACATGACTATTTTTCCGATAGGAAACAAAGCGGGATTACCCTAAGGGTGTTAGTGTGCAAGTGTGTTTGATTGCATGCATTTAATCTTGGTTAGGGTGATCTATTTGTTGATTTTCATATCTTGTCGTACACACCCTAATTATTAGCATTTACATTTGAAAGTGATAAGTTGCAAAAATGTAAAGTCCTACGCTATTACAATATTTAGGGGGGGTGGGGTGTACAAATTTATGAATGGGGGTTGCAAGTAAAAATAAGTCCTAAGTTACTATTACAACCATATCGAAATGTGTAATGCAAAGAAGGAAGAGATTTGTTTTAAAAAATGGTTTTTTGTCTTAATGAATTAAAAAAAAAAGGAATAATTTAAAAGGAAAATATTTTTATGTCTTTTTATGTTAATATTAAAAATGATGAAAAGGGAAATAAATGAAAGGCAGAAACATCGTGTTACTGCAAGCAAGGGGGCAAGGATCAGAAGTTCTGAAGCCAGGCACGTGGTGGCTCAGAAAGGAACGTCAGTGGGAGTCATAAGTTCTGGATCGATAAACTATGAGGTCCTGCAAGAAACATTAGAGGGAAAACACAAAAATTCTGGGTGGTATTCAAACAGTGGGCCACAAGTCAGAAGTTCTGTATTACACTAAAACAGTGAGTAAACTTCAGAAATTCAGTGTATTGTCAGCATGTAAAAAATCAGAAACTCTGAGTGTGTGAAAACAGTGAGTGGAAAAATCAGAAGTTCAGTATATTTGACATGTAAGGAGAACTCAGAAGTTTTGAGTTGTCTTAGAACAATGAGTGAATCATCAGAAGTTCTATATTGTGCTGAGCCAGTGAGTGAACATTAGCAGTTCAGTACGTTATCAGCATGTAAGACTCAGAAGTTCAGTGTGTGTTAACAGTGAGCAAAATCATAGAAGTTATGTGTGTTAAAACAGTGAAGAGAACTCAGAAGTTCTGCATGCTTAAACAGTGAGTGAACATCAGAAGTTCTATGTGTTAAGATGGTGAGTGAAAAATAGAAGTTCTGTGTTACATTTCAACTTTTTTCTCATATTAATCAGCACAATGATAACTTATTCAGTTTTCAACAGACAGCAAATCAAAAGGATAAAAGCACAACAATTTATAGAAGTTCTAATCCTGATTCTGAGCTTAGCCTTAATCAAGAAGTTCTAATCCATAGTTTTTCTACTTATGCAATGATATGAACAACATTAATACTATGATATTTACATGTTTAATGATGTTCTGAATGAAAAAGATGCAAAGTCATAAAGACTTACCTTGAACCTGGAGCGTGGGCTTAGAGCTTTGAGTTGCTGCCTTTGGATGTTCTGGAATCAGCAAGAGTAACGAAAGAGAAAATGCCAAGTTCTTTGATTCAAAGGGAAGAACAAAGGTTTGTTTTTTTTTTGTTTGAGAAATCTGGATTTTTATGAAGGTTTCACAACTTCCTTTTCTCTCTTTTTTCCAATCTCTCTCCAAAAACTAGCCTCTCTCTAAAAGCCATCCCCTTGAACGTGTGATGGAGCAAAGTATTTATAGATGGGTTTATTGTGGTTTTGGGGGGGGGGGGGGGGGGGAAACAAATGGGATTCAAACCTTTTTGGTATACTATTTCATTGCTTTTTAATCACAGTTTTTGAATGCTAATTTGATGCAAATATGGGGTTTGAGAAAGTGCAGGCGTGGACTGGGTCAGCAACTGACTGCAAGACTGTGATGTAGCAGGGAAGCAGGTTACTTAAACGAGGTTTTGGGATTTGGTGATGTTCTGATTGCAGAAGATCAGAAATGTAACCTCCATGCGCTGAAGAGTCACGTTCTGATGGAAAGACTATGTTCTGAACCATATTTGCAACTTCTGATTGCGCTTGCATGGAGGCTGACTCAGAAATTCTGAAGTATCACATTCTCTTAACACTTAGAAAATTTTCTAAATGTTTAGAAAATTTGATTTTTTTCAAAGTAATTTCTGACTTCTGATTTTGATGAACCAGTTTCATGTCTTGATGAAATATAATTGTTGAAACTTTATTTTTAATTTAAAAGTCAAAGTTTGACTTTTCAATATGCTTTTGACCATTTTGCCCTTGTGAGTGATTTTCTTGAAAAGTTGTAATTCAAGACTTGGAACTTGATAGAAGCAAACCTGAGAGTCCAGGATGATCCTTTGAGAAATGAGAGGGTAAATTTTGGGGTACAACACCAAGCGTCGGGGGGAATTATATAAACCCTCACACTTGTGAGGGTCGGGTATCCAATACTCACAGTAAAAACCCTAATCTCATTTTTGTATCTCTTTCCATTTTTCTTACTTGAGAATCAGAGTGTCTTGTAGGTACACCCCTTCCTTTCCTAAACTTTCCATCCAAGCAGTCGTCATCTTTCGACCCACTTCCAGGTTCTGCTTAACCGGTAAGATCAACATTCCTAGTTTCCGTCCATATCTTTAACTTGGTAAATACTTCATAGTTTTTCTACAAAATACATGTAATCTAACTTAGAGGCCTCTTTGGATGGCCTCCACACATTATATTTCATGTTGTCTAGGATTTCCTCTATTTTGTGTTCTCAATCTTAAACCGAACATAAAATTGTTTGTAAAGTACCCAATACTTGCACACAACCATCTTGCATTTGCAAATACGCTTCAATATCAGACTCGCCGAACATAACATCACCCACAACAATACTCCCTAATAGCTTTTAGATGTTACTCATAGTCTTCTTTGCTCTCATCACTTCCAATGAACCCTTATTGACCTTCATAATTTCCATATCTCCATCAAACTTATAGGATAAACCATTTTAGAGTACTCAACACTCGCGCACACCCATCTTGCATTTGAAAATACCCTTCAATAAATTTCTGTTATGAAGTTCCATCATATTACACTCATTGAGATGACACAAATACTTGTGTCCATGTTTGGTTGCATCATTATTAGGCTCACCAGACACAACATCACCTACAATAATATACTATAATAATTTGTAGATGTTAGTCGTAGTCTTCTTTACCCTCATCACTTCAAAGGAAATATTGTTGACCTACAAAATGTCCATCTCGTAATAATACTTATAAGAGAAACCATTTTCATGCAACCATTGGTGGATTTGAGTGGTAGTGGTGAATTTTCACATATACTAGAAATAAAAAATGTTGGATAACTAAGAAAGTGAGCTCATATGTCCATTTTATTAAAATTTTGGAATAAGATATGATATCAAACTCTGTTATGGACCCTAGATGTTTAGCACATTTCTACTTTTGATGCTTACAATACTCCTCAACAAGTGTGTATCTATTATAACTTCATTGGGCCATTAGACAGGGTAGTCTATAAAAGAGCATACGGGGCCAAATAAAACGAGCAGTGCGAGCTACCCCTGAACTTATATCTATTACCTATTTCTCAACAAACACATGAGGTAATGTGTCCCACTATAACAAGGCCACAGAGGAAGGTAAAAAAACTAACCACCTCATCCGCGATTTAAGAAAGAACATACTTCTTCCTCCCCATGTATCTAGCAAGAGATTAAGTCAACACTCCTTGACCCAACCCATATATACCTCTATAAATACCCCAGTCTTACGACTGAGCCATGGATCTCTAATTTCTCACAAAACATACGTACCGAGCTTCTCACCACTCTGCGTGAACAAGCCCTACTTGTTGTCCACATACTCTAAACACCATAAACAACCTTATGAATACATGGCTACATAGTTGTACTTTATTAGTGAGTATAATTGACACCCACCGTGAAGCCTTATAAAATTGATTTCGGAATAAGTTTAATCCTTCTGATGCAACTTTGGCGGCAACGGCGATAATGCTATTTTAGGTGGCGACTAAAATGATGGCGAAAAATAAGAAGAGGAGAAACCCAAAGGAAAAAATGAGGTAAAAGGTTATTATTATTATTATTATTATTATTATTATTATTATTATTATTATTATTATTATATATTATCTATTATCTATTATTATAATATATTAAATCAGAAACAACAGATTATATCGCAACCTGTCATAATTTGCCACATCAATTAAAATCCTATTTGTCACTATTAGAAATGAATCTAATAATAAATTTGCAAAATTGCTCTTCATCACTTCAACTTCTATTCTAAAAAATAAATGTTACAACTTTATTATTATTTTCTATCTTCTATCCTCACAAGAATTACTCATAATTAAATACAACTTTTACCCCATAAATTCATAATTTAATTTTAATATTTTTTCTTTATCTTTCAATTATATCATTCAAGATTCTCATATTTATTTATATTATGATTCATATTCTTTCTTTCTTCTTCTTATTTTATAGTCTAATATATTAAAAAAATAATACTATTTTGTTAAATCAAAAGTCTAACATAAATATAAATCGATGAAACCATTCAAAAATAAATTATAATATATGATGACTAAAAAAATTATAATAAAAAAATATTTAAAATTCTTACAAAACTTACTAATGACAATAATAAGTATTTTAACTTTTGCACTATAAACATTACTAATTATAAGGAGTTATCTAATGACAAACATAAAATACTCCACTTACGCCTCCTCAATTAGTATTATCCCTAATAATTATAATAACAAATGTACTTTAGATAAAAAAACATATTAGTCAGACAAGTAATTCATTTTAATAAGAGATAAAATTAATTGAAGGATGGCAAAGTAACTTTTGAATTATTTTGTAACAAATAATTAAATATAAAATTGTTAAAAAATTTAACAATGCCAATAATAAATGTCTTCATTTTGACATTATCAACATTACTAATAAATTAATTATATATATAAAACAAAATTATGTCATATAACTTTATTTTTCCATATCAATTAAAATCATGCGTGTCACTCTTAAAATTGAATCTAATAATAAAAAATTCGCATGATTTATCTTCATCACTTCAACTTCTATTTTAAAAAACATATGTTACAATTTTATTATATCTATCTTCTATCCTCACAAGAATCTGATAATTAAATAAAACTTTTATCCCATAAAATTTAATTTTAATACTTTTTTTATTATATTTCAGTTATGTCATTCAAGATTCTCATATTTATCTATATTATAATGCATGTCCTTTTTTCTTCTTCTTATTTTATAGTTTAATATATTAAAAAAATACTATTATTTTAAATCAAAAGGCTAACATAAATATAAATAGATGAAACCATTTAAATATAAATTATAACATATAATGGCTAAAAAAATTATAATAAAAATTATTTAAAATTCTTACAAAACTTACTAATGACAATAATAAATGTTTTAAGTTTTTCACTATAAACATTACTTATTAACTGAAAATTTAAGGAAAAAGTATAGATTATTTGTAATTATAAGGGTTTATCTAATGACAAACTAAATATTTCACTTACACCACCTCAATTATATGTATTATCCCTAATAATTATAATAATAAATGTACTTTAGATATAAAAAACGCTTTAGCTGGACAACTAATTCATTTTAATATGAGATAAAATTAATTGAAAGATGACAAAATAAATTTTGAATAATGCCAATAATTAATGTCTTAATTTTGATACTATCAATATTACTAATAAACTAATTATATGTATAAAAAGTAACATGAGTTATATCTAAATACATAGATTTATCCCAAATAACAGATATAAAATCAAAATTTTCATCATAATATGATCACATACACCTAATATAATCACAATAAACTTTAACTTATAAAAATTTGTCTATGTACTTTCATTTTTTTTAATTTAAATTTCTTCCAGTATATATATATATATATATATATATATATATATATATATATATATATATATATATATATATATATATATATATATATATATATATATATATATATATATATATATATATATATATATATATATATATATATATATATATATATATATATATATATATATATATATATATATATATATATATATATATATATATATATATATATATATATATATATATATATATATATATATATATATATATATATATATATATATATATATATATATATATATATATATATATATATATATATATATATATATATATTATAATTATACAGTTTCTGTTAAAAAATTAATTCTAGTCAAATGGATCGAGACTAGAATTGTGAGCGGAATCACTTTCCTTATAAGTATTTCAAGCACTCTCAAAATGTCTTAGAGTTGAAACACAAAAATATCCATGATAATTCAGCCTTTGAATCGAGTCTCCACAAGATAGGTAAAGAGCTCAAATGCAAGGAAGAGTGTTTGGAATAATGAAGAGGATTTATGATTTGATTGTATTGTTTTTCGAATTCAGAATAATATATTTATAGGCCATGCATGCGTTGTTTCATAAGTTTGTAACTCTTAATGAAACAATACATTTTTAGCATATGTTTGCCATGATTCACCTATAATAGTGCAATGTACCACTTCATGAAGTATTGTATATTTTGAATTCGAATTTCAAACTTTCAGTAGCCCGAGACAAATTTAACGGCAACTTTCACTGGTGTATGTTTAGTGCAAAAACTGACTAAAATCTCCTTCAGACAATTTAAAGGTAAATTTTCCTAGTGGATGTTTAGTGCGAAAATAGACCAAAATTACTTTAGACAGATTTGAAGGCAATTTCCACTTTTGTCTATGGGGAACTTTTATCCTCTTTAATTTTTTCATATTTGAACACACCCATGAGCATTAATTGTCTATTAATTTCCAACAATTCCTCATTTGTTCTAATAATGACAAGTCTTAGAAAGTGAAATATAAAGAGTGTTAATACACTTAGATATCTTTCGATTTAAAACTTAACCTTAGTAAGTACAATGCAAAGATTAATCGAAATGTTAGGTAGCAATGCTTTTAAACCATCAATCCATATTATTAGACCATTGTTACCTTACACACACTCTTTAAGGGTTCTTCCCCTACATATCTCTCTTAGCACTTATTTATGGTCATATACTTTCTTGTTTCATGAATTTTTGATGAGAGAAATCTCAACTCTCACTTTGAGACGACACCATCTCGAAATTCACATAGGTGAAGTTCATATTGTGTCTTTTCCATGAAACACATACCATCAGTATTGAACTTCATTAAGAGTTTTAAAAACTCAACCCTCAATTTAAAATAGCCAACATTGTTGCCAAATGTCTGACAAATATCCAAATCAATGACTTGTTGTTACCCATTGAATCTTGAGGTTAATATTTTGTTAACATAAGATTGGATTGTTGTTGTTGTTGGAACTCTTCTTCAAGGATTTTCAACCTCATACCTCTCGAGGTTGTCTTTATTAAGTCTCTGGCCAGTGGCTTAGTAAATGAATTTCCCAAATTATAGATTGTTCATATATATGTGAGTGAAATGATTACATCTTTAATCAATTTTCTCACGAAATAATGTCTAAGGCCTCGGTGCCTAAACTTTTCATTATACACTTTGCTGAATGCACTAACTAAATTGGTTTGACTGTTGCAATGTATCAACACTTTTGAAACATTGTCTTTTACTAATGGAACTTCCAACAGAAGTTCCCTCAACCATTCATATTCTTGACTAATGGAAACTAGAACCACAAACTCTAATTCCATGTTCGAAAGGTTAATACATGTTTGTTTCTTGCTTTTCCAAGATATCGTACTTCCAGCTTAATATAAATATCCACTCAATTATAAATTTATGATCTCCAACACTCGATATCCAAAACACATTGATATATCCTTCTAATATGGTAGGAAACCTACCATAATGAAGGTCAAGTTTGTTTTCAAAATAACTAAAACTCTTGTGATGACCTTTCAATGCTCACTATTTGAGTTGCTAGTAAGTCTACTCGTTTTACTAACTGAAAATGTTATGTTAGGTCTAGTACATTACATTAGACAACAAATTGAACTTGCATATTCTGATTTAGCCAGAACTGTTCCATAATAACTTTTGACACTAAGATCAAATTGAATATTCACTTTCTTGAACCATGACAGTTTGAACTTATCAAGATCTTTCTCAATAAAGTCTATTTGACTAAGTTCATAGCCCCCACTATTCAATATTATTTTGATTCTTAAAAGAGTGTCAACTAGTCCAAGATATTTCATATTGAATGTGGAGCTTTCTCAATATAGTGTGTTTGACTATATTTTTAACCCCCACTATTTCGCTTTACTTTGATAAAAAAATGGTGTCCACTATTTCAAGATCTTTGCATCTTGAATGTGGAATCTAGAAACCTTTTTTTCCCTAGGATTTCATTCATATCTTTGATAATGATCAACATATAATACACATAGATACAAAGAGATATCACGATATTATCACACAACTTTTTGTACAAACACTTGTCACACTAATTAGATGAATAAGGTTTTTAGATGATCATGTATGATGATGCAAGAAGGTTTTTAGATGAAGTGAGAGATGAAATTATGAGCAATTTAAAATAGTATAAAATAAATTGCAATGAGTACCATGTTTATGTTCACTTATCTCAAATCTTCACTTAAATTTTTATGCTAAACCTTCTTGATCAACTTCATTATTAGTATGCGTGATACTTTTGATCCTTTCTTTCTTTAATAATTATTGTCTTCGTCAAAACTAGATATAAGATATATTATTCAGAATCTCCCCTTTTTGACGATGACAAATTCTTTGAGTTCGTGTTTTGGTAAGATTGAAAAGTATCTCATAAGTTTTGTGTCTCCTCATCACTGGTGAATCTTGCAATGATATAGTCAAACTTTTGATGTCATTTTTCAGTGCATATTTTAATCTATGCAAGGATTTTACAAGCTTTCACATTATTTGTTCATTACCAGAAAGCACATGCCCTTATAGTTTCTCCATGTAAATCTCCTCATCAAGATCTCCATTTAGGAATGTTGTTTTGACATCCTTTTGATGAACTATAAGGTCATGCAAGGAAGGTAAAGCAAACAAAATTCTAACTTTTGTTGTGCTTCTTTCTAGTGCATATGTGTCAAGATAATCAATATCTTCCTTTTGTCTAAAACCATTGGTTATTAATCTTATCCTTATAGATTTTTAGTGTATCATCACTATGATACTTCCTTCTAAGCATTCATTTGCATCCTAATGAATTTTTTTATCTTTTAAGTAAATCGACAAGTTCTCAAGTATGGTCTGACATTATTTAATCTATTTCATCTTGGACAATATTCTAAGAGAAGTCCATTTAAGTTACTTCTTCATTGTAAATCTTAGGATCATCTTCCACTTGAAGAATAATAGGAATCTTATGAAGAAAATTCTCAATATTTTATTCTACTAGATAAAAGAAATATGTCGATAATCGATTTTGTTTGATCCTAGATCTTTAGCCTTTCAGACTATCTGCTTATTCTAATTTCGAGTTATTTTTAACAATCATTGATGAACTTTCGATTTGTATTTCAGCAATCCGTGGAGAACCTTTCTCGCAAGGTTCTTAATTTATGGAAATATCAAATTCCTTATTCTCCGAGATAAGGTTTACAAAATTTCACATCTCAAAATTCAATAGTTACATTAAACTCTAATTCAAAAATCTATATAAATCATGATCCATTTCGAAAGATCTTTATGTCTTATAATAAATTTCATCTAACACAAATAATTCACATAAGATACCGAGCATAATTCAATTGTATAATTTGAAATTATAAACTTCAATTTACCAATCTCATCATAAAGTGTCAATTCATATTAACAATGTCTACCGTTAAAATCAAACAATTTGATTCCAAATTTTAAAACTCATTTTCAGAAAAACTATTATTCCAAAACGAGACTTACTTTAAATTATATACTTTAATCACTCATTATCAAAATTCATATATATGATGCACATTTTCACTTATTCAATACAATTAACACCTGCTTTGAAAATGGTGGTACTGTTATATATATATCATTCACTTTATATATGTTGGAAATAATTTATATTTTAGGAATGTCTTAATGACTAAGTTTATTAGAGTGTATTTTAGTTTTTTTTTTATACTCTAATTTTGTGTATAAATAACTTAGTAGTAGGTTAATGTAATTAATTCATTACTCCTTATTTTATAGCCTTCATTCAATATATTTCTTTTGTCTTTCATTTCTCTTTCTGCACTAACAATTGGTATCTAGAGTTCCGGTTTGAAATCCAGGAGAAACACGAGTGAACAGTGAGGTGTTGTGTGATTGAGAATCACATTTTTCTGAGTTTGTGGGATTTGGGAAACACTATGTTTTTGTGAGTTTTTGAGTGAATTGCACAAGGTTAAAGATGAACGGAAACAACAATATCAATTCCAAGCTTCCAGTATTTGATGAAAAAACTGGAATCGTTGGAAGATCCAGATGCGTGTGTTGTTTGGTTCTCAAGATGTGTTAGATCTTATCATTGATGGCTATGCTCTGTTAGCAGCAGACGCGACGAAAGCACAAAAGATAACACAGAAGGCGATAAGGAAGAAAGATCAGAAGGCATTGTTCTACATCCATTAATGTGTGGATGCGAATGTGTTTGAGAAGATTGCTGACTCTGAAACAACAAAGATTGCGTGGGACACACTGGTCAGATGTTACAGTGGTGATGTATTAGTGAAGAAGGTGAAGCTTCAGTCTTCTAGAAATAAATATGAGAATCTCAACATGAAAGACAATGAGAAGGTTTCTGAGTACATCTCTAGAGTGATTCTGATCACTAATGGGATGAAAGCTTGTGGAGAAACTCTTTTTGAACAAGTAATCATGGATAAGGTATTGGGATCTTTAACTTCTCAGTTTGATTAAATTGTGGTAGCAATTGAAAATTCCAAAGATTTGAGTACCATGAGAGTTGAAGAGCTGCAAAGAAGTCTAGAGGCGCATGAGTTGCGTATGACTGAGAGAACTTCTGAGAGGTAAGTAGAGCAGCATGCTCTGAAAACAACTTCTGGTAAGAAGTATCAGAAGCAGACTTGGTCAGAAGCCAGGAAGAAAACTAATGGTGGTCAAAGGTCAGAAGCTTCAAACTCTGATAGGCAGAAGAATGTCCAAAAGGAAAAGGAGAAGTCTGACAAGAAGAATGTTCAGTATTACTGTTGCAAGAACTTTGGTCACTATGCCAAAGATTGTTGGTCAAACAAAGAAGAAGCAAAAATACCAGAGGAGATTCAGATGATGAACCTGTGCTATTTATTGCTTATGAATCTGATGAGGAACCTGTGAGATTGTCATTTTCTGATTCTAAAGGGGAGGAAGATGACTCTGAATATTCTAACTCTAAAGGAGTGTTTGAATATGAGTCTGAATCAGAACATGACGCTGAATATTTTGAAGATGAGTCAGAATCTGAGGTTTCTACAGATGAGTTAGAGTTAGAAGATAACTCTAAAGCTGAAGACAAGTCAGAATCCGAAGAAGATTTTGCTTCTGAAGAAGAGTTAGAAGATGATGACTCTGGAAACTATGAAGGTGAGTTAGATGGTGAATCTGATTCTGATCCAGATTTTGATGATGATCCAGAATCTGGTGGTGATCATGCTTCTAGAAGGGAAAATTCTAAAGACGTAGATTCTGGAGGATAAGCTTCTAAAGATGATCATGTTTCTAGTGGAAATCATGACTCTAAGGATGGACCTTCTGAAGGAGGAGCTTCTGAAGGAAATTCATCCTTTGATGTTCTGAAAGTGGATCTTATGAAGGCAGAGCTTCTGAAGGTGATCCAACTTTTGAAAATGGTATTTCTGAAGGTAGTGGTTCTGAATGAGGTCCATAAGCTAACAAAGGTGGAGCTTCTGGTGGTAATCAAGGTTCTGGAGAAAGTCCATTTTCTGAACAAGAACTTCTGAAGGGGAAAATTTTGGTGTTCAAGGTTCTGAAGTTCAAGTTCAGAGGAAATAAGAAGGAGATAGAGTTTACAGAAGAAGTACTTATGGGTACTTATTCAAATTTATAGGGGGTCCTATTTCTTGGTGTTCCAAGAAGCAACCTGTTGTTGCGCTGTCAACCTGTGAAGCTGAATATATTGCAGGTGCTCTGACTGCATGCCAAGCTGTGTGGATTCTGAACTTGCTACAAGATCTGAAGATTGAGGTAAACAAGTCTCTAAAGTTGATGATTGATAACAAGTCTGCAATCAATCTTGCCAAGAACCCAGTGCTGCATGGGAGAAGCAAGTATATTGATATCAAATATCACTTTCTGAGGAATCAGGTTCAGAGTAGAATATTAGAAGTTGTGTACTGTAGCATTCAGAAGCAGCTGACGGACGTTCTAACAAAGGCTATCAAGACTGATCAATTTTTTCGTTTGAGGGATAAAATTGATGTTACCAGTTTTGTGTAAATATAAATTAAGAGATGATGTTGGAAATAATTTATATTTTATAAATGTCTTAATGACTAAATTTATTAAAAGATATTTTAGTATTTTATTATACTCTAATTTTGTGTATAAATATTCTAATAGTAAGTTAATATGATTAATTCATTATTTCTTATTTTATAGTCGTCATATATTTTTATTCTTTCACATGCACTTCATGATTTTTGTTCTTTCACATGCACTTCATTACGTGACAATGCACTATTTAAGCATAATACCATAGCAAGTATCAATTCTCTCGGAATAGATACATAAAGGAAATTATATATAACTTATCTTCTGTATATGTATAAAAGTGACGTTAAAGCCTTTTGATTTTCTTTAGGACAAATTATTGATTTCCTTTTTTTATTATTATTATGCAATTCTTAAGAATCTTTCACGGCCTTACGACTATAATTTAACAATTATAACGGTAATCAATTCCGCAAATTATATATACATATTTATATATCCATGATACATGTAAAAGAAATGATCGTCTATGCAGAAAATTTATTATGTATTCAACAGCGGGACATATATATGTTTTAACATTCATATGTCTAGCATAACAACATTTTCTAATATAACAACCAATATCAAATTTGACACTATTATTCTAAAACGAAAGGCATGGCAAAATATATTACGGATAATTGATTATCTCTAATTTAAAATGTTCATATTTAAAAAATCATAATATTGATAATCACTGCTTTTATATCGACTGTTAAAAAAATTCATTTCAAGATCTTGATGTTATGATTCTCACCATGTTTTATTTTTTTATGAAAAACAATCACACGTCCGATTTTATTATGATGATCCGTTTTGTGTTTTGTCTTGAATTTCTCTCTTTGATAGTTGAAATAGAAGTAATACTTATAAAATTGTAATACTTATAAAATTATTAGAAACAAATCAAATGGATTGAGGTTAGAATCGTGAATGAAATCACTTTTCTTATATGTATTTCAAGCACTCTCAAAATATTTTAGAGTTGGAACACAAGAATACCCAGGATAATTCATCATTTGAATCGAGTATGCACAAGACTAGTGAAGAACTCGAATGCAAGAAATAATGAAGAGGATTTATGATTTGATTGTATTATTTTTCGAATTCAAAATAACGTATTTATAGGCCATGCATGTGTTGTTTCATAAGTCTGCAACTCTTGATGAAACAACACATTTTCAGCATATGTTTGCAATGGTTCACCTGTAATAATGCAATACACCACTTCATGAAATGTTGTATATTTTGAATTCACCACTTCATGAAATGTTGTATATTTTGAATTCGAAATTCAAACTTTCATTAGCCCGAGATAAATTTAACGAAAACTTCCACTAGTGATGTTTAGTGCAAAAATTGACCAAGAGAGATCTAAAGTCAAATTTCACTTTTGGATGTTTAGTGCGAAAATAGACCAAAATTCCTTCATACAGATTTGAAGGCAATTTCCACTTTTGTCTATGGGTGAATTGTATCTTCTTTAACTTTGTCTTATTTGAACACACTCATGGACATTAATTGCCCATTAATTTCCAACAATTTCAAATAATCCCTCTCATTCATTATTAAGTTCATACCATAAATTTATATTATTAACTATAATTATGAAATTTAAGAATTATGTTCTTTGTATAATATCGTTTCATATAGGGTTAATTAGTGATCTGATTTAATGAATATAACAATCATTAACCCAACAGAATGAGATCACTTAAGATTTCCTATTAGGATTTTATATAATGACCTGCAACCACTGTCTTCTTGAGATCAGACCTTCAGTTGGTCACTCAAGGAATCAATCAATAATGGTTGATAAGGTTTTATATTTACATGATTGCTTCTTCTAAGTAGATTACACAAGTTATTTAAGTACATATTGTTTAACACATTTTCGACCAACAACTCTTGTGTTAAAATAATTTACATGAAGATATTAGAACTATAACACAATATGAGAAATAACTCTTGTGTAAATTATAATATTCTACCAAGATGTATTTAATCAGAAGTTGGGTAGTATCTTGTAGTGTTATTCTACTTCATCTTCTTGTTGAGCAGGTTACAGGCAACAACTCCTTGCTTCTTTCTGAGATCTACAAAGATGTATATGATGATAGTTTGTGTAGCATCTTGTAGATTTCTTCTTCTTTATCTTTCTTTCTTTTCTCTCATTTCGGTGTAGTGGTCTTCAGCATGTTTAGCATTGCATCTTTGATAGCTTCAACATCCACGGCTTTCCAGCTTGATGGCTAAGAGCACTTTAGTTCAAAATCTTTGATCTTCTTTTATATCCTTGAGAGAGAGAGAGAGAGAGAGAGATGTTGTGAGGATTAAAAAATCCTTTCATGCATCAACGGTTGGTTCTCAACTGATAGAATAAGGGGTAAGAGATTGGACAGTATAGAGTGATATTATTCATTATCTGTCACTTTACAACCTTTAATTTTAACCTTGTCTTCAATAGATATTTTTCTACTTAGCTTGTAGACATATATTCGTTAAGGGTAGAAAGATAATATGGGAAATAGATGTTTATTCCCAACGGTCACAATGAAAGTGGTTGATAATACAGTACGAAAGGATTGTCCTTACGCCACCCTAGAGGGTAGAGGTCACATAACATTTTTTGTACCTTTTGTACACCATCACATGTGAACCATTTTGAATTTCTTCTAATCTTCAGAGGCTTCAGATAATTTGAATATTTTAAGCTTGTTGTAGAAGAATCACTCTTAAGTCTTAGAACCTAAGTCTCGGAGTCTTCAGAACTTGTTCCATCAGAACCTTGTCTTCAAAGTCTTCAGCACTTAGTCGTAAGAACTTATTTTTCTTCAGATCATTAGAACTTGTTCAGTAGAACCTCGTATCCATAGTCTTTAGAGCTTTGAACACACAAAAGCAAAGTTGTAGAAGGCCTCCAAAGCTTAACCACAAAGCCACGATCAGAACCTCTTGTACTAATGTTCCTAAGAACCATTGCATAAGATAAATTTCAGAATCTTGACTTCAACTATAACATGTAACCAAATGTTTTATTCTAGTAGTGTTTATATTCAGAACCTGACGACTTCACACGCCTTGATACTAATGTTAGAACATTACTGCAGCGACTACACACTTGAACGAAACTATTAGAGTATACAATTGTTTTTTATGTTACCATGTGAAATTATCATCAAAATCTTAAGGCCAAATGTAGAGACACTTCTTGTTCTTACAATCTCCCCCTTTTTGATGATGACAAAACCATGTATTTTGATAGAAAAATTTATACAGGGTAATCACCGTAATCGAAAAATTCGAAGTTAATCTTACAGCTCCCCCTGAGTCTGATACTTCTAAAATTGCATTTATGCTTGTTCAGAGTTTCCCCCTGATCCCCGGACTCAACAAATAAATTGAGTTTTAAAAACATAGAAATAGATAAGGATCACTTACCTACAACAACTCATCAGAGTCTGACTAGAAGAGGTTCTCTTCATCTCAGAACCTGGTTACTATCAGAACTTAATGAAGAATCAAAACTTGATTTTGAGCCTGATTGAATAATGCCACGCATCATGTATCAACACTTCTATTTCTTGATTCTAATATCACAACCAAAACATTATACTTCTGGATAAGTTCACTACTTCTTAAGCATCAGCATTTGACATGATATTTTCCAATATATCGCATAATCATACATTTCACGACTTTTGAATTGAACATATGTTGCAGAAGCACATGTATCACATCACATCTTCTGAGTGGCATATTTGTATCAGAGCATGCATCAGAATGTTGACTTTACTTCCTTTCAGGAGAGCACAACTTCTGGGGCTTTAAGTATGAATTCCATACTTTCAGAAAGTTCACAACTTCTGAACAATATGATATTAAGCAAGATTACCTTACTTTCAGTAAGTTTATAACTTATGAATTGTGTTGGGTACATCTGTTTGAATATACATATATTCACAAAGTGTACAACTTCTTATATACGAAATCACAGTTGATTTCATTCATAAGGTTCTTCGCCTTAGACAGCAGGATCTTCATATTCAACTTGTCTTAGAATACTCAGTGAACTTATTCAAAGTTTCTGGATTGAAATATCAAACAAACAGTTAGTAGCAATAACATTTTATATGTTTGAGGTTAAGATTCTGAGAATAAGTATTATCAAAATCATTTTACTTTCTCCCTCTTTTGTCAGGAATCAAAAAGATAACCAAAACTTAATTGATCTTAAAATAAAATAAGAGGCTTGGAATAAAAGGCAATGAGTTTAGGATAAGAGAACATCAAACAGAACAAAAAAAACTTGAATTCATTGAAAGCATGGAGAATACAAAGCACACAAATTAAACATATAGAAGACAGAAGACAACACATATTAAATTTAAGAGGCAATATATTACAAAAAAGAAGGACACACATACAATAACCCGAATACATAATAAAAAAATATTAAAAATACATAATAGAATTAACAACTAAATGAACCACTGATCATCAAACGTCTCACACACATCTTCTTTCAGGGCATCACTAGGACCAACACAAATCCTACGAATGATTCTTACAATCTCCCATTGAACAAACATTTCTGATAAGATTCTTCCATAGGGAATAAAATATTTGTTCAAATTTCTAGATGAAGTGATAGACTCTTTTAGATGATTGAAAATGATTTTAGGAAGATTAATCAGAATAAGCTTGAGCAAACAGAAGCTAAAGATCTTATCATCATTTGTCAAGACATTTTTGTTGACACCACGAGGATAAATATTTGTCAAGATAAAAGAGAAATCAATCTTTGGCAAAAGATTTAAGATTCTCGGGGTTTGTAGAATAAAACTCAAAAGATGCATCAAAGATGGAGATCATTTTTGAATCATGAATGTTGCTAAGAGAGGCACCACTAGTGATGATAACCCTTTAAGGACACTTGATTTCACCAGCAATGCATGCAGTAGTGAAGAAAACATCCCAACCATATATATCTAAAGAGATTTAGATACCTCTAGGACAAACAGAATAATTTTTCCAAAAAGTTTTTACAAGATTTGGATAGATGGGTCTTTTTAGAATGGAAAGATATCGATTCCAATTTTGAAAATGAATGCTAAGGTGAAAATCCTAAGCACCGAAAAGTTTTGGATGGTATTCTTTGTTGACTTCTAACAGGTCATCATCTCCATAAAAGGTTATTGGGTTTGAGGTGAGCTACATTTTGATATAGGATTTTGGAGGGTTATGAAGTGGGAAAAATGTGGGAATCAATAGGAAACGAGAAGACGTGAATGACTGGACAAATGATATAGGTTGAGAGGCGTATCACGCATAAGATTTTCTAAGGACATATAAACAAGTTAAGACAAAACAATTAAAGCTATGGTCAGAAGAAGTACTAGAAAACTTAAAGAGAGATTCTGACACAGAGTAAAGCAAGAAAGTTTTTATCTATTCCCAAGAAAACTATGTCTTTCAAAGTGTCATATTAAGTAAGAAGATTCAGAAGTGACAAGAGATAAAACACATCATTCAAAGATTTGTTATTTCTACTTAATACCAGAAGGACTTTAATCCCTAGACTTTTTCTTTTTAAAGTGTAGATTCGCAGATACTTTCACTACATTAAAATTAATTATTTTGGCTTGATTTTTATTGAACCTTGTTAGAAGTTCTTATTATAACCTTTTGAGAGCGAATTTATTTGTTTTAATATTTTTACCTCTCTTGTTCAAGACAGTTTAGTTATTTCCTGGAATTATTTTTAGTATTATCAGGAGATAAACTTGATGAAAGTTTTTTAAGATTAATTGACACAAATATACTTTTTCATTCATTCATGGAAGAAGTACAAACAACATTCAGACAAATAAAACAAAATAAAAAACAACCGAGAAATCTTCATAACCTACTCCTGACAGACACAAACTATGCACAGACTAGACTTCAAGAACTTCACATCTTTCTTCTTCAAGAGTATCGCCGAGTCCATTATGACGGACAACTCCAACAACCCCAACTTTAAAGAAGAGATCATAGAGGAATCTTCCAATCAGGACAAAGGAATGGTGACAATTTCTGGAGGCAGCAATCGAGTTTTTGAGATAGTTAAAGATGGTTTAGGGCAGATTTATCCTAACATGATGCATGAGAAAATAAATCATAACTCTATCTTCATGAGTAAAATATGCATATTTATTCTTCTAGGGCGGATATTGGTCAAGAGAAGTTGAAACCATACAGTGGCGGTATGAAGGAGATTTTCTAGATTGTTTGGTTCATACATCTCAGAGGGATCATGAATGGATTTGAGTATTTCTTGGAGAGCGAGGGTTTCTTGAAGTGCTTCAGTAGTGGTACCTGCTTGAGTACACCCAATTGCAGCAACAATTGTTGTTGGAGTGATGGTGATGGGTTTGCCAAAAATAGTTAAAGATATGGAAACATTATCAACATAAGCATACAACCAAAAATCATGAATCAGTTGAGGGTAGATGGGTTCATGCAACATAGCGAGGTAGCAAGACCATCCTTGAAGGATGAAGCTTTCAGTGAGATTGAGATGAACACTGCTGAGTCTTGGACAAAGTTCACAGATAAGTTCCAGAAGTTCTTCGAAACCTTGAAAGGTTCTTATGGCCATTGGAAGAAGTTTTATAAGAGAGAGATATAGAGGGTGAATGATAAAGAATAGATTCATTTGGACAATAAATATATGAGAGTGAAGCGTAACTGAATGACTAAAGGATATGAGTAGACGGATAAGGATATTGGAACTGTCATCCCATTAAATGAGGACAAGAGTGGGGAGAGAGATTTAAGAAAAGAGTTCCCAGACACGTGATGAAGAGTGAATTTTTTAATTTGTAATGATTATTAAAACTTTGATTAGAGCAAAAATCTGACAATGAGTAAGGCATAAATATATTTCATCTATTCTTAATAATATCTCACTTCTCATTGTATCACATCAAACTTCATGCATGATTCAAAAAGAAAGTTGTCTTTAAGTTGAAACATAACCCTTTCATTTTACTGACAACATATTTAATGCATTAAGACTTTTCAATTTTCAAAGGATTAACTTGATATTAAAACTGGGATAGTTTCTTCCTTGAACACTTCTAATTATTTGAAAATATTAAAAGTTCTTTATACAAAACGTAAAAATATTTTAGTTAATTTTATTTATTTTTACTAATATTTGAAAGAAAAATAACTTAAAGAAAACATTATATCAGAAAACATGTAAATTCTAACCTTTTGAAGAGTTTACCTTCATCATTGAGCTTGTTTCTGATAAGCCATTATGTCGAGCACTTCTTGTATTTCACATTTCATTCTTTGTCCTGATGTTTTTTCAACCAGTGTAGATGTTATCACAGACAATAAGCCTAAAAACATTTTACTTGAACTTCAGCAGCAACTCCATTACTCCTGAGATTAGGCACACTAGTTTAACTCCCAACATGTGACTTCTTTTATGTTTGACTTCCTTCGGCCGAAATAAATTTTGAATATCCATCAGTCTTTCTGGTGATTCTGAACATGTTTGCTAGACAAATATTCTTCTGAGTATCATGGACAAATCTACTGAACTTTCAACATATTCTTCTTCAGAATTTTGAAGCAACTATCTTTTAGAAGCTTTTTCCTTCTTTAGAGATTTTGACAGATCTACTCAAGACGATGTTGATTTGATCCATAGTAGCTTGCAGTGGTTGAAATTTGGATGAAAATTTCAGTTGATGATCTGTGGTACTTGATTATTTACCTTTACTTCTAATGGAGAACTTATGATGTTGAGAAGATGAATTCCTTTTCCATCCGATACTTGACTCTTCAGAATTCTGAGAACTTGTTTCCAAAGATTCTGTCTTCATTTCTGATTCCTATTCAAAATTTTGATTTTTTTCTCAGGAACCAATTTGAAATTAAAATCTTTCAATCATTTGAGTAAATAGTACCCAAAGAATTTTCTATTTCTTGATCTCTCTACAAGTGTTTAATTCTTGAATTAATAACAGAACCAGACTCTGATACCAATTGAAGGTAAAGAAAACACAAGAAAAGGGGGTTTGAATTGAGTTTATAGAAAACATTCACCTTTAGAAATTCTAATCACTCAAATGATAAAAGTTATAAAGACAATGAAGAATAAAGAACACAAGTGATTTGTCTGGGTTCACCTTAACAAGGTTAATCCTGTCCATCCCTCAAGGTGATTTTCCTTTAACAGGGACTTAATCCACTATAACCAAGTTGATTACAAATGTACGGGAAGCCGTTGGTGACTAACAGACAATGACACGCTCAGTGATCCAACTTAACAAATATAATGTTCATTGATCCAATAGAATCAGGCCACTTAAGATCTCCTATCAAGATTTTCTACAATGACCAACCGCCATTGTCTTCTTGAGATCAGACCTTCACTCAGTCACTCAAGGAACCTTTCAATGATATGCTCATTTATCCGATATAATGGATATAACAATCAATAACCCAACGGAATCGGATCACTTAAGATCTCCAATCAGGATTTTCTACAATGACCTGCAGCCGTTGTCTTCTTGAGATAAGACCTTCACTCAATCACTCAAGGAACCTTTCAATGATATGTTCATTGATCTGATTTAACGAATATAATAATAATTGACCCAATAGAATCAGATCACTTAAGACTTTCTATTAAGATTTTATACAATGACCCGCAGCCACTGTCTTCTTGAGATCAGACCTTCACTTGGTCACTGAAGGAATCAATCAACAATAGTTGGCAAGGTTTTGTGTTTACATGATTGCTTCTTCTAAGTATATTACACAAGTGATTTAGGCACATATTATTTAACATACTTTTGAGCAACAACTCTTGTGCTAAAACAATTTACATGAAGAGATTAGAACTATAACACAATACGAGCAACAATTCTTATGTAAATTACAATATTCTATCAAGATGTATTTGATCAGAAGTTGGGTAGCATCTTGTAGTGTTCTTCTTCTTCATCTTCTTGTTGAGCAAGTTACGAGAAATAACTCCTTGCTTCTTATGAGATCTACCAAGATGTATGTAATGATAGTTTGTGTAGAATCTTGTAGATTTCTTCTTCTTTATCTTTCTTTCTTTTCTCTTATTTATGTGCAGTGGTCTTCAACATGTTTAGCATTGTAGCTTTGACAACTTCAACATCCACAGCTTTTCAGTTTGATGGCCACAAGCACTTTACTTCAAAATCTTTGATCTTCTTTTATAGTCTTAAGAGAGAGAGAGAGGGAGAGAGAGAGAGAGAGAGAGAGGTGTTGTGAGGATTAAAAAACCCTTTCCTGCATTAACGGTTAGTTCCCAATGAATATAATAAGGTGTAAGAGTTTGGATAGTACATACTGATACTATTCATTATTTGTCACTTTACAACGTTTAATTTTAACCTTATCTTCAATAGATGTTTTTCTACTTAGCTTGTAGATATAGATCCGTTAAGGCTAGAAAGATAATATAGGAAACAACTATTTGTTCCCAACGGTTACAATGAGAGTGGTTGATAATACAGTACGAAAGGAGTGTCCTTACACCACCCTAGAGGGTAGAGGTCACATAGCATTTTTTGTACCTTTTGTACACCATCATATGTTAACCATTTTGAACTTCTTCTAATCTTCAGAGGTTTCAGATAATTTGAATGTTTGAAGTTTGTTGTAAAAAAATCACTCTTAAGTCTTAGAACCTAAGTCTTGGAGTCTTCAGAACTTGTTCCATCGGAACCTTGTCTTCAATGTCTTCAGCACTTGGTCATAAGAACTTATTTTTCTTCAAATCACCAAAACTTGTTCAGCAAAACCTCGTTTTCATAATCTTCAGAACTTTGAACACACAGAAGCAAAACTTTAGAAGGCCTCCAAAGCTTAACCACAAAGTCACGATCAGAACCTCTTGTACTAATGTTCCTAAGAACCGTTGCATAAGACGAATTCTAGAATCTTGACTTCAACTGTAACATGTAATCAAATATTTTCTTTCAGTAGTGTTTATGTTCAGAACCCGATGACATCACACGCCTTGATACCAGAGTTAGAACATTACAGCCGCAACTACACACTAGAATGAAACTATTAGAGTATATAATTGTTCTTTATGATATCATATAAAATTATTATCAAAATCTTAAAATCATATATAAAAACACTTATTATTCTTACAATTATCGGTGTCAATTTTAAATATAATATAAATCTTATTTATATGATATATGAATAAATAAAAAATAAATTAAAATCACCTAATTAATAGACATTCATAATCATTTTATTTATAATAATATCAACTTTACTTCATTATCTTGAATGTGTATTTCAAAATAATATATTATGAATAAAATAATTTACACCGTATGAAGCGAATTTTAATCTAATTATTATTATTAGTATTATAGTTATCACGGTGATTTGCAATTTATATAAATACACGTCATGGTACAATTGAGGCGTCATTGAATTCATCGGCATGCACGCCCCAACTAAAGTTTACACCTTAATTAAACAATTTTCAATGTAGATTTTAGTTAAAGATTAGAAAATATGAGGAAACGACTCCTTCCATGTTTCATTTGCATTATTTTAATTAATTCTAATGTATAGCCTGCCTTTCGTTAGCATGCTGCATGCCTCCCTTTTGTTGATTTTTTTACCAAACTATAACATAAATACATTAAACTATAACAGGGTCCATCCATTGAAAAAGTAGAAGTATTTATTTGAGTAAAGGCTCTACCTAATGCACATGCGTCTTTCATAGGTCATTTATCTCTCTTCCGCCCATTATATGTGCGGATGACAGATAATAAAATTATTCTTCCGCCCATTTCACGCGCGTGTTAAAAAAAAATATGGATTTGACTCATTGGAAATGCAGAACCTGCGTACCTCTGCATACAATGCAGTTTACGTTCAAAAGCCATGCATGCATGTCAATTTTAATTTTCTCAACCATATTTTTATTTCCATTAAATATTTTTCCTATCTATTTTCTCTATAAATACCATTCAATTTTCTATAATTCTACACCAAAATCAATCTTCTTACACTCTTTCTCATCATAAACATCACTCTTGATATAATGTCTTTGTTAACTTATTGAGAGGATCATCGAGGAACGTTGTCAAACATACTTCAATATGTAAATGTATTGAATATATTTACGTATAAATTTTTTTCCAATTGTTAGTTTTTGTTTACTTTTATTATTACTTCCGAACCATCTTCTAATATTAACTATTTTCTTTTTTAGAATGAGAAAAAGTTTAGGCCTCGTACACACTCATATGTGCCCGTAGATGAAATGATTCGTCCATATTTGATGCAAGCGGGCTTTGGGCACATTATCAACATAACCTCATATGGTGTTGATAGAAAATTTATTCTCGTTTTATGTGAAAGATGGCGGCCAGAAACACACACATTCCATCTTCCTACCGGTGAATCCACAGTCACACTTGAAGATGTTCACATGTTGATGGGTTTACGTGTAAACGGCGTGACAGTGAATGGGAGAACAAATGTCAACTGCTCCATAGCTCAAAAACTCTTGGGTGAAGAATTGCCCGAAAGAGCTAGAAAGGGTCAATTCGTTAAAATGACTTGGCTCCGGAAAAAATATGATGCATTTGATTTAAACGAAGATTCCACCATCGACCAAATTCATAAGAAAACTAGAATTTATATTTTATTGCTTTTCGCTAGTTTATTATTTCCTGACATTAATGGTAACACAATACATCTTATGTATTTACCATTATTAGCTGACTTTAATAAAATAGGTAGATACAATTGAGGATATGCAGTTTTATCGCATTTATACCGAAACCTATGTAGATGCACTAAAAAAGAAGTTCATAATTTTGCCGGTTGTTCCACACTACTACAGGCTTGGGGATGGTCAAGGATGCCGAATCTAGCGCCTAGAAATCGTAATCCATTTCACTTTCCATACGCAACCAAGTAAGTTGAAACTACTCTATTTTCTTAAACTTATTTACTATGTGAACAACATTTAAGTATTATTTATTTTTAGATGGTCTGCCTATGGGATGAATTATGAAAAGACTCCTTATCATTGAATACCTAACTATCATACTTTCATCGATCATTTCGAAGAAGCTGATGTAATATTCTCAACCATAAATTACTAATAATTACTATTATTTTATATAGTTCGTTAAACTAATAACTGATTTTTATAACAGTTTACGTGGAGGCCCTATTTAGGATTTAAAGATATGGATCCAACTGATAGTTGCGTGTGGAGTTCAAAAACATTTCTTATATGTTTTACTACAGTTGAAATGCATCATACAGATAGGGTAAAACTCCAATTTGGCATTCTACAAGGCATACCGGATGCTCCAAAGTGCATGGAGGAGTATCACAAAAGTGTGGTGAACGACCAATGGGCATATAGCAATTGGAAAGATCATTACAAACAAGAGCATCATCAATGACATAACCGCAAAGATAAAGTCTTACAAGGAGATATCATGTTAGAAGAATATAAATCGAGTAAGGAATACATGGAATGGTATAAGTCTGTTACCAATTTGTATCTGTCACCAAATAACTTCTTATTTGACCCTCGTAACCAACCAACATCTTCAAACATCCAACACACCATATCATCTTCAATCACTTACACCCAAAAACCATTCATGAGCAACCAAGAACCTTTTCTTAACATCCAATAACCTTTCACCCCAACACAACGATACCATCAACAAAACCCTTCATCTAACCCCATCCAATGGAACACCCAACAACAATATTCTTCATCTAACCCCACCCAATGGGGCATCCAACAACAATATTCACATTTTATCCAGTCTACATCAAACTGTCTACCACAAACATCATTAACACTGCAAACCCCACATGACCCCAACTTCCAAACACCCCAACAACAAATGCTTATTTCTCAGTCACAACAATTTATCTCACCAGATTGTTACCAACCCTTAGTAAATAGCACAATGCCTACTAATACCCTACCAAATTGGAATTGGGAGGGAACCAAATTAAATTATGGCAGTGCAGCAGAGACAAACTATACCAATGATGAAATGATTGAGGAATTTTTAATGGCCGGATATGAGAAAAACCTTCAACTCAACCATAAAATGAAGAAGGAAACCGCGGAATAGACCAACTTACCAGACAAGCACCTCCTTGTGGAACTCACCAACGATTGACACGAGTCGGTCAAAATCCACACTAGATATGTTTTCTTGTAATTTTTTCAAATGTTATTTTAATTTAATGAGTTAAGTATTATTGTTTTAAATTATATTTTATTTTAATTATTATTTTATTTCTCAATTAAATCAAACTTAATTATAGTATAATTATATAACTTAAATATAATTAAATAAAACATATATATATATATATATATATATATATATATATATATATATATATATATATATATATATATATATATATATATATATATATATATATATATATATATATATATATATATATATATATATATATATATATATATATATATATATATATATATATATATATATATATATATATATATAATTCAAATAAGTTTATTTAAGGAAAAATGCTCATTTTGGTCCCTTAACTATAGGTCATGGTTCACTTTGGTCCCTTATCTTTTTTTTGTGCCAAAATTGTCCCTTAAGTTTCAAAACGCAACCACGTTAGTCCTTCTGTTAGTGAAACATTAGTGAAATTCAAAAAGTAGAGTCCAAGTGGCATTTGTCATGCTTGAAGTGGCTTGTTGGAGGCAACGTGGCAGAGAATAAGGACATAAAATATCCAAAAGCTGAAGATAGCATATGCATGTTCTGTTTGCCCAAAACAAAAGCCAAAGGAAAGAGGAAGAGGCTTGCGAAGGTGATTCTGTAGGTGATTCCATGTATGTTAATCTTGTTTTATCTTCGTTTCTGGATATTTGAAATGGGATTCTGAATATTTGTTATGGGGTTTCCGGGATTTAGGTTTAATGGATGAATTTCTAAAACTCGTAATCCACAACTGTGGTGAGTGAAGGGTGAGAAAACACTTAGAAGCGAGGGTTGAATAAGTTTCTCTTTTTCTTTTTCTTAAAGGCTCAACAATAATGGAAAGACACAGTTATTTTTATCCTGGTTCGTTTGAACTCAAACTACTCCAGTCCACCCGCCAAGGTGATTTCGCCTTTCTCAACAAGGACTTAATTCACTATAATCAAACTGATTACAATCACACAACCAAATTGTTGTGACTAACAATTCAAAGCACAAGTAAACTTACAAGTGACTAACACCACTAAGACTCAAACTAGTCCTAGCTTTCTTGAGAAATATGACCAAGCTTGATCTCTCAAGGAACAATTACAAGAATTAAATATTTACATATAGTGAAACAAATTGCTTCTTAAAAAGCTATATCACAAACTGTGATTTTTCACTAAGATTAGTTTTGCACAAAGTGTTTGTAAAATAATTTGTGAGCAGCAGAATATTTTCATGTCATTAGATTGTTGGCTTGCAAAATGATCTTCTATTTATAGCATGAAGAAAACGACCGTTGCTGCCTTCAAAAGTGGAGAGAAATTAATGTTTGCGTGTTTGCTTACAGTATTGCATTTTCCAATGAACTAGCGTAGATACTTGAGTGTATGTAGTCGTCTTTGCATTAAATGAGCAAACGGTACTTGTCAGAGCATGTTTCCTGAAACTTGACAAGACTTGTTAGCTTCTTTATTCTTTCAGAACTAGCTTCACGTCTTGCTTCAGAATATGCTTGCAAATCTTTTTATCAACACTTGCTTGCAGAATTCTTCTGAACAAAGTTCACATGGAAACTTGCTAAGCTTTAGAAGATGCATAAATTAGTTTCTTATCAGAGTCAGAATCAGAACTTGCGCTAAAACAAATAGTTCTTTCATCAAAGAACTTCTTCATTTATTTTCAGCTCAGCACGTCAAAATGATTTTCATCTAGGAAAATACTTCAGTCAGAACATTATCTGAAACAAATAAATATGCTCATCAGAGTATCAATTATATAAAATATATTTTATTGTTATCATCAAAACTCTGAGATATGATCAGAACCAATCTTGTTCTAACAATCTCCCCCTTTTTGATGATGATAAAAATATTCAGATTTAAAAATAAAATTGAAAAAGAGATAAGAATCTCCCCCTGAAATAAATATTTCTATAAGAAAAACTTCCTGAGAATTTTCATCAGAGCTTTGAAATTTTCTTCTAGGATTTCTTCAGTAAGTCTTTTGAAGATAATGTTCAGTTGAATTAAACTTCCAGAGTTTAGTGATACCTGCAAAATTCTTTTAAACATAGAAAGAAATCTTTGTATTTTGTTAGAATGTTTGAGACTTAGTCCCATAACTGTTAATCAGAGATTAGATCAAAATACTCATTTTCTCCCCCTTTTTTGGCATAATAAAAAAGTATATAAAAATAACTGAAGAGCGTAAAGGTTTTAAAAAAAAGATTCAGAGGTACAAAATAAAACAAAAACAAAAAACAGAATGACACTAAGATTTTTTAGAAACAAGAGCCATAAGAAGATTCTTGATCTCAGGAGCCAAAGGTAGTCTTTTCCATATCTTCAAGAGCCATCTTGATCTGATTATAACCTGAAAAGCCGTCCATGAAGGAGAACACTTTATGCTGGGCAGTATTGTCAACCAGAACGTCAATGTGAGGTAGGGGAAGTCATCCTTGGGGCTTGCCCTATTCAGATCCCTGTAATCGACACACATTCTGACCTTACCATCTTTCTTCGGTACCGGCACCACATTGGCAACCCACTGAGGGTAAGAAGTCACTGCTAGAAACCCGGCATCAAATTGCTTCATAACCTCAGCTTTGATCTTCTCGGACATCTCTGGACGCATACGGCGGACCTTTTGTTTAACCGGAGGGAAGTCTTCCTTGGTAGGCAAATGATGGACCACAATGTCGGTATCCAACCCAGGCATGTCTTTGTAAGACCAGGCAAAGATTTCCATGTAGTCATGCAACATCTGGATCAGTCGTTGTTTCACACTGAGCTCTAGATTAGCACCAATCTTGACTTCCTTTCTGTCTGTCTTAGTACCCAGATTCACCGTTTCCACTGGCTCTTCATGTGGCTGAATGGCCCTCTCTTCCTGGAGTAACAGTCTTGCAAGCTCACCAGGCACTTCGCAATCATCTTCACCTTCGTCTTCGGCTAAGTTGATCGGATTTTCGAAGTCATAACTGGCAGTAGCAGAGTCGTTACCAGTGAGATCCAGAGTGGATTGAAACCTGTATGGGTGAGTGTGTATAAATACAGCTGTTTTGCAATATATAAAGAAAGAAAGAAAGGGAGCGCAAGATTTGAAATGTGAAAAACGTCCAATGCTTTTATTCATGATATATGAAAGTGACAAACAAAAGCCCTCACAAATAAAACCACGGTGCCCCGGGTAAGACACCGGGCCATAAAGTTTCAAATTATTTTTTATTACAAATCCAAAACAAAGAAGTTCATTACTGGGTGACAAAAGTAATAGGTGTAAAGTCTTTTGCGGTCCAGTTGCTAGGTCCACCGTTAGTCGTTGGGTAGATCCAGTTGTCAAACTCGGATTCTTCCACTTCGTCTTCATCCCCAATAGCATTCACTCCTGGATTGGTGATGAGCACAGGAGGTCTTCCAATCCTTGCTTTGCGCACAGCCTTCTGAGCTTCTGCAGTGAAACCCAAGCCAAATTTGTCAGTTTTTGGAGTGAAATCAGGGAGCCTGCCCCAGTTTGCACATTCACCTTTTTCAATCACAGCCCGGGCGTCCTTTAAGGAGGCCATCTTCAAGGGAGAACCCTCTTCAGTCACTGCTTCTGCTGCTGCCAATGTTGAAAGGGGGTCTCAATGAACTCCCCGTCCATTTCCACGTACCTGAAGGAGTTGAGGTGGCTGACCATGTATTCCTCTTCCCCTTGCACTGTTACAATCTTCCCCCTGACCGGGTATTCGAGCTTCTGATGTAAAGTTGAAGTTACAGCTCCAGCCTTGTGGATCCACGGGCGACCCAACAAACAAGAATAGGATGGACGGATGTCCATCACATAGAATTTTGAATCAAATACCTGCGAACCAACCCTGATCGGGATGTTAACCTCACCATGTACCATCCTTTTGGACCCGTCAAAGGCCCGGACAACAATGTTACTTGGTTTGAGCTCTAAACCCTCACAGTCCAGCCTGTATAGAGCCTTCTTGGGTAGCACGTTTAGTGAAGAACCAGTGTCAACCAGCACATGAGCAAGAGTAGTGCCCCTGCATTCAATGAAGACATGCAGGGCATCATTATGGTTCTTCCCCTTGGCCGTCAAATCAGCATCAGAGAAACCCAGGCCATTATCAGCGGTTAAGTTTGCCACACAGTCGGTGAATTGATCAGCAGACGTCTCTTGAGGCACGTGGGCCGTTTTCAGGAAAGCAATCAGGGCCTTGGCATGGGCCTCTGAACACAACAACAGTGATAGCATGGAGATTTTGGAGGGGGTGTGCCCCAATTGTTCAACGACGTTGAAATCACTCTTCTTTATAATTTTGAGGATCTCTTCCATTTCTTGCTTGGGAGCCTCAACAATGGTCTTTGGTGCCTCCGTCCGGGCAGGCATATCAACAGTAATCCCCTTGCCCCGAGCGTCAGATGACTCGGCAGCAGGGGTGGAAACTTGATTAGGGGGGGAAACAGGAACACTGGTAGGTGTGATGACCAGAGGCCTTTGAATTGCTGGAGGAGCGATGTCTGGTGAGAACAGTCTTCCAATACGAGTGACCTTAGTAGGCCCGGTGATGTTGGTGACACCGGTACCAGTGTTGAACTCTTGTTTCACTCCCAGAACATAAACATCTGCCCCATAGTGCCATGGGACAGCTTTATCAGACTCGTAGGGGATGGGCCCCGGAACAGTAATGGTGATGGGAGCAATCTTGTGAACAGGCAAAATTTGGACAGGCTTCTTTGAAGGAGCCTTGGAAGGGTTACTGAAAATGGTAACAATTGAAACTTCTTCAACAGGGGCAGCAGGAACGGCAGTCTTCTTGAACAAGATCTCTTTACTATCCATCAGGTTTTGGACGCCTGATTTCAGCAAAGAACAACCAGCAGGGGAATCAGCACATAAAGGGCAACCTTCGCTACATCCCGGAAATAAACCGGCTAGCAACAGGTTCCTCTTGACGGTCAGCAGCGGAGTAGCAACATCATCCACAGAAGCTACATACAAATCCTCCTCAATAGCATTCACTCCATGCTGGGGCATGGGAGCGGTCACAACATTTGGCCTCTCGGGCGCCTCGAACTGTATCTCCTTGACATCAATAAGGTCCTGAACCTTATTCCTCAGGGCCCAGCAATTATCAGTAGAATGTCCCGGGCTATCAGAATGATACGTGCAACGGGCGTTGGGGTTGTATTTCGGAGATGATATGTTTACCATCTTCGGAGCCTCCTTGACAGTTACCAGGCTAGTTGATAGCAGTTGCGGCAGGATCTGAGAGAGAGTCATGCTGAGCCGAGTATACTACCGTTTGGGCCTCTCAGCTCTGGGTTGGTTGTACTGTTGTGGAGCAGCAGCAGGCTTAGAAATAACCACCGCGTTGACAGCTTGGCGGCGTTCAGGTTTGTTCTGCTTTCTTGGACCATACACATCACTGGCCTCCTTCTTGAAGGGCTTCTTTTCATCATTTAAGGAGGCGCCCTTCTGTATCTTCCCTGATTTTATACCAGCTTCGATCCTTTCACTAGTCAGGATCAGGTCAGTAAACCCAACAGAGGAATTACCAATGAGATGATTGAAGAATGGACCGGATAGGGTCCCCAAGAACATGTCCACTAGCTCACGATCTGTCAATGGTGGCTGCACCCTGCCAGCCAGATCTCTCCACTTCTGTGCGTATTCCTTAAAACCTTCTCCCGATCATAGCGACATACCCTGGAGTTGGGTACGTGTAGGAGCGAGGTCGGAATTATATTGATACTGCTTGTAGAAAGCAGTGGCCAAATCCTCCCAGTTACGAATGTTGGTTCCATCCAGCTGATAGAACCATTCGAGGTGAGTCCCTGAAAGACTCTCCTGGAAGAAGTGGATCTATAAGTTCTTGTCTGCTGTGTAAGGCTGGATCTTCCTTACATAAGAACGGAGGTGAATTTTAGGACAAGAAGCCCCGTCATACTTCACAAAGGCAGGCGCCTTGAACTTGTGCGAGATTACCACCCCAGAAGATAAACCCAAGTCTCCGAAATCCAACCCAGGCACACGTTGAATCTCCATAGCATTTAACCTGTCCTCCATCTGTTTGTACCGGTCCTCAGCAGGAGGGTACTGTTCGTCATTGAAGTCTGTCTCAGTGTCAGAGACCACAGGACTAGGGACCTCTCTCCCCTGGTGACTACCTTCCCCCACAGATGGAGTAGTCCTCTCAGCTTCATTCTGCAATGTGTTCCCGAGTCTGCGCCCAGTGTTGAATAACACAGTCCCCTTCTTCTTCTTATTCTTCTTCAGGAGCAAAGCTTTCAGCTCTTGTTGTCCCTGGGCCAAGTTCATGACCATCTCCTGAAATTGGGCATTCTGGGCCTGGAGGGCCTTGATAGCTTGCTCGGTAGTGAGTTCAGGATTCATGATGCTTGAGTGCTGAAATAAACAGCGAAGAAGATTAAGCAACCTGTAGAAAAAGGGTACCTGTAATGCATATGATGAATGAAATGCGTATGAATTATGTTTTCAAAGACAATCGGGAATCAACTTTGTAAACAAAAGGAACACACTTTATTAGATTTAAACTTTAAATTGTTCAACAATTTTCCCTTAGGCGTTACAAGAATGAAAATACTGAAAAGGAAATAAAGTTGTAAAAGAAACATCTAAAGCCCATCAGTGCTCCCATGGCCTCCTCTTCTCAGTACGGATATAGTCATTCAGGGTTCGCTCATTCTCCAATTGCTTGGTCAGCTTCTGGATCTTCTGTTCCTATTCGTTGAACTTTTACCGATAATAATCCCGCTCTTCCTGTAGTTGCGCCCAAGACCTCTTTAGTGTATCAACATCAGTGGGTATCTGAGGAGGGAGAACAGTTGGAGGAACCCCATCTCCATCAGGACCTTCAAGAATGATAGGCCTGACAGCTTCATATGGCATACCTAACTTCTGAGCACGGATGCGGACCCATCTGTAATAGGGTTCCATTGGCAGAGAAGTCTTCAGTCCCAACTCATGTGGGTCAGCTTTGTGAATTCTGTCCCAAGCTTTGATGAATCTACGGCGCAGTTCGTCACTATCTTTCTGAAACTCAAAACTGATGTGAGGCACCAGCATCTCATGAGGCCCTGCTCTTCTGGCTCTTCCAAACTGACGGAGAGCTAGACATGGATTATAAGAGATTCCGCCCTGAGTGCCAATCAATGGAACATTAGGATATTCTCCGCAGCGATCAATAACAGCCACCTCATCTAAACCTCTGAGAGTCCAAATGATTTCATTATCAGTGAGAGACATTAACCTATGAGCCCAGCCTCTTCCTTCTTGGTTCTTTAGCACGAACTTGGGGAGGTGCGAAATAAACCACCTCACCAACAAAGGAGTACAACACCACAAAGTTCCTCGTCTTCGGGAAGTACGAGCATAGAGTTGTTGCAGGACATCACCCAAGAGAGTGGGTACAGGGTTCCGAGACATGAAGATCCTTATGGCATTGATATTGACAAAGTTATCAGGATTTGGAAACAATACTAGCCCATAGATTAAGAGAGCCAGAATGTCCTCGTACGCCCTGAAGTCCAGGTCATTCCAGAAACTGTTGGCCTTACCAATCAGAAACTTGGCCAAGAAACCCTTAACTTTGCTTCTAGTCACCCAGTTGTCCATTACCTCCTGGTTGGTCAAGGGAAGGGCTGCAACAATCTCCTCGAGCCTAAGAGTCTTTTCCCAACCAGTGAAGGGAGTCTGATCCAAGATAGGGATGCCAAGAAAATCAGAGAACTCTTCCAGGGTAGGGACCAACTGGAAGTCTTGAAAGGTGAAGCACTGGTACAGAGGGTCATAAAACTGGGTCAGGACACTCATCAGTTGTTGGTCCCACTTTGCCGTGACTAAACTGAGAAGAGAACAATGCCTCTGGATGAAGGAAGTGGTGTTTGGAATTCTGCTAACCAATTCTTCAAGCAACTCAGGTGGGTGAACAAAGTTGAACCGGATAGTGTTCCTTCGCACAGGCATCATGGTGTCCTACAAAACAGAGCAAAGATGAAACCCTCTTGTCTTTGAAATGGTCAGTCCTTATGCAGGATACATGCAATGTTATGATGGCATGATGTTATGATAAAGCACACCACGAGTATTCACAAAGGCAAACATGATAAGGCACACAAGTCACACCACATCCCTTAGAGTTTAGGCCAGCACGGAGTTCAGGTACTACCCTCTTTCAGTTTGTTGGTTAAGACATGTCCTAATCAAAAGTAACCGGGTTCTAGAGGATCCTGATATCATTGACTACCCTTAATCGGTCATAACTCCAGCATCGCAATCTTTTCTTGCGGCCAGAACCATCGCGAGAGTTTAGCCTCAATGGGTGTAGCATACTGCTACTGTTCTATTGGCCAAGTTGGGTCAATTAGGGTTCTAAGGTCGGTTGGTGCTTAATGACTCCTCAGAAGACCCATATTCTCCTTGTTGCAACACAAGGGATATCAGTACAGACCAAGGTGTCACACCAATGTAGCCACTGCTTCACCCATGTCGGTCTACGCTGGACATGTCCCTCACAGCTTATGCTACCTAACAGGGTATCCCCAGATCCGGGTTAGGATCTATGTAACTCCGATGCAGCCCACAATAATAAAGCAAACAAACACAGCAATTGAAAACACAAGTATGAGATATCATAAGGTACACCTCACTTTAAAATAGTCCCCAGCAGAGTCGCCAGTTCTGTGATCGGTGGATTTAGAACTGACAGTTTAACGCTGGTTCGCGAAATGTCGCGAAAGCAAGAGTCGCCACCGTCTTTTATTTTCTCCAACATGGAAAGGACAAAAGCACAGCAAAATTCCTTATGAGATATGTTTCTCGGTTCGGGAGGTAGATTTATAGAAAGGGAATGTGTTAGCACCCCTTCTATCCATGGTTATCCATGGGCTCTTAGATACTTGCTCTTATGTTTTCAAAATGTTTTCTTTTCAAAATGTGAGTGGGTTTGAAAAAGTTTCTTTGAAAGATTTCTGAATAACTCTTGTATCTGTCCTCAAGAGTGTTTGAAAAATTTGTTTTGAAAGTTTTTTTGAAAGTGTAGGGTGTGAAAAGTATTTTTGTTTGTTTTTGAAAAGAGCAAGTATCTATGAGTCATCTACCTACCCTAAGGAATTAAGCTGTGTAAGTGTCCTTTAGATAGTGCTATCCCACCATTGAGAGGTAGGTAGCACCATCGTTGGAGGTGTTCGGGTCAATTCGTTTTTAGGGACAGTATGGTCACCAGAGCAACAGTAGGACACCTTAGAAGCTACCCTTATGCCCTTGATCCTTTTTTTAATCCGAGGCAACCGTTTCGAGGCAATTGGATCATGGACATAAGGACTTACTAAAACGTCCTATACTCGACGACCACATTTCGAAGGCAACAGGTGAGGCGTACCCTAGAAGTGGTGTGTGTATTTGTGTGTTGTTTTCATGTTAAGTTTATCTTTGATCATGGTACGGTGAGCTACGCTTGTTTTTAACTAGCATGCATTCTTTCATACAAGTTAACAGTTAAGGGGGTGCGGAAAATAAATTGCGGAAAACGTAAATCCTACGCTATTACAAGGCGCGGGTCTATACATCGCCAAAAATTACAAAGACCCGTTTTAGTAAATGAATACGGAAAGTAAATAAAAACAGTAAAAGTCCTAATTACTATTACATATTTGGAGCAATTACATAATAATCAAATAAAGTAAATGCGCGCGAAAGAAGAATCGGGAATGTCTAAGGGTGTTGACCCTTTTTAGAAAAGAAAATTGATTTTTGGTCTTTTTGGTAATTAAATGAAATTAAAAACTAATTAATGACTAATTAATTATTTTAATTAAGAGAAAATATTTTTTGTTTTTTATGTTTTTATGAAATAAAATAGAAAAAAAGAAATAAAATTCTAGGTTAACCTAAATCTAAATCTATTTTAATTATTAAAAAGAAGGTTAAAATGGCCTAATTAAAAAAACTAATTCAATTATGGTTTATTTACAAAATAAAAATAATAATAATAAAAATGTTAATTCTATTTTTTTTGGTTTTTTATGAAAATGTGTTAATTGATTAATTTGTTAATAATAAAATAAAAAGGTTAAAAATAATAGGAAATGTCAAAACAAAATAAAAAAAAGGAAGTAAAAACCAAGGGGGTGTGGGCCAAATAGGAGGGTGCAAGACTGAGATTGTGGCCCATTTGAGCAAGCCACGTTGACTTTCCTGGATCACCTACAGCATGCTTGACTCCAGACCATGGTGTTCCATGCTTTTTGTCCTTTGGATCTACCTTGATGACATCTGGCTTGTTGGATCTATGGGGTTTATGATGAGCCTTCCTTGGAGCGCTGCACAGGAAAGCCATTGAAAAAATAATATGGGAATTGTAGGGGACCTGGGAATCGAACCCAGGTCCCAAGGATGGCATGACACGTTCCCAGCCACTGAAGCACTTTGTTGCATTTGTTAATAATATGAAAAACAAATATTATATAAAACAAAAACCAGTAATGCTGAAAAACAAAAAAACGCGCGCGTGGATTTGAATGTACCAACGCCTTGCTGCCACGCAGTCATCTTCTACCTTTTCTGCAAAATACAAAACATATAGCGGGGGTTTTAAACCCCCACAAAATACAGTCAAAATAAAAATAGCGATTAGCTCCTCACACCATATAAAAAGGGCGCGAATATCTCATTCCAATCGTCTCATCATGCTGAGTTTAACCATATGCGTGTGGAGTTTTAATTTTACAGCATGACAAAACCCCTAATTTGAAACTCTGAAAAAACCTAGAAGTTGCTAATGGTGATTTTCATTTTAGAGCCTCATTCTCAAATTGAATCACATGGAGAGCTTTGTACTGATCCTGTAAACAGAATGCTATCAACAAAAAATGTTAAAAGTGCATGAAATGTGATAAGTGAATTTGAGAAAAAATGAAAACCGTGTGGGTTGTATGACACGATTTCTTGAGGTTCTTGACTTGTTTCTGATTGCTAAAGACTCCTGGCAAGGCAAGGAATATGTCTGGATTAAAATGTAGGCTTAAAAGGTGCTGCAAGGTGGTTTTCAGATTTGCTTTTTTCTCTTCAAAGTTTGAAATGTGTTTGGCCGTTTGGGGTGTTTCTAGCTCGTGAATGTTGTTGTGAAAGCTTGCACATATGTTATGTAAAGAATATCAATCAGAATTATGACCATTAAGCTTATGCATTCATGTTTGAGATTATGCCATAACCAACATTGAACCAATTTCCATTTTTGTGTCAAATTTGAATTCTTGCTTGGAATAGCCCCTTGCACGAATTTGGAATGTGTTTTAAGGTGTATCAAAGATAATCATCACAAAATATATCCCTCCATTAATTTCTTTGATTTTTATTTGATTTTAAAAGATTTAAAATGAATTAAATCAAATAAAATTAAATAAAAATGGAAAAATTAATTTTAAATCTTGAAATAATTTGTGGGACACGTGGGAAGCCTGGCCAAGCTGAACCAATTGGAAAAAGTGGGCCCCTTTTGTCAAAAATGAAATTTCAGGGATAGTTGACTTTGGCCATTTCACAAAAATTTCCCAACTTCTCCAATGCATATCTTGCTCAATTTTGAAGCTATGAACATGTTCTTGGACATTTTGGAAAGGTCTTGAAGTCCTCTAACCAATGTCTTTGGTCCCATGTCATTTTGATTTACCAATCTCAAGTTATGGTCTTTGACTTAAAGTGCCTTTTTGTTGACTTTTGAAAATGACCTATAATGTTGAAATTGATAACTTTTTGTGAGAGCATTTCTTGGACTTGGAATGTGAAGATGAGTTGTAGGAAATGTCCTCCCATTCAAGATGAGCATTGGATGGGATTTTTCTGATGAACCATGAAAAAGTTTGGTCAAGTTACAGTTGACTTTTCAGCTGTCCAAAAATAGAAACTTTTGACACCTTGATGATTTTTGAGCCATTCTTGTGAAATCATGGTCAAGATTTGACCAAATGATGATTGTGGCTTCAAATAAGATGTTGACCAAAAATTTTGACTTTTGACTGCCAAATGACCATTTTGCCCCTACAGTTGATTGTGAGGCAATTAGGGTTTTTGACTGTGCAACTTGAACTTGTGAGCCTTGAAACTTGACATTTAGGTGCTTGACAATGTATATGAGCATATGGGACTTGATTGAGCCCTTGAAAGCCTCAACTTCCTTGCAGGAACCAAAACCCTAATTTGACTGGCTTAGGAGGATGTTTGAACTGTGCAACCCTTGAGTAGACTTGAGATGATGCTTGCCAAAACTTTGAAGAATATGGGAGGGCAAATTTTGGGTACAACAGGGTATTGAAAGACTTAGGTTATACGGACAATATAGATAAAATGTATTACAAAGACCCAACATTTGGGATGAATGAACTAGTTGATGACAAAGGTACCCTAGAAATTGCAGACCTATACAGGGTGCATCATGTTGTTCATGTTTACATTCAACACAGTTTATCTCAACTTGAGTATTTTGATGGTCCTGTTGAGGAGCCTGAGAACATTGTAGATGAGATGGAGGAGTTTCTTAGTAAGCTGCATGATGACATTGATGGAAAGTTAAAGGAGATTATTGTTGGTGTAGATGAAGTAAATGATGGATTGAATGATCCAAGTGTTATTGTGGAACAAAGCAATGCTGGATTGAATGATGCAAATATAGGGGTGGAAGCAACAAATGTTAAAGCGGAGCCTGTCGAAGTGGAGCGTGTAGAAGTGGAGCCAAATACTGATGGTCATGTGCACGATGAATCCAATTCTGATGATAGTGAGGATGAGAGTTACCAGTGCGATAGTACCCTAGAAGTAGCCTTTGAAGATGAATCTGATGGTTATGAGGACATTGATGAAAGTGAAATTGCAGACCTGACTTTGTATGACAGTAATGAAATATCAAAAGAAAAAGGAAAAGGAAAGTGCAGCAAAGTTACAGAGGAATATAAGGGGAGTGATAATGACAGTGAGGATCTTCAAAGTGGTTGTGACAGTGATGACAATAGTGGGGTTAAAAGGAATAAATACCCAATTTTCAAAGAGATGAAAGATATGGCCAATTACAAATGGGAATTAGGTATGTATTTTACTTCAAAGTGTGACATTAAGGAAGTTGTTGCCTTATATTATGTTCAAAATTTAAGAGCCCTCAAGATAATAAAAAATGATAAGAAAATGGTGAGGGTGAGATGTAAGGAAGGTTGTGAGTGGGAGGTTTATTTTTCCAAGTTATTAAATAAGGAAACCTGGAAAATAAGGAAACTAATTGACAATCATAACTGCAACAAAGAGTATAATGTGAGGATGTTAAGAACAAAGTGGTTGAGCAAAAGGATTCAAAATGCATTGAAAAACAACCCTAGGTTAAAGGTCCAGGATATTAAAGAAAAGGCATTGAGGAAGTGGAATGTAGGTGTAAACAAGACTAAAGCAATAAGAGCAAGAGTGGCACAAGGAATGGGGTTCATGGTTCCTATTTGGGTGATTATACTAGGATATATGACTATTGTCATGAACTTCTAAGAGCCAATCCAAGGCCAACAGTTAAGATGAATGTAGAACCTGCTCTAGAAGGTGTTGATGAATAAAGACCCTTTTTTAAAAGGCTTTACATATGCTATGAAGGATGTAAGGAAAGTTTCAAATTATGTAGGCATGTGATAGGATTGGATGGTTTCTTTTTGAAGGGGCTTTGTGGAGGTGAAATTCTGGCAGCTATAGGAAAGGATCCTAATGATCAGATGCTTCCCATAGCACTTGCGGTTGTTGAAGGTGAAAATAGAGATAGCTGGACATGGTTTTTGAAGCTACTGATTGATGATCTAGGGGGTGGACAAGAGTGTCGCTCATACACTTTCATTTCAGACCAACATAAGGTACACTAAATACTTCACTGAATCTTTACATTTATATGATTGTTTTCTTGATAATTCACCATTAGTTATGAAACTATTTTACAACGACTTTTACCTGCAATGGAAGAATTGCTGCCTAATGTTGAACATCGATTTTGTGTTAGGCATCTGTATAACAATTTCAGGAATAAGTATCCTGGAAAAACATTCAAGGATCTTATCTGGAAGGCTTCTAAATCTACATACTCACAGGCTTGGGAAAGAGAGATGAGGGCAATGAGAATGATCAGTGGAGAGGCATATCTCCATATGATGAAGACTCCACCAAGATATTAGTCTAGATCATATTTTAGGACTACCAAAAAGTGTGATGCTGTCCTGAACAATATGTCAGAGGCATTTAATAGTGTTATTGTTGAAGCTAGGGCTAAACCACTAGTAGCAATGCTAGAGGAGATAAGAACTTACATGATGGAGAGATGGGCAAAAAACAGAATGAGGTTCCAAGATATATCTGGTAATGATATTTTTCCCAACATTAGAAAGAAGATGGACATAACAAGTGCCTACACAAACTTATGGCTTGTCAGGTATGGTCAGTTGTTGTTAACTGTTAATTGTTAAATGTTAATTGTAGACTGTTAACTGTTAAATGTTAATTATTAAATATTAATTGCAGACTGTTAAATGTTAATTGTTAAATGTTAATTGCAGAATTTCAGATGAGCATATGTTTGAAGTAAGGCATCTCGAAAACCTAGATGAAACATTCACTGTGAACTTGAAGGATTACTTGTGCTCCTGTAGAAGGTGGGAACTCACAGGACTCCCATGTGTCCATGCCATGTCAGCCATGAAGAGTAGGAATTTTAAAGTTGATGATTACATTCCAGATTATTATAGGGTATCTAGGTACAAGGCATTATATAGGTTTTTGATTTATCCTGTGAATGGATCCAATATGTGGTCCAAAACTCCATATCCTGATGTGCAGCCACCTAAGTTTAGAAAGATGCCCGGTAGACCAAAGAAAAAGAGAAACCTTGAGCAAGGGGAGATTGATGGCACTGACAGAAAATTGAGAAGAACTAGTTTTATTGTAAAGTGTTCTTTGTGCAATAAAACTGGACATAACAAGAAAACCTGCAAAGTCAATGCAACTCAAGGCACTGCATCTCAAACCATTATAGCTCAATGCAATGCAAGTCAAGCCAATGCTGCACAAGGCACTGCATCTCAAACCATTGCAGCTCAAGGAAATGCAAGTCAAGCCAATGCTACATGTTGTACCCCAAAATTTTCCCTCCCATATTTCTCAATACATTGCAAGAAAAATCTCCAAGTTGCTCAAGTTTGCTCAAGAGTTGGTCAGACAAGCTCTCTCCTAAGGCAGTCTACCCCAAATTAGGGTTTTGTGTTGCATCAAGATCTTTGAGTCCAAATTACCTCAAGTTCTCACAAATGTCCTAATATGCTCTCAATATCATCCATGTCAAGTTTCAAGCCTTGCAAAGGAAGTTTGCTCAGTCAATTGCCCAAAGGTCCAAAAATCGACAGTGCTAGGGCAAAAGTCAACTGTGACCTACAAACAGTCAAACCTTAAGATTTTTTGTCAACATTCTCATTTTGAAGGATATTTCATCATTTGATCAAGGGTTGATCATGATTCATCAAGGATTGCTCAAAATTCATCAAGATTCAAAAGTTGCTAAATTAGGGTTTTGTAGGAAAAGTCAACTCAACTTTGACCAAGCATAACTTTCTCATACTTTATGATAAATGACCCATCCAAAACTCATTTTGAAAAGGATGCAATTTCCTACAATCCATATTCATACCCCGAGATCAAAAAATGCACTCACAAGAAGTTATGAATTTGGACATTATAGGTCATTTTTGAAAATCAACAAAAACACCTTTTTTGTCAAAACTTATAACTTGAGCATGGAATTTCAAAATGAGATGATACAAAAACGGTTGATTAGAGGACATCTCAAGATTTCTAAAAAGTAAAAGAACACCTCCAAAAGTTCAAAATTGAAGAAGTTATGCATTATTGAAGTTGGACTTTTTTGCAAAATTGCCAAAAGTCAACTATCCCCAAAACTTCAAATTTTGCCAAATGGGCCCATTCTTTTCCACTTGATTTGAGTTTGCATAGTTTCCCACGTGCTCTAACTTCAGCCATGTGTCCACATCATATTTTTATTATTTAATTTGGTTTTTATTTGAATTAATTTATTTTAAATCAAATAAAATCATATAAAATCTAAAGCTTTGATAACACATGATCATTTGGCTATTTCAGACTCCAAATACATCAATTATTATCATCAAATTCTTATCAAATCAAATGTGTGCAAAAAAGATTGAAATCAAGCAAGTTTGGGAAGTTTTAATGGTGGAATCAAATCAAATTCATGAGCATTGATATGGAGAGATTTGGACCAAGTTTGTAAACCTAATGCAAAGCACAATACATAAGCAAGCTGAAGGACACGAAATAGCGGTTAGAAATCGTTGGAAGAGGCAGAACAACTTTGCAAAAAATCACAAAAAAGCTTGAGACCAAAATCAAGGTTGGAGGCAGTTTCAGGACGCGAGACATATCCCAATCGATTCCTGGCCATTCACACAAGCTAACTCGATCCAAATCATGCATCCTCAGGCCTCCATACACACTGTAAGTCTCACGCAAGCTACCCCTGTTCTTGAATTCAATTTGATTTATTCTGGCATCATTTGAATGAAACAACCGCATATTCCTGACCCTCATATCATTTGCGAGCTATTGGCAATAACCAATTTGATTTATATGTATTGTAACCATGAAACACCATGGCTAGGTTTTTTTCTTCTGTTTTTAGGGTTTTTTATTTCAGGTAAAATCGGTCCACGTGATGGGCATGGTTGTATCCAGGAGGATGAGACGAACACGACCATGCCCTTGAAAGTCATTTTTATTGCCTGAGGACGATGTTAGGAGTAAGCTGAGCCTTTAGCTGCGGATAAAAATCCACAGGTAAAGTTACAGGGGTTTGAGGACAGGGATGAACTCGTGTTATCCGTCTGTTGGCCAATTCAAATAATTTGGTGCATTTTTTGTTTTGCTGGCAATTGTTTTGTTTTGATATATTATTGTTGATACTTATTACTCTAACAAATAAAGCAGCATGGTGTGGTGGCAAGCGAGTGATGTAGTCTCCTTCAGGACCTGGGTTCGAATCCCAGGTCCCCCCTCTTTCTCAATATTATTTCTTTTCAGGTGTTCCAGTACACACGCTCATCTGCAATCCACCATACGCCCTCATCAAACCAAGCGCCAGATGGCCAAGGGCCAGATCTGATGGCCAGTGATTGGAGGTCCACCAAGGTGCCAGTCAACGCATGCGTACCAGATCCAAAAAGTCAAAAAGGGTCAGCATTGTTGGGCCTACATATTTGCTACTCACACCCTTAAATCAGGCCCATTACCTCCTTTCTCTTATAAATTTATATTTTTTATGTAATTGTTTCATTTTATTTTAACTAATTTCTAACTAATAACCTTTTTTCCTTTTATTAAAAAAAAAATCATAAAAGTACTTTTTTTTTAAATTCATAATTTTATTTTTATTAAATAATTACTAACTAATTAATTAGGTTTTTAATTAGAAAGCTTTAATTCATTTTTGTAAATAATTAAAATTGATTAGATTTAATTAGGTTTTAACTACTAATTTAATTAATTTTATTTTCTCTCTTAAAATAAAAAAAAAAACCCAAAAATATGTCATAATTTTTTTTTATTAATTAATTAATTTTATAATTAATTTAGTAATTAATTTAGGACTTAATCTCTTTTCTCAAATAAAAACAACAAAAGGATGGCATTTTCTTTCAAAAGGGTCAAAACCCTAAAATTCACACCCGATCTAATTTCCCACGCGCTTTATTTATCTTTATCATATTAATGTATCTGCTTACGGATTGTAATAGTTAAATAGGACATGTAATTATTTTTACTGCTTTATTTTATTTTTCAAAGGGTTTGTCTTTGGCGATGTAAATACCCGATGCCTTGTAATTTAAATTCCGCATTTTATTTCCGTAAATTATAACTGCTAGATGTTTGATAATGGGGTTTGCATGACAAGACTGAATGTTAATCTTAAAATCAACTTAGATCACCCTTAACATGTACAAAGATAAAAATAACTGAAAACGACACACTCGCACATGCGCACTCTTAGGGTACACCCCCACTTGGTTGCCTTCATACACGGTCATTGAGTATAGGTCGTTTTAGAGGTCGTCCTCTTGTCTAAAATATCATAGTCGCCCCGAAATGGTTGTCTCGGATATTGTTGCCTCAAACAAATGATCTAAGACATTAGTGTTACCGCTAAGGCGTTCTAACACTGCTTTAGTGACCGTAAGTCCCTCATTCGAATTGACCCTCAAACTCCAACGACGGTGCTACCTACTCATTAATAGTGGGATAACATTGTCTAAAGGAAATTAGCATAGAACGATTCCCTTTTCGAGTAGGTAGATAGTTCTTAGATACTTGCTCTTTCAAAAAACAAAACCTTTTTCACACTTACACTCCTTTTCGAACAAAGTTTTCAAAAAACACTTCATACGCTCTTGAGGATAGAAGCAAGAGTTAAATCAAAGTTTCAAATAAAAACTTTTTCAAAACCCACAAGCACAAAGATTTTTTTTTGAAAACAATGAGTAAGTACCTAAGAGCCCGTAGATAACTACGGATAGAAAGGGTGCTAATACCTTCCCTTTCTATAATCTACCCCCCGAACCCGAGAAATATCTCGAAAAAGGAATTTTTCAGTTCTTTTTTTTCCTTTCCTTGTTGGATAAAATAAAAGTCGGTGGCGACTCTTGCTTACCGCGAAATTTTGCAAAAACAAATGCAAAACACAAACCAGCATTTCAAAAACAGTCAGTTCTTCCCACCGTATCACAGAACTGGCGACTCTGCTGGGGAGATTTATAAGTGGGGTGTACCTTAGGATTAGTTCATATTGTTTTCAATTGTTTGATTTGTTTGCTTTATTCTTTGTGGGCTTGAATCAGAGTTACTATAGATCTTAACCCGGATCTGGGGGATACCTTTTAGGTAAGTAGCAATAAACTGTGAGGGAACTGTATGACGTAGACCGATACGGTTGAAGCAGTAGCTACGTTGGTGTGGCACTTTAGTTTGTACTGATATCCCTTGTGGCGCAATGAGGAGAATATGGGTCTTCTAAGGGGTCATTAAACACCAACTGACCTTAGCACCTATAATTGACCAACTTGGCCATAGAACAGTAGCAATATGCTACACTCATTGAGACCAAACTCTCGCGATGATTCCGGCCACAAGAAAAGGTTGCTAAACTGGAATTATGACCGATCGAGGGTGGTCAGTGATATTGAGATCCTCTAGAACCCGATTACTATTTCTAGGACAGGTTTGGACCAACTGAACTGAAAGAGGGTAGTACCTAAGCCCCTTGCCAGCCTGAAATCTAAGGGTTGTCTGTGTGACTTGTGTGCCCTTACCATGTTTGCTATTTATGAATAATTGTGGTGTGTTTCTATCATGACATCATGACATTGCATGCATATTGCATTGGACTAACCCATTTCAAAGACACAGGGGATTCATCTTTGTTCTGTTTTGTAGGTTATGGCACCCATGCGTAGAAATACTATTCGGATCAACTTTGTCCAGATTCCCACTTAGCTTAAGGAATTGGTTGCAAAGGTTCCAGATGCTTCCTCTTTTATCAAAAGACATGGGCACCTCCTTGGTTTGGTTACCTCCAAGATGGATGAACAGATGATGAGTGTCTTAGTCCAGTTCTTTGATCCACTGTACCACTGCTTTACTTTTCCGGACTACCAGTTGGTCCCTACCTTGGAAGAGTTCTCTGATCTACTTCGTATCTCCATTCTAGAGCAGACCCCGTTCATAGGTTGGGAGAAAGTCCTTAGGCCGGAAGAGATTTCTTCAGCCCTCTATCTGACAAAGGTTGAGGTAATGTCTAATTGGGAAACTCGTAGTGGAACAAAAGGCTTCTTGACTAAGTTCTTGGTTGGTAAAGCTAATCAATTCTGGGACAGTTTAGACCTTCAGGCGTTCGAGGACATCCTGGCTCTTCTTATTTATGGTCTGGTCCTGTTTCCAAACTCAAATTCTTTCGTCAATGTGAATCCAGTGAAGATTTTCATGTCCGGTAATCCTGTGCCCACTCTCTTGGGTGACATTTTATACTCTCTTTATGCTCGTACTGCTCGGAAACGGGGAACCCTTATGTGTTGTGCGCCATTGCTGGTGAGGTGGTTTATTTCTCACCTCCCTAAATCAGTTCTGAAGAACAAGGAAGGCATGGGTTGGGCCTACCAGATTATGTCTCTCTCACATAATGACATCATTTGGACTATCAAAGGCATGGAAGATGTGGCTATTATTGATCGCTGTGGGGAATACCCCAATGTCCCACTTCTAGGAATCAATGGAGGGATCACTTATAATCTGTGCTTGGCCTTACGTCAGTTTGGGCGAGCTAGGAGGGAAGGACCTCATAAGTTGTTGATGTCGAGCATTGTCTTTGACTTTCAAGGGGATAGTGACGAGCAACGCCGCAGGTTCATACGATCTTGGGATAGAGTACACAGGTCTGATCCGCACGAGCTAGGTGCAAAGACTTCTCTTCTGATGGAGCCATATCTCTGATGGGTTCGAATCCGTGCCCAAAAGCTGGGAATGCCGTACGAAGCCGTCTTGCCTATAATTGTTGAGGTTGCTGATGAAGAAGGGGTTCCTCCTACCATCCTCCACCCATACATGCCTACTGACATTGGGGAATTAAAGAGGTCTTGGATGCAGCTAAGGGAAGTGCGGGATACTTACAGAGAAAAGTATCACGAGCAAGAGTGGAAGATCCAGAAGTTAACAAGGCAACTGGATAATGAGAAGATCCTCAACGACTACGTTCGCACCGACGAAAAGCGACCATGGGAGCGTTGATGTATTTTGTTATTTCTAGTTTTGATTTACCTTTCAGTATTTCCCTTTCTTGTAACGCCTTAAAGGCATCTGTTGAACAATTGAATTCAAAGTTTATCTAATAAAAGTGTGTTTCATTTTGGTTTACGAATTTGAATCTCTAAAGTCTTTGAAATCATATCATACACATATCATTCCCATGCACTTCATCACAGGTACCCTTACAGGTTTCTCACCTTCTTCGCTGTTTATTTCAGCATCATGTCTTATGAAACATCAACTGAACAAGCAATCAAGGCTCTGCAAGCTCAAAACGCCCAGTTCCAGGAATTGTTCATGAGTTTGGCCAAGGGTCAGCAAGATTTGAAGACCCTTATCTTGAAAGAGAAGAAGAAGAAGAAGAAGACGGTCCTACTGAATATGGGTCGCAGATTTGGAAATAATTTGCGAGAAGAGGTTGATTTGACTCACTCATCTGGAGGGGGAGATAATCAGGAAGAAAGGAGGGCTCCTAGCCCTGTGGTTTCCGACAACGAGACTGACTTTGACAAAGACCAGTATCCTCCGGTTGAGGATAGATATAAACAACTCGAAAACCATTTGAGCGCAATGGAGGTTCAGAAGGTCCCTGGTCTGGACTTTGGAGATTTGGGTCTGTCATCTAGGGTGGTGATTCCCCACAAGTTTAAAGCACCAACCTTTGCTAAATACGACGGGGTTTCTTGCCCAAAACTGCACCTCCGCTCGTATGTTAGAAAGATCCAGACATACACCGCTGACAAGAACCTTTGGATCCACTTCTTTCAAGACAGTCTTTCAGGGACTCAGCTTGAATGGTTTTACCAGCTGGAAGGAGCTAGTATCCGTAATTGGGAGAATTTGGCTGCTGCTTTCTACAAGCAGTACCAATACAATGCTGACCTCGCTCCCACGCGTACCTAACTCCAGGGTATGTCTATGGGTGCGGGAGAAGGTTTCAAAGACTACGCTCAGTAGTGGAGGGACCTTGCTGGAAGAGTGCAACCACCCTTGGCTGATAGGGAGTTAGTAGACATGTTTCTGGGGACCTTGTCTGGTCCGTATTTCAACCATCTGATTGGAAGTTCATCGTCTGGGTTTACTGAGCTGATTATGACCGGGGAAAGAATTGAGGCTGGTATCAAATCCAGTAAAATACAGAAGGTCGCTTCGTCAAGCACCGAGAAGAAGCCTTTTAAGAAGGAATCCAGCGCAGTTTACAGCGCGAAGAGCCATAATAGACCTGAACACCGCCAAGCAGTTAATGTGGTTGTTATATCAAGACCTTTTGTTGCTCCTCAGCGCAACAATCAGCCAAGGGCCGAGAGGCCTCGAAGATAATTCACTCAGCTCAACATGACTTTATCCCAAATTCTGCCACAATTATTGAAGACCAACTTGGTGATTCCGAGGGAGGCCCCGAAGAATCCCAATACAACATCACCTATGTATAATCCAAACGCCCACTGTGCTTTTCACTCCGATAGCCCGGGGCACGATACGAATGATTTTTGGGTTTTAAAGAATAAGGTACAAGACTTGATTGATGCTAAGGAGATTGAGTTCGAAGCGCCTGAAAGGCCTAATGTTGTGACTGCTCCTATGCCCAAGCATGGAGTGAATGCTATAGATGAAGACTCGTTTGTGGTTTCTGTGAAAGATATTTCCACTCCATTAATGACTGTGAAGAAGAACCTTCTGTTAGCCAGTTTATTTCCGGGTTGTGGCAAAGGTTTCCATCTGTGTGTCGTCCTACCTACCGGTTGCCATCTTTTGAAGTCAGGTGTCCAACGCCTGATGGATAATAAAGAAATTCTATTTGAGAAGACTTTTGTTCCTTTGGTTCCTACTAAAGAAGTTGCTATAATCACCATTTTCGACAATTCTTCCAAGGCTTCCTCGAGAAAGCCTGTTAGAATTACATCCGTTCCAAGAATTGCACCATTGATCATCACCATTCCTGGGCCTATCCCCTATACATCAAATAAAGTTATTCCATGGCACTACGGGGCTGACGTGTATTATCACGGAATTAAATAAGATTTGAATGCTGATACTGACATCAGCAATATCGTTGGATCTAGTAAAGTCACCCGCAACAGAAGGCTTTTCTCCCCTGAGATCTCTGCACCAACTATCCGAAAGCCTGTTGTTACTACGCCTGTCAGTACACCTACTACTGTCCCCGTTCAAGTTCCAATTCTTACCCCTGTTGCCGAGTCATTTAACACTCGGGGCAAAGGGACCTCCGATGAGCCTGCCCAGACGGAGGCACCGAAGAAGATTGTTGTTGTAGCCTCTAGACAAGAGATGGAGGAAATTTTGAAGATCATCAAAAAGAGCGACTACAATGTAGTCGAGCAGCTGGGGCAAACCCCGTCAAAAATCTCTATGTTGTCTCTGTTGCTATGCTCAGAAGCCCATGCCAAGGCTCTGATTGCTTTCCTGAAGACTGCGCATGTACCGCAAGAGGCATCAACTGAACAGTTTAAAGATTGCGTGGCTAGTCTGACTGCTGATAACGGGTTAGGTTTCTCTGACGCCGACTTGACTGCTAAGGGGAAGAATCACAATGATGCCCTGCATGTCTCCATTGAATGCAGGGGCATTACTCTTGCTCACGTATTGGTAGATACTGGGTCTTTGTTGAATGTGTTACCCAAGAAGGCGTTAGACCGGTTAGACTGTGAAGGGTTAGAGCTAAAACCAAGTAAATAGTCAGGGCTTTTGATGGGTCCAAGAGAATGGTACACGGAGAAGTGGATATTCCGATTAAGGTTGGTTCTCAGGTTTTCGCATCTACATTCTATGTGATGGATATTCGGCCATCTTATTCTTGTTTGCTGGGTCGCCCGTGGATCCACAAAGCTGGGGCAGTAACTTCTACGCTCCACCAGATGCTGAAATACCCGGTTAAGGGAAAAATTGTTACGGTACAAGGAGAAGAAGAGTACATGGTGAGCCACCTCAACTCTTTTCGGTATGTGGAAATGGATGGGGAGTTCATTGAGACCCCATTTCAACATTTTGAGGAAGTTTCCCAGACGCTGGCATCAACAGAAATTGTTACTGAAGATCCTCCAATGAGGATGGCTTCCTTTAAGGATGCCTGGGCTGTTGTTGAGAAAGGTGGGTGTGCAAATTGGGGCCAACTCCATAATTTTGCACATAACACTAACAAGTTTGGTTTGGGTTTCACTGCAGAAGCTCAAAGGGCTTTTCGGAGTGCGCGGATTGGAAGACCTCCCCTGTTCATCAGCAATTCAGGAGTGAATGCCATTGAATACGATGTTGAAGAGTCTGAGTTCGACAGCTGGATCTATCCAACTACCAACGGTGGACTAAGCAATTGGCCGGCAAAGGACTTCGTCCCAATTTCTTTTATTACCCAGTAATGAGACTTTTTATTTTGAATTTGTAACAGACAATTTTTAAGCTTTACGGCCCGGTGTGTTACCTGGGGCACCGTGGCTTCGTTTGTGAGGGCTTTATGTGTGTCATCTACATATATCATTAATAAAAGCATTGGACGTTTCTTGCATTTCAAATTTTGCGCTCCTTGTTCTTCTTTTATTATATATTGCAAAACAGTTATTTTACACACACTCACATATACAGGTCTACATCCACTATGGATCCTACTGATAACGACTCTGCTACTGCCAGTTATGACTTCGAAAGTCCGATCAACTTAGCCGAAGACGAAGGCGAAGATGATTGCGAAGTTCCCGGTGAACTTGATAGACTGCTACTTCAGGAAGAAAGGGCCATACAGCCGCATGAAGAGCCAGTGTAATCAGTGAATCTGGGTACAAAGATAGACAAGAAAGAGGTCAAGATCGGTGCAAATATGGAACCTAGTGTCAAGCAACGGTTGATCCAGATGCTACGTGACTATGTTGAGATCTTTTCCTGGTCTTATGAAGACATGCCGGCGTTGGATACCGATATTGTGGTTCATCGCCTGCCTACCAAGGAAGACTGTCCTCCAGTGAAACAGAAGGTCCGTCGAATGCGCCCAGAGATGTCTGAGAAAATCAAGGCCGAGGTTATGAAACAATTTGATGCCGGTTTTCTAGCAGTTACTTCTTACCCACAGTGGGTGGCCAACGTGGTTCCTGTGCCGAAGAAGGATGGTAAGGTTCGAATGTGTGTTGACTATAAGTATTTGAACAGGGTGAGCCCCAAGGATGATTTCCCTCTGCCTCATATCGACGTTCTGGTTGACAACACCGCTCAGCATAAGGTATTCTCCTTTATGGATGGTTTCTCCGGTTACAATTAGATTAAAATAGCTTTCGAAGACATGGAGAAGACAACCTTTGTTACTCAATGGGGTACCTTTTGCTACAAGGTCATGCCTTTTGGATTGAATAATGCTGGGGCAACATATCAGCGTGCCATGGTCACTTTGTTCCATGACATGATCCATCATGATGTTGAGGTATACGTCGATGATATGATTGCAAGATCCCTGACTGAAGAAGAACATCTGGACCACCTTCAGAAGTTATTTGACAGGTTGAAGTTGTACAAGCTGAGGTTAAACCCGAACAAGTGCACCTTCGGGGTGAGATCTGGTAAACTGCTGGGTTTCATCGTAAGTGATAAAGGTATTCAAGTGGATCCTGCAAAGGTGAAGGCTATACAGGAGATGCCAGCTCCTCGAACAGAAAAAGAAGTCAGAGGCTTTCTGCGACGTCTGAACTATATTGCTCGATTCATCTTGCACCTGACTGCTACTTGTGAACCAATCTTCAAGCTACTGAAGAAAGATCAAGTGGTAAGATGGAACGATGAATGTCAGGCCGCTTCCGAAAGGATCAAAGAATATCTCCAAGAGCCACCAATTATGATGCCTCCAGTTGAAGGGATACCTTTGATCTTATACTTTTGACAGTACTCAACAACTCAATGGGGTGTGTGCTGGGGCAGCATGACGAGTCTGGCCGAAAAGAGCATGCTATTTATTACCTTAGAAAAAAGTTTACCGACTACGAGACCCGATACTCGTTGCTTGAGAAAACTTGTTGCGCTTTGGCATGGGCTGCTCGCCGGCTGAGACAGTATATGCTGACTCACACCACTTTGTTGATATCAAAGATGGCTCCAATCAAGTATATCTTCGAGAAGCCTGCATTGTTTGGAAGAATAACAAGATGGAAGATGATCTTGACTGAGTATGACATCCAATATACGACCCAAAAGGAAATTAAGGGAAGTGTGTTGGCAGATCATTTGGCACATCAAGCAGTGGACAATTACCAGTCTATGAACTTTGAATTCCTGGATGAGAATATCATGTTGGTAACTGATTGTGAGACACCTGGACCGGATGAAGGACCTGAGGAAGGATCCCGATGGTCTATGTACTTTGATGGAGCTTCAAACGCTTTGGGTAATGGCATTGGTGCCGTGATCATATCTCCTGAAGGCTCTCATACTCCGTTCACCGCTCGACTATGTTTCAACTACACCAACAATATGGCAGAGTATAAAGCATGCATCATGGGTCTTCGAGCAGCTATTGACCTAAGGATTAAGTTCTTAAGTGTATTCAGAGATTCCGCTCTCGTGATCAGTCAGATCAAAGGCGAGTGGGATACGAAACACCCTAATCTTATTCCTTAGAAAGAATATGTGTTGACGTTGCTCCCACACTTCGAGGAGATAACCTTTGAACACTTCCCAAGAGAGGAGAATCAGTTGGAGGACGCGCTAGCTACGATGTCCTCTATGTTCAAAGTCAATTGGGACAACGAAGCTCCCTGGATTACCATTGAAAGGTTGGACGAACTTGAACATTGTTGTGACATTGAGACTGAAGAGGTAGCAGATAAACCCTGGTTCCATGAGATAAAGAGGTATCTTGAAGCTCAGGAGTACCCCGAAGGTGCATCTGTTAATGATAAGAAGTTTCTGAGGAGGTTCGTGGCGAAGTTCTTCATCAGTAATGACATCCTTTACAAGCATAATCACGATTCCACCTTATTGCGTTGTGTGGATAAGAATGAAGCAGAAAGGATTATGGTAGACTTACATGAAGGTACTTTCGGGACTCATTCCAGTGGACACACCATGGCAAAGAAAATCCTTCGGGCAGGATACTATTGGTCCACAATGGAAGCCGACTGTTATCAGCATTCTCGGACCTGTCACAAGTGCCAAGTATATGCTGATAAAGTGCACATACCTCTAGTACCTCTGAACGTCTTGATGGCTCCGTGGCCTTTTGCAATGTGGGGCATCGACATGATCGGTGAGATCATACCTACGGTATCTAATGGACATCGTTTCATCCTGGTAGCAATTGATTACTTTACGAAGTGGGTTGAAGCAGCTTCCTTTGCTACTGTAACCAAGAACATCATGGCACGGTTCATTCGGCATAATATGATCTATCGATATGGTGTACCAGAGAGGATCATAACGGACAATGGTACAAATCTCAACAATAAGATGATCACCGAACTCTGCAAGCAGTTCAAGATACAGCATCACAACTCTTCTCCCTACCGGTCGAAGATGAATAGGTTTGTTGAAGCGGCTAATAAGAACATTAAGAAGATTGTGCAGAAGATGACGGTGACATACAAATACTGGCACGAGATGTTACCGTTCGCTCTTCATGGGTACCGTACCTCAACGAGGACGTCAACAGGGGCAACCCCCTATTCCTTGGTATATGGTATGGAAGAAGTCTTGCCCATTGAAGTTCAGATACCCTCTCTTCGGATTATGAAGGATGCGGGTTTGAGCGAAGATGACTGGATTCAGACCCAGCTTGATCAACTAAATTTAATCGATGGAAAAAGACTTACTGCTATTTGTCATGGTCAGACGTACCAAAAACGGATGATCAAGGCATTTAATAAAAAAGTTAGACGACAAGAGTATCAAGTTGGGGATCTGGTGATCAAGCGCATCATCTTACCTTAAGGTGATCCCAGGGGCAAATGGACCCCTACTTATGAAGGGCCATTTGTGGTTAAGAACATTTTCTCAGGAGGAGCGATGATTATAACCACCATGGATGGTGACGACCTTCCTCACCCCGTCAATGCAGACATAGTGAAAAAATACTACGCATAATCAAAGACCCGCTAGGTCGACTGACCTAGGCAAAAATAAGGGCTTCCCGGTGAACCAAAAGGGTTCGGGAAAAAATAAGGGATGAAAATGAAACAACTATATACTCGGCAAGTCGAAAACCTGAAAAGGCGGCTTGGGCAAAAAAGGGTATCCCGGTGGACTGAAAACCTGAAAGGGAGGTCCAGGCAAAAATTAGGGATCAAAGTGTAACACTATGTCTCGTTGGATCACCTTACAACCAAACTTCGGTATCGACTATCAAGCTCGGACGACACTAATCAATCTGATCTACCTTCAACCAAGTAGAAAAATGATGAGATGCTTGAGGACATAAAGGCAATAATAGAGTTGGAACCCAATGGGATTATTCACATAGCTGTTTTGTTTAGTTTTTCACAAATTGTGTAAATTCTATTATCCGGAGGCGTTCTCTTACCAGGACGTCAGCCTCTTGTACAAAAACGCCTATTTACAGGCCAAACTTCAAAATCAATACAATTCATGTTCAGAGAAATTTCAAACTGTTTTTCCTTTATCTGTTTTGTTTTGTAAAGAACGTCCAATGTTCATTTTTGATATATGCATTTGACATTAATTACTGCTCATGAATATTTACATGCGAAACAAAAGACGATTACGTGTAATATCAGAAACAGGGGCAAATAAAAATTGTCCAAGCTTTACAGTTGCTCTGTCCACCAGGTACAAAAGTAGATTCAGTTGAAGAATATGGCCAAGGTGCATTCACTCCCCGCAGGGTAAGAAAGGACAGTAATGATAACTCTCCCCAGCTGAGACTTGCAACTGTAAATGAATCGGTAGTATTCTCCCTAAGCAGAGTGTATTTACCATCAGTACTGAAAGGTCTTAATATTCCCCAGCGGAGTATAAGAATATTCCCCGGCAGAATACAAAATATCCCCAGTGGAGTTTGAAATTTTTTCCCAGCGCTGTCTGAAAAAGCTTCCCCAGTGGAGTTTGGAAGAATATCCCCAGTAGACTTTGGAAGATTGTCCCCACCAGAGCTCAAAGGATTATCCCCATTAGAGTCAAAAAGGTTATCCCCAGTGAAGTCGCAACTGAAGATCATCCCCAGCGGAGTTCATTCCTTTCACCAACAGAAATTCAATCCCCAACAGGATTCAGTATCACCAGCAACGGTAATTCATCCCCAACGGAATTTATCAGTGGAATCCTCAACAGAGAATCTCTTCCCCACAGAGTAATCTCTTCATCAGTTTATTCCCCAACGGATTTATCCTCTCCTGCAGGTTTATTCTCACAATCATCTTCATTCTCCATCCCCAGCGGAAACGAAGAATTCAGCTCTTTTCTCCAGCAGCTATCCGGGATTTATTTTCCCCAGCTAAAAACATTACATTTCCACACATCATGACACATGCATATACGCATCATGCAACACAATCTCATTTATTTTGAGAACATCATTGCTTGATATATATCATGCATTACATACAGCTAACCTTTACCTTTCAGGAAGGATGCGGTTAAATTCTCATAAAATTCAAAGCTATGAAGCTTTTACCTCAGTCGAACTACTGACCAGTTCTTAAATCTCAACAGAATTATCCTCAGTTGAATTACAGACAAGGTCCTAAATCTCGACAATGTTCCTCCGTCAAATTACAGACGATTTCCTAAATCTCAGTAGAGTTATCCTCAGTTGAATTACGGGCGAGTTCTTAAATCTCGATGAAGATGTTTCCCTAAAGTCGAAGTACTGACCAGTTCTTAAATCTCAACAGAATTATCCTCAGTTGAATTACAGATAAGGTTCTAAATATCAACAAGTTCCTCCGTCGAATTACAGACGAGTTCCTAAATCTCAGTAGAGTTATCCTCAGTTGAATTACGGGAGAGTTCTTAAATCTCGATGAAGATGTTTCCCTAAAGTCAAAGTACTGACCAGTTCTTAAATCACAACAGAATTATCCTCAGTTGAATTACAAATAAGGTTCTAAATCTTGACAAGTTCCTCCGTCGAATTACAGACGAGTTCCTAAATCTCAGCAGAGTTATCCTCAGTTGAATTACGGGCGAGTTCTTAAATCTCGATGAAGATGTTTCCCTAAAGTCGAACTACTGACCAGTTCTTAAATCTCAACCGAATTATCCTCAGTTGAATTACAGATAAGGTTCTAAATCTCGACAATGTTCCTCCGTCGAATTATAGACGAGTTCCTAAATCTCAGCAGAGTTATCCTCAGTTGAATTGCGGGCGAGTTCTTAAATCTCGATGAAGATGTTTCCCTAAAGTCGAAGTACTGACCAGTTCTTAAATCTAAACAGAATTATCCTCAGTTGAATTACAGATAATGTTCTAAATCTCGACAAGTTCCTCCGTCGAATTACATATGAGTTCCTAAATCTCAGCAGAGTTATCCTCAGTTGAATTACGAGCGAGTTCTTAAATCTCGATGAAGATGTTTCCCTAAAGTCAAAGTACTGACCAGTTCTTAAATCTCAACAGAATTATCCTCAGTTGAATTACAGATAAGGTTCTAAATCTCGACAAGTTCCTCTGTCGAATTACAGACGAGTTCCTAAATCTCAACAGAGTTATCCTCAGCTGAATTACGGGCAAGTTCTTAAATCTCGATGAAGATGTTTCCCTAAAGTAGAACTACTGACCAGTTCTTAAATCTCAACCGAATTATCCTCAGTTGAATTACAGATAAGGTTCTAAATCTCGACAAGTTCCTCCGTCGAATTACAGACGAGTTCCTAAATCTCAGCAGAGTTATCCTCAGTTGAATTACGGGTGAGTTCTTAAATCTCGATGAAGATATTTCCCTAAAGTCGAAGTACTGACCAGTTCTTAAATCTCAACAGAATTATCCTCAGTTGAATTACAGATAAGGTTCTAAATCTCGACAAATTCCTCCGTCGAATTACAGACGAGTTCCTAAATCTCAACAGAGTTCTCTCAGTTGAATTACGGGCAAGTTCTTAAATCTCGATGAAGATGTTTCCCCCTCAGTTGAATTACGGACAAGTTCTTAAAACTCAGCAGAGATGTTCTCTCAGTTGAAGTACAGGCAAGTTCCTAAATCTCAACAAAGATCAGACTTCCCCAGCGGAATCTTCTACAACAACAGGTATACAAGCTCTCACTAAGGAATCTCTTATACGATCGACACTCCTCCAGATGGCATCTTTAAGCCCATCCTCCCATCAGTAATCTCCAAATGGCATCTGTAAGCCCATTCCCGACATCACAAGGTTGATACCACTTCATGCGAGTGCAAATTTCTGGGCACTCTAGTGTTCAATCATCTTCCACCTTCGGATCACGAAAGGCACGAAAGCCAATCTACATCCTCCAGTTTAAGAATATTGAACAGGGGCAGCTGTTGTACCCCAAAATTTTCCCTCCCATATTTCTCAAGACATTGCAAGAAAAATCTTCAAGTTGCTCAAGGTTGCTCAAGAGTTGGTCAGACAAGCTCTCTCCTAAGACAGTCTATCCCAAATTAGGGTTTTGTGTTGCATCAAGATGTTTGAGTCCAAATGACCTCAAGTTCTCACCAATGTCCTAATATTAGCTCAAGACCATCCATGTCAAGTTTCAAGCCTTGCAGAGGAAGTTTGCTCAGTCAATTGCCCAAAGGTCCAAAAATCGATTATCCTAGGGCAAAAGTCAACTGTGACCTACAAACAGTCAAACCTCAATATTTTTTGTCAAAATTCTCATTTTGAAGTATATTTCATCATTTTATCAAGGGTTGATCATGATTCATCAAGGATTTCTCAAAATTCATCAAGATTCAAAAGTTGCTAAATTAGGGTTTTGTAGGAAAAGTCAACTCAACTTTGACCAAACATAACTTTCTCATACTTTATGAGAAATGACCCATCCAAATCTCATTTTTAATAGGATGCAATTTCCTACAATCCATCTTCATACCCCATGATCAAACAATGCACTCACAAGAAGTTATGAATTTGGACACTATAGGTCATTTTTTAAAGTCAACAAAAACACCTTTTTTTGTCAAAACTTATAACTTGAGCATGGAATATGAAAATGAGATGAGACCAAAAGGGTTGATTATAGGACATCTAAAGCTTTCTAAAAAGTCCAAGAACACCTCAAAAAGTTCAAAATTGAAGAAGTTATGCATTGTTGAAGTTGGACTTTTTTGCAAAATTGCCAAAAGTCAACTATCCCCAAAACTTCAAATTTTGCGAAATGGGCCCATTCTTTTTCACTTGATTTGAGTTTGCATAGTTGCCCACGTGCTATAACTTCATCCATGTGTCCAAATCACATTTTCATTATTTAATTTGGTTTTTATTTGAATTAATTTATTTTAAATCAAATAAAATCATATAAAATCTAAAGCTTTGATAACACATGATCTTTTGGCTATTTCAGGCTCCAAATACATCAATTATTATCAAAAAATTCGTATCAAATCAAATGTGTGCAAAAAAGATTGAAATCAAGCAAGTTTGGAAAGTTTTAATGGTGGAATCAAATCAAATTCATGAGCATTGATATGGAGAGATTTGGACCAAGTTTGTAAACCTAATGCAAAGCACAATACATAAGCAAGCTGAAGGACATGAAATAGGGGTTGGAAATCGTTGGAAGAAGCAGAACAACTTTGCAAAAAATCACAAAAAAGCTTGAGACCAAAATCAAGGTTGGAGGCAGTTTCAGGATGCGAGACATATCCCAATCGATTCCTGGCCATTCACACAAGCTAACTCGATCCAAATCACGCATCCTCAGGCCTCCATACGCACTGTAAGTCTCACGCAAGCTACCCCTGTTCTTGAATTTGATTTGATTTATTCTGGCATCATTTGAATGAAACAACTGCATATTCCTGACCCTCATATCATTTGCGAGCTATTGACAATAACCAAATTGATTTATATGTAATGTAACCATGAAACGCCATGGCTAGGGTTTTGTTTCTGTTTTTAGGGTTTTTTATTTCAGGTAAAATTGGTCCACGTGATGGGCATGGTTGTATCCAGGAGGATGAGACGAACACGACCATGCCCTTGAAAGTCATTTTTATTGCCTGAGGACGATTTTAGGAGTAAGCTGCAGATAAAAATCCGTAGGTAAAGTTACAGGGGTTTGAGGACAGGGATAAACTTGTGTCATCCGTCTGTTGGCCAATTCAAATAATTTTGCACGTTTTTTTGTTTTGCTGGCAATTGTTTTGTTTTGATATATTATTATTGATACTTATTACTCTAACAAATAAAGCAGCGTGGTGTGGTGGCAAGCGAGTGATGTAGTCTCCTTCAGGACCTGGGTTCGAATCCTAGGTCCCCCCTCTTTCTCAATATTATTTCTTTTCAGGTGTTCCAGTGCACACGCTCATCTGAAATCCACCATACGCCCTCATCAAACCAAGCACCAGATCGCCAAGGGCCAGATCTGATGGCCAGTGATTGGAGGTCCACCAAGGTGCCAGTCAACGCGTGCGTACCAGATCTAAAAAGTCAAAAAGGGCCAGCATTGTTGGGCCTACAGATTTGCTACTCACACCCTTAAATTAGGCCCATTACCTCCTTTCTCTTATATCTTTATATATTTTATGTAGATGTTTCATTTTATTTTAACTAATTTCTAACCAATAACCGATAACAAGAAATCGTATCATATAATTACTACACTTTTTATCGATTTTCATAATGCATTGAGACGTTTAACTCCCAATTGTTATGATTTTTTGTGTGTTTTCACAGGTACAACATGTTTCAACTCAAATCAGTGGAAAAGGATCACATGAAGGAAGCTAACCAAGAATCATAAGAAAAAGGACCAAATCTGCAAAGTCTGCAGATTTTGTAGCTGTGACGACCGTCACACCCTATGACGACCGTAACGCTCCCACAACTAGAAGGACGCTCGTCACACATCATTGACGAGCGTGATGCGCTATTTAAGCGCATTACGACCGTCACACCCTCGTGACGACCGTCACACGCTTAAAAACAATGTTATGGAATACAGAGAGACGTGGGCAACGTTGTGGGCAGTTTCTTCTCCTATATTTCCTCAACCTCAGTAACCATGAATCTGGGTTTTCCTCCACTCAAGCTTTTCCAAAATTTTCTCAACTGCAAAATCTTCTTCTATATATATGTGGTGGTTTAATGGATAAGGGTCGAAGAATTTTCTACAGAACAAAATTGTTGCTTTTCTACATTAAACTATTTTATTTATTTTTGAACCATTTTCATTCGTACTGTAATTTTTATTCCCAGAATTAGTTTCTAGAGTGTTAGTTCTTCATCCAAGAATTAACACGGTTATAGATTTCGGTTAATTGCAAGGAATTTGTACTAATCAAGATTACCATAACAACATTATTTACAGGTTTTTTATGCAATTAATTTTTATTTATTCTTGTGTTATGTCATTTATTTTTATGGATTATATTTTAAATTGCATAGTTACTAAATATATTATGTTCGGCTAAATTAATTTGTACCGGTATGTGACTCCTAAGTACCGAAAGAATTCGGTGATAACTTGGCTAAAAACATTTATAAATAATTTCTGGTTTCCAATTTCCATGTTTAATTTAACTACCCTTGTCACGAGAGTGAGAGGATAATTAACACGATTTTGCCACGAGAGTGGGAAATTAATTAAGGCAAGAACCTGCATGCGAGAGCTGGGGTTCGACCCAAATAGTGGTAACGAAACATTAATTTTTATATGCATGAGAGTGTTTTAACAAGTTAATTAAACCCAAATTGTTTTAAAAAAATGTTATTAAATTAAAAGTGCATCCACTAGGTTTAGTAGCATGACTTATTTCATGAACACGAGAGTGTATGTCTCAGGTTTTTAAACAATTTGTTTTTATCGAAATACTTTATATGCCAAGCGATTCACCGAATTCCCGAAGTCCGACTATCACATACCAGTATAGCTATTACTGTTATTTTTAATTAAACTCTTTTCCCCCCTAAAACCAAATAATCATCGCTTAGTTAAACAATTGTAGCATTAGATCGTATGCGATTGATCCTCAGTCTCTGTGGATTCGATAATCATTTAAAACTAGAACGACTAAACTGTATACTTGCAGTTAGTATCCCAATAAACTCATAAAGTCCCGATCAAGTTTTTGGCGTCGTTGCTGGGGACTGATTAGTCAATTAAGTACGATTCTTCTGTTGTGTGTTTAGACTAGGCAACATAAACCCTTTTCGATTTGTATGCCAAGGACTCGCTCACAAGGCGAACCACTTGACAAATGGACAGAAGAACCTGAACGCATCCTTTCCATAAGACGAACAGTCAGGGATTACTGTTTAAATCACGCTATTCCTTTACCCAAACCCGAAATTAAGATTGATTCTGAAACAGATTCTAATTCTTCCTCTGAAACCGAAACTAATCCAGAAGTAGACATGGCCGAAGAACAAAGGTACCTCTGAAGGAGTACGTAGCTCCATCACAATAAGAACCCTACAATAGCATTGTTGCACCAACAATAAATCGAAACGATTTTGAGTTGAAACCATCATTGATATCAGCTATCCAACAACGCCAATTCTCTGGAAATCCTACCGAGGATCCAAATGAACATCTTACAAAATTCGTTCAATTTTTCGACACAGTTATAACAAATGGTGTTAGTAAAGATGCAATAAGATTACGTCTTTTCCCTTTCTCGCTAAAAGATAGAGCTTGGGCTTAGTTGCAATCCTTGCCGTCAAATTCTGTCACTACGTGGGAAGGACTTAAGACTGTATTTTTAGCACGATACTTTCCCCCAAGCAAGACTGCTGCATTAAGAGCTCAAATCAACGGATTTAGGCAGAAGGATACTGAATCGCTATTCGATGCATGGGAACGCTACAAAGATATGATGCGAATGTGCCCACATCACGTACTAGAAAAATGGTTGATCATCCACACGTTTTATAATGGACTCTTGTACAACATAAGACTCTCTATAGATGCCGCCGCAGGTGGTACACAGATGGACAAGCCTTACGACAAGGCTAACCAACTCATTGAAAATATGGCTCAAAACCACTATCAGTGGGGAGGAGAAAGAACACCTGTGGAGAAAACTCAAACCAAAAGTGGTATGTACGAGATTAGTAGCCTAGATAAAGTTAATGCTAAGGTAGATGCTCTTACTCAAAAGATAGAAAGCTTGACCTTACCTCCTGCAGCCACCGTGGCTGCAGTTACCCCAAACTGCGAAGTTTGTGGAGTTCTTGGTCATGTTGGAACGAAATGTCAAATCTTAGCAGGAATATCAGCTGATCAGGTGAATTACGCTCAAGGTAATACTTATGCTAATACCTATAATCCTGGTTGGAAGAACCATCCTAACTTCTCGTACAAGAACAATAATGCTTTATATGCACCTGGCCAAGCACCTGTTGTACCTCCAGGTTATCAAAAACCCGCTATTAATGTTCCTAACATTCCTAAGAAATCTAACCTTGAAATCTTAATGGAAAATTTTATCGCTAATCAAGCTCAACAAAACAAAGAATTCCTCAATCAAAATGTTCACACCGGTGAACAATTGAAGCTATTAGCAAATAAGGTAGATGCCCTAGCAACTCGCAATAAAATGTTAGAAACCCAAATCTCCCAAGTAGCACAACACCAAGCTAGTTCTTCCGCACCTGCTGGTACATTTCCTGGACAGCCGCAACCCAATCCTAAAGGACACGCTAATGCTATCACATTACGAAGTGGGACAGCACTTGATGGACCGGTAGATCCTAGACTCCAAAATCCGACCATGTATCAGAAACCTGAAAAGGAAGTATAGAAATCGAAAGAACAATCTGAGAATGTAGAGGAAGATGAGAATGAGAACAGAGAGGCTTCAGAAAAACCTTACGTACCTCCACCGCCATATAAACCACCAATTCCATACCCTCAAAGACTTGCAAAATCCAAGAACGAGGGGCAATTCAAGAAATTTGTAGAACTTCTGAAACAATTAAACGTTACTATTCCGTTTACAGAAGCCATAACCCAAATGTCGTCATATGCTAAATTCCTAAAAGAAATATTGTCTAATAAGAAAAAAATTGTTGAAAACGAAACCGTTATGCTAACTGCCGAATGTAGCGCCATAATTCAAAATAACATGCCCCCAAAGCTAAAAGATCCTGGTAGTTTCTCCATACCATGTGTAATTGGATAATCTGTCATAGACAAAGCTATATGCGATTTAGGAGCAAGTGTTAGTCTAATGCCCTTATCTATTTGCGAGAAACTCAAATTAGTTGACATGAGACCTACCAAGATGTCCCTACAACTAGAAGACAGATCAGTCAAATTCCCTGTTGGTATGCTAGAAAACATTCCTGTTCGAATAGGACAATTTTACATACCGACTGACTTTATAATAATGGACATCAAGGAAGATTCAAACATTCCCATCATACTAGGAAGACCATTTTTAGCCACTGTAAGAGCCATTATTGACGTTAAGAAAGGAAAGCTTACCTTCGAGGTAGGAGAAGAAAAAGTAGAATTCATTCTTTCCCAATTCTTCAAAGCCCCTACTATAGATGACTCATGCTGTCTCCTAGATATTATTGATGAATGTGTCAAAGAACTAGAAAGCCAAGAAGACACCTATTCTGGGATGCTGAAAATCCCGACACCAACTATCCTCAAGGATGATGATTGGAAACAAGAATATCTAGATGCCAACCTAAGCGAATGTTTCGCCTTAACACCCGATCCTACCCCAACTGATAAGAAAACTGGTATAGAACTTAAAACGTTACCTGAAGATCTTAGGTATGAATTTTTAGATAAAGAGCTCGAACGACCAGTTATAGTCAATGCCAATTTAGGGAAGATCGAAACTGAAACACTTCTTAATGTGTTAAGGAAGTATCCAAACGCGTTAGGGTATAATATATCAGATCTAAAAGGAATAAGCCCTTCTCTCTGTATGCACCGCATTATGCTGGAGGAGGACTGCAAGACTTCTAGAGAACATCAAAGACGAATAAATCCTATCCTAAGTGAAGTCGTTAAGAAAGAAGTACGGAAACTACTAGAGGCAGGCATCATATACCCAATATCAGATAGAAACTGGGTCAGTCCAGTTCACGTAGTACCTAAGAAAGGCGGTGTTACAGTTATAACAAACACAAAAGGCGAATCGGTGGCACAACGTACCCAAACAGGATGGAGAATGTGTATCGATTACAGAAAACTAAACAGAGCTACGCGTAAGGACCATTTTCCATTACCATTCATTGATCAAATGCTCGAGCGCGTAGCCAAACATTCCCATTTCTGCTATCTTGACGGATACTCGGGATTCTTCCAAATTCCCATTCATCTTGATGATCAAGAGAAAACCACGTTCACATGCCCCTATGGTACCTTTGCATACCGAAGAATGCCATTTGGACTATGTAACGCACCTGAAACTTTCCAACGATGCATGATGGCGATTTTCGCAGACTTTTTGGACGGAATTATGGAAGTATTCATGGACGATTTTTCTGTCTGTGGAGAAAGCTTTGACGGATGTTTATCAAATCTTGAACTAGTACTGAAACGCTGTGTCAATGTCAACCTCGTGCTCAATTGGGAAAAATGTCACTTCATGGTAAGACAAGGAATTGTGTTGGGTTACATTGTATTAAACAGAGGGATTAAAGTCGATAAAGCAAAAATCGAGGTTATCAAAAACCTTCAACCACCCAAAACAGTTAGAGAAATAAGAAGTTTTCTAGGACACGCTGGTTTTTACCGACGTTTTATAAAAGATTTCTCTAAAATCACTAAGCCGCTAACTGAATTATTGATGAAAGAAGCCGACTTTATTTTTGACGATAAATGCTTAAACGCATTTGAGACGCTTAAAGAAGCCTTAATTTCAACACCTATTATGCATCCTCCTGATTGGAACCTACCATTTGAAATAATGTGCAATGCGAGCGATTATGTTGTAGGCGTAGTCCTAGGACAACGCAAGGATAAAAAGCTTCACGCTATCTACTATGCAAGCAGAACACTCGATCCCGCACAAATGAATTACGCCAATACAGAGAAGGAACTCTTAGTTGTTGTATTCGCATTGGATAAATTTTGTTCCTACTTAGTGGGCGCCAAAATCATTATTTACACGGATCATGCTGCGATCCGATACTTGCTAAGTAAGAAAGACGCCAAACCATGACTACTCAGATGGATCTTACTCCTACAAGAGTTTGACTTGGAAATAAAAGACAAAAGAGGGACTGAAAACGTGGTAGCAGACCATTTATCAAGATTGGATGGAATCCAAACCCAGAGTGTTCCCATAAACAAAGATTTCCCATATTAACGCCTTATTGCTAAACTAGAGATAGCTCCTACCGACAATTTAGATCAACGCAATGAACATTTAACAACTGCAGTAGTAAAATCCATTTATACCAACACCATATTACCATGGTACGCAGATTTCATTAACTATTTAGCCGTCGGTGTTTTACCACCCGATTTAACGTACCAACAGCGGAAGAAATTCTTCCATGATCTTAAACACTACTTTTGGGATGAACCACTACTCTTTAAAAGAGGCACCAATGGTATCTACCGTCGCAGTGTTCCTAACGATGAAATAGACGACGTCATAGCCCATTGCCATTCCGCCCCTTATGGTGGACACGCTAGTACATCGAAAACTTGTGCAAAAATACTTTAAGCTGGCTTCTTTTGGCCTACTTTATGGAAAGACGTCCACGTAGAAATTATGAACTGCGATAGATGTCAGAACACAGGAAATATATCTAGACGTGACGAAATACTGCAAAAAGGGATTCTCGAAGTAGAAATTTTCGATGTGTGGGGAATTGATTTCATGGGACCGTTCCCCGCATCTTTTGGAAATAAGTATTTATTGGTAGCTGTTGACTACGTATCAAAATGGATTGAAGCCGTCGCTGCACCCACAAACGATACACGAGTAGTACTTAAACTATTCAAGCATGTTATCTTCCCACGATTCGGTGTACCAAGACTAGTAATCAGTGATGGCGGTTCCCATTTTATCTCTAGAATTTTCGAAAAATTACTTTCAAAATATGGCGTTAAACATCGCATAGCCACACCATACCATCCTCAAACGAGTGGACAAGTGGAAGTGTCAAATAGGGAAATTAAACAAATCCTTGAGAAAACCGTAGCCACATCCAGAAAAGATTGGTCCTCCAAGCTAAATGATGCTCTTTGGGCATATAGGACAGCTTTTAAAACCCCTATCGGAACAACACCGTTTAAATTAGTTTATGGAAAATCTTGTCATTTGCCAGTAGAATTAGAACATAAAGTTTACTGGGCCATTAAAACCCTTAAATTAAATTACAAAACTGCTGGTGAGAAACGAATATTAGATATCCATGAATTAGAAGAATTACGTTTAGACGCTTATGAAAATGCTAGAATCTATAAGGAAAGAACAAAAAATGGCACGATAAGCGTATCTCGCGGAAAGAATTTAAGGAAGGAGACATCGTACTCCTATTCAACTCTAGACTAAAACTTTTCCCGGGTAAATTATGTTCCAGATGGCCAGGACCGTTCGAAATTAATAAAGTTTTCCCCAGTGGTGCGATAGAAATTAAAGGAAATTCTATCGAACCATTTATAGTCAATGGCCAGCGCTTAAAGCACTATTTTAACATCGGAAATCTAAACTATTCGGCTTATCTGCAGTTAAGTGAGCCACCTACCCCGATACCTAACTGAATAGGTACTATCTGTCGAGCCATCGACATAAAACAAAGGCGCTTCATGGGAGGCAACCCATGTTTTCCTTTTAATTATTTTCGTTGTTTTAATATGTTTTTATTTTTCTTTTCTTTTTCTTAATCTTTAAAACTTTCATGTTGCATCCCTTGCTCCTTTTTATTTTTCTTTTTATTTTATTTTTATTTTTCTTTTAAAATTCTTTTTCTTTTTGATTTAACTTCGGCATTTTTAACCTGAAAATACTAACTTAGTTTTTCATACATTTATTAAACATTTTCAGGGGTAATTCTTTAGCTTTAATATTTAGCTCCATGGAACGAGTAAACTACATGAACATCACCTTGAGAAGTAGGAACCAGAGAAGACGCTTTGAGGATCTAGCTGAGCGTGAGATGTGTCCTACAATTTATGCTGATGACCATGCTATGACCGCTTTAGGCATTCGTGAGAGTGTCATGTATCTGCTACACCAAATAGGTTGGGACGTTGCTTCTATTCGGAGACGTTATTGTACCTACAGAAAGTTGACCCTTGAGTTCCTGAGCACACTGAGCTACCTACCAAATCATGGGTTAGGTTTCAATCGCGGGCTGGTCACCTTCAGACTGTTTGACATGGACTACCGCTATAACCATATGGAGTTTGCAAACCTGTTAGGATTCCCTTATGGCCCTGATGTTATTACCATGACCCAGGAAGACCTATTGCTTGATACTGACCTTGATTTCTTCTGGGGTAGCATTGCTGGAAACAACCATCCCGAGCCATCTGACCTTTACTCGGAGTCCATCCACAAACCGGCTATCAGGTACTTCCATAAGATCATTGCCCACACCCTTTTTGGTAAAGAGCAAAATGTTACATCAGTGTCACGTGATGAGCTTTTCATCATGTACTGTGCTTCTCAGAGCCGTCCAGTAAACGGTGTCGCCTATATGCTAGCTAACATGGAACGTATTATACAAATACCAAATGCCCCAATCCTCTTAGGTGGTTTAGTCACTATGATCTCTAATGCCATTGGACTTCGAAGGACTATGTTAGGATCAGAACCGCACTATGGAATCAAGCCAATGAACATTGAATTTTGCTTCCACACTAGTTTTATAGGAAATCTTGGGCTTGATGAATTCGAGCTGCTAATTAATCATGGGACTGTCCACCAGTTTGTGCTCCCGAACCCTATAACTAGTGTCCATAATAGAGCAAACTGGCTTTTTGATCTCCACCATCCTCCTACACCGCCTTTGTCTCCTTCCACTGTTGACATCTATGAAGTCCCTAATACCTCTTGAGATGCTGAAGATCCTGAAACACCACCGGGATACCACCAGTTTCCCGACCCATGGGAGCAGCATGTAGTTTCTACTGAGACCACCTTCCAGGCTCCAGAGATACCACCACCGCCTCCACCTACTATCACCCTCGACTCTTTGCATGAAGAAATTACCGGAATGCGGGGTGAGCTTACATCTCTACGTGTGGATTTTATCGCTTTTATGGATCTGGTGACAGACCAACTGGATTTCATGCACCAACATATGTTCCCTACTCCTCGTGGCTAGAGATTGTCGTTTTTATACTAATTTGTTCTTCTCTTGCATTTGTATACACAGTGAGGTCACTATTTAGTTTAAGTGTGGGGGAGGAATCTAGTTTGTTTTAGTATTTTATCATTTTTTTTATTTATTATTATTATTATTTAAGTTATTATTTCCAAACAATTTTTACTCGTTAATGAAATTTCAATTATTTAAGTTTCAAATTCTATTGTCTTACTGCCATTATTTCATTTCATACATGTTATTTCAATTTTCAGTATATTTTTCATTTTTATTAATTTACTATTCATATTTTCTGCAAAAATTTTGTCATATGACGTGTGTTGGAAATATTATGCCTGCTTACTGTGCTAGAATTATGAATTATAATATTGGAAAATAAAAGTGTCACGTTCTTTTCATTAATATAATGAAATTGAACGCGCGACGCTCGTAACACCCCCATGACGAGCGTAACACACGTTTCACCGTGTTACGCCTGCAGCCATTTGTGACGACCGTCACGCGCGCCCCATAGCAGAATCTGCTATTACATAGTTGTTTCATCTTTTCTCTCAAACCTCCATTCTTCCCAAAACCGTAACACACCCTCTCAAATTTTTTCCTCAACTTCCAACACTCTAACACTAAAAACTCCATCAACCCACTACTCAATCCACGATTCAATCCTTTTACATGCACTATGGCCAACAATCAACAAGTTCCCACTCTCACTTTCAGATCCGGAGAACAAGGCGAAACCCAACGTCCCAAATTCCAGAAGTTCCAACGCCGCGGTCTCCAACCTACACGGTATGTTGATCTTGACTGTTTGAGGAATTTGGGACTGCTAGACAGTGTCCAACAACTGTTGCAGAGCGTGAATTTATGGAACCTATGCCGCGAACCGCAACCCATTTATGAAACTCTAACCCTTGAGTTTCTGAGTTCCTTTGTATACATCACTCCCCCTGGTGCCACGAACCAACTCTCAGGCGTGGCCAAATTTCGTATGTTTGGCATTGAGCATCAACTGCCCCAAACTGACATCGCACGGCTATTAGGTTTCTGTTCTGACGAAGGTGTCCACCTCCGGGTGCCGGATAATTTCAGTGAGGAAGCTTTTAACTTATGGCACAGTATGACGAACATTCGTGCCGGATCCTACGACCACCTCAACGCCACGCACATTCATAATCCGGCCATCCAATACTTTCACCGCATCCTCAGCAACACCATCTTCGCCCGTGACAGCAACCACAAGCTCAACTCCAAGGAGCTCTTCTTCATGCATTGTGCATTCACCGGGCAAAAGATCAACGCTGCCCCGTTTTTACTGGCTCATATTCACTCTATTTGTGCTAGAGGCGGAAAAACCTTCTATTTCAGAGGGCTTGTCACTTCTCTTGCCATAGCCCTGAATTATGGTGCTTCTCTTGCGGATATGCCTTCTATGGCACCGACTTTGCTGACTATGGACCACTGCAAGGCCGCACATCTCATTTACGAGCCGGAGGATGGCAGATTCCACCCTGTGATCAGAAACACTATTTATCATAACATCACTTTGCCTTGCAGGGACCGAATCGATCCACAAAACAGAGCTAACTGGTTGTTCAATCCTGCAGCTCCCGAGGGGCGTGCTCCTACTCATGAAGACCAGCCTAATGCCCCCACAGACGAAATGCAAGAAGAGATGGACAGTGCTCCCCCTGTCCACGACACTCCAGGACCTTCATCTGCACCACCTCCTATTAATCTTGAAGACGTTCTCCGCGCCATACATCTGCAAAATCAAATGAGCGCCGCGCTTGGAAGAAGACAACATGAAAAATATGAGTATTTGTGCGCACAAAACACTCAAATCTTGACTGGACAGCGGAGCATGAATGAGAGGTTGGACGAGGCCCTGTCGGAACTCAACGCCTTAAGGTTGGATGTCAGCACCCTTGGCTACCAGGATACTGACACAGAAGCCACTCCTACCAGGCGCTCTCGCACCAGGAGTAGAGGACGTGGTCATCAGTAGTTTTCTTTATTTTCTAAGTAGTTTACTTTTTCTGTTTCATTTCCTTTCTGTTTGTTTTTGTATTTGTATTTCCCCACCTATATACCGCAACATTGAGGACAATGTCAGATTTAGTGTAGGAGAGGTGCCTTTCCATCTTCTATAAACAAGTAAATTTTTATGATATGTCTCAATTCAAATTCTTCGCTTTATTTAGCCATACCGAAAATTTTTATCTTTGCATTAGCCCGACATACCTATTTTTACGAAATCCCAGTTGAGGAAGCCGAAAATGAATCAACAAGATCGATACGGTTATGACACCGTAGACTTCCTACTTACGCGATCTATTTCAATAACCATTATACTGATATCTTGAGTTTTAGTTCTAAAGTAACCCCTAGTAGTTTATACTAGCAGTCAACACCGTCTTGACACAAACCACGTGGAGAATCGATGAATATAAGTGTTTAATGCCTGAATCATAGAAATATCCTTCTTATCTCGCTGTCAAAAGAAAAGAAATTTCGTGCACCAAAAAATACGGTCACATATAAGAGTTAAGAAAATAATGAAGGAATCCACTATTGGTTGGTTCAGAGGTATCTGGTTCTGAACTCGGTAGGGCGTGCTACGGCCCGATCCCCCACAACCTCCAATTTGGATAACATATGTAGGGTTGCCACATTCGTGTACCAGACCCCGTGCTAAAAGGATAAAAGTCACTAACTGATTACTCCACTACGTGCGTGCTAAGACAAAGGGCTTAATGTGATTGCGCCAGAACGAAACCGGGTGAAATAGACACGAGGAACTCTGGGCAGAATTATAACGGAACTGTTGGATAGTTCGTTTGAAATGGAAGCCTACGACTAAGCTTATTGCTTGTGTCATTAGCGTATCGTTAGTGTTTCACTCAAGTATCAGCCGAACTGACGAGGATTTCCCGAAATTGCTTTAAAAATCGAAGGTATGTCATGCATATGCGCTTGACAAAACTTGTTCGATCTTTCAAATGACTATTTGCTTGAGGACAAGCAAAGGTTTAAGTATGGGGGAATTTGATAATGAGAAATCGTATCATATAATTACTACACTTTTTATCGATTTTCATAATGCATTGAGTCCTTTAACTCCCGATTGTTCCGAGTTTTTGTGTATTTTCACAGGTACAACATGTTTCAACTCAAATCAGTGGAAAAGGATCACATGAAGGAAGCTAACCAAGAATCAGAAGAAAAAGGACCAAATCTGCAAAGTCTGCAGATTTTGTAGCTGTGACGACCGTCACACCCTATGACGACCGTAACGCTCCCACAACTAGAAGGACGCTCGTCACACATCATTGACGAGCGTAATGCGCTATTTAAGCGCATTACGACCGTCACATCCTCGTGACGACCGTCACACGCTTAAAAACAACGTTATGGAATATAAAGAGACGTGGCCAACGTTGTGGGCAGTTTCTTCTCCTATATTTCCTCAACCTCAGTAACCATGAATCCGGGTTTTCCTCCACTCAAGCTTTTCCAAAATTTTCTCAACTGCAAAATCTTCTTCTATATATATGTGGCAGTTCAATGGATGAGGGTCGAAGAATTTTCTACAGAACAAAATTGCTGCTTTTCTACATTAAACTATTTTATTTATTTTTGAACCATTTTCATTCGTACTGTAATTTTTATTTCCAGAATTAGTTTCTAGAGTGTTAGTTCTTCATCCAAGAATTAACACGGTTATAGATTTCGGTTAATTGCAAGGAATTTGTACTACTCAAGATTACCATAGCAACATTATTTACAGGTTTTTTATGCAATTAATTTTTATTTATTCTTGTGTTATGTCATTTATTTTTATGGATTATATTTTAAATTGCATAGTTACTAAATATATTATGTCCGGCTAAATTAATTTGTACCGGTATGTGACTCCTAAGTACCGAAAGAATTCGGTGATAACTTGGCTAAAAACATTTATAAATAAATTCTGGTTTCCAATTTCCATGTTTAATTTAACTACCCTTGTCACGAGAGTGAGAGGATAATTAACACGATTTTGCCACGAGAGTGGGAAATTAATTAAGGCAAGAACCTGCACGCGAGAGCTGGGATTCGACCCAGATAGTAGTAACGAAACATTAATTTTTAAATACATGAGAGTGTTTTAACAAATTAATTAAACCCAAATATTTTTCAAAAAATGTTATTAAATTTAAAGTGCATCCATTAGGTTTAGTAGCATGACTTATTTCATGAACATGAGAGTGTATGTCTCAGGTTTTTAAACAATTCGTTTTTACCGAAATACTTTATATGCCAAGCGATTCACCAAATTCCCGAAGTCCGACTATCACATACCGGTATAGCTATTACTATTATTTTTAATTTTTAGTAGCATGACTTATTTCATGAACATGAGAGTGTATGTCTCAGGTTTTTAAACAATTCGTTTTTACCGAAATACTTTATATGCCAAGCGATTCACCAAATTCCCGAAGTCCGACTATCACATACCGGTATAGCTATTACTATTATTTTTAATTAAACTCTTTTCCCCCCTAAAACCAAATATTCATCGCTTAGTTAAACAATTGTAGCATTAGATCGTATACGATTGATCCTCAATCTTTGTGGGTTCGATAATCATTTAAAACTAGAACGACTAAACTGTATACTTGCAGTTAGTATCCCAATAGACTCATAAAGTCCCGATCAATAACCTTTTTTCCTTTTATTAAAAAAAATCATAAAAGTACTTTTTTTTTTTAAATTCAGAATTTTATTTTTATTAAATAATTACTAACTAATTAATTAGGTTTTTAATTAGAAAACTTTAATTCATTTTTGTAAATAATTAAAATTGATTAGATTTAATTAGGATTTAACTACTAATTTAATTAATTTTATTTTCTCTCTTAAAATAACAAAAACCCAAAAATATGTCATAATTTTTTTTTATTAATTAATTTATTTTATAATTAATTTAGGACTTAATCTCTTTTCTCAAATAAAAACAACAAAAGGATGACATTTTCTTTCAAAAGGGTCAAAACCCTAAAACTCGCACCCGATCTAATTTCCCGTGCGCTTTATTTATCTTTATCATATTAATGTATCTGCTTATGGATTGTAATAGTTAAATAGGACATTTAATTATTTGTACTGCTTTATTTTATTTTTCAAAGGGTTTGTCTTTGGCGATGTAAATACCCGACGCCTTGTAATTTAAATTCCGCATTTTATTTCCGCAAATTATAACTGCTAGATGTTAATAGGGTTTGCATGACAAGACTGAATGTTAATCTTAAAATCAACTTAGATCACCCTTAACATGTACAAAGATAAAAATAACTGAAAACGACACACTTGCACATGCGCACTCTTAGGGTACACCCCACTTGGTTTCCGTCATACACGGTCGTTGAGTATAGGTCATTTTAGAGGTCGTCCTCTTGTCTAAAAGATCATAGTCGCCTCGAAATGGTTGCCTCGGATATTGTTGCCTCAAACAAATGATCTAAGACATTAGGGTTACCTCTAAGGCGTCCTAACATTGCTTTAGTGACCGTATGTCCCTCATTCGAATTGATCCTCAAACTCCAACGACGGTGCTACCTACTCATTAATAGTGGGATAGCATTGTCTAAAGGAAATTAGCATAGAACGATTCCCTTTTCGAGTAGGTAGATGGTTCTTAGATACTTGCTATTTCAAAAAACAAAACCTTTTTCACACTTATACTCCTTTTCGAACAAAGTTTTCAAAAAACACTTCATACGCTCTTGAGGATAGAAGCAAGAGTTAAATCGAAGTTTCAAATAAAAACTTTTTCAAAACCCACAAGCACAAAGAAAACAATTTTGAAAACAATGAGCAAGTACCTAAGAGCCCGTAGATAACTACGGATAGAAAGGGTGCTAATACCTTCCCTTTTTATAATCTACCCCCCGAACCCGAGAAATATCTCAAAAAAGGAATTTTTCTGTTCTTTTTTTTCCTTTCCTTGTTGGATAAAATAAAAGTCGGTGGCGACTCTTGCTTACCACGACATTTTGCAAAAACAAACGCAAAACACAAACCAACATTTCAAAAACAGTCAGTTCTTCCCACCGTATCACACTACACAAGGCACTGCATCTCAAACCACTGCAGCTCAAGGCAATGCAAGGCAAGGCAAGGCAACACAAGGAAATGCATCTCAAACCATTGTAGCTCAAGGCAATATAAGGAAAGGGCAGGCAACACAAGGCAATGCATCTCAAACCACTGCAGCTCAAGGCAATGCAAGGCTAGGCAAGGCAACACAAGGCAATACAACACAAAGCAATCCAACTCAAGGCAAGGTAAGGCAACACAAGACTCTGCAAGGCAACTGAATGCAAGTCACGTTGGGACCAATGTAAGTCAGATTGGGACAATAAAAGTTTTTGCATATCAAACCACTGCAAGTCAGGTTGCAGAAACACAAGCATCAGTTACATAGGGTTACATGAATGCAACTTAGTCTTCACAAGGAAAGTCACTACCAGGGCAAGGCACAAAGGAGAAAGCTAGTGGAAATGGAAAGCTACAAAAACTAGGTCTGAGAAGGCCCTTTGTACCCCCTGGACCAACAACAAGACTCTCAGCAACCAGGAATGCAACTGGTCCTACCATCAGGTGATCTACTCCAACCAAAAGAAGCACATCAAAGAGGACCATCTAGTTATCATTTTAGGGTTTATGTAATTTGGAGCGTGTCTATGTAACATGTCATTCTGTCCACCTTTTGGAACATTTCATTCTGTCAAGCTTTTGAAAAATGTCTATGTAACATGTCAGTATTTTGGAACATACTTATGTAACATACTTATGTAACATGCCAACTACCTATTTTCAGTTTAACTAATCTGTTGTGTTCATTTACTGAAAAAATGTGCCCAAAATTATGTTGCTACAATTAACAATATACCAAACTGATCTGCTATGATTAATGATATGCCAAACAAAATAATTCTTATTAAACTGATAACATATGTTAAAATTACACATAAGCTTGCACATTAATTTCCCAAACAGATAAAATTACACACAAACTGCTACATACTCCTACTTCTAATACAACTTAACAACAAATACACATAACACTATAAAACACAGAATCTTCAATGTTTTTTCCACTTCAACATCTTGTTGAGTTGAATTTGAAGTTCTAACACAGCATCCCCTAATTCTTCATTTCCAAACCTCAAATTTTCGTACTGATTCTTGGTTTCATCTAAATCCTTTGCTATGCTTTACAAACTATTACTCAAGACTTGGTTTATGTATTCTACCAATTCCTTTGCCAATTCCTCGTGAAACCAATGGAAGAAACCACATCCTCTTTGCAAGGAGCCCTACAAATTTCACAAGCTGCTCAAACTCTGTTTACATCTCCTAACATACCCAAACCAAAATTAAGGCTTACCTTGTAATTGTGATAACACCAAAATTTCCTTCCATAATCCTTCTCAGTCGTTGCCCTACTTAGAACATCATTGTCTCTGCAACGGCAAAGTGGTGAAATTCGTGAGCTACTGTATACACCTGACCTAACACTTTTTGATTGACAGAGTTTCGTTGGGGAAGATGAATACTTCGTATTCATGGAGAAAGGGAAGAAGATGAAGAAAGTACAAAAAATTTTGGGAAGGAGAATGTTAACAAAATTTTGTGAAGGAGATTTTGAACCATTGTCAAATATGTTGTCTGCATATAAAGAAGAAGAAGAAAACTGTCAGCTCACTTTCCACCTCACGCAAATAAACGGACGTTGGAGGCCAATTAATGGAAGGACTAACGCGGTTGCATTTTGAAACTTAAGGGACCATTTTGGCACAAAAAAAAAAGATAAGGGACCAAAGTGAACCATGACCTATAGTTAAGGGACCAAAATGAGTATTTTGCCTTTATTTAAAGAAAAAAAACCACATTACAACACTTCCGCCCATTGGATGGGCAAACCCTCTTCAATTTCCAACATCTTCGCCCATTGCTTTTGCAGATGCCAAATATTTTGTGTTGTTCTGCCCATTCATTTGGTGGTTGCTTTGTGCCAACAATGAAATTTGTTTGAAAATATGGTAGTTTGGTATTATTGAGTGAAGAGGATGATATATTGAGAATTGTTGTGTAAAAGTATGACAAGACCGTAAAAAATTCCCCATTTGTTAGCAATATTTTCTAATATTGTAGTAACTATCATTTTGATTCATTCCTTAGTATCCTATTCAATTACCGTATATCACGTTAGTGTGCGTAATCAATCTTCAAATTTTAATTTAATTTATTTAAGGGTTAAATATGTTTTTGATCCTTATAGATATATTAAATTTTATTTTTAATCCCTATTAAAAAAATGATAAATTTTGGTTCCTAAAAGAAATTTGTTCATCCAGTTTTAGTCCCTAGTATTTTCTAAAATTTTAAAAACTGTTTAATTACCCTTAAACTTTTAAATAATATTTTTCATACGTGTTTAGAATACTATAAAATGTTTCTTTAACAAATTTTAGAATATTTTAAAATGGAAAGAATTAAATATGTTTTTTTTTAAATTTCAAAAGACATTGATAAAAATAATGAAAATATCGACTTAGAAATCAAATTTTGAATTTCTTTTTTTCAAGGAACTTTTTATAACGTTCTAAACAAGTCTATAAAATAATCATTCAAAAATACACATTGGTTTAACAACAGGGACTAAAACTACGTGTGTGATACGGTGGGAGAACTGACTTGGGATTTTGCGTTTTGTGTTCGCAAATGTTTCGGTTTAGCAAGAGTCGCCACCGACTTTTTATTTTATCCTAAGGAAAGGTCAAAAAGCACAGGAAAGACCTTTGAGATGTTTTCTTGGGTTCGGGGAGTAGATTATAGAAAGGGAAGGTATTAGCACCCTTTCTATCCATGGTTATCCATGGGCTCTTAGTTACTTGCTTAGATCACTTGCTTTGCTTTTCAATTGTTTGAAATGGTGCTCTTCAATTGTTTGAAATGGTGCTTTGTGTGTGGTTTTGAAAGATGTTTTGAAAAGAGGCCATCGTTGTGGAAACCTTTGTAATGATTCTTGTTTGAATGTATACAAAGGTGTTTTTGTATTTTGAAAAGTTTTCAATGTTTGAAAGTAGGGTTTTGAAATTGTGTTGTGAAGTGTGTTTTGATGATAGCAAGAATGTTTTTGCAAGTTTTGATCAAGTAACTAAGAGTCGTCTACCCCATTTTACTCAAAGATCTTTCTTATGTTTTTAACCCTTTTAACAGTGTTGTTTCACCATTGTGTTTGGTGAACAACCTTGTGTTAGGATGTTAAACGGGACAGGCGTGGGTCATCATGTAGACCATGATAGCAATGGTGTCAAGTATTTTTGGCAATTTTCTTGAGGGACTTGATCATTTTGTTTAGGCAACTCAGATAGCGTCATCGAGGGACTATGATCTTTGTTTTGTTTTTGTTTTGCCAAAGTACTTGACATGCATATCACGGCCCATTTTTGAAGGCAACAAGTGGATTGAAACCCTAGGGGTGCAAGTGTGCATTGTGTTTGTTTTTCATGCATTTTTATCTTGGATTAGGTCAAACTATTTGTTAATTTGATTTTGCATACAAACCCTAAGTCTAATCATGGCATAATTGAAAGCATTTAAAGGTGCGAGAATTTAAATTCTACACTATTACAACATGATATAGGGAGGGGGATACAAATTTGGATAGGCGATTATTTAGACAAAAAATTAAATTCTAAATTATTACAACCAAATTGAATGGGTAAGGCACAATATTTGAATGTACAATATTTAAAAATGCAATAAATAAATATTAAATAAAATGTATTATGTAAAAAAAATTTTATGTATGTAAAAAGTATTTTTTAATGTGAAATATAAATAAATAAATAAAATCAATTTTAATTATTTTTGTTTTTAGGGCAAAAACCCTAATTTCTTAAATAAATAGTATTATTTATTATTTATACACAATAATGCATCAATTTGTACAAAAAATAAAAATATATTGAAAAAAGGTATTTTTAGTATAAAATATTAATAAAAATAAAAATGTATTATTTTTGTGTTTTTTGTTCTAATTATTTAATTATATATATATATATGTGTGTGTGTGTGTGTGTGTGTGTGTGTGTGTGTGTGTGTGTGTGTGTGTGTGTGTGTGTGTGTGTGTGTGTGTGTGTGTGTGTGTGTGTGTGTGTGTGTGTGTGTGTGTGTGTGTGTGTGTGTGTGTGTGTGTGTGTGTGTGTGTGTGTGTGTGTGTGTGTGTGTGTGTGTGTGTGTGTGTGTGTGTGTGTGTGTGTGTGTGTGTGTGTGTGTGTGTGTGTGTGTGTGTGTGTGTGTGTGTGTGTGTGTGTGTGTGTGTGTGTGTGTGTGTGTGTGTGTGTGTGTGTGTGTGTGTGTGTGTGTGTGTGTGTGTGTGTGTGTGTGTGTGTGTGTGTGTGTGTGTGTGTGTGTGTGTGTGTGTGTGTGTGTGTGTGTGTGTGTGTGTGTGTGTGTGTGTGTGTGTGTGTGTGTGTGTGTGTGTGTGTGTGTGTGTGTGTGTGTGTGTGTGTGTGTGTGTGTGTGTGTGTGTGTGTGTGTGTGTGTGTGTGTGTGTGTGTGTGTGTGTGTGTGTGTGTGTGTGTGTGTGTGTGTGTGTGTGTGTGTGTGTGTGTGTGTGTGTGTGTGTGTGTGTGTGTGTGTGTGTGTGTGTGTGTGTGTGTGTGTGTGTGTGTGTGTGTGTGTGTGTGTGTGTGTGTGTGTGTGTGTGTGTGTGTGTGTGTGTGTGTGTGTGTGTGTGTGTGTGTGTGTGTGTGTGTGTGTGTGTGTGTGTGTGTGTGTGTGTGTGTGTGTGTGTGTGTGTGTGTGTGTGTGTGTGTGTGTGTGTGTGTGTGTGTGTGTGTGTGTGTGTGTGTGTGTGTGTGTGTGTGTGTGTGTGTGTGTGTGTGTGTGTGTGTGTGTGTGTGTGTGTGTGTGTGTGTGTGTGTGTGTGTGTGTGTGTGTGTGTGTGTGTGTGTGTGTGTGTGTGTGTGTGTGTGTGTGTGTGTGTGTGTGTGTGTGTGTGTGTGTGTGTGTGTGTGTGTGTGTGTGTGTGTGTGTGTGTGTGTGTGTGTGTGTGTGTGTGTGTGTGTGTGTGTGTGTGTGTGTGTGTGTGTGTGTGTGTGTGTGTGTGTGTGTGTGTGTGTGTGTGTGTGTGTGTGTGTGTGTGTGTGTGTGTGTGTGTGTGTGTGTGTGTGTGTGTGTGTGTGTGTGTGTGTGTGTGTGTGTGTGTGTGTGTGTGTGTGTGTGTGTGTGTGTGTGTGTGTGTGTGTGTGTGTGTGTGTGTGTGTGTGTGTGTGTGTGTGTGTGTGTGTGTGTGTGTGTGTGTGTGTGTGTGTGTGTGTGTGTGTGTGTGTGTGTGTGTGTGTGTGTGTGTGTGTGTGTGTGTGTGTGTGTGTGTGTGTGTGTGTGTGTGTGTGTGTGTGTGTGTGTGTGTGTGTGTGTGTGTGTGTGTGTGTGTGTGTGGTGTGTGTGTGTGTGTGTGTGTGTGTGTGTGTGTGTGTGTGTGTGTGTGTGTGTGTGTGTGTGTGTGTGTGTGTGTGTGTGTGTGTGTGTGTGTGTGTGTGTGTGTGTGTGTGTGTGTGTGTGTGTGTGTGTGTGTGTGTGTGTGTGTGTGTGTGTGTGTGTGTGTGTGTGTTAAATATATTAAATAAAATAAATTATTTACAAAATGTATATATTTCAAGAAAATATTTTCAAATGTGTATAAAAATAATAAATGAAAATAAAAGCATTATTTGTATTATTTATTAATTTAAACAAAATGATATAAAAGCATATAAACATTTTTATACTAGTAAAAATAAAATAAATGCCAAATAAATGTAAAAAAATGTAAAAATATTTTTGGATCATTTTTCATGTTTGAAAATAAAATATCAAAGTCAGAAATAAAATAAAAATGCAAAAATGACAAATATTCAAGAAATGGGCCAGGGGGTGTAAAAAGAAAATTGGGGGTGCCAAAAGCAAGCCTATCCAGGCCCAGCCCAAAACCAACTTCATCTTCTTCCTCTAGACAGAAACGCGCGCGTGCTATGTACAAAATGCTATCTCCTGATTTTGTGCTTTTTTGACAAAACTCATAACATGAAACTTGTAGAGCATCAAACAACGAATCTAACCATATAAAAAACTTAAGCTAACTCTCAAAGACCAGAGAGAATTTCTCTGGCCCTAATTTTTAACCTAGTTTTTTTCAGAAAGTTCATGAACGAAATTCTCCTAGCACGATTAATATAAATGAAAACTAAGCACATGTATGGTTTCAGGGATATGAATACAACATCTTTCATTAACAAACCTAAGTTTAACTATTCCTAAATAGAGAGATAGAAGTTCATGAAATACCTGTTTCAGTTGAGTTCGAGCTGGACAATGCAGCAACTTTCAATGGGTTTTGAGGTGTCTGGTAGCTTGCATGATGTCCACTGAAGCTTTCCCAATGCTTAGTTTGTCTTGAAGTTGCCTAAATCGTGCTACAGAACTCAACCTGCAAAGCTTCTAAACAAAAATGGCAATGTGTGTTAGTGGAGTTACAATTGGCAATGGAGGTCTGGAATAGTTTATGTGAGTTGAATGGAAGGTATTGGAACAAGTTTGAGGCAAAACGCACGAGGCAAAGTGGAGATGGAAGTGGTTCTGCAGGGCTTGCCCTGTTTTGCAGAAAAATGGAGATTTTGTGTACAATGAGGTTTGAGCTGTGAAGAGGTCGGGTTTATGGCTCAAAGGGTTATGTGAAATGTGTTTACAATGTTGGTTTAAGCTATCATGGACTGGTTTTCAAGTTGGCAAGTGTTTTGACAATTTCTTCTTTGTGAAGCAAGAAAGTGTAACTTCTTGATTACATGCATGTACCCTCTATCTTGTATGCTGCATACTTTCTCCTTGATACTTGCAATTTGTGGATTTGATTTTTCTTCAGAGATATGGCCCCATGCTTCAAAGATCATGGTTTGACATAAAGTATAACTTTTCAAAAATGGTAATGTACCTTTTTCCAATTAAGGCTTAGTTTTGTGTACAATGCCCAAATGGCCAAAAAAATGCTTAGACTGATGGATTTGCATTCAATTAAGGAGTGTAAAATGGTTTAGAGGCCTGCAAGCTAGTACAAAGCATGCTGGTTTGAAAATGCAAGTTGTATGAACATGTATTGGCCATGGATCAAAGTGAGTTTTTGCCAACTTCAAGCATTCAATTCTACCTAACCATAAAGGTGTTTGAGGAGTTCTTGGACAATTTGGAAAGCTTGCAACATGTACTATCATACATCTTTGAAATTAAACTTGAAAATCCAAGTGGAACTATGTGAAAAGTGGCCAAGAAGATGGGTCAAAATCCTGCCTAAACTAGGGCAAAATTTCTCTAAGTTAAAAGTTTTAGGTACCCTTGTTCCAAAAATCATAACTTGAGATCCAAGCTTCTTTTAAGAAAACTTTGTGAATCAAAGTTGTATAATTTGTGATGTACTACAACTTTCATGTTGCAAGTTTTGTTTGAATCCATTCGCGTCTTTGTGAAAAAATGGGACAAAGTTAGGAAAAAAATAAGAAAATTTCATAACTTAGAAAATTTCTAAGTTATGAAAATTTTCCATTTTAAACCCTAATTTGCATTTTTGGGTTTCTTGATGAATAAGTTTCATAATTTGACATGTCTTGATGAAAAATGACCCTTGACACTTGATTTTGACCAAAAAGTCAAAGTTTGGCTTTTCAGTGTATAGTCAAATAGCCAAACTTTGATCAGTTGACTGAAAAATTCATCTGTCAATCCTATGCATTTGAGATCTTTTGAACTTGTTGAATGGGTCAAGACAATTTCATTGAGTCCTTTAGTCTATGGTTGAGCTTGATTTGCCATTGGCTAGGTTAAACAGTCAAAAATTGTCTTTGTACAGTCGAAACCCTAAAATGACCATTTTGCCCTTTTGGCGATCTGATCAAATTTCTTGTGGAATTGTGATCCAAACTTGATCAAATGGTTCATATGAATTCATAATATTTATGTGGGTCAAAATTCATGAAGTTTGACTGTCAATTGGCCACATTTGACTTTTTCCCCAATACAGTTGATTTATAGGTCAATTGTCCAATTGACTGGGCAAAAATTTGAATCAAGGCTTGAAACTTGGTATGGTCAAACTTGTGAGTCCAACATGAAGTATGAAAGTTATTTTGGGCATTGTAGGTCAAAACATCCTTGTGCAAACTCAAACCCTAATTTAGGTCAACAGTGCAAGGAGGTGTCTTGAGCAGAGCAAACCCTAGCTTGATCTTGAGCTCCAAGAGTCTTGTGATGAGAAAATGCTGATGAAATGAGAGGGTAAATTTTGGGGTACAACAACGTGCATAATAATTTTGTAGGGACTAAAACATGTCATTATCTTAATAAGAACTAAAAATGAAATTTGAGATATTTATAAGGACCAAAAACATATGTAACCCTTTATTTAATAATAATAATAATAATAATAATAATAATAATAAAAAAAGGCTTTATTATTATTTTATTGTGGTGATCGATTATAACTTTAATTTTTTATTTATTTTGGGATTGCTTAAATACGACTTGCGTGTCATGTCTTTTCTACACTCTGTATGTAAAATTTTTCTTATCTCACCCGCTCGTATGTAAAATAAGTATTCTTTTATGTAATGTACTTAAGAAATAGAAGAAAACAACATCAAAGGAGGACAACCATGAATGTCTAATTTGGAGAAGCATACATCTTTCTTAGTAAGTTTATGTTAGGTTCTCTCATTAATTTAAGAGAAAAATTATGCTATGATCCATAACCATATCATTTTATTTTATGTGCATATTGATGCATGTGAGACGATTTATATGATAAATATGCCGCTGAGATCAAATTAGTCATAAATTCTCTCAAAAATAAATTTTAAGTTTAAGCTTTTCAATATTTAGCACTCATCAAGACTATCAAATAATGTAAGTTTCACCCACCGTGAAGTGCATCTTTCATATTAGTAAAGTGAGATAGGATAAATTTAATATCAAAATGCTAAAATTTCGAGTTTAACTTAATGAAACTAATTATAATAAGATTATATATGTTTAGAAGCAAGAGTTGGAAAAATTCACATGATATATTAGAATAAAGAGTTATTGACCCAATTAATAAAACTCAAGAGTTGTACTAGATACAATTGAAAGGGGTTATTGCCTAAATAATTGAGTTTTATGTTATGGTCAAACTACAGTTGACTTAAAACAAAGTGAAATATAGATATCAATTCACTTGAAAATCTTTAAGTGGAATTTTTGAATCAAATGTTGAGGGACTTATGGTTGTAGCAAGATTGTGGAAGTGTATTGAATTAAATACCTAATTGAATATATTTTCAATGATACTTTCATCTTATACTTTATGGTACTTGAGACTTAGAATCATCTAGACCTTTTATTTTATCTGAGACTTGGCCATGTTCTGAGACCTTGTGACTTTTATCTGAACTTTGTGGGTATTCATCTGATCATTGTGCTTGATCAATTTGTGACTTAAATCCAAAGGGAAAAGAATGTTGGTTTAACCAATGTCAAATGCTTGCTCTTCTTATGGTTAGTTCACTAGCGCATCCAAAGGCTTTCTCTTAGGCTACCTTACAATGAGACTTTTTATTTCATGTCATTTACTTTATGCTTTAGGATAGTCTCTTCATCCCCCTTTTTTTAATTTTCAAAATCTTCTCCCTATTTCAAAACTTGTTGTTTTCAAACTTCACATATTTTCTTAAACAAACCTTGATTTTGTCAAGTGATTCAGAAAACCTTTTTCTTAATAAATGATAAAATACTTAAGCATATTCAAACTCCTTTTTTCAAAACTTCTAAAAAAGACAGATCTCGTCAAACTTCTTTTTGTTCCTTAGTGCACTTTTCTTTTCAAACCAGCTCTTTTTTTGAAAGAAAGGACATGACTCTATTCTTAAAGGGATACAAATTCTTATACTTCTACAATATATTGTGAAATTGATTGACATTATCCACTTGAATGTTTGGACATGCTTGTTGAGTAAATCCAAGTAAAATTATCCATATCAAGATGATGCAAATTCTCATTTCCTCATACTTGTGGATAGTAAGTTGAGTTTTCCACTCGAATATGACAAAATGTCTTTTCACCTAAAATCAATCAACAAATAAAATCTCTTTTCATAAACAAATACAAGTGATTCCTATGGAGTACCATAGATGTAAGAGGTGCTAATACATTCCCTTGCATAATCAATCCTCGTACCTAAATCTCTCTTTTGTTTCAAAACTTTTTGTGGGGTTTTTGACTTTTTTGTTTTGATTCCTATAATTATTTGCAAAAATGAGTGTAGAGATGAGAAAAGAAATTTATTATTTATATCTTGATTAAGTTAGAAGACCTAATAACCAAATAAAAAACAAAAGACTTATTTTCAATCTTTTTGATGATTATTTAAAATTAAAATATAAAGAACTTATTTTGTGTTTTAAACCTTATAACCTAAATAAACAATCTAAGTAAAAAACCTAATTAAAACCTAAGTGAATTTAATCTAATATCTTATTAAACTAATCTAAATTAATTTAATTAAGATAATAATTTAATTAAAAGTTAAACTAATTAAAACCTAAACAATTAATCTAATTAGAATGAAACAATTTTTTTGAATTTTTATGACTAATTATAATAAACTAAATAATTAAAAAATCTAAAAGATGCTAAATTGAAATGGATGGTGTAAAGCCTAAGACTTGAGGCCAATTGCAATTCCTAAAAAAAACTAAGTTTCAAATCCTAATGAATTAAATGGTAAAATAGATAATAGTAAAAAATGGAAATAAAGTTACAACAAGCATGAAATGGACGACCACCCATAACTCTAATTATATGTTCATTCTTATAAGTTATCCCTACGACCAATCATCACATGACATGTGGCTTTATTTAATAAAAAAAGAAAAGAAAACAAAATGGTACCTATACACACACGTTATGAGAGAGAGTATTATTTCCATTTTCCTTTTTTTTTTACTATAACTTTTTACTGTAGTTAAGCATCACTTGATATTGATTCACTATTTTCTTCTTTTCTTTTTATCTGAAAAAGGAAAACTTGGATTGTTATGATGTTAATTTTTTATTAGTTTTTGTGGTTGTTGAAAATGAAATAATGGTGATGATTTTTGTTCATGAGGGTAATTGTTAATTGTTAGATTTGCAGGTTGTGAGAATTTTGGAGGCTCATGTGTTTTTGGTTTTGATAAAAAATAAGGATTTGTAAAAGTAGTGATTTTTTGTTTAAGAAATTTGTGTAAAAAATGTATATACGTGAGTATTTGTTTGAGTGAAAAGTGGCCTCCCCTAATCCTAATATTTCTCTGGTTTTTATAGTGATGTTTATAGGTTAAAGAGATTAATGTTGATTAAATTGAATTCAGGCTAATGGAATAATTGTGGAATGATTTTGATTTTGTTTGTTTTGGGAAGAGTTTTGAGGATTGGAATTAATGATGCTGATACGATTACATGATACAAAAGAATATTTTTTTTTCTTTTTCTTGATGTAAAAAGATTAGTAAAAAAGAATAATGTAGCAACAGTAATAATGATTATATGCATAATGATAATAGAAACAATAATATCTATAAAAAAAGGCTAATTCCTAATAATAATAAAACCAAAATTAAAATATAAAAAATCTAAAATTCTAAATCTACAAAATATAAAATGATAAGAAAATAGCATTAATAATAAAAACGGATAATACGACAAAAAGCAAAGAATGTGGAGAAAAGGGAAAAAATATGGGGTGATGGGATTTGAACTTTAAGACCTCATGCTTGTAACTCCTTGAATATGTTTTATTGTCAATTGTGTTATCTCATTTATTCGAAATAAAATTGCATTAGAAAACACATGAAATTCAAGTGTCTGAGCAAGATTGGGGTTTGACATGTATGATATGCAAATGACCTAATGGATTGATGTAGATGAAATGAGAAACATAAGCCAGATAAAAGAGAAATCAGGAGGGGAAATTTTGGGATATAACCATATCAACCAAGTGCAATGAAGAATCAAAATCTCGTAGTTCGTGGTAAAAATAAAAAAAAGTTTGTTTGTTTTGGTTGATTTTAAATAAAGAGACATGTTGTCGTATTCAAATGAAAAACTCACTTACCACCCACAATTATGAGGAAAAAGCATTTGTATCATCTTGATATGAAGAATTTTGCTTGGATTTAATCAACAAGGCAATTCTCAACATTCAAGTGGAAAATGTCAATCACTTCACAATATATTATAGAATTATAGTAACTTGCATGCATCACTACAAGAATCAACTAATGTCCAATATTTGAGAAAAATATTTTAAAAGGAAATGTGCAAAAAGGACATAAAAGATTTGAATGAGTTTGGTGTTTTTTTTACCCTTTTGAAATGATTTTTAATATGATTAAAATGTTTTAGCATTTATTTAGGAAATTTTTTTTTGAAAATCACTTGACAAAGTCAAGGTTTATTGAGAAAGAGATTTCAAGTTTGAAAACAAGAAGATTTTGAAATAGGGAAAAGATTTTAAAAATTAAAGAAGGGGAGATGATGAAGAGACTATCCTAAAGCATAAAGTAAATTACAAGAAATAAATGGTATTATCGTAAGGTATCCCAATAGGAAGCCTTAGTGTGTGCAAGTGAACTAACCAAGATGGAGCAAGTCTTTTGACATTGGTCCAAGAGAGTATTCCCTTTCCTTTGGAGTAAGCCAAAAGATAAGCACAATTATCAAATGAATTGGGGGGGGGGGGGGGGGGGGGGTTGAATCGGGTTTTCCTTTTCTTGTAAAACTTCTACTCTAAGCATTATTCATTGAACAATGCTTCTGATTGTTGCTTCTAATTTGGCTCAAAATATATAAACTCTAAAGCATAAACAAAAGTAAAGAACACACGATATATCCTGGTTCACTTGAGAAACTCCCAAGCTAATCCAGTCCACCCTTCCGAGGTGATTTCGCCTTGAACTCAAGGACTTAATCCACTATAATCATTCTGATTATAATCGCACGGGCAACTGCCAGTGACTAACATACAATGAAACATTCAGGGATCCAAACTCGATATAATGTTCATTGACCCAACTGAATCCGATTCTCCAAAATCTCCTATCATGATTTTCTTTCAATGATATCCATCAGTGATCTCAGAAGGCTGACCTTCACTCAGTCCCCTTTGAGAAATGACTACCATTGACCCAATAGAATCCACTACCAGTATTTCATCTACGATGGCTGCAATCAAAGTCTTCTCAAGTCTTTTGATCTTCACTCGATCACTTGAGGTGTAAACCAATTCTAAACATAATGGTTTTTCTGGAGATTATACGAGTACTTCTTATCAAGCAGATTAGACCTAACTTAAGTACATATTATTTGACAAAATTCTGAGCAACAACTCTTATGTACAAACAATTTATATGAAGATTTTAAGAAATAACACCATCTGAGCAACAACTCTTGTGTTTTACATATTTCTACAAAGATGAATCTAATCTAAAATAAGTGCATCATTTTGTAGTCTTCTTCTCTTCATCTTCTTTGTTGATCAAGATGTGAGCAACAACTCCTTGCTTCTTCATAATTTTGTCAAGATGTATATGATTGATGATTTGAATTACATCTTGAAGAATTCTTCATATTTATCTTCTTTCTTTATAAAGCAAGATACGAGCAACAACTCCTTGCTTCTTCATGATTCTTCCAAGATGTATATGATTGGTAAATTGAATAACATCTTGTAGAATTCTTCATTTTGTTATAGTGGATGACTACTTCGATTTGGTTGTGTTCTTATAGTGATAACTTTTCTTTTTAACTTGAACATCAATAACATGTGATTTACAACTTGCAGCTTTTAGCACCCAGCCAAGAAGCTTATGGTAAGCTTATCAATGTTTAGCTTGTTCCGCATCATGTGTTGATCAACCAGCTAACCAAGAACAACCAACACGCCAACCAACAACTTTCTTTAAACATACGATTCTTTTCTTATATAGCCAAGCAAAATAGAGCCATTGGCTATTTGAAAAAGAGTCGTTACAAATACTACTATGAAGTCCTTATCTCTTTCACACTTTAAGTTAGTGGAGAGGTAGTGGAATAAAGCTTTTCGTACTGTGTACTATTATATTATGTTATCGCTATATTCTTTCTTTCTGCACCATCAATATTTATCTTTACCGTGTTAGCCACTAGAGATTGGCATCGTATACTTCCTCCTCTAAATCTTTCTCCATTCAATGTTCGATAAAGAAGTTGAGCTTTCACATACTCATCCTTTCTTTAAAGAATATGAGTTATCAGTTCATAAGGGCGCTCAAATCCATAGATATGAGTTTCCTTATTTCGTCAATCCCATAATGTATGACAGGTTATTGCCCACACAACATTCCAACTCTCATTTCTAAACCCACAATATTTAAGATTGAGGACTATCTAACCTTTAAGATCAATCTTAAAAAACTCTTCCATAATAGTACTAGGAATCAAACTTTTCCACACATGCATGCATTTGGAGCAATCACGCAGTGCATGGAACATTGTTTCGCACACCGTGCCACACAGAGCACAACAAGCATCTCCTAATCTTTTTTTGCTCTTGCTCTAATTTGTTAGGAGCCGTTCATGCTTAAGTAACCATAAAAAACTTTGGCATATTTCCGTCACAGATAGCTTCCGGATCAAATTCCACCACTCATTTGTATCCATATTAGCAATCATATGTGTTTTTAAGAACAATTGTCTCAAAAGAAAATATTGATGATGTAGATAATTATTATTATGGTGAGAAAAGGTCGGGATGAACTGAGCTTTACTTAAATAGCTCAAACTTAACTAAAAAAGTTAAGGCTTAAGTCTAATTTATTATTTATCAAAAACTTTATTTTGAATATGGCATGATCTTTTTAAAAGCCTAATTATTTTGAAGAGTCTTTACATCTATTTTTTTAGGCTAATAAATTTTTTAGGGACTATAATTTTTTTTCACTTTTTACAACATACTTAATATACAGATAAACATGAGTTAAACACAACATAAAATAATAAAACATAAATATAAAATTTATATATGAATAGACAACAAGCATCTCAAAATTAATCCAATAATCATAGTTAAGTCTTAGACATATTAGTAGAAAGCCTTTAAATAAATCAACTAGTGAAGGGTCTTAAATAATAAGTTAACAGACTATCAAATAATAAGAGAACAAAATCAATAATCAACATAATGTATAAAATCATCAAGTTTCAAGGAGATAACAAAACCAACAAGCAACCAACAAAAATGCTTCAAATCTTCAAGATGATCTCTGTTGGAGCACAAGAAAGATAAAAGACAAAAGGAATATTTACTGATAGCTTCAAAATAAGGATTTATAATGAATTACAATAACCTACTCTACTAGGCTATTTATACACAAAAATTAAATCTAAAATATATCTTCTACAAAGATATAAGAAGATCTAAGATATATATATATATATCTTCTAACAAAGATATAAACAATCTAAAAGATATTCCTAAATATAAATTAATATCTAATTAAATCTTAATTAATTCTAACACCATCTCTTAATTTATATTTATCCAAAACTGACAACACCAATTCCATCCCTTAAACCAAGAAATTGATCAGTCTTGAGAGCCTTTGCCAGAACATCTGCCAGCTCCTTCTGAGTGCTACAGTGCACAACCTCTAATATTCCATTATGAACTTGATTCCTCAGAAAATGATACTTGGTATCAATATGCTTGCTTCTCCCATGCAACACTGGATTCTTGGCAAGATTGATTGTAGACTTCTTATCAATCATCAGCTTCAGAGGTTTATTTACCTCAATCTTCAGATCTTTCAGCAAGTTCAGAATCCACACAGCTTGACATGCAGTCAGAGCACCTACAATATATTCGGCTTCACAAGTTGACGGAGCAACAACAAGTTGCTTCTTGGAACACCAAGAAATAGGACCTCCCAGAAATTTGAATAAGTACCCAAAAGTACTTCTTCTGTCAACTCTATCTCTGCACACAATCAGAATCAGAATAACTCAAGTTCTGATTCGATTTTTCTTCCAGACGGAAATAACACTCCATATTTCAGAGTTTCCTTCACATACCTTAGAATCCTGACTGCAGCTTGGTAATGGGACCACTTTGGTTTGCTCATAAATCTGCTAACCATTCCAACTGCATATCAAGTATCAGGTCTAGTATTACACAAATACCTTAGAGAACCAACCATCTGTTTGAAGGTTGTAGCATTCACATCCTCTCCATCAGAATCAGAGTCCAACTTCTGATTTGTATCAGCAGGTGTGATAGCAACCTTGCAATTTTCTAGCTTAAATCTCTTCAGAAGATCTAGTTCATCCTTCATCTGATGTAAAATGATTCCTTTCTCAGAGTACATAAATTCCATCCCTAGAAAGAAACTCATTTTTCCAAGATCTGTCATCTCAAATGCATTCATCAGAACTTTCTTGAACTCAACTATCTCTTGTTCAAAACTTACTGTAAGTAGTATGTCATCAACGTACAAATAGACCAAAATCATATTATCTTCTGAAGTATGCTGAACATAAACACCATACTCCATCTCACACTTCTGAAACCCTTGTTCCTTGAAAAACGAATCAATCTTCAAATTCCAAGCTCTGGGCGCTTGCTTCAATCCATATAATGCTTTTTGTAATTTAAACACCATCCCTTCCTGATTCTTTTTCTCAAATCCAGGAGGTTGTGAAACGTACACCTCTTCTTGTAATGGACCATTCAGAAATGCATATTTTACATCTAAATGCATCAGAGGCCAATTCCTGTTAGCAGCTATTGCAATCACTAGTCTGATTGTTTCATGTTTCGCTACAGGTGCAAACACTTCAAAGTAATCCAGCCCAGACTTCTGTAGGAAGCCTCTTGCTACTAATCTCGCTTTGTGTTTGCCAATTGATCCATCTGGCTTTAGCTTTTGCTTGAAAAGCCATATGACGCTAATGGCTTTCTTGCCTTTTGGAAGTTTTTTCAGCTTCCAAGTCTAGTTTCTCTCTATAGCATCAAGTTCTTCTTTCATGGCCTGTAACCAAACTTGCTGCTTAAGAGCCTATTTCGTACTCACGGATTCAGAGTCTACTAACATTGCACACTGAATAACTTCTCATTCAGAGTTTACTTCAGTGTCTAGCAACATGTCAAACTCTACAAATCTTCTTGGGATGCTTCTAACTCTTTGTTGCCTCTGAACTGGACCTTCAGAACTTTGGACACCAAAACTTTCCCCTTCAGAAGCACTTGCTTCAGCAATTGGACTTTCACCAGAACCTTGACTATCTTCAGAGTATGTATCACCATCGGAGTCAGAGTCAGAATCATCTTCTCCTTCTGTATCTTCTTCAGAGTCAGAGTCTTTACCAGCTTCAAAAACATGTGTTTTTGACCTTTCTTTAGAAGTTCTATCATCAGAGTCAGGACAAGACTTTTCCCAATTCCAAACTTCTTATTCCTCTACAATGACATCTCTGATTAACTCAACTTTGTTAGTTTCTGGACAATAAAGTTTGTACGAACCTGTACTATGATACCCCACCAGCAACATCACTTTACTTTTATCATCCAACTTCTGTCTTCTGGCTTCTAGGACATGTTTGTAACATACAGAACCAAACACCTTCAAATGACTAACACTTTGCTTATCTCTAGTCCACTTCTGAATAGGAATTATTTCCTTTAATTTCTTTGTTGGACATCTGTTGAGCACATAACATGCAGTTGCAACAGCTTCTCCCCATAGAGTATGAGGAAGCTTCTTCTCTTTCAGCATGCTTCTCACCATATCTAGCAAAGTACGATTTCTTCTTTCAGCAAGACCATTGTGTTGAGGAGTATATAAAGCAGTAACCTCATTCTCAATTCCATTCTCCTCACAGAAACTTCTGAATTCTGTGGAGTTATACTCACCACCACCAGCAGTTCTAAGAATTTTCAGAGTATGGCCACTCTGATTCTCAGCCTTCAGTCTGAACTTTTTGAATTCAATAAACACCTCGTGTTTGAACTTTATGAGAGATACCCATGTCATTCTGGTGAACTCATCAACAAATGACACAAAGTATTTATTTCCTCCAGTCGATGCTACTGGAAACGAACCGCACACATCAGAATGTACTACTCCCAAGGAATGTTTTGCTCTTGGAGCTACTTATGATGCAAAGGGTAATCTTGATTGCTTCCCTTCCAAGCACACCTTGCATGACTTTTCAGGATTCTTGATTGTAGGAATTCCATGTACCAGATTCTTTGACTTCAGATGCCCTAAACTTCTGAAATTCAGATGACCAAATCTTTTGTGCCACAGCTCACTCTCCTTGACAACACTTGTTGCACTAAGACATTCAGAGTCTGCAGTTCTAACATTCACCTTGAATATTCTGTTCCTTTCCTGTTCTGACTCCATAATCAGCTTCTGATTACAGTCATATAGCTTCAGAAGATTGTCCTTCATGGTAACTGAAAAACCTTTCTCAACCAGTTGTCCCACACTCATCAAATTGCTTTTCATGCCAGGTACATACCAAATATTCTAGATCACTGCTGCTTTCCCATTGTTTAGAATGATTTTGACATTTCTCATACCTTCTGCATTGAGGTATTTATCATCAGCACATCTGATCTTTGTACTCTTCTGTTGTACCCCAAAATTTGCCCTCCCATAATCTTCAAAGTTATGACAAGAAAATGGTTCAAGGTCTACTCAAGGGCTACACAGTCAACCATCCTTCTAAGCCAGTCAAACTAGGGTTTTGGTTCTTGCAAGGAAGTTGAAGTTTTCAAGGGCTCAATCAAGTCCCACATGCTCATATACAATGTCAAGCACCTACATGTCAAGTTTCAAGGCTCACAAGGTCAAGTTGCACAGTCAAAAACCCTAATTGCCCCACAGTCAACTGTAGGGGCAAAATGGTCATTTGGCAGTCAAAAGTCAAAATTTTTTGTTAACATCTTATTTTGAAGCCACAATCATCATTTGGTCAAGTCTTGACCATGATTCCACAAGAATGGCTCAAAAATCATCAAGATGCAAAAGTTTCCATTTTTGGACAGTTGAAAAGTCAACTGTAACTTGACCAAGGCATAACTTTTTCATGGTTCATCAGAAAAATACCATCCAATGCTCATCTTGAAGAGGAAGATATTTCCTACAATTCATCTTCACATTCCAAGTCCAAGAAATGCTCTCACAAAAAGTTATCAATTTCAACATTATAGGTCATTTTCAAAAGTCAACAAAAAGGCACTTTAAGTCAAAGACCATAACTTGAGATTGGTAAATGAAAATGACATGGGACCAAAGACATTGGTTAGAGGACTTCAAGACCTTTCCAAAATGTCCAAGAACATGTTCATAGCTTTAAAATTGAGCAAGATATGCATTGGAGAAGTTGGGAAATTTTTGTGAAATGGCCAAAGTCAAATATCCTTGAAATTTCATTTTTGACAAAAGGGGCCCACTTTTTCCACTTGATTCAGCTTGGCCATGCCTCCCACGTGTCCCATAATTTATTTCAAGATTAAAAATTAATTTTTCCATTTTTATTTAATTTTATTTGATTTAAATCATTTTAAATCTTTAAAATTCAAATGAAAATCAAGAAAATTAATTAAGGGATATATTTTGTGTTGAATTGCTTTGATACACCATCATTCGCCTTCCAAATTCGTGCAAGACCTATTATGGGCATAAAAATTCAAATTTTCACAAGAATGGCAAGTGATTTTAATGGTGTTCATGGCATAATCCAAAACATTATTGCAAGGCTTCAATGACCATTATTTGGATTGATACACATTACATAACACATGTGCAAGCCTTCAGAACAGAATTCACGACCTAGAGAGCCCCATACAGCATAAGCAAATCTTAAAATTTTGAAGGAAAAAGTGACAAACTGAAAACATATTTGCAGCATCATTCAATCCTGCCTTTTGATCCAAATATGTTCCTTACATCCCCAAGAAAAATTTGCAATCATTAATAAGCCAAATCACTCAAGGAATCATCCCCACCAACTCATACGGTTTGCATACATTCTCAAATTTACATATCACATTCCATGCGTTTTTAATACATTCTTTTGGTTGATTTGCATTGCTGACATTGTTACAAAGCTTTCCATGTGTTTTAATTTGAGAATGATGCTTTAAATCGAAAATCACCATTGACAATTCCTAGGTTTTTCAGAGCTTCGAATTAGGGGTTTTTATATACTGTAAAATTGAACCTCCAAACAGGCATGAACAAATTCAACTGGACAAGACGAACAAAATGGACCCATCGCGCCCTTTTTATGTTATCTCCTCTTCTATTCGCTATTTTCTGTCACTGTACTTAGTGGGGGTTTAAAACCCCCGCTATCTCGTTTCCTTTTTGCAGGTATGAAGAAGACGACAATGACGTGTTTATACATGTATGGTGGATTTGAATTAAAGCGCGCGTTTTGTTAGCTCCAGCGTGTACTGTTTGCTTTTGCATATTATTTTGATTATCCACTATCTTGACAAACACACGCAGATGGTGGAGTGGTGGTGAATGTGTCATGCAATCTCTGGGACCTGGGTTCGATTCCCAGGTCCCCTTATAATTTCCATATTGTTTTTTCAATTGCTTTCCTGTGCAGCATTCCAAGCGCTGGACACCATGAGCCTCACCCATCCAACAAGCCAAGTGTCATTGGAGGCAGATCTAAAGGCCCAAAAAGCAAGAGTACCATGTGCTCAGTCAAAGCGTGCTATAGGCGATCCAAGAAAGTCAAACGAGCTGAAGGCAAATGGGCCTCAAATCTCAACAATAACCCTCCATTTCAGCCCACACCCCCCCTTGATTTTACTTCTTTTTTCATTTTGTTTTTTCATTTTCTATTATTTTAATTTCTAACCTTTTTATTTTATTATTATTAACAAATTAACCAATTAACATATTTTCATAAAAAATCAAAAAAATAGAACTAACACTATTTTTGTTATTATTATTTTATTCTTGTAAATAACTCTTAAATAAATTAGTTTTAATTAGGCCATTCTAACTTTTTTTAAAATAACTAAAATAACTTAGATTTAGGTTAACTTTTAATTTTGTTTCTTTTTATTTTTATTTCATAAAAAAACATAAAACACAAAAAAAGTATATTTTCCTTAAAAAATTTAATTAATTAGATTAGGTTTATTTAATTAATTGCATTGAATTCCAAAAAGACCAAAAAAAATTTTAATTTCTTTTCTTAAAAGGGTCAACACCCTTAGAACATTCCGATTTAATTTTTTTTCGCGCACAGTTTGATTATTATGTAACTGCCTCCGGATGTAATAGTAATTAGGACTTTTTACTGTTTTTATTTACTTTCCGTACTCATTTACTAAAAAACGGGTCTTTGTAATTTTTGGCGATGTATAGACCCGCGCCTTGTAATAGCGTAGGATTTATGTTTCCGCAATTTACTTTCTGCACCCCTTAACTGTTAAATGCATGCAAGAATGTATGGTAAATAAAAACAACTCATAGCTCACTAATTACAAAGACAAACATTAACTGAAAACAACACACAATGCATACACCACTTCTAGGGTACGCCTCACTCGTTGCCTTCGAAACGTGGTCATCAAGTATAGGACGTCTTAGAGGTCACCCTTAGTCCAAAGATCCAGTTGCCTCGAAACAGTTGCCTCGAAACAGTTGCCTCGAAATGGTTGCCTCGGATTAAAAAGGATCTAGGACATTAGGGTTGCTTCTAAGGTATCCTAACTGTTGCTTCGGTGACCACACTGTCCCTACAATCGAATTGACCCGAACACCTCCAACGGTGGTGCTACCTACCTCTCAATGGTGGGATGGCACTACCTAAAGGACACTTACACAGCTTAATTCCTTAGGGTAGGTAGATGACTCATGGATACTTGCTCTTTCCAAAAACAAACAAAATACTTTTCACACCTTACACTTTCAAAAGCTTTCAAAACAAATTTTTCAAACACTCTTGAGGACAGATACAAGAGTCATTCAGAAATCTTTCAAAGAAACTTTTTTCAAACCCACTCACATTTGAAAAGCAAACATTTTGAAAACATAAGAGCAAGTACCTAAGAGCCCGTGGATAACCACAGATAGAAAGGGTGCTAACACCTTCCCTTTCTATAAATCTACCTCCCGAACCGAGAAACATTCTCGAATAAGGAATTTTGCTGTGCTTTTGTCCTTTCCACGTTGGAGAACATAAAAGACGGTGGCGACTCTTGCTTACCGCGACATTTCGCGAAACCAGCTTTAAAACAGTCAGTTCTATTCCCACCGATCCACAGAACTGGCGACTCTGCTGGGGACTATTAAAGTGAGGTGTACCTTAGGATAGCTCATACTTGTGTTTTCAATTGCTTTTTTTTGTTTGCTTTATTATTGTGGGCACTGTCTTGGGAGTTCTATAGATCCTAACCCGGATCTGGGGGATACCTTCTTAGAAAGTAGCAACAAGACTGTGAGGGAACTGTGCGGGGTATACCGACACGGTTGAAGTAGTCTGCTACGTTGATGTGGCACTTTGGTGAGTACCGGTAACCCTTGAGTCAAGTCAAGGAGAGTACGGGGCCGCCGCGTCGTGTCGTGAAGCATCAACTGACCTTAGGAACCTTAATTGAACCATCCTGGCCTCTTTAGGGGTAGTGAGATAACTGACTTTGGTGCAATCCGAAGTTGGTTGATACTCGATACTACACTCATTGAGGGTTGTTTTCTTGGAATATTTTGATCGCCAGTTTAGTGGCTAAATCGAAACGATGAACACAGAAAACAACCCAATGATATTGAGCTCCTTAGAACCCGATTACTTTGACAGGACAGGTTTTGAGCCCACCAACTTCAAGAGGGTAGTACCCCAAACTTCATGCTGGCCTAAACTCTAAGGGTTGTGGTGTGACTTGTATGCCCTATCATGTTTGCTTTTGTGAATACTTGTGGTGTGTTTTATCATAGCATCATAACATCATACAACATCATATGCATCCACTAACCACTTCAGGGGTTCGAATCTTCATCTTTGTTCTTGTTTTATAGGACATGGAAACTATCCGCAGAAAGACAATTCAGGTCAACCTTGTAAGGGTCCCTCCTCAGCTTAAGGAACTTACATCGAGGATTCCCGAGAACTCTTCTTTCAGTGAGAAACATGGAAGACTCATCAGCTTGGTCAACACCAACATTGAGGAAGATATGATAAAGGTCCTCTTCCAGTTCTTTGACCCTCTGCACCACTGCTTTACTTTCCCGGATTATCAGTTGGTGCCTACTTTGGAAGAGTTTTCTCAGCTTCTGAAGATTCCCATCCTTAGTCAACTACCCTACAACGGTACAAAAAAGGAGCCAAAACTTGAAGAGGTTGCTAAAGCATTATGCCTACAACCATCTGACATTAAGGGACATTGGGAAGTTAGAAGTGGTATCAAAGGGTTCTTGGAAAAGTCTCTATTTGAGAAAGCACAAGAATGTTGGAATTCCCTTGACCTACAAGCCTTTGAAGAAGTTGTAGCCCTCCTTGTCTATGGGTTGGTGTTGTTCCCTAAGCCAGATCAGCTTATAGATATCAATGCTGTCAAGATCTTCATGTCTAGGAATCCTATACCTACGTTGCTTGGGGACATCCTTCACTCATGTTACACTCGAACCATGAGAAAAATAGGTGTTCTTATGTGCTGCACTCCTCTCCTGGGAAGGTGGTTTATTTCACACCTTCCACAATCAATTTTGAAGAATGAGCGGGGTTTGAGATGGTCACAATGATTAATGACTCTTACGCATGCTGATATACATTGGTGTTCTCGGTCCAGAGAGAATGTCACTATCATTGATCGTTGCGGGGAGTTTCCTAATGTTCCTTTACTTGGAATCAGAGGAGGTATTACTTACAACCCCTGTCTGGCCTTGAGACAGTTTTGATATGCTCGGAGGGATGGCCCTCATGATATGTTGATTCCTGACATAGTTTTTGACTTCGACGACGATGCACAAGGACTTCGCCAGAGATTTATCAGAGCTTGGAGGATGCCCAACAGGGTAGATAGCAAGACACTGGGGCACAAGAACTCCATCCCCCTGGAGCCTTATCTCAAGTGGGTACGAGCCCGCTCCCAGAAGCTGGTGATGCCATATCCTCATGTTCTCCCTGTGATCAAAGAGCCAGTCTTGGAAGGAGAAGTGCCCTGCACCATTGAACATCCTGACATGCCCACATCCTGGGAAGAAATGCAGAAAAGCTGGATCCAACTCAAGGAAGAACGAAATTCTCTTAAAACCAGTCTACATGCCAGTGAGAAGAAGGTCTTGGAGCTCACGCGTCTACTGCACGAGGAAAAGGCTCTCAACACTTACATTACTCCAAAGAGGATGCGCATTGTCTTTTGGGATTAATTATTTTGTAATGTTTTGCCCATGAGGCCTTGATGTACTGAACAATTTAGTTCCTAATAAAAAGTGTGTTCTTTTTGGCTACAACGAATTTGAACTTTCGAACCCTTGAATGCATTGCATAAATAGCATATCATGCATCATGTGCATAACAGGTACCCTTTTTCTACAAGTTGCTTAATCTTCTTCGCTATTTATTTCAGCACTCAAGCATCATGAATCCTGAACTCACTACCGAGCAAGCTATCAAGGCCCTCCAGGCCCAGAACGCCCAATTTCAGGAGATGGTCATGAACTTGGCCCAAGGACAACAAGAGCTGAAGGCCTTGCTCCTGAAGAAGAAGAAGAAGAGGACTGTGCTATTCAACACTGGGCGCAGACTCGGGAATACACTGCAAAATGAAGCTGAGAGGACTACTCCATCTGTGGGGGAAGGCAGTCACCAAGGGAGAGAGGTCCCTAGTCCTGTGGTCTCTGACACTGAGACAGACTTCAATGACGAACAGTACCCTCCTGCTGAGGACCGGTACAAACAACTGGAGGATAGGTTAAATGCTATGGAGATTCAACGTGTGCCTGGGTTGGATTTTAGAGACTTGGGGTTATCTTCTGGGGTGGTGATCCCGCACAAGTTCAAGGCGCCTGCCTTTGTGAAGTATGACGGGGCTTCCTGTCCTAAGATGCACCTCCATTCTTATGTAAGGAAGATCCAGCCTTACACAGCAGACAAGAACTTATGGATCCACTTCTTCCAGGAGAGTCTTTCAGGGACTCATCTCGAATGGTTCTATCAGCTGGATGGGACCAACATTCGTAACTGGGAGGATTTGGCCACTGCTTTTTACAAGCAGTATCAATATAATTCCGACCTCGCTCCCACGCGTACCCAACTCCAGGGTATGTCACTGGGAACAGGTGAAGGTTTTAAGGAGTACGCACAGAAATGGAGAGATCTGGCTGGCAGGGTGCAACCACCGTTGACGGATCGTGAGCTAGTGGACATGTTCTTGGGGACCCTATCTGGTCCATTCTTCAACCATCTCATTGGTAATTCCTCTGCTGGGTTTACTGACCTGATCCTGACTGGTGAGAGGATCGAAGCTGGTATAAAATCGGGGAAGATACAGAAGGGTGCCTCCTCAAATACTGAAAAGAATCCCTTCAAAAAGGAAGCCAGTGTTGTGTATGGTCCCGGAAGGCAGAACAAATCGGAACGCCGCCAAGCTGTCAACGCGGTGGTAATCTCAAAGCCTGCTGCTGCTCCTCAGGAATACAACCAGCCAAGAGCTGAGAGGCCCAAACGGCAGTATACTCGGCTCAGCATGACTCTCTCTCAAATCCTGCCGCAACTGCTGTCAACCAGTCTGGTAACTGTCAAGGAGGCTCCGAAGATGGTAAATACAGCATCTCTGAAGCACAACCCCAACGCCCGCTGCGCTTATCACTCTGATAGCCCGGGACATTCTACTGATGATTGTTGGGCCCTAAGGAATAAGGTTCCGGACCTTATTGATGCCAAAGAAATACAGTTCGAGGCGCCCGAAAGGCCAAATGTTGTGACCGCTCCCATGCCCCAGCATGGAGTAAACGCTGTTGTGGAGGATCTATATGTAGCTTCTGTGGATGATGTTGCTACTCCGCTGCTGACCGTTAAGAGGAACCTGTTGCTGACCGGTTTATTTCCGGGATGTAGTAAAGGTTGCCATCTATGTGCTGATTCACCTGCTGGTTGTCCTTTACTGAAGTCAGGCGTCCAAAACCTGATGGATAGCAAGGAAATTTTGTTCAAGAAGACTGTTGTTCCTGCTGACCCTGTTGAAGAAGTTTCAATTGTTACCATTTTCAACAACCCCTCCAAGGCTCCTTCAAAGAAGCCTGTCCAAATTTTGCCTGTCCACAAGATTGCTCCTATAACCATTACTGTTCCAGGGCCCATCCCCTACAAGTCTGATAAAGCCGTCCCGTGGCACTATGGGGCAGATGTTTATGTTCTGGGAGTGAAACAAGAGTTCAATGCTGATACCGGTGTCACCAACATCACCGGGCCTGCTAAGGTCACTCGTAGTGGAAGACTGTTCTCACCAGACATTGCTCCTCCAATAATTCAGAGGCCTCTTGTTATCACACCTGCCAGTGTGCCTGTTTCCCCCCCTGATCAAATTTCTACCCCTGCTGCCGAGTCATCTGACGCTCGGGGTAAGGGAGTTGCTACTGATGTGCCTGCCTGGACGGAGGCACCGAAGACCATTGTTGAGGCTTCCAAGCAGGAGATGGAAGAGATCCTCAAGATTATAAAGAAAAGTGATTTCAACGTCGTTGAACAGCTGGGGCACACCTCCTCCAAAATCTCCATGCTATCACTGTTGCTGTGTTCAGAGGCCCATGCCAAGGCCCTGATTGCTTTCCTGAAGACGGCCCACGTGCCCCAAGAAACGTCTGCTGATCAATTCACCAACTGTGTCGCCAACTTAACCGCTGATAATGGTCTGGGTTTCTCTGATGCGGATCTGACGACCAAGGGGAAGAACCATAATGATGACCTGCATGTCTCCATTGAATGCAGGGGCACTACTCTTGCTCACGTGCTGGTTGACATTGGTTCTTCGCTGAACGTACTACCCAAGAAAGCTCTAGACAGGCTGGACTGTGAGGGTTTAGAGCTCAAACCAAGTAACATTGTTGTCTGGGCCTTTGACGGGTCCAAAAGGATGGTACATGGTGAGGTTGACATCCCGATCAGGGTCGGTTCGCAGGTATTTGATTCAAAATTCTATGTGATGGACATCCGTCCATCCTATTCTTGTTTGCTGGGTCGCCCGTGGATCCACAAGGCTGGAGCGGTGACCTCTACTTTACATCAGAAGCTCAAATACCCGGTCAGGGGGAGGATCGTAACAGTGCAAGGGGAAGAGGAATACATGGTCAGCCACCTCAACTCCTTCAGGTACGTAGAAATGGATGAGGAGTTCATTGAGACCCCCTTTCAACACTTCGAAGAGGTGCCTCAAACATTGGCAGCAGCAGAGACAGTGACTGCAGAAAACTCTCATTTGAAGATGGCTTCCTTGAAGGATGCTCGGGCTGTGATTGAAAAAGGTGAATGTGAAAACTGGGGCAGGCTCTCTGATTTTACTCCTAAGACTGACAAGTTTGGGCTGGGTTTCACTGCAGAGGCTCAGGAGTGAATGCTATTGGGGATGAAGACTGTGATACAGTGGGAGAACTGACTAGGGTTTTGTGTTTTGTATTCGCAAATGTTTCGGTTGAGCAAGAGTCGCCACCGACTTTTTATTTTATCCTAAGGAAAGGTTAAAAAGCACAGCAAAAACCTTTGAGATGTTTTCTTGGGTTCGGGGAGTAGATTATAGAAAGGGAAGGTATTAGCACCCTTTCTATCCATGGTTATCCATGGGCTCTTAGTTACTTGCTTAGATCAACTTGCCTTGATTTTCAATTGTTTGAAATGGTGCTTTGTGTGTGTGGTTTTGAAAAATGTTTTGAAAAGAGGCCAATGTGGTGGCAACCTTTGTAATGATCCATGTTGGGATGTATACAAAGGTGTATGTCTTTTGAAAAGGTTTTCAATGTCTTTTGAAAGTTGTTTTGAAAGTGTAGTGATGTGTGGTTTGAAAAATAGGCAAGTGTTTTTGTTTTGCAAGTTGACAAGTACTAAAGAGCTATCTACCCTAAAGTTCTCAAAGATCTTTGCTATGTTTTAACCCTTTTAACAATTTTGTTCCACCATTGCATTTGGTGGACAATCTTGTGTTAGGATGTGAAAGGGACGGGCGCGGGTCATTGTTTAGACCATAATTACAATGGTGCCAAATATCTTTGGACAATTTTTCCTTTAAGGGACTTGATCATTTTTAGGCAACTTTCGAAAGCGTCATCGAGGGACTATGATCATTTGAATTATTTTTGTTTTGCCCAAAGAGACCTAACATGCAATATGGCCCATTATTGAAGGCAACAAGTGGAATACCCTAGGGGTGCAAGTGTGATTGGTATTGTCCATTTTCATGCTTGTTTATCTTGAATTTAGGTCAAACTATTTTGTTGTTTTTGATTTGCATACAAAACCCTAATTCTAACATGGCATAATTAGAAAGCTTTAAAGTGCGAAAAAATAAAGTTCCTAAGTTATTACAACACAATATATGGGAAGGGGGGGTACAAATGTTCAAATGGGGATGAGACTTTATAGGAGGGTAATATCCAATATTTACAACCAAATTGAAATGCGCAAATATAAATGTAAAGATATGTAAGAATAAACAATATGTATGTGAAAGTATTTTTGTGTAAGTGTATATTTTATTCACAAATAAAATAAAAATAATTAAAAGAAAGTTAATTTTTGAATATTTTCATGTTTAGGGCAAAAACCCTAATTTTACTAAATAAAAGGTATTAATTATTTATTATGTATTATATATAATATTTACTAATTATATACAAAAATAAATAAAAGAGAAGTATATTTGTCCAAAAGGTATTTTTAATGTTAAATATTAATAAAAATAAAAATATATATTTTTTGTATTTTTATCCTAAATATCCTAATAAATATGTAAATATTTATATTATATGAAAAATATATTAAATATGTACAAAAATAAAATATTTAATATTTACAAAAAAGTATATTTTCATAAAATATTTTCAAAAGATAAAATAAAATAAAAATCAAAAAAATAAAATGTATTGGTATTAATTTTAGTATTTTTTTAAATAAAAGATATTATGTATTATTTATGTACAAACATCAATTTAAATAAATAAATGCCTAATAAATACAAAAATGGTGTGAAAAATATTTTTTATATTTTTAATATTATGAGAAAAAATAAATAAGTCAGAAAATAAAAGAAAAGTCAAGAAAATGTTCCAAATAAGCACAATGGGCCAAGGGGGTTCAAAATTAAACATAGGGTGCAAATAAGAAAAATGAAACAGGCCCAGCCCAAAGGCAAGCTTTTTCAACCTCCAGCCATCTCTGTTTGAAAACGCGCGCCTCTTTGCTTCCACAACAAGAACCTGATTCTTTGACTTTTAATGAAAACTCACAACACAAAAAATGTAAAGCATCATCTCACGAGTTCATACATATAAAGAACATGATTTAACTCTCAGAAATGAGAGAGAATTTCTTCTCCCCCAATTCCTGATCTAGTTTTTGTTCCAAGTTCAGACCTCAAATTCTCATAGCACACATAACATAAATGAAAACTAATTATATGGGCATGTTCAGGGCCATGAATGTGACATAATTTCTTCACAAATCTAAACCTAACAATGCCTGGATAGAGAGATAAGAGTTCATGAACTTACCTGTTCAGTTGGAATCATGTCTGGCAATGGAGGAGCTTTCAGGGCAAGATGATGATTTGTATAGCTTGCTTGATGTCTGAGGATGCTATTCCAATACTTGGTATGCTTTGAAACCTTCTATATCAAGCTGCAGAAGTCAACCTGCAAGAGGAAGAAATGAAAATGGCAAAACTGATTAGAGGTGTTACAGTCTGCTTCTAATGCTTTGGACAGTTTGTATGGATGGTAGGGAAAGTGTTTGAACTAGTTTGGATGAAAGTGCATGATGGAAATGAGCTATGGGATTCAAACTGCAGCTTATGCCCTGTTTTTGCAGTTTTATGGTGATTCTGTGTTAGAGAGGGCAATGGAGATGGTTAGCTCGTGTTTCAGGTCAGGGTGATTGTTTATAATGTGTGTAACAAGTTTGCTTAAGTTGGTCTTTCCTGAGATTAGAGTTGTGTGTTGTTATGCAAGCTTTCTTCACACTTAAGCAAGAAATGTCAACTTGGTTTTCTAGACCTGTGCAGGCCCCCAATCTATGCTGCATACCTTAGCCTTGATCAGTGTGATTAGTTCATAAACTTGTGCCAAAAGGATTTGCGTTGTACTTGCTTGGATTTTCATTTGACAGAAAGTTCAACTTCTCTAAAATGGCTAATTTGCTTTTTTCTATTTAAGGGTTAAACTTCCATGTAATGACCAAACTCATAGAACAACACCTTGGCACAAAGGATTAGCATTAAATTATGGAGTGTAGATGAGATAAAAGACCTGTAATCTAGCTTAAGGCATGCTGAGTTCAAAAATGCAAGGTTATGGACATGTAACTTGGTCATGAACAAAGTGAGTTTTTCCCAACTTGCCAAATTCGATTCTCCCTAACCATGAGGTTATTTGATGAGTTCTTGGACATTTTGGGAAGCTTGGAATGTGTAATACAATCCATCTTTGAAATGCAAAATGAAATTCCAAGTGGAAGCATGTGAAAAGTGGTCTTGAAGTTAGGCAAAAATCCTGCCTAAAATGGTTCAAAATTTCTCTAAGTTAAGAATGGTTTGGTACCCTTGTTCCAAAAATTGTAACTTGAGCTACAAGCTTCTTTTGAGGAAACTTTGTGAATCAAAGTTTTAGATTTTGCAATGGACTACAACTTTCATGTTCTGACTTTTCCTTGTATCCAAATGCATCTTGATGAGAAAGTGGGACAAAGTTAGGAAAAAAATAGGGTTTTTTCATAACTTAGAAAAATTCTAAGTTATGAAAAATCTTCATTTCAAACCCTAATTTGTGATTTTGGATTTCTTGATGAACAAGTTTCATGATTTGGCATGTTTTGATGAAAAATGAATCTTGACACTTGATTTTGACCAAAAAGTCAAAGTTTGACTTTTCAGTATACAGTCAAAAATTGATCAATTGACTGGAAAATTCAACTATCAATCTTGTGCATTTGGGATCTTTTGAACTTGTTGAGTATGTCAAGACAATTCCAGGGGTCCTTGAGTCCATATGTGAGCTTGGTTTGCCATTGGCTAGGTCAAACAGTCAAAAATTGCCTTTGTGCAGTCAAAACCCTAAAAATGACCATTTTGCCCTTTTGGTGATCTGATCAAATTTCTTGTGGGTTTGTGATCCAAACTTGATCAAATGGTCCATATGAGCTCATAATGTTGATGTGGGTCAATTTTCATGAGATTTGACTGTCAATTGGCCACAGTTGACTTTTTCCCCAATACAGCTGATTTCTAGGTCAACTATCCAATTGATTGGGAAAAATTTGGAATCAAGACTTGAAACTTGGTACGGATAAACTTGGGAGTCCAACATGAAGCATGAAATTTATTTTAGGCATTTTAGGTCAAAATATCTTTGTGCAAACACAAACCCTAATTTGGGTCAACAGTGCAAGGAGAAGTCTTGAGCAGAGGAAACCCTGACTGGGTCTTGAGCTCTAAGGGTCTTGTGATGAGAAAATGTTGAGAAAATGGGAGGGAAAATTTTGGGGTACAACAGTTTCCCCGGTTCAATCTTCTTGAACCTGAAGAGTTAGATTGGCAAGTTTGTCTTTCGTGACTCGAGGGTAAAAGGAGATTGGACACTAGAGTGCCCGAAAATTTGCACTCGCATGCTGGAGTATTTGCAATGTGATGTCGGGAATGGGCTTATAGTTGCCATTTGGAGAGATGGTGGATAGGGATATGGGCTTATAGATGCCATCTGGAGACGTGACAGAACCTTGTCGGGAATGGGCTTATAGATGCCATTTGGAAGTGTCGGTCGCATACGAGATTCCTTAGCGAGAACTTGCGCACTTTGAGAAAGACAGATGTTTTCCTGGCTTGTTACAGGTGTTGATCTCCAATCTCTTCATGCAGATATGCCATGGCTAGATACAGGTGTCGAATCTACAAACTCTTCAGACGTGCCCTGGCTGGATACAGGAATCGAATCTGGAAATAGTCGTCAACAGATATGCCCTGGCTGGATACAAGAATCGAATCTTCAAACTCTTCAGATGTTCCCTGGCTAGATACAGGAATCGAGTCTGGAATTAGTCGTTAACAGATATGCCCTGGCTGGATACAGGAATCGAATCTGGAAATAGTCGTCAACAGATATGCCCTGGCTGGATACAGGAATCGAATCTGGAAATAGTCGTCAACAGATATGCCCTGGCTGGATACAGGAATCGAATCTTCAAACTCTTCAGATGTGCCCTGGCTGGATACAGGAATCGAATCTGGAAACTGATCACTCACAGATGTGCCCTGGCTAGATACAGGAATCGAATCTGGAATTGTGACAGTTGAAGGTAGTTGTCTTTTGGGTTGTCTTTTTTCCCTGAAAAGGCAAAACATCAGTTGTATGCAATGTCATGATGTATGAAATGCATGATGTCATGATGTTCAAAATGAGATAGTGTCGTATGCACTTTATCATGCATGTAAGCAAGATGTATGAAATGTGAAATGTTTATGAGTGTATTTTCGTCTAGGAAAATAAATCCTTGATGATTGGCTGGGGAATTAAATCTTGGGCTGACGTTGAAGAATAGAGTTCTTCGCTTCCGCTGGGGATGATGGTTGCGAGGGTACATCGGTAGGAGAAGATAACTCCGTTGGGGAATAAACTTGTTGGAGAGATTACCCTGAGGGGAATTGCTTTGTGGGAAGAGAGACTTTGCTGAAGTTTTGATGAGAGCTCCGCTGAGGATTTCAATGATGGACTCCGCTGGGGATAACAATGATAAACTCCGCTGGGGGTTCTGTTGATAAGTTATGCTGGGGAACTTTGACGAACTCCGCTGGGGATAGGAAGAACTTCGCCGAGGACGGTCTTCCGTGGTAATTAGCTGAGGATAACCCAGTTATAAGCCCTTGTGAGGAATAACTTTTAATAAAGTCTGGGAGAGACGCCCGTACTCTACAGGGGATAAGCTTCCAGAATCTACTAGGGATAAGCTTTAAGACCTGCTGGGGATATGGATTCCAGTTTTTCCTGGGGGAAACTATCGGACTGTACTGGAAAATGGTTCCACTGGAGTGTCTGTATTCTGCCGGGGAACAATCTTAGATCAAGACTGCCGGGGATGCTTGCTGAGGAATTCCTATACTCCGCTGGGGAATATTGATATCTTCTGGGGATACCCAACTTCCTTTAGGCTGGCCGTAGACTAACTCTGCTGGAGGAGAGTATTGTTGACTTGTTAGGGGAACAGGGTGCCTATTGTAGGGCTGATGATAGACTAACTCTTCTCGGGGAGAGTATTGCTGACTCTTGTCTTACTCTGTGGGGAGTTGAGGTAACTTGGTCACATTCTTCAGTTGAACCTACCTTGGTACCCTGGCGGACAAAGCAACTAGACTGCCTGGACAATTCTACATTGCCCCTGTTTCTGATGTCACCTGTAATTGGTCTTTTGTTTCGTATGCAAGTATTTATGAAATAGCAATTAAATGTCAAATGCATATATCAAAAATGAACATTGGACGTTCTTCGCAAGACAAAACAGAAAAAAGGGAAAACAATTGGCAATTTGTTTGGAAAAGTGAATTTGTATTGATTTTGAAGTTTGCCTGTAAATAGGCATTTTTGTACAAGAGGCTGACGTCCTAGTAAGAGAACGCCGCCAAATAACATAAAGTTTATACAATTTTGAAAAGGAAACAAAACAGCTATGTGAACAAAATCCCCACTGGGTTCCAACTCTGCTACCGCCTTTATGTCTTCAAGCGTCTCATCACTTTGCTGCTTAGTTGAAAATGAAGCTGATTGATTGATGCCGAAGTCTGAGCCCGATAGTTGATGCCGAATTCCGGATACAAGGTGATCCAATGAGACATAGTGTTACGCTTTATCCCTAACTTTTTCCTGGACCGCCCTTTCGGGTTTTCAGTCCACCGGGATACCCATTTTTGCCCAAGCCGCCTTTTCAGGTTTTCGACTTGCCGGGTGTACAGATTCTTTTTCATTTCATCCTTTATTTTTGCCCGAACCCTTTTGGTTCGCCGGGAAGCCCTTATTTTTGCCTAGGTATGTCAACCTAGCGGGTATTTTATTCATGCGTAGTATCTTTTTACTATGTCTGCATTGGCGGGGTGAGGAAGATCGTCACCATCCATGGTGGTTAGAATCATGGCTCCTCCTGAGAACACATGTTTAACCACAAATGGCCCTTTGTACGTAGGGGTCCATTTGCCCCGGGGATCACTTTGAGGAAGGATGATGCGTTTGATTACCAGGTCCCCAACTCGATACTCTTGTGGTCTGACTTTCTTGTTAAATGCCCTGATCATCCGTTTTTGGTACGTCTGACCATGACAGATAGCGGTGAGTCTCTTTTCGTCAATTAGGTTTAATTGATCAAGTCGAGTATGGATCCAGTCATCTTCACTCAAGTCTGCATCCTTCATTATCCGGAGAGAGGGTATTTGGACTTCAATCGGCAAAACTGCCTCCATGCCATAGACCAAGGAAAAAGGAGTTGCCCCAGTTGACGTTCTCGCTGAGGTACGGTACCCATGAAGAGCAAATGGTAACATTTCGTGCCAATCTTTGTAGGTCACTGTCATCTTCTGCACAATTTTCTTGATGTTTTTATTTGCCGCTTCGACAGCTCCATTCATCTTCGGCCGGTAAGGAGAAGAGTTGTGGTGCTGTATCTTGAATTGCTCGCAGAGCTCAGTGATCATCTTGTTGTTAAGATTGGTACCATTGTCCGTAATGATCCTTTCCGGGACGCCGTACCGACAGATCAGGTTGTGCCGAATGAAACATGCCACAACACTCTTGGTTACGGTGGCGTAGGAAGCTACTTCTACCCACTTTGTGAAATAGTCAATCGCTACCAAGATGAAGTGATGCCCGTTGGATGCTGTTGGTCGGATCTCGACGATCATATCAATGCCCCACATTGCAAAAGGCCAAGGTGCCGTCAGGACGTTTAGAGGAACCAGAGGGATATGCACCTTATCAGCATAGATCTGGCATTTATGACAAGTTCGAGAATGTTGGTAACAGTCGGCTTCCATTATGGACCCGAAATATCCTGCCCGAAGGATTTTCTTTGCCATGGTGTGTCCACTGGAATGTGTTCCGAATGTACCTTCGTGTAGTTCTACCATGATCTTCTCTGCTTCAGTTTTATCCACACAACGCAGTAGAGTTGAATCATGATTTCGTTTGTAGAGAACGCCGTTGCTGAGGAAGAATTTTGCCGCAAACCTTCTCATGAACTTCTTTTCATTGACCGATGCGCCTTCAGGGTATTCTTGAGCTTCCAAATATCTCTTCACCTCATGATACCAGGGTTTCTCGATTACCTCTTTGGCCTCAACATCGCAGCAGTATGCAGGTTCGTCCAACTTCCAGATAATGATCCGGGGAGCCTCATTGTCCCATTTGACTTTGAACATTAAAGACATCATGGCTAGTGCGTCTGCTAACTAATTCTCCTCTCTTGGGAAGTGTTCAAAAGTTATCTCTTTAAAGTGAGGAAGCAAAGTCAACACATACTCCTTGTAAGGAATAAGATTTGGGTGTTTCGTATCCCACTCGCCTTTGATCTGATTGATCACGAGAGCGGAATCTCCGAAGACACTCAGAAACTTGATCCTTAAGTCGATTGCAGCTTGAAGACCCATGATACATGCCTCATACTCTGCCATGTTGTTGGTGCAGTTGAAACACAGCCGGGAGGTGAGTGGAGTATGAGTACCTTTAGGGGATATGATCACAGCGCCGATGCCGTTACCCAAAGCGTTCGAGGCTCCGTCAAAATGCATAGACCACCGGGATCCTTCCTCAGGTCCTTCATCCGGTCCAGGTACTTCACAATCAGTTACTACCATGATATCTTCATCTGGAAATTCAAAGTTCAATGACTGGTAATCGTCCACAGGTTGGTGTGCCAAATGGTCTGCCAATACACTTCCTTTGATTGATTTTCGAGTTGTGTACTGGATGTCATATTCCGTCAAGATCATTTGCCATCTTGCTATTCTTCCAGACAGAGCAGGCTTTTCGAATATGTACTTGATTGGATCCATTTTTGAAATCAACAGAGTAGTGTGAGTCATCATATACTGTCTCAACCGGCGAGTAGCCCATACCAGAGTGCAGCAAGTTTTCTCGAGCAGTGAGTACCGAGTCTCACAGTCGGTAAACTTTTTGCTCAGGAAATAAATAGCGTGCTCTTTTCGGCCAGACTCGTCATGCTGCCCCAGCACACACCCCATTGAGTTGTCAAGTGCTGTCAAGTATAATATTAGAGGTCTCCCTTCCACTGGTGGCATAAGAATGGGTGGTTCTTGGAGATATTCCTTTATCTTTTCGAAAGCAGCCTGACATTCATCATTCCAACGTACTACTTGATCTTTCTTCCGCAGTTTGAAGATTGGCTCACAGGTAGCAGTTAGATGTGAGATGAATCGGGCAATGTAATTCAGTCGTCCTAGAAAGCCTCTGACTTCTTTCTATGTCTTGGGAGTCGGCATCTCTTGTATGGCTTTCACCTTGGCAGGGTCCATTGAATACCTTTGTCGCTTACAATGAAACCTAGCAATTTTCCAGACCTCACCCCAAAGGTGCATTTGTTTGGGTTCAACCTCAGCTTGTACAACTTCAGTCGGTCAAACAGCTTCCGCAGATGGTCAAGGTGTTCCTCCTCAGTTTGGGACCTTGCAATCATATCATCGACGTATACTTCAATCTCATGATGGATCATATCATGAAATAAAGCAACCATGGCACGTTGGTAGGTTGCCCCAGCATTTTTTAACCCGAATGGCATGACCTTGTAGCAGAAGGTGCCCCATTGAGTAACAAAGGTAGTCTTTTCCATATCTTCTGGAGCCATCTTGATCTGATTATACCCTGAGAAGCCGTCCATGAAAGAGAGAACTTTATGCTGAGCAGTATTATCAACTAGAACGTTAATATGAGGCAGAGGGAAATCGTCCTTAGGGCTGGCCCTGTTCAAATCCCTGTAGTCTACACACATTCTGACTTTACCATCTTTCTTTGGCACTGGAACCACGTTGGCCACCCACTGAGGATAAGAAGTCACTGCTAGAAACCCGGCATCAAATTGTTTCATAACCTCAGCTTTGATTTTCTCGGACATCTCTGGACGCATGCGGCGGACCTTCTGTTTTACTGGAGGGCAGTCTTCCATGGTAGGCAGGTGATGAACTACAATGTCGGCATCCAAACCAGGCATGTCTTCGTAAGACCAAGCGAAGATTTCCACGTAATCATGCAGCATCTGAATCAATCGTTGCTTCACGCTGAGCTCTAGATTGGCACCAATCTTGACTTCTTTTCTATCTGTCTCAGTACCCAGGTTTATCGTCTCCACTGGCTCTTCATGCGGCTGAATGGCTCTCTCTTCCTGGAGTAGCAGTCCTGCGAGTTCACCAGGCACTTCGCAATCATCTTCACCTTCGTCTTCGGCCAAGTTGATCGGATTTTTGAAGTCATAACTGGCGGTAGCAGAGCCGTTACCAGTGAGATCCAGAGTGGATTGGAACCTGTATAAGTGAGTGTGTGTAAATATAGTTGTTTTGCAATATATAACACAGAAAGAAAAAGAGCACAAGATTTGAAATGCAACAAACGTCCAATGTTTTGATTAATGATATATGGAAATGTCATACAAAAGGCCCTCACAAATGGAGCTACGGTGCCCCGGGTAGGACACCGAGCCAATAAAAGTTTCAACATATTGTTTGTTACAAATTGAAAACAAAAGAGTTCATTACTGCGTGACAAATGTAATAGGTGTAAAATCTTTTGCCGTCCAGTTGCTTGGTCCGTTGTTGGTTGTTGGATAGATCCAACTGTCAAATTCTGCTTCCTCTACGTCCTCCTCGATAGCATTCACCCTTGGGTTGGTGATGAACACCGGAGCCTTTCTGATCCTTTCTTTGCGAACAGCCCTCTGAGCCTCTGCAGTGAAGCCCAGCCCAAACTTGTCAGTCTTTTGAGTGAAGTCAGGAAGTTGACCCCAGTTTGCGCACTTGCCTTTCTCGATTACAGCCCGGGCATCCTTCAAGGAAGCCATCTTCAAAGGAAAGTCTTCTTCAACCACTGTCTCAGCTGACGCCAATGTTGGAGGTACCTCCTCAAAATGCTGAAAGGGGGTTTCAATAAACTTCCCGTCCATCTCGATATACCATAATGAATTCAGGTGACTAACCATGTATTCCTCCTTTCCCTGCACAGTAACAATCTTCCCTCTGACAGGGTATTTGAGCTTCTGGTGTAGAGTGGATGTTACGGCCCCAGCCTTGTGAATCCAAGGTCGACCCAGCAAACAGGAATAAGATGGACGAATATCCATCACATAGAACGTCGAGTCAAAGACTTGGGAACCCACACGAATAGGAATGTCTACCTCACCATGCACCATCCTGTTAGAACCGTCGAAGGCTCTAACAATGATGTTACTAGGTTTCAATTCCAGGCCCTCACAATCCAACCGATCTAAGGCCTTCTTGGGCAAAACATTCAGGGAAGAACCGGTGTCCACCAACACGTGTGCGAGAGTAGTGCCCCTGCATTCTATGGAAACATGCAGGGCATCATTGTGGTTTTTTCCCTTGGTGGTAAGGTCTGCATCCGAGAAACCCAAACCATTGTCAGCTGTCAAATTAGCCACACAGTCAGTGAACTGATCTGCAGATGTTTCTTGCGGCACATGGGCCGTTTTCAGAAATGAAATCAGGGCCTTGGCGTGGGCCTCTGAGCACAACAGCAATGATAGCATAGAGATATTAGAGGGGGTATGCCCCAACTGTTCAACGACATTGAAGTCACTCTTTTTAATGATTTTAAGGATTTCCTCCATCTCTTGCTGGGAGGCTTCAACAGCGGTCTTTTTTGGTGCCTCCGTCCGGGCAGGCAAATCGGTAGCAACTTCTTTGCCCCGAGCATCAGAGGACTCAGTGGCAGTAGTAGACACAGGAACTTGATTTGGAACATGCACACTTGCGGGTGTGATGATAAGAGGTTTTCGGATAACTGGTGGTGCAATGTCAGGCGAGAAAAGCCTGCCACTGCGAGTAATCTTGGCGGGACCAGTGATGTTACTGATACTGGTACCGATGTTGAACTCCTGCTTCACTCCAAGCACATACACGTCTGCCCCATAGTTCCATGGGACAGCCTTGTCAGATTCATAGGGGAGGGGCCCCGGAACAGTAATGGTTATGGGTGCAACAGACATAATTTGGACTGGCTTCCTCGGGGGAGTCTTGGTAGGATTTTTGAAAATTGTGACGACAGATACTTCTTCAGCGGAAACAAATGGAACAGCAGTTTTCTTGAACAAAATTTCTTTGCTATCCATCAGGCTTTGGATGCCTGACTTCAGCAGCGGATAACCGGTAGGGGTAACGGCACACAGGAGGCAACCCTTGCTACAACCCGGAAATAAACCGGCTAGCAGTAGGTTCCTCTTAACAGTCAATAGAGGGGTAGCAACATCATTCACCGAAACAACATACAAATCTTCCTCGACGACATTTACTCTATGCTGGGGCATAGGAGCAGTTACAACATTTGGCCTCTCAGGCGCCTCAAACTGAATTTCCTTCGCATCAATAAGGTCTTGAACCTTATTTCTCAGGGCCCAGCAATCATCAGTAGTATGCCCGGGGCTATCAGAATGATAAGCACAACGGGCATTTGGGTTGTACTTAGGAGATGCAGTATTCACGACCTTCGGAGCCTCTTTGATGGTCACCAAGTTGGTTGATAGCAGTTGCGGTAAGATTTGTGACAAGGTCATACTCAGCCGAGTATACTTCCTTTTGGGCCTCTCACCCCTTTGTTGATTGTAATGCTGAGGAGCACCAACAGGTTTTGAAATTACCAAGGCATTGACGGCTTGGCGGTGTTCTGGCTTAACTTGTCTTCTAGGACCATAGACGACACTAGCTTCCTTCTTGAAAGGCTTCTTCTCAATACTTGTGGATGCACCTTTCTGTATCTTTCCTGACCTGATGCCAGCTTCTATCCTTTCACCCGTCAGGATCAAATCCGTAAACCCAACGGAGGAATTACCAACCAGATGATTGAAGAAGGGACCAGACAAAGTCCCTAGAAACATGTCAACCAGTTCACGGTCAGTTAAAGGAGGCTGCACCCTGCCAGCCAAATCTCTCCATTTTTGCACATATTCTTTGAATCCTTCGCCCGTTCCCAGCGACATACCCTGAAGTTGGGTACGCGTAGGAGCGAGGTCAGAATTGTATTGATATTGTCTATAAAATGCGGTAGCCAAATCTTCCCAATGTCGGATACTGGTTCCATCTAGCTGATAAAACCACTCAAGTTGTGACCCCGAAAGGCTATCTTGGAAGAAATGGATCCAAAGATTTTTGTCTGCCGTGTAAGGTTGGATCTTCCTTACGTACGATATGAGGTGCAGCTTAGGACAGGAAGCCCCATCGTATTTGGCAAAGGCAGGCACCTTGAACTTGTGTGGGATTACCACCCCAGAAGATAGACCTAAATCTCCGAAATCCAGCCCCAGCACATTTTGAATCTCCATGGCACTCAAGCGGTCCTCTAATTGCTTGTACATGTCAGCAACGGGAGGGTATTGTTCGTCATTGTAATACGTCTCGTTGTCAGAGACTGCAGGACTAGGAGCCCCTCCCCCTTGGGGATTGTCTTTCTCTGCAGAGGAAGTAGTTGGATCAGCCTCATTATGGAGTGTGTTCCCAAACCTGCGTCCAGCATTGAACAACGCAGTCCTCTTCTTCTTCTTCTTCTTCTTTAGGAGCAGAGCCTTCAACTCTTGTTGACCTTGGGCCAAGTTCATGACCATCTCTTGAAACTGGGCATTCTGGGCCTGGAGGGCCTTGATAGCTTGTTCACTGGATGATTCAGGATTCATGATGACTGTTCAAATAAACAACGAAGAAGATTAAGCAACCTGTGGAAAAAAGGGTACCTGTTATGCATATGGTGCAATGAGATGCGTATGTTTTATGTTTTCAAAGACAAACGAGATTCAACTTTGTAGACAAAAGGGAAACACACTTCATTAGATTCAAATTTTAAATTGTTCAACAACTTGCCCTTAGGCATTACAGGAATGAAAAATACTGAAAAGGAAATAAAAGCTGTAAAAGGAAATATTCAAAGCCCATCAGTGCTCCCATGGCCTCCTCTTCTCAGTATGGATATAGTCATTTAGGACCCGCTCCTCCTCCAATTGCTTAGTCAGCCTCTGGATCTTCCGTTCCTGTTCGTTGAACTTTTCCCGATAAAAATCCCGTTCTTCCTTTAGCTGCGCCCAAGATCTCTTCAATGTGTCAAAATCAGTGGGTATCTGAGGAGGGAGGACAGTTGGAGGAACCCCATCTTCATCAGGAGACTCAAGAATGATAGGTCTGACAGCTTCGTATGGCATACCTAACTTCTGAGCACGGATGCGGACCCATCTGCAATAGGGTTCCATTGGTAGAGAAGTCTTTGGTCCCAACTCATGTGGGTCAGCTTTGTGAATTCTGTCCCAGACCTTAATGAATCCATGGCGTAGTTTGTCACTGTCTACCTGAAATTCAAAATGGAAGTGAGGAACCAACATCTCATGAGGCCCTACTCTTCTGGCTCTTCCAAACTGACGGAGAGCTAAACATGGATTATAAGAGATTCCTCCCTGGGTACCGATCAATGGAACATTAGGGTATTCTCTGCAACGATCAATAACAGCTACCTCATTCAAACCTCTGAGAGTCCAAGTGATGTCATTATCAGTGAGAGACATTAACCTATTAGCCCAACCCTTTCCTTCTTCATTCTTCAGCACGAACTTAGGAAGGTGCGAAATAAACCACCTCACTAACAAAGGAGCACAACACCATGGAGTTCCCCGTCTTCGGGCAGTACGAGCATAGAGTTGTTGCAGGATATCACCCAAAAGAGTGGGTACAGGATTCCGAGACATGAAGATCCTTATGGCATAGATACTGATAAAGGTGTCAGGATTTGGAAACAATACCAGACCATAGATTAAAAGAGCCAGAATGTCTTCGTACGCCTTGAAGTCTAAGTCATTCCAGAAATCATTAGCTTTGCCAACCAGAAATTTGACCAAAAAGCCCTTAACTCCACTTCTAGTTTCCCAGTTAGCCAATACCTCTTCTTTGGTCAAGGGGAGAACTGCAGCAACCTCTTCAGGCCTAGGAGTCTTTTCCCAACCAGTGAATGGACTTTGCTCCAACACAGGGATACCAAGCAAAGCAGAGAATTCTTCCAGGGTAGGGACTAGCTGGAAGTCTTGAAAGGTAAAGCAATGATACAGGGGATCATAAAACTGGGTCAGGACACTCATCAGTTGTTGGTCCCACTTTGAAGTGATCAAACCAAGGAGAGAACCATGCCTCCTGATGAAGGAAGTAGTGTTTGGAATCATATCAACCAAATCCTTGAGCAAAGTTGGTGGTTGAACAAAGTTAAGCCGGATAGTATTCCTACGCACGGGCATCATGATGTCCTACAAAACAGAGCAAAGATGAAACTTTTTTGTCTTTGAAATGGGTCAGTCCTTATACAAGATGCATACAATGGTATGATGGTATGATTCTATGATGAAGCACACCACAAGTATTCACACAGGCAAGCATGATAAGGCACACAAGTCACACAAGACAACCCTTAGGTTTCAGGCCAGCATGAAGTTTAGGTATTACCCTCTTTTAGTTTCGTTGGTTAAAACCTGTCTTATCAAAAGTAACCGGGTTCTAGAGGATCTCAAATCATTGACTACCCTCAATCGATCATAACTCCAGCATCGCAATCTTTTCTTGCAGCCAGAACCATCGCGAGAGTTTAGCCTCAATGAGTGTAGCATATTGCTACTGTTCTATGGCCAAGTTTGGTCAATTTAGGGTTCTAAGGTCGGTTGGTGTTTAATGACTCCTTAGAAGACCCATATTCTCCTCGTTGCAACACAAGGGATATCGGTACAGACCAAGGTGCCACACCAACGTAGCCACTGCTTCACCCATTTCGGTCTACGCCGGACAGGTCCCTCACAGATTATGCTACCTAAAAGGGTATTCCCCAGATCCAGGTTAGGATCTATGAAACTCCGATGCAGCCCACAAATATAAAAACAAACAAAGCAAACAATTGAAAACAAAGGTGATCTAAGCCCTAAGGTTACTCCACTTTTAAGTTGAGTCCCCAGCAGAGTCGCCAGTTCTGTGATACGGTGGGAGAACTGACTAGGGTTTTCCGTTTTGTATTCGCAAATGTTTCGGTTGAGCAAGAGTCGCCACCGACTTTTTATTTTATCCTAAGGAAAGGTTAAAAAGCACAGCAAAAACCTTTGAGATGTTTTCTTGGGTTCGGGGAGTAGATTATAGAAAGGGAAGGTATTAGCACCCTTTCTATCCATGGTTATCCATGGGCTCTTAGTTACTTGCTTAGATCAACTTGCCTTGATTTTCAATTGTTTGAAATGGTGCTTTGTGTGTGTGGTTTTGAAAAATGTTTTGAAAAGAGGCCAATGTGGTGGCAACCTTTGTAATGATCCATGTTGGGATGTATACAAAGGTGTATGTCTTTTGAAAAGGTTTTCAATGTCTTTTGAAAGTTGTTTTGAAAGTGTAGTGATGTGTGGTTTGAAAAATAGGCAAGTGTTTTTGTTTTGCAAGTTGACAAGTACTAAAGAGCTATCTACCCTAAAGTTATCAAAGATCTTTGCTATGTTTTAACCCTTTTAACAATTTTGTTCCACCATTGCATTTGGTGGACAATCTTGTGTTAGGATGTGAAAGGGACGGGCGCGAGTCATCGTTTAGACCATAATTGCAATGGTGCCAAATATCTTTGGGAAATTTTTCCTTTAAGGGACTTGATCATTTTTAGGCAACTTTCGAAAGCATCATCGAGGGACTATGATCATTTGAATTGTTTTTGTTTTGCCCAAAGAGACCTAACATGCAATATGGCCCATTATTGAAGGCAACAAGTGGAATACCCTAGGGGTGCAAGTGTGATTGGTGTTGTCTATTTTCATGCTTGTTTATCTTGAATTTAGGTCAAACTATTTTGTTGTTTTTGATTTGCATACAAAACCCTAATTCTAACATGGCATAATTAGAAAGCTTTAAAGTGCGAAAAAATAAAGTTCCTAAGTTATTACAACACAATATATGGGAAGGGGGGGGGGGTACAAATGTTCAAATGGGGATGAGACTTTATAGGAGGGTAATATCCAATATTTACAACCAAATTGAAATGCGCAAATATAAATGTAAAGATATGTAAGAATAAACAATATGTATGTGAAAGTATTTTTGTGTAAGTGTATATTTTATTCACAAATAAAATAAAAATAATTAAAAGAAAGTTAATTTTTGAATATTTTCATGTTTAGGGCAAAAACCCTAATTTTACTAAATAAAAGGTATTAATTATTTATTATGTATTATATATAATATTTACTAATTATATACAAAAATAAATAAAAGAGAAGTATATTTGTCCAAAAGGTATTTTTAATGTTAAATATTAATAAAAATAAAAATATATATTTTTGGTATTTTTATCCTAAATGTCCTAATAAATATGTAAATATTTATATTATATGAAAAATATATTAAATATGTACAAAAATAAAATATTTAATATTTACAAAAAAAGTATATTTTCATAAAATATTTTCAAAAGATAAAATAAAATAAAAATCAAAAAAATAAAATGTATTGGTATTAATTTTAGTATTTTTTTAAACAAAAGATATTATGTATTATTTATGTACAAACATCAATTTAAATAAATAAATGCCTAATAAATACAAAAATGGTGTGAAAAATATTTTTTATATTTTTAATATTATGAGAAAAAATAAATAAGTCAGAAAATAAAAGAAAAGTCAAGAAAATGTTCCAAATAAGCACAATGGGCCAAGGGGGTTCAAAAGTAAACATAGGGTGCAAATAAGAAAAATGAAACAGGCCCAGCCCAAAGGCAAGCTTCTTCAACCTCCAGCCATCTCTGTTTGAAAACGCGCGCCTCTTTGCTTCCACAACAAGAACCTGATTCTTTGACTTTTAATGAAAACTCACAACACAAAAAATGTAAAGCATCATCTCACGAGTTCATACATATAAAGAACATGATTTAACTCTCAGAAATGAGAGAGAATTTCTTCTGCCCCAATTCCTGACCTAGTTTTTGTTCCAAGTTCAGACCTCAAATTCTCATAGCACACATAACATAAATGAAAACTAATTATATGGGCATGTTCAGGGCCATGAATGTGACATAATTTCTTCAAAAATCTAAACCTAACAATGCCTGGATAGAGAGATAAGAGTTCATGAACTTACCTGTTCAGTTGGAATCGTGTCTGGCAATGGAGGAGCTTTCAGGGCAAGATGATGATTTGTATAGCTTGCTTGATGTCTGAGGATGCTATTCCAATACTTGGTATGCTTTGAAACCTTCTATATCAAGCTGCAGAAGTCAAACTGCAAGAGGAAGAAATGAAAATGGCAAAACTGATTAGAGGTGTTACAGTCTGCTTCTAATGCTTTGGACAGTTTGTATGGATGGTAGGGAAAGTGTTTGAACTAGTTTGGATGAAAGTGCACGATGGAAATGAGCTATGGGATTCAAACTGCAGCTTATGCCCTGTTTTTGCAGTTTTATGGTGATTCTGTGTTAGAGAGGGCAATGGAGATGGTTAGCTCGTGTTTCAGGTCAGGGTGATTATTTAGAATGTATGTAACAAGTTTGCTTAAGTTGGTCTTTGCTGAGATGAGAGTTGTGTGTTGTTATGCAAGCTTTCTTCACACTTAAGCAAGAAATATCAACTTGGTTTTCTAGACCTGTGCAGGCCCCTAATCTATGCTGCATACCTTAGCCTTGATCAGTGTGATTAGTTCATAAACTTGTGCCAAAAGGATTTGCATTGTACTTGCTTGGATTTGCATTTGACATAAAGTTCAACTTCTCTAAAATGGCTAATTTGCTTTTTTCTATTTAAGGGTTAAACTTCCATGTAATGACCAAACTCATAGAACAACACCTTGGCACAAAGGATTAGCATTAAATTATGGAGTGTAGATGAGATAAAAGACCTGTAATCTAGCTTAAGGCATGATGAGTTCAAAAATGCAAGGTTATGGACATGTAACTTGGTCATGAACAAAGTGAGTTTTTCCCAACTTGCCAAATTCGATTCTCCCTAACCATGAGGTTGTTTGATGAGTTCTTGGACATTTTGGAAATATTGGAATGTGTACTACAATCCATCTTTGAAATGAAAAATGAAATTACAAGTGGAAGCATGTGAAAAGTGGTCTTGAAGTTAGGCAAAAATCCTGCCTAAAATGGTTCAAAATTTCTAAGTTAAGAATGGTTTGGTACCCTTGTTCCAAAAATTGTAACTTGAGCTACAAGCTTCTTTTGAGGAAACTTTGTGAATCAAAGTTGTAGATTTTGCAATGGACTACAACTTTAATGTTTTTACTTTTCCTTGAATCCAAATGCATCTTGATGAGAAAGTGGGACAAAGTTAGGAAAAAATTAGGGTTTTTTCATAACTTAGAAAAATTCTAAGTTATGAAAAATCTTCATTTCAAACCCTAATTTGTGATTTTGGATTTCTTGATGAACAAGTTTCATGATTTGACATGTTTTGATGAAAAATGAATCTTGACACTTGATTTTGACCAAAAAGTCAAAGTTTGACTTTTCAGTATACAGTCAAAAATTGATCAATTGACTAGAAAATTCAACTATCAATCTTGTGCATTTGGGATCTTTTGAACTTGTTGAGTATGTCAAGACAATTCCATGGGGTCCTTGAGTCCATATGTGAGCTTGGTTTGCCATTGGCTAGGTCAAACAGTCAAAAATTGCCTTTGTGCAGTCAAAACCCTAAAAATGACCATTTTGCCCTTTTGGTGATCTGATCAAATTTCTTGTGGGTTTGTGATCCAAACTTGATCAAATGGTCCATATGAGCTCATAATGTTGATGTGGGTCAATTTTCATGAGATTTGACTGTCAATTGGCCACAGTTGACTTTTTCCCCAATACAGCTGATTTCTAGGTCAACTATCCAATTGATTGGGCAAAATTTGGAATCAAGACTTGAAACTTGGTACGGATAAACTTGGGAGTCCAACATGAAGCATGAAAGTTATTTTAGGCATTTTAGGTCAAAATATCTTTGTGCAAACACAAACCCTAATTTGGGTCAACAGTGCAAGGAGAAGTCTTGAGCAGAGGAAACCCTGACTGGGTCTTGAGCTCTAAGGGTCTTGTGATGAGAAAATGGGAGGGCAAATTTTGGGGTACAACAAAGACGAAGTGGAAGAATCCGAGTTTGACAGCTGGATCTACCCAACAACCAACGGTGGACCTAGCAACTGGACTGCAAAAGACTTTACACCTATTACTTTTGTCACCCAGTAATGAACTTCTTTGTTTTGGATTTGTAATAAACAATAATTCTAAACTTTATGGCCCGATGTCTTACCCGGGGCACCGTGGTTTTATTTGTGAGGGCTTTTGTTTGTCACTTTCATATATCATGAATAAAAGCATTGGACGTTTTTCACATTTCAAATCTTGCGCTCCCTTTCTTTCTTTATATATATTGCAAAACAACTGTATTTACACACACTCACTCATACAGGTTCCAATCCACTATGGATCTCACTGGTAACGACTCTGCTACTGCCAGTTATGACTTTGAAAATCCGATCAACTTAGCCGAAGACGAAGGTGAAGATGATTGCGAAGTGCCTGGCGAACTTGCAAGACTGTTACTCCAGGAAGAGAGGGCCATTCAACCACATGAAGAGCCAGTGGAAACGGTAAATCTGGGTACTGAGACAAACAGAAAGGAAGTCAAGATTGGTGCTAATCTAGAGCTAAGTATGAAACAACGGTTGATCCAGATGCTGCATGACTACATGGAAATCTTTGCCTAGTCCTACGAAGACATGCCCGGGTTGGATACCGACATTGTGGTTCATCACCTGCCTACCAAGGAAGACTGCCCTCCGGTAAAGCAGAAGGTCCGCCGTATGCGTCCAGAGATGTCCGAGAAAATCAAAGCTGAGGTTATGAAGCAATTTGATGCCGGGTTTCTAGCAGTGACTTCTTACCCTCAGTGGGTTGCCAATGTGGTTTCGGTGCCAAAGAAAGATGGTAAGGTCAGAATGTGTGTTGACTACAGGGATTTGAACAGGGCGAGCCCCAAGGATGATTTCCCTCTGTCTCACATCGACGTTCTGGTTGACAATACTGCTCAGCACAAGGTATTCTCCTTCATGGACGGTTTCTCCGGATATAATCAGATCAAGATGGCTCCTGAAGACATGGAGAAGACCATTTTTGTTACTCAGTGGGGCACCTTTTGCTACAAGGTCAAGCCTTTTGGATTGAAAAATGTTGGGGCAACTTACCAACGTGCCATGGTGGCTTTATTTCATGACATGATCCATCATGAGATTGAAGTCTATGTCGACGATATGATTGCAAGGTCTCAAACTGAGGAGGAACATCTGGACCATCTATAGAAGCTGTTTGACCGTCTGAAGTTGTACAAGCTGAGATTGAATCCAAACAAATGCACCTTTGGGGTAAGATCTGGAAAGTTGCTAGGCTTCGTCGTGAGCGACAAAGGTATTCAAGTGGACCCTGCCAAGGTTAAAGCCATACAAGAGATGCCAACTCCCAAGACAGAGAAAGAAGTCAGAGGCTTTCTAGGACGTCTGAATTATATTGCCTGATTCATCTCGCATCTAACTGCCACCTGTGAACCAATCTTCAAGCTGCTGAAGAAAGATCAGGTAGTACGTTGGAACGATGAATGTCAGGCCGCTTTCGACAGAATCAAAGAGTATCTCCAAGAACCGCCCATTCTGATGCCACCGGTTGAAGGGAGACCTCTAATACTATACTTGACAGTACTTGACAACTCAATGGGGTGTGTGCTGGGGCAGCATGACGAGTCTGGCCGAAAAGAGCACGCCATTTATTACCTTAGCAAAAATTTTACCGACTGTGAGACCCGATACTCACTGCTTGAGAAAACTTGCTGCGCTTTGGTATGGGCTGCTCGCCGGCTGAGACAGTATATGCTGACTCACACTACTTTGTTGATTTCAAAAATGGATCCGATAAAGTACATATTTGAAAAGCCTGCTCTGTCTGGAAGAATAGCAAGATGGCAGATGAACTTGACGGAATACGACATCCAGTACACGACTCAGAAAGCTATCAAGGGAAGTGTATTGGCAGACCATTTGGCACACCAGGCAGTAGACGACTACCAGTCAATGAACTTTGAGTTTCCTGACGAGAACATCGTGGTAGTGACTGATTGTGAAGTACCTGGACCGGATGAAGGACCTAAGGAAGGATCCCGATGGTCTATGCACTTTGACGGAGCCTCGAACGCTTTGGGTAACGGTATTGGCGCCGTAATCATATCCCTAAAGGGCACTCATACTCCACTTACTGCCCGACTATGTTTCAACTGCACCAATAACATGGCGGAGTATGAGGCATGCATCATGGGTCTTCAAGCTGCGATTGACTTAAGGATCAAGTTTCTGAGTGTCTTCGGAGATTCCGCTCTCGTGATCAATCAGATCAAAGGCGAGTGGGATACGAAACACCCAAATCTTATTCCTTATAAAGAATGTGTGTTGACATTGATCCCCTATTTCACAGAGATAACTTTTGAACACTTCCCAAGAGAGGAGAATCAGCTGGCGGACGCGTTGGCTACGATGTCTTCTATGTTCAAAGTCAAATGGGACAACGAGGCTCCCCGGATCATTATCTGGAAACTGGACGAACCGGCATATTGTTGTGATCTTGAGGCTGAGATAGTAACTGAAAAACCCTGGTATCATGAAGTAAAGAGGTACTTGGAAGCTCAAGAATACCCCGAGGGTGCATCCATCAATGACAAGAAGTTTCTGAGAAGGTTCGCAGCAAAGTTCTTCCTCAACAACGACATTCTGTACAAGCGAAACCATGATTCGACCTTATTGCATTGTGTGGATAAGACTGAAGCAAAAAGAATCATGGCAGAGCTACATGAAGGTACCTTCGGAACACATTCCAGTGGACATACCATGGCAAAGAAGATCCTTCGGGCAGGATATTTCTGGTCCACAATGGAAGCTGACTGTTACCAACATTCTCGGACGTGTCACAAATGCCAGATTTATGAGGATAAGGTGCACGTTCCTCCAGTTCCTCTGAACGTCTTGACAACACCTTTGCCTTTTGCAATGTGGGGCATTGATATGATCGGCGAGATTAAACCTACAGCATCCAACGGGCATCGCTTCATCCTGGTAGCGATCGATTACTTTACGAAGTGGGTTGAAGCAGCTTCCTACGCTACGGTAACCAAGAACGTCGTAGCACGATTCATTCGGCATAATCTGATCTGTCGATACGGCATCCCGGAAAGGATCATTACGGACAATGGTACCAATCTCAACAACAAGATGATCACTGAGCTCTGCGAGCAATTCAAGATACAGCACCACAACTCTTCCCCTTACCGGCCGAAGATGAATGAGGCTTTAGAAGCAGCGAATAAGAATATCAAAAAGATTGTGCAGAAGATGACAGTGACCTATAAAGATTGGCACGAGATGTTACCGTTTGCTCTTCATGGGTACCGTACCTCAGCAAGAACGTCAATCGGGGCAACACCCTTTTCCTTGGTCTACAACATGGAGGCAGTCTTGCCGATTGAAGTCTAGATACCCTCTCTTCGGATAATGAAGGATACAGGATTGAGCAAAGATGATTGGATCCAGACTCGACTTGATCAATTAAACCTAATTGACGAAAAGAGACTTACTGCTATATGTCATGGTCAAACGTACCAAAAATGGATGATCAGGGCATTTAACAAAAAAGTCAGACGACAAGAGTATCAAGTCGGAGACCTGGTAATCAAGCGCATCATTCTTCCTCAAAGTGATCCCAGGGGAAAATGGACCCCCACATATGAAGGGCCATTTGTGGTTAAACATGTCTTCTCAGGAGGAGCCATGATTCTAACCACCATGGATGGTGATGACCTTCCTCACCCCGCCAATGCAGACATAGTAAAAAGATACTACGCATGATAAAAGACCCGCTAGGTTGACATACCTAGGAAAAAATTAGGGCTTCCCGGCGAACCAAAAGGGTTCGGGCAAAAATAAGGGATGAAATGAAAAAATCTGTACACCCGGCAAGTCGAAAACCTGAAAAGGCGGCTTGGGCAAAAATGGGTATCCCGGTGGACTGAAAACCCGAAAGGGCGGTCCAGGCAAAAGTTAGGGATTAAAGCGTAATACTATTTCTCATTGGATCACCTCGCATCCAGAATCCGGTATCAACTATCAGGTTCAGACGGCATCGATCAATCAAATTCATCTTCAACTAAGCAGCAAAGTGATGAGACGCTTGAAGACATAAAGGCGATAGCAGAGTTGGAATCCAGTGGATTATTTTTTCACAGCTGTTTTGTTTTCCTTTCACAAAAGTTGTATAAACTCTGTTGTTCGGCGGCGTTCTCTTACTAGGACGTCAGCCTCTTGTACATAAACGCCTATTTACAGCCAATTCAAAAATCAATACAAATTCACTTTTCAGACAAATTGCCAATTATTTTTCCTTTTTCTGTTTTGTCTTGTGAAGAACGTCCAATGTTCAATTGTGATATATGCATTTGACACTAATTGCTAACTCATAAATATTTTCATGCGAAACAAAGGATTAATTACAGGTGACATCAGAAACAGGGGCAATATTGAATTGTCTAAGCGATCTAGTTGCTCTGTCCACCAAGGTACCAAGGTAGGTTCAGCTGAAGAACGATCAGGATACCTTCACTCCCCACAGAGTAAGTCAGGACTCAACAATACTCCCTGAGCAGAGTTGGTCTCCCAATCAGCCCTGACAAGGCACAATATCTCCAGCAAGTCAGCGACACTCTCCCCAAGCAGAGTTAGCCTACAGTCAGCCTTATGGAAGTTGGGTATCCCCAGAAGATCTCAACATTCCCCAGCAGAGTATGCAGACCTTCCTAACAAGCATCCCCGGCAATCTTGGTCTAAGATTGTTCCCCGGCGGAATACCAGACACCCCAGTGGAACCATTCCCCAGTACAGTCTCAAAAAGTCTCCCCAGGAGAGTTGAATCCATCTCCCCAGTAGGAAGCTTATCCCTAGTAGATTCTGGAAGCTATCCCCTGCAGAGCACGAACGCGTCTCCCCGGACATTATTCAAAGGTTATTCCTCACCAGAGCTTATAACTGGGTTATCCTCAGCCAATTACCACGGAAAGATCGTCCTCGGAGAATTTCTTCCTACCCCCCAGTAGAGTTCATCAAAGCTTCCAACATAACACATCAACGGTACCCCCAGCGGAGTTATCATCAAACCTCAGCGAAGTATCTTTTCCCACAGAGTATTCCCCGCAGAGTAATCTCTTCGCCAAGTTTATTCCCCCAACGGAGTCATCTTCTCCTACCGGTTTATTCTTGCAACCATCATCTCCAGCGGAAACAAAAAGCTCTACTCTTCCACATCAGCCCAGGATTTGACTTCCCGGCACCCGTCAAGGATTTATTTTCCTAGACAAAAATCCATAAACATCACATCTTCATACATTATAGCATGCACATACGCATCATGAACATACAATCTCATTTATTCTGAGAACATCATGCATGTCATACATCATGACATTGCATACAACTAACGTTTTGTCTTTTTAGGACAAAGGTAAGTACAAAGATGATTACTATCAACTGTCGTAATTCCAGACTCGATTCCTGTATCTTGCCAGGGCATGTCTGTGAGCGATCAATTCCAGACTCGATTCCTGTATTCTGCCAGGGCACGTTTGAAGAGTTTGAAGATCCGATTCCTGTATCCAGCCAGGGCGTATCTGTTGACGACTATTTTCCGGACTCGATTCCTGTATCCCGCCAGGGCACGTCTGAAGAGTTTGAAGATCCGATTCCTGTATCCTTCCAGGGTGTATCTGTTGACGACTATATTCTAGACTCGATTCCTGTATCCTGCCAGGGCACGTCTGAAGAGTTTGAAGATCCGATTCCTGTATCCTGCCAGGGTGTATATGTTGACGACTATTTTCCAGACTCGATTCCTGTATCCATCTAGGGCACGTTTGAAGAGTTTGAAGATCCGATTCCTGTATCCTGCCAGGGCGTATCTGTTGACGACTATTTTCCGGACTCGATTCCTGTATCCTGCCAGGGCACGTCTGAAGAGTTTGAAGATCCGATTCCTGTATCCAGCTAGGGTGTATCTGTTGACGACTATTTTCCGGACTCGATTCCTGTATCCTGCCAGGGCACGTCTGAAGAGTTTGAAGATCCGATTCCTGTATCCAGCCAGGGCGTATCTGTTGACGACTATTTTCCGGACTCGATTCCTGCATCCAGCCAGAGCACGTCTGAAGAGTTTGAAGATCTGATTCCTGTATCCTGCCAGGGCGTATCTGTTGACGACTATTTTCCGGACTCGATTCCTGTATCCTGCCAGGGCACGTCTGAAGAGTTTGAAGATCCGATTCCTGTATCCTGCCAGGGTGTATCTGTTGACGACTATTTTCCGGACTCGATTCCTGTATCCTGCTAGGGCACATCTGAAGAGTTTGAAGATCCGATTCTTGTATCCTGCCAGGGTGTATCTGTTGATGACTATTTTCCGGACTCGATTCCTGTATCCTGCCAGGGCACGTCTGAAGAGATTGTAGATTCGATACCTGCATCCAGCCAAGGCATGTCTGCATGATGAGTGAAGATCAACACCTGTAACAGGCCAGGTAATTATCTTTCTTTCTCAGGTACGCAAGTTCTCGCTAAGGAATCTCTTACGCGATCAACACCTAGGTGGCATCTATAAGCCCATCCTCCCATTACAGTTCCAAATGGCATCTATAAGCCCATTCCCGACAAAGTTCTGTCACACTTCCAGATGGCATCTATAAGCCCATCCCCCTATCCATCAGTCTCTAAATGGCATCTGTAAGCCCATTCCCGCTGTCACACTGCTGATACTCAACTATGTGAGTGCAAATTTCTGGGCACTCTAGTGTTCAATCATCTTCCACCTTCGGATCACGAAAGGCACGCAAGCCAATCTACATCCTCATGTCTAAGAAGATTGAACAGGGGCAACTGTTGTACCCCAAAATTTTCCCTCCCATAATCTTCAAAGTTATGACAAGCAAATGGTTCAAGGTCTACTCAAGGGCTACACAGTCAACCATCCTCCTAAGCCAGTCAAACTAGGGTTTTGGTTCTTGCAAGGAAGTTGAAGTTTTCAAGGGCTCAATCAAGTCCCACATGCTCATATACATTGTCAAGCACCTACATGTCAAGTTTCAAGGCTCACAAGGTCAAGTTGCACAATAAAAAACCCTAATTGCCCCACAGTCAACTGTAGGGGCAAAATGGTCATTTGGCAGTCAAAAGTCAAAAATTTTGGTCAACATCTTATTTTGAAGCCACAATCATCATTTGGTCAAGTCTTGACCATGATTCCACAAGAATGGCTCAAAAATCATCAAGATGCAAAAGTTTCCATTTTTGGACAGCTGAAAAGTCAACTGTAACTTGACCAAGGCATAACTTTTTCATGGTTCATCAGAAAAATCCCATCCAATTCTCATCTTGAAGAGGAAGACATTTCCTACAATTCATCTTCACATTCCAAGTCCAAGAAATGCTCTCACAAAAAGTTATCAATTTCAACATTATAGGTCATTTTCAAAAGTCAACAAAAAGGCACTTTAAGTCAAAGACCATAACTTGAGATTGGTAAATCAAAATGACATGGGACCAAAGACATTGGTTATAGGACTTCAAGACCTTTCCAAAATGTCCAAGAACATGTTCATAGCTTTAAAATTGAGCAAGATATGCATTGGAGAAGTTGGGAAATTTTTGTGAAATGGCCAAAGTCAAATATCCTTGAAATTTCATTTTTGACAAAAGGGGCCCACTTTTTCCACTTGATTCAGCTTGGCCATGCCTCCCACGTGTCCCACAATTTATTTCAAGATTAAAAATTAATTTTTCCATTTTTATTTAATTTTATTTGATTTAAATCATTTTAAATCTTTAAAATTCAAATGAAAATCAAGAAAATTAATTAAGGGATATATTTTGTGTTGAATTGCTTTGATACACCATCATTCACCTTCCAAATTCGTGCAAGACCTATTATGGGCATAAAAATTCAAATTTTCACAAGAATGGCAAGTGATTTTAATGGTGTTCATGGCATAATCCAAAACATTATTGCAAGGCTTCAATGACCATTATTTGGATTGATACACATTACATAACACATGTGCAAGCCTTCAGAACATAATTCACGACCTAGAGAGCCCCATACAGCATAAGCAAATCTCAAAATTTTGAAGGAAAAAGTGACAAACTGAAAACATATTTGCAGCATCATTCAATCCTGCCTTTTGATCCAAATACGTTCCTTACATCCCCAGGAACAATTTGCAATCATTAATAAGCCAAATCACTCAAGGAATCATCCCCACCAACTCATACGGTTTGCATACATTCTTAAATTTACATATCACATTCCATGCGTTTTTAATACATTCTTTTGGTTGATTTGCATTGCTGACATTGTTACAAAGCTTTCCATGTGTTTTAATTTGAGAATGATGCTTTAAATCGAAAATCACCATTGACAATTCCTAGGTTTTTCAGAGCTTCGAATTAGGGGTTTTTATATACTGTAAAATTGAACCTCCAAACAGGCATGGACAAATTCAACTGGACAAGACGAACAAAATGGACCCATCGCGCCCTTTTTATGTTATCTCCTCTTCTATTCACTATTTTCTGTCACTGTACTTAGTGGGGGTTTAAAACCCCCGCTATCTCGTTTCCTTTTTGCAGGTATGAAGAAGACGACGATGACGTGTTTATACATGTATGGTGGATTTGAATTAAAGCGCGCGTTTTGTTAGCTCCAGCGTGTACTGTTTGCTTTTGCATATTATTTTGATTATCCACTATCTTGACAAACACACGCAGATGGTGGAGTGGTGGTGAACGTGTCATGCAATCTCTGGGACCTGGGTTCGATTCCCAGGTCCCCTTATAATTTCCATATTGTTTTTTCAATTGCTTTCCTGTGCAGCATTCCAAGCGCTGGACACCATGAGCCTCACCCATCCAACAAGCAAAGTGTCATTGGAGGCAGATCTAAAGGCCCAAAAAGCAAGAGTACCATGTGCTCAGTCAAAGCGTGCTATATGCGATCCAAGAAAGTCAAACGAGCTGAAGGCAGATGGGCCTCAATCCTCAACAATAAACCTCCATTTCAGCCCCCCCCTTGGTTTTACTTCTTTTTTCATTTTGTTTTGTCATTTTCTATTATTTTAATTTCTAACCTTTTTATTTTATTATTATTAACAAATTAACCAATTAACATATTTTCATAAAAAATCAAAAAAATAGAACTAACACTATTTTTGTTATTATTATTTTATTCTTGTAAATAAATCTTAAATAAATTAGTTTTAATTAGGCCATTCTAACTTTTTTTAAAATAACTAAAATAACTTAGATTTAGGTTAACTTTTAATTTTGTTTCTTTTTCTTTTTATTTCATAAAAAAACATAAAACACAAAAAAAGTATATTTTCCTTAAAAAATTTAACTAATTAGATTAGGTTTATTTAATTAATTGCATTGAATTCCAAAAAGACCAAAAAAATTTTTAATTTCTTTTCTTAAAAGGGTCAACACCCTTAGAACATTCCGATTTAATTTTTATTCGCGCACAGTTTGATTATTATGTAACTGCCTCCGGATGTAATAGTAATTAGGACTTTTTACTGTTTTTATTTACTTTCCGTACTCATTTACTAAAAAACGGGTCTTTGTAATTTTTGGCGATGTATAGACCCGCGCCTTATAATAGCGTAGGATTTATGTTTCCGTAATTTACTTTTTGCACCCCTTAATTGTTAAATGCATGCAAGAATGTATGGTAAATAAAAACAACTCGTAGCTCACTAATTACAAAGACAAACATTAACTGAAAACAACACACAATGCACACACCACTTCTAGGGTACGCCTCACTCGTTGCCTTCGAAACGTGGTCATCAAGTATAAGACGTCCTAGAGGTCACCCTTAGTCCAAAGATCCAATTGCCTCGAAACAGTTGCCTCGAAACAGTTGCCTCGAAACGGTTGCCTCAGATTAAAAAGGATCTAGGACATTAGGGTTGCTTCTAAGGTGTCCTAGCTATTGCTTCGGTGACCACACTGTCCCTACAATCGAATTGACCCGAACACCTCCAACGGTGGTGCTACCTACCTCTCAATGGTGGGATGGCACTACCTAAAGGACACTTACACAGCTTAATTCCTTAGGGTAGGTAGATGACTCATGGGTACTTGCTCTTTCCAAAAACAAACAAAATACTTTTCACACCTTACACTTTCAAAAGCTTTCAAAACAAAATTTTCAAATACTCTTGAGGACAGATACAAGAGTCATTCAGAAATCTTTCAAAGAAACTTTTTTCAAACCCACTCACATTTGAAAAGCAAACATTTTGAAAACATAAGAGCAAGTACCTAAGTGCCCGTGGATAACCACGGATAGAAAGGGTGCTAACACCTTCCCTTTCTATAAATCTACCTCCCGAACCGAGAAACATTCTCGAATAAGGAATTTTGCTGTGCTTTTGTCTTTTCCACGTTGGAGAACATAAAAGACGGTGGCGACTCTTGCTTACCGCGACATTTCACGAAACCAGCTTTAAAACAGTCAGTTCTATTCCCACCGATCCACATCTTCCTAGAGTCAAAGTCAACCAACCACTTCTTGTTTCCAGTAAGATGGTTTGAACACCCTGTGTCCATATACCACCATTCTGATGAATTCAGATCATCAGGTTCAGAATCCAACAATAGCACAGGTTCATCATCAGAGTCTCCTCTTGCTATATTTGCTTTTTCTAACTTCCTTTCTTTGTTGGATCAGAAATCTCTTGCATAGTGACCAAAGTTCTTGCAACAGTCACACTGAACATTCTTCTTGTCAGACTTCTCCTTTCCCTTCTGGACATTCTTCTGCCTATCAGAATTTGAAGCTTATGACTTTTGACCACCATTAGTTTTCTTCTTGGATTCAGACCAAGTCTGCTTCTGATGCTTCTTACCAGAAGTTACTTTCAGAGCCTGCTGCTCTACTTCCCTCTCAGAAGTTCTTGCAGTCATACGCAACTCATGCGCCTCTAGACTACTTTGCAGCTCTTCAACTCTCATGGTGCTCAGATCTTTAGAATGTTCAATTGCTACCACAATGTAATCAAACTGAGAAGTTAAATATCTCAAGATCTTCTCAATAATTACTTGTTCAGACAGAGTTTCTCCACAAGCTTTCATCTCATTAGTGATCAGAATATCTCTAGAGATGTATTCAGAAACCTTCTCGTTGTCCTTCATGTTGAGATTCTCATATTGCTTTATGAGAGACTAAAGCTTCACCTTCTTCACTGATGCGTCACCACCGTAACATCTGACCAGTGTGTCCCACACAGCCTTTGCTGTTTCAGAATCAACAATCTTCTCAAACACATCCACATCCACACATTGATGGATGTAGAACAACGCTTTCTGATCTTTCTTCCTCAACGCCTTCTGTGTTATCTTCTGGACCTCTGCTGCGTCTGCTTCTAACAAATTATAGCCATCAGTGACAAAATCTAACACATCTTGAGAACCAGATAACACGCGCATCTAGATCTTCCAACGATTCCAGTTTTTACCATCAAATACTGGAAGCTTGGAATGAATATCGTCGTCGTTTTCGTTCATCTTCTACCTTGTGCAATTTTACGCAGAAATTCAATGAAAAAACAATGTTTCCCAAATTCCAGAGTTTCTAACCAGGAGCTCTAGATACCAATTGTTAGAGCACAAGAAAGATAAAAGATAAAAGGAATATTTACTGATAGCTTCAAAATAAAAATTTACAATGAATTATAATAACCTACTCCACTAGGCTATTTATACACAAAAATTAAATCTAAAATATATCTTCTACAAAGATATAAGAAGATCTAAGATATATATCTTCTAACAAAGATATAAACAATCAAAAAAATATTTTTAAATATAAATTAATATCTAAATAAATCTAAATTAATTCTAACAATCTCTTCATGTACATCGTTCATCTTCAAATATATATTATTACTCAGCATACTCTAATAATATTATGTTAATAGATATAAAAAAGAAATACGAAAAAATATAAAAATTAATCTTTAACTTGTTTTTAAATTATGCTTGTCGTAAAATCAATATGCACCACAAAATGAGTGCATTAATAGCTTTTTTCTAATATATCAACGATCAACTTTGATAATATCTTATATTTTAAACTACTATTTTTCCACCAATTTAAAACACAAAGATTTATCATCACTATCCGGAATATAAAATCTTTCTTAAAAATAAGCTTACAATTATAATTTTATTGGAGGAATGATTTCCTTTTCACACAAATACTCATGATTTGGTCAAAATTCAATGACAATTGAAACTTAAGGCTCCCACAATTATTTTCGCCATTTGAAACTTAAGGCTCCCACAATTATTTTCTCTAACACACCCAAGTGCCCTCCTTTTCAATCACCAAGAAAAAAACAATCAAAACCCTATCTAAATAAAACTTCATCGGTTATTTTTTCAACATCAAGAGAGTTTACTCAACCCATTCTCCAGTCTTCCGCATTGCTAAAGATGACTCTTAAAAATTCACAAACACATACACATAATATAATTCTTCTAATATACATTTCACCTTGTATACATCATGGGAAAAGATAATTAATTTATTATAACTTTTTACTTTTAGGATAACAGTTATAACTTTTTTTAATAAGGAGAACTTTATAAAAAATTAATTAATTTATTATTTTAGATTATTTATTTATTTATTTTAAAAGCTATAAATACTACTTTAAAAAAAAATAAAACTAGTTATTCTTAATATTATTTTTCAAATTCAATTTATATAAATAAATCAACTATTCACTTTAAAATTTCCTTTATATATATATATATATATATATATATATATATATATATATATATATATATATATATATATATATATATATATATATATATATATATATATATATATATATATATATATATATATATATATATATATATATATATATATATATATATATATATATATATATATATATATATATATATATATATATATATATATATATATATATATATATATATATATATATATATATATATATATATATATATATATATATATATATATATATTTATTTATTTAAAAAGACTCATATTTTGTTCTCTATTGAATACTATTGTTTTTAAATTATCAAATATAATTGTTTATAATTTTCATATATTTTTCAGGAATTTACAAAAATTAATTATGTATACTTAGTTAAAAAGATTTTTCTTTTTTTCTTTTTTTTTGAAATTATTTTTAAATCACCAAACATGATTGTTTATAATTTTATATATATTTTAAGATTTTACAAAATTATTTTGTACACTTAATTTATAATTTAATATAATATATACTATTACACTTAAATAGGCAAGTATAATAGAAATAATAGATTTTTCTGTAAGTCTTAAATTAATAAGCTCTTAAAATGATTGAGTCTGATCTTTTATCAAACAAGTTAGAAAAAATAAACTTTAATTAAATTGGACTATAGGCCTCTAATGGCCGGTCTAACCTATTCTTACCACTAAATATTACTTAACTTTTTAAATGTAATATTTTTTGAATAAGTCACAATAACTAAAAAAATTAATGGTAAGTTATAAAAATTAATATTAATTTTTAAATATTACTTTTAGGAAAGAGATTTAATTAATGGTTATATTGAAATATTTCTTATATATTATATGAAAATATGTAAATTAGTTAGAGGTATTTTAGTATAAAAAAATTAATATAGTTTAAAATTCTAATAAATCTTTAAATGAGACAAAAAAATCAAATGTGTCTTTAATATATAAAAGAACACATTTCATTTTCTTCACAAAAGAAAAAAATTATATTTTTCTATACTTTTTTTACACATATTTTTCTTTATTTATGAAATAAAAAATAATAAATGTATTTCAAAATAAAAGAAGAAGCCTCTACGATCTGGTTTTTGACATTAGGAAGTAATCTGTATTTGGAATAAACAGTCACATTAATTAATGTTTATATAGTTTGTGGTTTTGCTTTACAATGCATTAGTGTTTATTTAATTAAATTACACAAAAATATAATACCCTCTTGTCATAGTGCCATTGTATTATGAAAATTAAAATTTGGTTTGTGGATGCACTATAATATGTGTTCTAACCGCTAGCTAAATGCAACATGTTAGCATTTTTATTACATGCATAAACACATACTCACCACACAAATATATACATTAATATCGTGGCCGATTTAAAGCATAGAGGAAGTGGATGTTAATACAAGTATAAAATGACTGAAGTGGATTTCATTCATGGTTAAATAAAGTAGAATGTTATCTCAACATTATATAAATCATTACTTAATATTATTCAAGCAAAGGTGAAAAGTCAGCTTTGACTCATTGAGGGGGGAAAGTGGCAGACTGCACAATTAGAGATCTAAATAATGGTTTGAATATTATCTGTGTAATTTTTTATTTTTTTTTATAAATAATGTATTCTCCACATAATAGAAGTTAACTCTTAAATCGGAGAGAATTATAGACGATAAAACTCTTCTTCAAGAAATTTAATTCAAATATATATTTAAGATTGAGTTCGAATTTAGAATCTCTAGTTAAACTAAAAGAAATCTTTACCATCTAAACCATATTTATTTGTATTATAATTTTTATTAGTTAATGTTTAGTATCATTTAACAACTATGTTTTTAGACTATTTGAATTCACGAAATTGAATTTTGAAGTTAAACTCTTACCACACATCTTTTCGGTTCTTGCGTATTCACTGCTAAAATTTGCAGTAAGGTTCAAATTTGAATTGGTATTAAGTGGAGTTGTCTTTGTTGGAAACTCACAAAAATATATGATGAATTTCTATCAATCTTGATTAACAAAGTTGTTATCACTATACAATAACAATGAAAAGAAAGAAATATTAAAGAAGAAAGAAAATTAGGGTTTGATATACTACGCCAAATAAGCTATTTAATAGCGCTTTTTTTTGTTTTTGATAGCGCTTAAAAGTGCTATTAACCGCGTCACTATTGTAAATATTTCTTATTTAATAGCACTTTAAAAGCGCTATTAAAGTACCAATTTATAATAGCGTTTTAATTAAAGTGCTATCAAAGTCAGTATTTTGCATGTTTTTTGTTTGTTTTTTTATAGCACTCTAAACAAAAAGCGCTAATATATAACATATGTTTGATAGCGCTTTCAAATAAAGTGCTAATAAATGGTACATATTTGGTACAATATTTTTAATAAGTACAGTACAATATTTTTTCTTACACAATCATTTTTTTTGGTGTAAATATAAAATAACTATATTCAATTCAACACAAATAACGCTTTAAGTTACTCATTGCATATATATTATGATCCATCAAATACCAAATAACATTTTAAATTACCAAATCCTATTGTTTCCAAATATCATAACATATAGAATATTAAGAGGGCGTTTGCATAGCCAAATTTGTAGATGCCCATCTATGAGTACTTCAATCCAAATCCAAAAACATACAATCAAATTCTCTAAACAAAACACCAAAAAAAATAAGAAAAGAAGCATTCCATAGCTGTAAACATCTGCTTTTACGGTTATCGGTCGATTACTAACCCATTCTGGTGCCAAATAGCCTCTAGTGCCTCTTACCATTGTTACCACATGAGAATGTTCCCTTGCCATCAATTTAGCAAGTCCAAAATCAGATACCTTGGGACAAAAGTTTTCATCTAACAATATATTTTCTGGCTTGATGTCACAATGTATTATCTTGTTTCTACACTGCTCATGAAAGTATGCAATCCCTTGTGCAGTATTTTTGGCTATATCAAAACGAGTTTGCCAATCGAGCAATCTATCTGGTCCTCGAATCGAAGGGAAGATCCACTGATCCAATGAACCATTCTTCATGAACTCATAAACTAAAAGCCTGCAAAACAAACATTGCTTAAGCCAACTAAAGCGATGAAATTTGAATTCTTACGATGAAATTGTAAATAAAATAGTACACACCTCTGAGGTCCCTCAGAACAAAAACCACATAAACGAACCAAATTCATATGATGCATTGAGCCAATCGTGTTTACTTCGGTGATAAATTCTTTCTCTCCATGAGGCAAAATCTTATCAAGTTTCTTCACCGCGACTAAGGTACCATCTCCTAAGCTTCCTTTATACACACTTCCAAATCCAACTACAAAATATAAACAGTTAGCAACAAATTATATTAAAATCAAAGCGCGGTAAGATTCAATTCATTATAGGACACACATACCTGTTCCTAGAAGCTGCGAAAAGTTACTTGTCCTGATCTGCAAAGCGCGGTAAGTAAAATTCACTGGAGCACCTGATAAGACCAATGAACATTCCATCTCTCTTTTCAAAGTTCTTTTTCTATGAACACTGTAATACATTAACATAGTGAGTAAAATAATGAGAACTATCATGCCTAGAACAATTGGAATAATCACAGCCTTTTCCTTAGCACTCCCCATTCCATCAGAAGAACTGTTATTAGACCTTCCCTCTTGTCCTTCTGGTGTCCATGAACTATTTGCTCGAACCTTCACAAACAAAGTAGAGCTCATATCTTCAAAACCGCCGAAACTTAAACTCCTCAACACCCAACAAAAAGGTCTTTCTTCATTTAGTCCATAAACAGAAGCAACACAATCACAATCGGACAAACATGCATCGCCGCATTTTGATACAGAAGAAACATCACTCTCACTATAATTAGCTATTATTGAAGATTCAGAAAAATAATAATTAGTTTGTTGCACTGTCGAAATTCTAAAACTCGATGTCTTGTTTTCGTTTTTTCCATTAGTACATTTTCCAACCAGAGATGAATTCTCATAACATTGTCCATCTCTTCCTAGTTTAGAAGTTCCTGGTAAACAAGTGCAAGAAGCATTAGTCTTAGTTTTATCCAATTTACATACTCCATTACCACAAATTCCACCAATATCACATGGATTTGAAACTGCAGCCCACTGTGACACCCATTGTTTCGATCCATTTACGTCTTCCCATCGGTATAACCTCAGATTTCCATTCTCTTCGAGTGTCAGTCTCCTAAGAACGGTTAACGGTGTAGATTGATGAATTGCAGAAGCTAAACCTGCATCATCATTATCATTCTTATAAACATAAACTGCACCATCAGATGAATTTCCATATACAATTCCAAAGCTTCCGGCTTGATCTAAAACCGCGATAACTTCTCCGGTTACATTGGAAATATCAGGACCTTGCCAATAAGAATAGTTTGCATATGATTCATTTTCATCAAAAGTTTGGTAACTTTCTGGAAGATTGTAAGTTAGTGCAAGACTTAAAGAAGTTGGTTGCTGAAGCATTTTGAGAGCATAGTAGCCACCATGAGATGAGGATTTTGATGATGTTAATTCTGAAGAAACTGTTAGAGGCTGGTTTGGGAGAAGTGTGTTTGAAGGTTGAGAAAAACTCTGCCATATAGGGTGGTTGTTTGTGCTGTGAAGGATGAAGTTACCAGATTCTGACATGGTTGCTGATTCTACATTAGCATTTGATGTGTTTGAGGCCCATATGGTGACTTTTTTGTCGACGAGGACGAGGTTTCCTGTTGTGTCAAGCTCCAAAATTGCTTCTTGAGATGTAGGTGAGTTTCTGTTTGGATTGAAAAAGAAAATTAATCAGTTCATTGAGAGAGTATGATAGTGCAACAACGAAACATGGACACGATACAGGTATCAGATACATCAGTTATTGAAAAATCTAGGATAAGATACGAAAGTAGTGATATTAGTTAATAGCAGATGTACCTATTGGGTGACCAAACGAAAGTTCAATCTCCTGGAAGGCTAGCAAACCAAATGCCTAACGTGAATAATCGATTATCAGTGTCTGATGGAGTGAAGCCGATAGTGAATGTTCCGTTATCAGGTAGTCCCGAAAAACGATCGAAGTTCATAATCATACTAACAGAGCAAATTGGAAAAAAAGTTGAAAACTAACTTGTCTCAGAATAATCACCGGCAGCCACCGTGATCGAACACCGACAATAAATCCATCACCAACGACTCTAACTATTTGTAATTTCTTCATTACATTGACTCTAACTGTGGATGACTGAAAGCAGATTGAAACTCTTGCACTATTTAGATACAAAACCATTCAAATATTGAATCACATGCAGACTACTTCTCCAAAATCCTTTATTGTGAGCATGCTTTGGTTCAAAATTGGGTGCAGAAGTCAAGTAGTTTATGATAATTAGCCATACATATAAGATGTAACTTTTTTTCCTATGATAAATATACTTATATACAGTCTATCAATATAAGTAATGCACGTACATCAGAATTGGAAACAATATATGTTAACTCGTCATACTTCCTCTAAATCCTGTAAGATACCCTTTATCAGAATTGATGAGGCGAGTTTGAAATTCTGCCCACTCACTCTTGCATCTCATTATGACCCCGTTTACATGATGAAAACCACAAACTCCTTGTTACTATATCGCACAAATTTCACATACAGTACATCAGAGAATTGTGACAGTAATATCGTTTTCGTGTCAAATAAACATACCGCATCATATTTGTCTTTTCCATGATCATATTCTCCCTGAAATTTGTAAATATAGATCTAAGAATTACTTTTAATAAAAAATTTGCAGGTTGAAAGCACAATCAGTTTAGTTTATTATATCAGAAAATGTGTAGCAGTAAATATCTATGTAAGTTAGTGATAATGACTAACTCGTTCACCAAGAGTAGGAATTGTTTGATGAACAATCCATTGTTCATCAACCACACCAATTTTTTCATGTGCTGGCTACCAAAAAAGTAAACAAAAAGTAAGGCATTGAAGGGACCAGAAACATATGAAATAGAACCATGAATTATGAAACGACGTTAAATCAATAACACTTAAATAACACCGACATAGAAAAATCGAAAAACATGCTTGCTATATGTTTAATAGTTACTGTTATTGATGTTCCACATCCTTCAATAAGTTTGTTAAGAGAACCCAAAGCTGCAAAATTTTTGCTCAGTTTAGAATATATTATGAATAAATCAAATCTTAGAAGCATAAACAAAGCTGCAACCTCATTGTAGCATTGTAAATCCATGAAATCTGAGGAACCACTAAGCTGCAAACCAGTAAATTTGCAATTTCATCAGTATAATTACAAATTTAACAGCCTTGGATATATTATATTTAGAACATTTAGACAAAAGCATGTAAAAGCATGTTGCAACTCAAATATTACAAACTAAACAGAGCTCTAACATCAACTAAACACCACCAACATCAAACCTGAAAGCGCACCAGGCCAAGACAGGTATGAAGTATAATCATGAAAAGATACACTAAAAATAATAGAACAACGATGTACCGAATAAACTAAAACAGATCAACAATGCAATAACAAAGGGCAAAAGTTTGCTTCATGAGAATAGCCACTACAATAAGGTTGAAACATAATTTTTTCAGGTATTTCTTAAAATCATTTCTTTTGCAGTCACACCACACCAGGAATCAAGTTCTCCTATTTTGTCTTCTTCAAAATATATTTTGTTTCCCTGTTTCAAATATTGAAGAAATAAAAACTGTGAAACACCGACAACATTGTAAAAACAGTGAAACACCGACAACATTTAAATTCATAGTTAGACAATAGTACATGATCAAAACCTAAATTGAAGTAAAATATTTCAGATACCTATGTTATTCTCCAGTCCATGTTGTTCTTTTCTTCTTGTCGTCACCATCGCCATGTTTAAGATTCTCATTACAGCTACTCAAAATCACGAATATCCGTCAACACAAAGACATCATAACGCTCACAAACAACACAGAGAGGGAGTCTAGTTAGGCTTCCAAAACTTACATAAAGTACAGACTCATTTTGCTTTGAGTTAAGCCAATTTAGCCACTCTGCCTCTTTTCCAAGCTCCTCTATTTGTCCCCTATTGACCTTTCTTTCATTATCCTTGTTAGCCCAAGCAGAAACTGGTCCAACACTCCATGATTTGATCCCCATTCTAGTTTTACTAAGCTTCTCATATTCACTTTCAAGTTCATGAAAACTATTGTATAGTGTCCCATAGCTTCTTACCTCAGATTTGAACATTGGTTCAAAATAGGCTGTGGCGGCATTCTTCTCCCTTACCCAATCAGGAATCTGCAGAGGGGTCATCTCAATGGTATGAGGCAAACCAGGAATTTTGAATTTTTGCGTATCAGAAACTAAATTATCATGTGGTCTATACTTCATGATAAAGTGAGCTGCACAGTTGGAGAAATAGCTTGAGCTGTAATAGTAAATCCTTGGAATGTTTAGTTTTTGAGCTGCTTCCGCAGTCCAAGCATACATCATATCAGTGACTATGCAATCTGGTTGAAGATCTTGAAACAGTACCTCGATTGGATTTTGGAGCATCCATATTCCATGGCTGATTTTACCAAGCATTTCAAGAGAAGTGCCATCTTTGATGTTCTCAACACCATCAGAGAGACCAACTTGAGCTGAAGGGAACTGAATAAGCCGAGTTTTGATGGAGTATCCTGAACTGAAGTCAGTGTCAATGGTTTTTTGGAAGGTTGAAGCATTGGCATGTGTGGCGATGATGGTTACATTAACACCTTGTTTGGCAAATAGCCTTGCTGTGTCTATCATAGGAATCATATGGCCAGGAGTTGGAAATGGAAGAAAACTAATGCCAAAACTAATGCTATTCCATAACAAGTTATGATAGAATAAATGAATAATGCACTCTGCAGCAATATATTAAAACGTACAAGCAAGTACTTACTCACTGTCAGGGAAAGAATGTTGTTGTCCATCCCATTCTTTAAAATAAACATTTCTTGCACGCTGCAAGTATTAGATAAAGCTGAAATAAACTTCAAGAAATATATGATATCATGCAGACTGAAAAAATAAACAGCACAAGTTTTCACACAAAAAGGCATGGAAACCTGATTCCCTCCTTCTTGAAGTGCAGTAACTTCTTGTGAAGTAAAGTTAGCCATTGAAACTGATTTCACCCGATGTGTAAGTTCACGGCTGTAAATTCCCACAAAAACCTCATGAGTTTTGAAGAATGGCCACCATGAACCATAAAAACATGTATTCAACTCAAAGCACATGGTTGAAATATAGGTATTACAATAAGCAGAACTCTTGTAAGGACTTACTGTATTCCGCTACAATTAGTGCAAACAAACGTCCAGAAATTTGTGCACACATATTGTGGTCCCTTCAAAAGTATAAAAATAAATAAATTAATGCAACGGATTTGTTATAGCGCCAAATGCAATAATTTCCTTCCTAGATTCTGAAGAATACAATGAAAATGCTCTAAAACCTGGTTAGAAGTTTTTAAACATATAAAAGTCTACAGATACAAATATGATTATCAGCAAAATTTCAAATTTGTCTCTTTAATAAGGACCCCATTTTTCCATGGAATATAGAGAACAATAGGGAGCTAAATGCTATAGATAAATTTGTTAGTACACCTACCAAGCCACCAACCAATGAAACAAAAACTAATAGTATTAGTAATACCTCGGCGGCCTAATCACGAAATTGATGAATTGCTCAATCATCTTGCTTCTACATGTATCTCATAGCAACTGCGCGTCATGAGATGAGCTTACAATTATAATGAACTAACTCTCGGAAAAGCAAAAACTCAAAATTATCCAATCTCCACCATCTTCACAACTCAAAGCTTCTTATAAAACCCCAATTCAAATAACCAGATAGATATTTATGAAGCTCAACACAAGTTAGCTATCAATATCCAATTCCTGTGAAAAACAACACCAATTCCTGGATTCCATAGAGCATATAAACAGAAAATGAGTATGAAAAAGGTGAATTACTAGAAGGAGAAGCGTGAAGCTGTTTAGCACGATCATTACAGCTACCTAACAATGCAGGAGGCAGAGCTTGATCCTTTTCGATGACACGATCTTCTTCTTCGATAGCTTCAAAGACACTAGCTCTTAATTCAGCCTGAAACATGAAGAAGAATTGAAAATTATGGATCTGAATAAGAAAACCCTAAAAATGAAGAAAAGGGAGAAGAACAATGAAATACTCAGATCCTAGCGAGAACGCCTTTCTTCTCAAGAGTGCGAGTCACGAGGGTTTTGAGGTCCATCATCTCTCTCGTGTAATCGTCCATTCTTTTCGATTTTCACTTTCCAAACTTCTTCTTCTTTTTCTCTTTGTGCGCCAAATCCCCAATTTATATCAATAATACCAATGTTTTTTTTATCAATTAATTAATTAATTCATTATTATATATAACATAGCGCTTTTTAATAAATGCTATTATATAGGTAGTCAAATAATAGCGTTTTGGTACAAAGTGCTATCTTAAAGAAGTTTAATAATAGCGTTTTGGTACAAAGTGCTATCAAAATTACATAGTCTGTATTATATAATAGCGCCCGATTAAAAAGTGCTATTATAAATGTGTTTTTTCCATTTTAATAGCATTTTTTTTAAAAGTGCTATTAAATTAGGTGATACAAAAAATCATTTTTGGCGTAGTGATAAAATATAGAGAAGATGATGGTTCTGTGTAGAGTTTCTCTTTATCTACAAACTGTGGAAAAAATCATATTCACTTGCAACTGCAAATTCTGTGAATACAAGTTATTTTTAAAATAGGTGTTACTCCCTCTATTTGTAATTGAGCTAGCTTGCTCCCTAAACCAAAGCCCAAAAACTATAAAAGCCTAAAATAATTGAAATTCGGATATTCAGATCTCAGATGTCCTAAGAGATATCGAGACACCTTTCTCTGAACAAACACACAATGACAAGATAAACGATAAACATAGTACAGGAAAATAAAGAACATACTGAATTGTTAACTCAGTTCGGTGTACAAGAACACCTACTCGGGGAGCTACCAAGCCAGGGACCAAGTCAACTATAATAAATAATATAAATTTGAAGCTAACCCTCCCTCCCCCCGTTTACAACTTCTCACTTAATCACTACTCTTGTTTAATTTCTACCTAAGACTCACCTAGGTATGAGACCCTTCTTAAATCCCTTATAGTCACAAAACAGTTACAAGAATACAATTCAAAAGAATTACTTAGAAGACCCTCTTCAAAGACACACAACCATTCAATGCTTAAAAGATTATGAATGACTGACAAAATTTACAACTCAACAAAGACAATTATACTCTTCTATCAAAGTGATATTAGAGAGGCTCACAATTAACAAACAAACAATCTTAATACATTTACTAAGACACAGTGCTCAAATGACACACAAGAACCATTAAAATCATGTTTTACAACGCTACACCTTGCACTATATCTTCCACACATGAATAAGGGTTGAAGCCTTCTTTTTATTACCATGAAAGGATTGAATTTGGGCTTCACAAAAGTAGCTAGATATGAAAGAGGAGCTGCAGAATTATATCCTCAAAGATGGGAAATCAATCATTAGTTTCCTAAATTATCTCCATAATTAGAAACTAAGAATACTCCTTGAATTCAGCTTGAATCATTTTACTCTTCAAATTGTGCGCCATATATGATAGCATAATATTTCTAGAATATTATGCACCTGTAACAAACTAAAACATCTAGCAGTTTAGTTGTACAAAGTCACAATATCGAAAGAAACTGCATAGGATATCACATTCGACATGTTGCTCCAGTTGATAAAACATCTTATTTCAACATGTCTATGCTAATTTAGTCTTACCAAACATAATGTCAATCACAATAAAACGAATAATTAACAATATCCCCTTTGGCTTATTTTGGCTAAAACTACTTAGTACTTCTTCCACACATGAACAATAATACAACTTAGGTTTGAAAAGAAACTCAAACACACAAACAATTAGAGGCACAATAGCAGATGTCAGTACATCAAATATCAGATCAATAGTTAGTGGAAGCTACTTCAACACAACAAACAAGAGAATATCAAACTCTCAACATGTTAGGACATCATGTCTGGAAAATCTTCACAGCACTCCAGTCCAGAACAGGGACTCCCCCTCAAAAGTAGCAAGGTAGCCAACAAAAATTAGTGGTTAGGCATCAGTCATAACTACTATACTACTACTCCCATTTTTTATCCATAAATCAAGACAAAGGCAACACCTAACCACACAACCCAAATAACATTAGCACATAGAGTGCACAATACCAACAACCAGAAACACAACCAACCAAAACACACACAACAAAGAAAGTCATCACTAAGACATCACAACAACAAAAGCCACCAAGATCCTGAAATTTTCACAACAAGTCAGCTATTCAAACTGACCACCTGATTTTATGAAGGAGACCCAATCTTCATCTTTGTCAAAGAGAGTTTCCCTATTACACTTTATGAAATATTGTAGTCACCGTTCTTCACATCAGAAATATTAACCTTATTTCCTAACTTGGCTTCCATCACATGGACCTTTTCAGCAGCACTATTTCTGGAGACTTGACATATGGTGAAACACAAGTTTGTATGAAAGAGATACACTAAAAGAGACATTCTTTTGGTCCACGTTCTCTCTTTTCAAGGTTTGACTGCCTCCTAGTGTGTAATTTCAATAATACTTCACACACACGAAATATTGAAGCAGAACCATACTGCTCAAAACATAAAGCTTCCCACTGAATTCCAAGTCCACTATTTTCAGCCAGGCTCAGCTGAAAAAACTGATCACAATGTCAAAACATCATGTCTGACATCTCACATCCAACAACAAAACCCCATTTAATCCCTACAACCTTCAAAGATACCAGAACAAAATTTGTATGAGAGCATGCAAGCTTTGTTCAGACTGCAACCCTACAACAACACATCATACAGATACACAACTCCCCTCTTTAGTTAGTCAAGATGTCATGCACATAGGATTTGACATCAGGCACATGCACTACCACATGAGAATGACATTTCTCATGTTCCTTCCTTCACAACCTCCCTTAGAGGTACAAGGAGCAGATAAGGCTACCTCCTCACAAATGGTTGAGCACCACAGGGATCAGAATATTTGATCTGACATCATTTTTCTACACACCTCTAGAACGTGTGGATTCTTCATTATGACAAATACTCATACCACAAACCACACAAGAATTTTCCAGTTACGTAACTTTATACTCCATCACGATCAGACATTCTGATTCAGAATCTAGTGGTGAGCAACACTCTCCACACCATGAACTACAAATTAGCTCCCAAGAAAACAACTCCCTTTTTTGGAGCATTCATACTAAAAATATTAGATGAGACTTCAAGGAGAATATATGAAAGTAACAAGCAATCATCAGTTTCCTTGAGCTTTATCCATTGCATGGTTCACAAAGGTTGTGATAGACCTTAGAGACAACCATACAATTTAAGAACATAGAAGCCAACACACATAGCTCATAACACAGACAAGATGTTAGGATATATGGTTAGATATCCTACAAACACCTACACCAGAAGTAGCAGCAGAAACACAATGGACTACTCTTGCCTTAGCAGTAACACAATCCACTTTCCCCTGTCATATAACCTCTTGCACTCCTTGATTTTGTCGGATGCTTTAGGAGTGTTACCATTGAACTCCGTTGTCATCACCTCAAAATATGTCTTCTTCAAAACAACCCTTTGCAGAGATCTTTTGTTCCACCCTTTGAGAGTTTTAACCATAGAAACATGGAGGAATGATAGAGAATCTGCTATGTTCCTCCCCATCTGTAATTACTATAAACCCTTAAAGACTTAAATACCATTTGATCTCTCTTTGATTAATTTAATTCGAGAAATTTTTGAAAAATCATCAACAACCACACATACATATCTCTTTCTACCAAAATTGTCAACCTGCATAGGTTCCATAAAGTCCATGTGTAGCAGCTCCAAAACTTTGAAAGTGGTGGGTTGTGATACGGTGGGAGAACAAAATTTTTATTTTGCGTTTGATCGCAAATGTTGCGGATAGCAAGAGTCACCACCGACTTTTCTTTTATCCAAAAAAGGAAAGGTGAAAAAGCACAGGAAAGACCTTTAGAGATGTTTTCTTGAGTTCGGGGGGTAGATTATTAAAAGGCAAGGTATTAGCACCCTTTTCATCCATGGTTTTCCATGGGCTCTTAGTTGCTTGCTAGATCACTTGCTTTGTTTGAAAGTTATGCTTTTGTGTTGTGAGTTTTTGAAAGTATTTTGAAAAAAACGAGGGTGTTGGTGTATAAAATGTTTTTATTGTGAGCAAGCGAGCAACTAGGAGCAAATCTACCTACTAAAAAGGTCTTAGATGTTCTTTTCCTCCTCCTTTAGATGTTGCTATCTGTGATACAGTGGCAGAACCGACTGTTTAATACTGGTTTGCATTTTGCGTTTTTGTTCGCAAAATGTCGCGGTAAGCAAGAGTCGCCACCGAATTTTATTTTATCCAATCAGGAAAAGAAAAAGAACAGAAAAAACCTTTTTTCGAGAATATTTTGAGTACAGGTGGGTATATTATAGAAAGGGAAGGTGTTAGCACCCTTTCTATCCGTAGTTATCTATGGGCTCTTAGGTACTTGCTCATTTTTCAAATTGCTTGTGTGTGTTTGTCTTGAAAATGTTTCTACTTCGTGATAACCCTTGTACCAAACCTCAAGGATGTGAGAAGTTTGTTTTGAAAATTTGTTTTGAAAGGTGTTTGTGTGAAAAGTTTTTATTGAGCAAATACTTGAGATTCTACCTACTCGAAAAAAGGTTATTCATTTTATTTCGTTTAGACAGCGCTATCCTACTATTAAGGAGTAGGTAGCACCGTCGTTGGAGTTGTCAGGGACATTCGAAAGGGACGAGTACAATCACTAAAGCAATAGTTAGAAAACTTTAGTAGTAACCCTAGAGTCTTAAGATCTTTCTGAGACAACATTTCTGAGGCAACATTCGAATGAGACAATTTGATCTTTTTAGACTGGAGGGCAACCACATCTCCTATGCTTAATGATTGTTTACCGAAGGCAACCAGAGTGAGGTAAACCCTAGGAGTGAAAATGTGCATATGATTTGTTTCAGTTATTTAATCTTTGCACATTAGGTGATCTACCGTTTTAATTTTCCAAACATTGTTGCCATACAATCCTATTAGCCATACATCTAGACAATTAAAGATTGCGGAAATTAAAAGTGCGAGGAACTAAAACCTAGCTATTACAAGGCTTCGGAGAGGGGGATTAATTATATTACCAAAAATCGGAGATTTAAACAGTAAAATAAAAACCCTAAATTAACTATTACAAACCCTGAACAGTTACGAAATAATGGACAAATAATTAATAAGCGCGCGACGAATTAAATGTGAGGACGATTGAAATAATTTAAAACCCTAATTTGAGAGAAAAAGATTTTTTTTAGGATTTTATCTGAGAAAATATTTAATTGCAAATTAATTAAACCTAATTTCTAATTGTTTTTAAATTATGAAAGAAATTAAATTAACCTAATTTTCTAATTAACCTAATTAATTAAAGGAATACATTTTTATGAAAAAAATGTTTTTTTGATGAATTTTTTAAATAAAATCAATTAAATCATGCACAATCTCAAACCCTAATTCTAATTGTTTTTAAATTATGAAAGAAATTAAAGTTGCCCTAAATTAATTAAACTAATTAATTAAAAAATATTAAAAAAATATTTATTAAGAAAATGAATCTTTTTGTGATTTTTGATTTGTTAATTTAATAAAAATGATTTTTTTTATTAATTAAAAAAAAGGAAAAGAAATAAAGAAATAGAATTTAAAGAAAATAATGAAAGAAAAAAACCAAATGGCCATGTGTTGTTAGCTGAAGGGGGGTGCGAATCTGAATTTCTTTGGCCCATTAAGCTTCCAAGCCCGGTCAACCTTTGGATCTGGTGTAACATTGACTTACACGTGTACCATGGGCATTCAAAGGGGAGACGTTAGATCTGGCTAGTTGGGCATCCTGTGGATGGACGTTGATGGTACATGATAGGCGTGTGAGGGAGCAATGTACTAGATTTTCCTGAAAGAATTAGGAAAATAATAAAAATGCATACACCTGGGATTGAACCCAGGACGTGTGCATCAAAGGTGTGCCTCCCAACCATCTGCGCTGTTGATTCTTTGTTAATACATGTAAACAAAAAATAATATAATATAAAAACGCACTATGCCCAGAAAAAATGCGCAAAAATTCAAATCAACCGGTCAGGGGCTGCCACACATCACCTTCTTTAATGCAACAGTCGTCTTAGGTGAAGAACTTTTACCTACGGACGTTTGCTGTAACTACAGCCCCTGCAAATTTCAGAAATTCCATACAAGCATGATAAATAAATTGTGATGATACCAATCAACTCGTCTTGGTCTCACGAGTGTCATGTTATCATTTTCTTGGCCTAATTGTTCCTGTATAACAAATCCCTAAAAACATCTCAAAAACCCTAGCAATGGCAACTATGGATTCCTGCGCAATAAATGCAATTAAAGGGTACAGGTAGCTTGCAAACAAGATGATAAACACAAATATATGATTAGCATGCACTTAGGATGCGTAAAACATTGAAATCGAGTTTGAGTTTTAGGGCAAACCGTGATGCTTTTGGGGATGATTTCTGGATGATTGAGGCTTGCAAATAATGTTGTTAGCTTCCTGGGATGTCCAGGAATCGATTTCTAGACTTGAAACTCCTTGAGGATGGCTCTAAGATGGATTTTGATCTCACACTTTTGTCCAAATTTTTGAGTTTCCTTCCTGGCTTTTCACGGCTCCAATCCTTGTGCTTATGGTTTGGAATTATTGTGTATATGTAGTAGACTGAATTAGGTTAATAAAATTGTATCATATCTTTGAGAATTATGAAAATTGGATTTAATTTGCTTCATGTATGATATCTTTCTAAAATAAGCTTCAATCTAATCTTTTCCAACCCTATTGAGCCTTGCACGAATTGATCATCATGCTAGTTGTATATGGACTCCAAATGTGCACAAAATCCTCAAGATTTGATTTGTTTTCATTATTTTATCATTTAATTTGATTTATTTTGATTTAAATGAATAAAAAATCAAAATAAATGATAAAAGTAATAAAATAATAGGTGGTAAGGCCCAGGGGTCGTGGGTCCTATTAGAAACATGTTTCAAGCAAGAAAACATGGGCCCCTTTATAAAAAATGCAAATTTGATCAATGTTGACTTTTGACAATTTTCCAAAAATTGCCAACTTTGACAATGCACAACTATCTCAATTTTGACCCTAGGAGGGTATTCTTGGACTTTTTAGAAAGCTTAGGATGTCCCCTAACCAACCTTTTTGGTTTCATCTCAATTGGATCTTCCATGTTCTTGTATGAAGCTTTGACCCAAAAGGTGTTTTTGTTGACTTTTCAAAATGACATATAATGTAGAAATTCATATCTTTTTCTGGGTGCATATTTTGAACTTGGGAGTTGAAGATGAGTATAGGGAATTGTATCCTCTTCAAAATGAGCTTTGGGTGGAAAATTTCTGATAAAGCATGTGGTAGTTATGCTTGGTCAAAGTTGGGTTGACTTTTACTATGAAACCCTAATTTAGCAACTTTTGGGTTTTGATGAATTTGGAGCATTCCTTGGGGAATCATGGTCAAACCTTGATTAAATGATGAAAGTCACTTAAAAATGTTGATGTTGACCCAAAATCTTGAGGTTTGACTGTATGTGGGCCATAGTTTACTTTTGACCTAGTACAATCGATTCTCAAGCATCTGAGCAGTTGACTGAGCAAACTTCTTGTGCAAGGCATGAAACTTGACATGTAGGGTCTTGAGAATATATTAAGACCATGGAGAGCATATGAGGCCTTTTTGGTTCACCCATCTTGATGAAAATAGAAACCCTAATTTGGGGTATACTGCCTTAGGAGAGAGCTTGTCTGGTCAACTCTTGGGCTTCCTTGAGAAAATTGGGGACCTCACTTGAAATTGGTTGAGTAAAATGAGAGGGTAAATTTTGGGGTACATTAGCTGCCCCTGTTCAATCTTCTTAAACCTGCGGATGTAGATTGGCTTGTCTGCCTTTCATAATCTGAAGGTGGAATATGATTGAGCACTAAAGTGCCTAGAAATTTGCACTCGCATGAAGTGGCACTCGACTTGTGTCATCGGGAATTGGCTTATAGATTCCATTTGGAGGTTGATGATAGAAGATTTGTCAGAGATGGGCTTAAAGATGCCATCCTGGATATGGATTTCCTGAACTATTCCTTTGAGGAGAGTCCCTGTTGCTGTTGTTGAGGAGGAATCTGCAGAGGAATGTTGGTATCTGTCTCGAGAAATAGAGTTTAGGAGCTTCAGTTGTCCGTTACTCTACTGGAGAAATGCGAAACCAATCGTGTTTGATTAGGTCCCGGTCTTACAGTTTTATGGACAGCTGTTTAGGGATAAGAGAGGAGGAACATGAATAGTAAGGTTATGAGAAGGAACCTAGATAGTAGGGTAACTTCGACATGAAAAGCCTGGATAGTAGGGCTGTGAGAAGGAATATGGATAGTAGGGTTACTTTGATATGAAAAACCTGGATAGTAGGGCTGTGAGAAGGAACCTGGATAGTAGGGTTACTTCGATATGAAAAGCCCGGATAGTAGGGTTGTGAGAAGGAACCTGGGTAGTAGGGTTACTTTGATATGACAGCCTGGATAGTAGGGTTGTGAGAAGGAACCTGGGTAGTAGGGTTACTTCGATATGAAATCCTGGATAGTAGGGCTGTGAGAAGGAACCTGGATAGTAGGGTTACTTTGATATGAAAACCTGGATAATAGGGTTGTGATAAGGAACCTGGATAGTAGGGTTAATTTGATATGAAAGCCTGGATAGTAAGGCTGTGAGAAGGAACCTGGGTAGTAGGGTTACTTCGTGGTAAGTTCGTGTAAAACTTCAAAAGGAACCTGGGTAAGGTTGTTTCGTGAGGAGTTTGGGTAAAACTGCAGCGGGAACCTGGGTAAGGTTGCTTTGAGATAAGTTTGTGTAAAACTTCAGAATGAACCGGGGTAAGGTTATAAGGTTGAGTAAAACTTCAGGCTGAGCCGGGGTAGGGTTACTTTGTGATAATGTAGATTAGTTAAACCGTTTGATTTCGGGAACTAAGTTTCCATTAGTTGTCTGTAGATGTGATATGTATAACTGCTGAATTTGTTGAAGCTAATCACCTTTTCCTGAAAGTATATCAGGGTTAGTTATATGCGATGCATGAAATGCAGGGCGAGATGATGTTCTCAAAATAAATGAGATTATGTTGTATATGATATGCATGTGTATGTCATGATGTATGTTCATGAAATGCTATCGGGGTATGCTCGCGTCTTGGGAAAATAAATCTCTGACGCTTGTTGGAGATTTGCAAATATTCTGCCGAGAAGAGATGCTGGAGAAATAACTCTGTGGGGACCAGACTTTGGGGGAAGAGATACTCTGTTTGGTAGACCTGCCGATCTAGAGGAACAAACTCAGTCGGAGATGAAATTCCATTGCTGGAAGTGATGAGCTTTGTTGGAGAAATAAACTCCACTTGGGGGATGAAATTTACTGAGTCGCTCACGATTATGAACCTCAACTGGGGATAGTTATGTCTTGTTTCAATGCCTTCGGATACTCTTACTCTGTGGGGAGTGTATGTACCCATAATTATGTCCCCAAGCTGACTCCATCTCAATACCTGCTGGACAAAGGAACTGTGGGGTTTGGCACTTCTTGTTTTTCCCTGTTTCTGGAATTACGAGCAATTGACTTTTGTTTTTTATGTAAATATTTATGAGCAACAATCATTTTCAAATGCATATATCAAAAATAAATTATTGGACGTTCTTGAAAACAAAACAGAAAAAGGAAAAACAAATTGAAGTTTTGTAAAAATGACTTGTATTGATTTTGAAATTGGCCTGTAATAGGCGTTTTGTACAAAGGGGCGGATGTTCTAGTAAGAGAACGCCGCCGAAAGATAGAAATTATACAATTTGTGTAAAAGAAAGAAAAACAGCTATGTGAAACGACCCCATTGGGTTCCAACTCTGCTATTTCCTTTATATCTTCAAGCGTCTCATCACTTTGCTACTTGGCAGAAGGTTGATCAGATTGATTGGCACCGTCTGCGCTTGATAGCTGATACCGAAGTCTGGTTGCAAGATGATCCAATGAGACATAGTAATACGCTTTAATCCCTAACTTTTGCTTGGATTGCCCTTTCGGGTTTTCAATCCACCAGGATACCCTTTTTTCCCAAGCCTCCCTTTTGGGTTTTCGACTTGCCGGGTGTACAAATTTTTTTTATTTTCATCCCTTACTTTTGCCCGAACCCTTTTGGTTCGCCGGGAAGCCCTTATTTTTTCCTAGGCCAATCGACCTAGCGGGTCTTTGATTACGCGTAGTATATTTTCACTATGTCTGCATTGACAGGGTGAGGAAGTTCGTCACCATCCACAGTGGTTAGAATCATAGCTCCTCCCGAGAAAATGTTCTTAACCACAAAGGGCCCTTCGTACGTGGGAGTCCATTTGCCTCTGGGATCACCTTGCGGCAGTATGATGCGTTTGATCACCAGATCCCCGACTTGATATTCTTGGCGTTTGACTTTCTTATTAAAATCCTTGATCATTTACTTTTGATACGTCTGACCATGGAAAATAGCAGTAAGTCTCTTCTCATCGATTAAGTTTAACTGATCAAGTCGAGTCTGGATCCAGTCGTCCTCGTTCAAACTTGTATCCTTCATAATTTTGAGAGAAGGTATCTAGACTTCTATGGGTAGGACTGCCTCCATGCCATATACCAGAGAGTAGGGTGTTTCCCATGTTGATGTCCGTGATGAGGTACGGTACCCATGAAGAGAGAATGGTAACATCTCATGCCAGTCTTTGTATGTCACCGTCATTTTCTATATAATCTTCTTGATGTTTTTGTTAGCTGCTTCAACAACACCATTCATCTTTGGCCAGTAGGGAGAAGAGTTATGACGCTGTATCTTGAACTGTTTACAGAGCTCAGTGATCATTGTGTTGTTGAGATTTGTACCATTGTCAGTAATAATCCTCTCTGGTACACCATATCGGCAAATCAGATTGTGTCGGATAAAACGCGCCACGACATTCTTAGTAACTATAGCAAAGGAAGCTGCCTCAACCCACTTTGTGAAATAATCAATGGCTACTAAGATGAAACGATTCTTGTTAGATACAGTAGGCCTGATTTCTCCAATCATGTCGATGCCCCGCATTGCAAAGGGCCACAGAGCTGTCAAGACATTCAGAGGAACTAGAGGCACATGCACCTTATCAGCATAGACTTGGCACTTATGACAAGTTCGAGAGTGCTGATAACAATCGGCTTCCATAGTGGACCAGTAGTATCCTTCATGTAGGATTTTCTTAGCCATGGTGTATCCACTTGAATGGGTTCCGAAAGTGCCTTCATGTAGAGCTGTCATGATCCTCTCTGCTTCACTCTTGTCTACACACCGTAGTAGTGTGGAGTCATGGTTGCGTTTATAGAGGATCCCATTACTGAGGAAGAACTTTGTAGCGAACCTTCTCAGAAACTTCTTATCATTGACAGATGCCCCTTCGGGATACTCCCGAGCCTCGAGATACCTTTTGACTTCGTGAAACCAGGGTTTGTCTGCCACTTCTTCGGTATCGATCTCACAGTAGTGTACTGGTTCATCCATCCTCTCAATGGTGATTTGGGGAGCCTCATTGTCCCACCTAACCTTGAACATAGAAGACATGGTAGCTAGCGTGTCCTCCAACTGGTTCTCCTCTCGTGGGAAATGTTCAAAGGTTACCTTCTCAAAGTATGGGAGCAATGTCAGTACATACTCTTTGTAAGGAATGAGATTCGGGTGGTTCGTATCCCACTCACCTTTGATCTGACTTATCACCAGAGTGGAATCCCCAAATACACTCAAGAACTTGATCCTTAGGTCAATAGCAGCTCGAAGACCCATGATACATGCTTCATACTCCGCCATGTTGTTGGTGCAGTTGAAACATAATCGGGCGGTGAATGGAGTATGACAGCCCTCGGGGGATATGATTACAATGCCAATGCCGTTAACCAGCGCATTTGAGGCTCCATCAAAATACATAGACCATCGGGATCCTTCCTCAAGTCCTTCATCCGGTCCAGGTTCTTCGTAGTCAGTCACCAACATAATATTCTCATCCAGGAACTCAAAATTTATGGACTAGTAGTCATCCATGGCCTGATGAGCCAAATGATCAGCCAATACACTCCCCTTGATTTCTTTTTAGGTTGTGTATTGTATGTCGTACTCGGTTAAGATCATTTGCCACCTTGCTATCCTTCCGGAGAGAGCGAGCTTCTCGAAAATATACTTGATTGGATCCATCTTTGATATCAACAAGGTAGTGTGAGTCAACATATACTGTCTCAGCCGGCGAGCAGCCCATGCCAAAGCGCAACAAGTTTTCTCGAGCAATGAGTATCGGGTCTCACAGTCAGTAAAATTTTTTCTAAGGTAGTAGATGTCGTGCTCTTTTCGGCCAGACTCGTCATGCTGCCCCAGCACACACCCCATCGAATTATCTAGCACTGTCAAGTATAATATCAAAGGCCTTCCTTCAACTGGAGGCATCAAAATTGGTGGTTCTTGAAGGTATTCCTTGATTCTTTCGAAAGAGGTTTGGCATTCATCATTCCACTTTACCACTTGATCTTTCTTCAGAAGCTTGAAGATTGGCTCACAAGTGGCAGTCAGATATGGAATGAACCTGGCGATATAATTCAGACGTCCCAAGAAACCTCTAACCTCTTTCTCTATGTGGGGAACCGACATCTCTTGTATGGCCTTCACCTTTGCAGGGTCTACCTGAATACCCTTATCACTGACGATAAAACCCAGAAGCTTACCAGATCTTACCCCGAAGGTACACTTGTTCGGATTCAACCTCAGCTTGTATATCTTCAACCTGTCAAACAATTTCTGGAGATGATCAAGGTGCTCTTCCTCAGTCTGAGACCTAGCTATCATGTCATCAACATAGACCTTGATCTCGTGGTGAATCATATCGTGGAACAAAGCGACCATAACGCGCTGATAAGTTTCCCTAGCATTCTTCAACCTGAAAGGCATCACTTTGTAACAGAATGTGCCCCACTGTGTAACGAAGGTTATCTTCTCCATGTATTCAGGAGCCATCTTGATCTGGTTGTAGCCATAGAACCCGTCCATGAAGGAGAAGATTTTGTGCTGCGCGGTGTTGTCGAACAGAACATCGATGTGAGGAAGTAGGAAGTCATCCTTGGGGCTTGCCCAGTTCAGATCTCTGTAATCCACACACATTCGTACCTTACCGTCCTTCTTGGGTACCAGAACGATGTTAGCAACCCACTGTGGATACGAAGTGACAGCTAAGAATCCTGCATCGAACTGTTTCATGACCTCTGCCTTGATCTTCTCTGACATTTCAGGGCGCATACGGCGGACCTTCTGTTTAACCGGAGGACAGTCTTCTTTAGTCGACAGGCGATGTACCACAATATCAGTGTCCAAACCAGGCATGTCTTCATAGGACCAGGCGAAGATTTCAACATAGTCGTGCAACATTTGTATCAACCTCTGTTTGACACTAAGATCTAGATTTGCACCTATTTTAGCCTCTCTTCTGTCTTCCTCAGTACTCAAGTTCACTGTCTCAACTGGCTCTTCATGAGGCTGTATGACCCTCTCTTCCCACTGTAATAGTCTAGTAAGTTCTCCAGGCACCTTACAATCATCCTCACCTTCGTCCTCGGCTTGGTTGATCAGATTTTTGAAGTCATAACTGGTAATAGCAGAGCTGTTATCAATGGGATCCAGAGTGGATAGGGATCTGCATTATGATACGTGAGTGTGTGTAAGAGAATAGTCGTTTTAATAAAGTGAAAAATAGAAAATAAAAAAGAGAGCGCAAAATTTGTATGCAAAAAACGTCCAATGCTTTATTAATGATTATGAAAATGAAAAATAAAAACCCTCACATGCAAAGCCAAAGTGCCTCTGGCAAGGCACCGGGCCATAAAGTTTCAAATTGTTTATTACAAATCTTAAAACAAATAAGTAAATTATTGCGGAATAAAAGAAATAGGTATGAAGTCCCTAGCCGTCCAGTTACTCGGTCCACCGTTGGTAGTCAGGTAGATCCAACTGTCAATGTCCGAGTCCTCTTCACTGTCTTCAATGGCGTTGATCCCCCGATTGCTGATGCGTAGGGGAGGTCATCCAGCCCGAGAGTGCCTAACAGCTCTTTGAGCCCCTGTAGTAAAGCCCAAACCAAATTTATCAGTTTTATGAGTGAAATCAGGGAGCTGACCCCAATTGGCACACCCACCTTCTTCAACCACGGCCCTGGCGTCCTTGAGATAAGCCATCTTCAAAGGAGGTTTGTTGCTAATAGTTTCAGTCGATGCCAAGGTCTGAGGGACCTCTTCGAAGTTCTGACAAGGAGTTTCAATGAATTCCCCGTCCATCTCTACGTAGCGGAAGGAATTGAGGTGGCTCACCATATACTCTTCTTCACCCCGCACTGTGACGATTTTTCCTTTCACTGGGTACTTCAGCATTTGGTGGAGTGCGGAGGTGACTGCCCCAGCCTCGTGGATCCAAGGACGACCTAGCAAACAAGAATACGACGGCCTGATATCCATCACATAGAAAGTGGACCCAAAAGTCTAAGAACCCACTTTGATAGGGATGTCTACCTCCCTGTGCACCATTCTCTTTGATCCGTCAAAAGCCCTTACCACAATGTTACTAGGCTTTAGTGTTAAACCCTCGCAATCTAAATGGTCCAAGACCTTCTTCGGCAGAACATTCAGTGAAGACCCGATATCTACCAGCACATGAGCCATAGTGGTGCCCCTACATTCAATCGAGACATGTAGAGCATCATTATGCTTCCTTCCTTTCGGGGTTAAATCCGCATCTGAAAAACCTAGCCCATTATCAGCAGTCAGGCTGGCCACACAATCTTTGAACTGATCAACCGAAGTCTCCTGTGGAACATGCGCAGTCTTGAGAAATGCAATCAAAGCCTTCGCATGTGCTTCAGAACACAACAACAAAGACAACATGGATATCTTGGATGGGGTCTGCCCCAGCTGCTCGAGCATATTGTATTCGCTCTTCTTAATGATTTTCAGTATTTCCTCTATTTCTTTCTTAGAGGCTTCCACAACAATTTTCATAGGCACCTCTGTCCGGGCAGGTTCACCTGCAACTTCTTTGCCGCGGGTATCAGATGATTCACCGACTGGAGTAAGAACAGGAACAGTAGTTAATGTACTAGCAAGAATAGTAGATGGAATGACAATAGGCTTGTTAACAGTCTTAGGTGAAATATCGGGAGAGAAGACTCTTCCGCTCCGGGTGATTTTACTGGTTTCAACAATGTTATCAATATCAGGATCAGCTTGTTCATCTTTCAGATCTTGTTTGATGCCATGATAGTACACATCGACACCATAATGCCAGGGGACAGCTTTATCCGAGACATACGGGACAAGACCAGGAATAATAATTATCAGCGGACTAATTCTTGGAGCAGATGTAATCCTAACAGGTATTCTCGAGGAAACCTTGGAAGGATTGGCGGAAATGGTTATAATGGCAACGTCTTCAATTGGAACAACAGGAATCATAGTTTTCTCAAACAAAATTTCTTTGTTATCTATCAGGCGTTGAACACCTAATTTCAGCAAACGAAAGCCAGAAGGTAGAAATGAACACATGGGGCAACCTTCCCCACAACCCGGAAATAAACCGGCCAACAGCAAATTCTTCTTGACAGTCATGAGAGGAGTAGACACTTTGTCGACAGAGGTAACAAATAAATCAGTATCAATAGCATTAAATCCACGACCATGTTTAGGCATGGGAGCAGTTATGACATTTGGCTTTTCCGGAGCATCAAAATCTATCTCCTTGGCTTCAATCAAGTCTTGTATTTTGTTTCTCAGAGCCCAGTAGTCATTTGTATCATGGCCAACACTCTCAGAATGATAAGCACACTGGGCATTCGGATTATATCGGGGAGATGTAGTGTTTGGATTCTTGGGAGCTTCTCTAAAGGTTGCCAAGTTGGATCTCAGCAGGTGAGGTAGAACTTCATCCAATGTCATGTTGATGCACGTAAACTGCCGTTGTGGTCTTTCCACCCTTTGTTGATTGTTGCATTGTGGAGAAATTGCAAGTCTAGGTATCACCACAACACTTACTGTCTGACGTTGTTCAGCCCTGTTCTGACCCCTCAGGATATAGACGACATTGGCTTCCTTCTTACCAGCAAAAGGCTTCTTTACTGAACTTGACGAGGAATCCTTCTGTATTTTGCCGCTTCAAATCCCAGCTTCTACTCTTTCTCCAGTTAGGATTAGCTCAGTGAAACCAACTGATGAACTGCCGATCAAATGATTGAAAAATGGACCAGATAGTGTCTCCAGAAACATGTCAACCAAATCCCTATCAGACAACAGGGGTTGAACTCTCCCAGCTAAGTCTCTCCATTTTTGTGCATAATCTTTAAAACCTCACTTGCACCCATGGATATACTCTGGAGTTGAGTACGAGTGGGAGCAATGTCAGCATTGTAATGATACTGCTTATAGAAAGCAGCAGCCAGATCTTCCCAATTTCGGACATTGGCTCCCTCTAGCTGGTAGAACCATTCAAGCTGAGTCCCTGACAGACTATCTTGAAAGAAATTCACCCACAAATTTCTATCAGCGGTGTGGGGTTAGATCTTTCGTACATAAGAGCGGAGATGGAGTTTTGGGCAGGACACCCCATCATACTTGGCAAAAATTGGAGCTTTAAGCTTCTGTGGGATGACCACTCCCGATACCAAACCCAATTCTTCAAAATCCAGTCCAGGTATCCTCTAAACTTCCATGGCACTCAGACGATCTTCCAACTACTTGTATCTATCCTCAGTAGGAGGATATTACTCATCGTTATAATCAGTATCATTGTTAGAGACTGCAGGACTAAGGTCCTTCTCTCCTTCTTGTTTCTCCCATTCCTTAGATGAAGAGGTCAAGTCAACTTGTCGCTTCAACCGCTCTCGAAACCTTCGGCCCATGTTCAGAATACTAGTAGCCTTCTTCTTTTTCTTCTTCTCTTTAAGAATGAGGGTTTTCAGATCCTCCTGCCCCTTTGTCAGACTGATGAACATTTGTTGGAATTGGGCGTTTTGTGCCTGCAGGTCCTTAATGCTTTGTTCGGAAGATATTTCTGCTGAAATAAACAGCGAAGGAGATGAGAAACCTGTAATGATACCTGTAATGATGTGTATGATAATGGTATGAAAATGTAATGATTTCAAAGACTTCGGGAAATTTAAATTTGAAAACCAAAAATAAACAAAACTTTATTAGCGGAATTTGAAGTTCAAATGCCTTTTAGGCGTTACAATAAAAAATAAACAAGTCTAAAACTATAAAAGACATCAAAATTCCCATGGATGCTTCCTCTTTGCGCCGAGATAGTCATTCAGTCCTTTTTCCTCATGCAGTTGCTTTGTGAGCTCTAAGACCTTCCTCTCCTGAGCATGGAACTGATCCCTATAATTATCTCGCTCCATCATCATCTGAATCCAAGACCTCTGTAATTCCCCAAGATCAGTGGGCATGTAAGGATAGAGAACCGTGTAAGGAATTCCTTCTTCAGTAGTGGGTTCCACAATCACTAGAAAAACAACCACATAGGGCATCATAAGTTGGTGAGCATGAGCTCGTACCCATTGTAGATAAGGTTCCATTTGAATGGAAGTCTTTAGCCTCAAAGCCCTGACGCTTGATCTGTTTACCATGCCCCAGGCTCGTATGAACCTCCGGCGATACTCTTGAATATCATCCTCATAGTTGAATACAATACCCTCGATAAGTAACCCATGGGGACCATCCCTTCGAGCGTGACCAAATTATCGCAGAGCTAAACAAGGATTGTAGGTTATACCCCCTCTGATACCAAGTAGTGGGACATTAGGGTACTCTCCGCAATGATCAATGATAGCAATGTTTTCCAAAGATCGAGACCACCAAAGAATATCCGTATGAGCGAGTGACATTATCCTTTGTGACCAAACCAGACCTTCTTCATTCTTCAGTATGGACTTAGGGAGGTGAGAAATAAACCACCTTGACAGCAATGGCATGCAACACACGAGAATCCCTCTTCTCCTCATGGTACGAGTATGGAGAGTGTGCAAAATATCTCCGAGCAAAGTAGGCACCGGGTTGCGAGAGAGAAAGATCCTGATAGCATTCACATCTATGAATGAGTCCGGATTAGGAAAGAGAGCTAAACCATAGATAAGAAGAGCCAAGACCTCCTCAAAAGCCTGAAAATCCATATTATCCCAAAACAGTTGGGCTTTGTCTATCAAAAACTTAGCTAGAAAACCCTTGACTCCGCTTCTAGTTTCCCAATTGGATACCACGTCAGCCCGTTTCAGATGTAAAGCTGAGGCAATGACTTCTGGCTTAGGAACTTCTTCTAGACCTGTGAAGGGTACCTGTTCAAGAATAGGTATATCCATTAGCTGAGAGAATTCTTCCAAGGTAGGCACCAACTGATAGTCTGGAAAGGTGAAACAGTGGTGCTTGGGATCAAAGAACTGAAAGAGTACACTCATCATCTTTTCATGAAAGTTTGAAGTAACCAGGTTGAGAAGTTGACCATGTCTCTTAGTGAATGTAGAAGTTTTAGAAACCCTTGATGCTAGCTCTTTGAGTTGGGAAGGTATCTTCATAAAGCTGATTCAGATAGTGTTTCTATGAACGGAAGCCATGATTTGCAAAACAGAACAAAGATAAATTCCCTTGGTCTTTGAAATGGTTAGTGCAATAAGCATGGGTGCCATGTTATGATGCATGATGTCATGATAAACCACAGGTATAGCAAACACAGTCAAGTCACACCAAGCCCTTAGGTTTAAGGCTTGCATGAGGTTAAAGGTAGTACCCTCTTGAAGTTTAGTTGGTTTAAACCTGTCCTAAAAAGTAAATCGGGTTCTAGAGATTCTCAATATCACTGACCATCATTTATCGGGTATTGTTTCAGCTCAATATTTTCTTGCAGCCAAAATATCCCGAAAGTCTGGTCTCAATGAGTGTAGCATCGAGTATCAACCAGTTTTCAGCTCTACACCAAGGCCGACTATCTCACTACTTTCTAATGGCCAAGTTGTTCAACTAAGGTTCTAAGGTCCGTTAGTGCTTCACGACACCACGCAGCGGCCCCGTATTCTCCTCGTTTCCCCATGAAGGATACCGGTACCAACCAAAGTGTCACACTAAGACAACCATCGCTTAAACCATATCGGTCTATGCCGTACAATCTCCACGATCTATTGTTGTTTAACTAATGAGTGACCCCAGATCCGGGTGTAGAATCTATAGTAACCCCAAACAAAAAACCTCAAAGTAAAGCAATCAAGACAATCAAGAGAAGCAATTTAATGACCTAGATCATAAGGTAAACCCCACTTTATTTTTAAATCCCCAGCAGAGTCGCCAGTTCTGTGATACGGTGGCAGAACCGACTGTTTAATACTGGTTTGTATTTTGCGTTTCTGTTTGTAAAATGTCGCGGTAAGCAAGAGTCACCACCGACTTTTATTTTATCCAATCAGGAAAAGGAAAAATAACAGAAAAAACCTTTTTTCGAGAATATTCTGAGTACGGGGGGTAGATTATAGAAAGGGAATGTGTTAGCACCCTTTCTATCCGTAGTTATCTACGTGCTCTTAGGTACTTGCTCATTTTTCAAATTGCTTGTGTGTGTTTGTCTTGAAAATGTTTCTACTTCGTGATAACCCTTGTATCAGTCCTCAAGGATGTGACGAAGTTTGTTTTGAAAATTTGTTTTGAAAGGTGTTTGTGTGAAAAGTTTTTATTGAGCAAGTACTTGACATTCTACCTACTCGAAAAAAGATTGTTCGTTTTATTTCCTTTAGACAACACTATCCTACTATTAAGGAGTAGGTAACACCGTCATTGGAGTTGTAAGGGACATTCGAAAGGGATGAGTACAATCACTAAAGAAATAGTTAGAAAACTTTAGTAGTAACCCGAGAGTCTTAAGATCTTTTCGAGGAAACATTTTCGAGGCAACATTCGAATGGGACGATTTGATCCTTTTAGACTGGAGGGTAACCACTAAAATCTCCTATGCTTAATGATTGTTTACCGAAGGCATTCGAAGTGAGGTAAACCCTAGGAGTGAATATGTGCATATGATTTGTTTCAGTTATTTAATCTTTGCACATTAGGTGATCTACCGTTTTAATTTTCCAAACATTCTTGCTATACAATCCTATTAGCCATACATCTAGACAGTTAAAGATTGCGGAAATTAAAAGTGCGAGGAACTAAAACCTAGCTATTACAAGGCTTCGGGGAGGGGGATTAATTACATAACCAAAAATCGGGGATTTAAACAGTAAAATAAAAACCCTAAATTAACTATTACAAACCCTGAACAGTTACAAAATAATGGACAACTAATTAACAAGTGTGCGACGAATTAAATGCGAGGACGATTGAAATAATTTAAAACCCTAATTTGAGAGAAAAAGATTTTTTTTAGGATTTTATCTGAGAAAATATTTAATTGCAAATTAATTAAACCTAATTTCTAATTGTTTTTAAATTATGAAAGAAATTAAATTAACCTAATTTTCTAATTAACCTAATTAATTAAAGGAATACATTTTTATGAAAAAAATGATTTTTGATGTATTTTTTAAAGAAAATCAATTAAATCATGCACAATCTCAAACCCTAATTCTAATTGTTTTTAAATTATGAAAGAAATTAAAGTTGCCCTAAATTAATTAAACTAATTAATTTAAAAAATATTTAAAAAATATTTATTAAGAAAATGAATCCTTTTGTGATTTTTGATTTGTTAATTTAATAAAAATGATATTTTTTTGTATTAATTAAAAAAAAAGAAATAAAGAAATAGAATTTAAAGAAAATGATGAAAGAAAAAAACCAAATGGGCCTGTGTTGTTAGCTGAAGGGGGTGGGAATTTGAATTTCTTTGGCCCATTAAGCTTCCAAGCCCGGTCAACCTTTGTATCTGGTGTAGCATTTACTTGCACGTGTACCATGGGCATTCAAAGGAGAGACGTTAGATCTAGCTAGCTGGTCATCCAGTGGATGGATGTTGATGGTACATGATAGGCGTGTGGGGAGCAATGTACTGGATTTTCCTGAAAGAATTAGGAAAATAATAAAATGCACACGCCTGGGATCGAACCCAAAACGTGTGTATCAAAGGCGTGCCTCCCAACCATCTGCGCTGTTGATTCTTTGTTAATACATGTAAACGAAAAATAATATAATATAAAAACGCACTATGCCCAGAAAAAATGCACGAAAATTCAAATCAACCGATCAGGGGCTGCCACGCATCACCCTCTTTACTGCAACCGTCGTCTTAGGTAAAGAACTTTTACCTACCAACGTTTGCTGTAACTACAGCCCCTGCAAATTTCAGAAATTCCATACAAGCATGTTAAATCAATTGTGATGATACCAATCAACTCGTCTTGGCCTCACGAGTATCATGGTATCATTTTCTTGGCCTAATTGTTCCTGTATAACAAAGCCCTAAAGACATCTCAAAAACCCTAGCAATGGCAACTATGGATTCTTGCGCGATAAATGCAATTAAAGGGTACAAGTAGCTTGCAAACAAGATGATAAACAAAAATATATGATTAGCATGCACTTAGGATGCGTAAAACATTGAAATCGAGTTTAAGTTTTAGGGCAAATCGTGATGCTTTTGGGGATGATTTCTGGATTCTTTGAGGCTTAAAATGATGTTGTTAGCTTCCTGGGATGTCCAGGAATAGATTTCTAGACTTGAAACTCCTTGAGGATGGCTCTAAGATGGATTTTGATCTCACACTTTTTTCCAAATTTTTGAGTTTTCTTCTTGGCTTTTCACGACTCCAATCCTTGTGCTTATGGTCTAGAATTATTGTGTATATGTAGTAGACTGAATTAGGTTAATAAAATTGTATCATATCTTTGAGAATTATGAAAATTGGATTTGATTTGCTTCATGTATGATATATTTCTAAAACAAGCTTCAATCTAATCTTTTCCAACCCTAATGAGCCTTTCACGAATTGATCATCATGCTAGCTGTATATGGACTCCAAATGTGCACAAAAATCTCAAGATTTGATTTGTTTTCATTATTTTACCATTTAATTTGATTTATTTTGATTTAAATTAATAAAAAATCAAAATAAATGATAAAAGTAATAAAATAATAGGTGGAAAGGCTTAGGGCTCGTGGGTCCTATTAGAAACATGTTTCAAGAAAGAAAACATGGGCCCCTTTAGAAAAAATGCAAATTTGATCAATGTTGACTTTTGACAATTTTCCAAAAATTGCCAACTTTGATAATGCACAACTCTCTCAATTTTGACCCTAGGAGGGTGTTCTTGGACTTTTTAGAAAGATTAGGATGTCCCCTAACCAACTTTTTTGGTTTCCTCAATTGGATCTTCCATTTTTATGTATGAAGCTTTGACCCAAAAGGTGTTTTTGTTGACTTTTCAAAATGACCTATAATGTAGAAATTCATATCTTTTTGTGGGTGCATATTTTGAACTTGTGAGCTTAAGATGAGTTGTAGGTAATTGTATCCTCTTCAAAATGAGCTTTGGATGGAAAATTTCTGATAAAGCATGTGGAATTTATGCTTGGTCAAAGTTGGGTTGACTTTTACTAAGAAACCCTAATTTAGCAACTTTTGGGTTTTAATGAATTTGGAGCATTCCTTGGTGAATCATGGTTAACCCTTGATCAAATGATGAAAGTAACTTTAAAATGTTTATGTTGACCCAAAATATTGAGGTTTGACTGTATGTGGGCCATAGTTGACTTTTGACCTAGTATAGTCGATTCTCAAGCATCTGAGCAGTTGACTGAGCAAACTTCTTGTGCAAGGCATGAAACTTGACATGTAGGGTCTTGAGAACATATTAAGACCATGGAGAGCATATGAGGCCTTTTTGGTTCACCCATCTTGATGAAAATAGAAACCCTAATTTGGGGTATACTGCCTTAGGAGAGAGCTTGTCTGGTCAATTCTTGGGCTTCCTTGAGCAAATTGGGGACCTCATTAACATTTGTTGAGTAAAATGAGAGGGAAAATTTTGGGGTGCAACACTATCTTACCATTGATTTGGTAAGAAGCCTCATCGTTGGATGTGAAGGTACGAGCGTGAGATGTTTGTATAGTCATAGAAGGCAACCTATGGGACGCTTTAGCAATGTCGTTTTAGGGATTAGATCGTTTACCGAAGGCAACATCGAGGGTCATTGAGGGACTACGATCTTTTATCGAGGGTCTTTTGCTAAAAAGCCCATGCTCGATGGACATGACTATTTTTCCGATAGGCCACAAGGCGGGATTACCCTAAGGGTGCTAGTGTGTTTGATTGCATGTATTTTAGTCTTGATTAGGGTTATCTATTTGTTGATTTCATATCTTGCGATACACATCCTAATTACTAGCATTTTATATTTGGAAAAATGTTAAATTGCGGAAATATAAAAGTCCTACGCTATTACAATATTTTAGGGATGAAGGGTACATATTTCACAAATGGAGGGTTGCAAGAATTTAAATCCTATTTAACTATTACAACCATCTTAAAATGTACAACGTAAGAAAGAAAAAGGACTTTGTTTAGAAAATGGTTTTTTTGTCTTAATGGATTTAAAAAGAGGAAATAAATTAGTTAGTAAAAAGAAAATATTTTCATATCTTTTTTATATTGATAAAAAGAGTATTAATATTGAAAATGATAAAAGGAAAATAAATGAAAGATAGAAACAGCGTGCTGCTGCAAGCAAAACAACAAGGATCAGAAGTTCTGAAGTCCGGCTCGTTGTGGCTCAAAAAGGAATGTCAGTGGAATCAGAAGTTCTGGATTGATACACTCTAAGGCCCTGCAAGAAACGTTAGAGGGAAAGGAAACAGAGGTTCTGGTGGTATTCAGACAGTGAGCCAAAAGTCAGAAGTTATGTGTTGTGCTAAAATAGTGAGTGAACATCAGAAATTCAGTGTGTTGTCAGCGTGTGAAAATCAGAAATTCTGAGTGTTAAAACAACAAGTGGAAGCATCAAAAGTTTAGTGTGCTTAACAGTAAGAAAGCCTAGAAGTTCTGTGTGTTTAATGTGTAGGGAGAACTCAGAAGTTTTGTGTTATGCTAAAACAGTGAGTGCGCATCAGAAGTTTTGTGTGTTAAAACAATAAGAAAGCCTAGAAGTTTTGTGTGTTAAAATAGCAAGAAAGCCTAGAAGATCTGTGTGTTTAACATGTAGGGAGAACTCAGAAGTTTTGTGCTATGCTAAAACAATGAGTGAAAAAACAGGGGTTCTTTGCCACATTTCAACTCCTTCCTCATATTAATAAGCACATCAGCAATTTATTCAGTATTTAACAAACAACAGGTCAGAAAGATAAAAGCACAACAATTTATAGAAGTTCAAATCCCTAATCTGAGCCTAGCCCTAATCAAGAAGTTCTGATCCATAGTTTTCCTACTTATGCAATGATATGGACAACATTAATATTGTGATATTTACATATTTTAATGATGTTCTGAATGAAAAGATGCAAAGATAGAAAGACTTACCTTGAACCTAGAGCGTGGGTTGGAACTTGAACTGCTGCCTTCAGATGTTTTGGAATCAGCAAGAGAAATGATAGAGAATATGCCAAGTTCTTTGATTCAAAGGGAAGAAAAAAAGTTTTGGCTTTCTGGATTTTTACGAATGTTTCACAGTTTTCTTTTCTCTCTTTTTATGATTTTGTCTCTCTAAAATCCAGCCCCTTGAACGTGTGATGGAGAAAATTATTTATAGATGGGTTTGCTGTGGTTTTTTTTAGGGGGGGGGGGGGGAATAAATGGGATTCAAACCTTTTTGGTATATTGTTCCATTGCTTTTTAATCACAGTTTTTGTATGCTAATTTGGTGCAAATATAGGGTTTGAGAAAAAAATGTAGGCGTGGACTAGATCGACAGCAATTTGGAGTATTGTGGCAGCTGGTTGTAGGACTATGCTATAAAAGTGCAGCAGGCTGCTCAAACAAGGTTTTGGGGCTTTGTGATGTTCTAATCGAAGAAGACCAGAGTGAAACTCGAAGGGTGATGCTCTGATCGAAGCATATGCTGAAGATTCATGTTTTGATTGAAGAACTATATTCTAAACCATGTTTGCAACTTATGACTGCACTTGCGTGTAGGCTGGATCAGAAGTTCTGAAGTATCATATTCTCTTAACACTTAGAAAATTTTCTAAATGTTTAGAAATTTGATTTTTTTCAAAGTAATTTCTGACTTCTGATTTTTTGATGAACCAATTTTATGTCTTGATAAAATATAGTTGTTGAAATATGATTTGATCTAAAATTCAAAGTTTGACTTTTCAGTGTGCTTTTGACCATTTTGCCCTTGTGAATGATTTTCTTGAAAAGTTGTAATTCAAGACTTGAAACTCGATAGAAGCAAACCTGAGGGTCCATGATGATCCTTTGAGAAATGAGAGGGAAAATTTTGGGGTACAATAGCTGCCCCTGTTCAATCTTCTTAAGACTGAGGATGTAGATTGGCTGGTCTGCCTTTCGTGATATGAAGGTGGAAGATGATTGAACACTAGAGTGCCCAGAAATTTGCACTCGCATGAAGTAATACTGATTGGTGATATCTGGAATGGGCTTACAGATGCCACTTGGAAGGCGACAAAGAATTGTCAGAGGTGGGCTTAAAGATGCCATCCATAGGTGATTGTTGACAGGAATTACACTAAGTCTAAATTCTGACTTCAATTGGAAAAGAAATCAGAATAAATCTTGGAGCGATTTATCTGAACCAGAGAAAGATGTCTGCGGGAAAGAATCAGAATAAACCATTGAGATATGTAAACTGAACCATCAGAGGTCTTGGAAATTCTCCAATTTATGATGGGCCTGTGTAGGGCTGCTTCATGATGAGTCCATGTAAAACTGCATCTGGAATTGTCTGAGAAGGAATCTGGGTAGGATTACTTCATGATGAGTTAGTGTGAAACTGCATCTAGAAATGAGAAGGAACCTGGATAGGATTACTTCATGATGAGTCCGTGTGAAACTGCATCTGGAAATGATAAGGAACCTGGGTAGGGTTGCTTCATGATGAGTCAGTGAAAACTGCATCTGGAAATGAGAAGGAACCCGGGTAGGGTTACTTAATGATGAGTCCGTGTTAAACTTCATCTGGAATAAGAAGGAACCTGGGTAGGGTTTCTTCATGACAAATTCGTGTAAAACTTCATCTTGGAAATAGGAGGAACCTGTGTAGGGTTGCTTGATGACGAGTCCATGTAAAACTGAATCTGGAAATGAGAGGAACCTGTGTAGGTTGCTTGATGATGAGTCACTGTAAAACTTCATCTGGAAATGAGAGGAACCTGTGTAGGGTTGCTTGATGATGAGTCTGTGTTAAACTACATCTGGAATTGTCTGAGAAGGAATCTGGGTAGGACTAATTCATGATGAGTCCGTGTGAAACAACATTTGTGTAGGGTTGCTTGATGATGAGTCCATGTAAAACTGCATCTGGAAATGAGAGGAACCCATGTAGGGTAGCTTGATGATGAGTTCGTGTAAAAATTCATCTAGAAATGAGAGGAACCTGTGTAGGGTTGCTTGATGATGAGTCCGTGTAAAACTGCATATGGAATTGTCTGAGAAGGAATCTGGGTAGGATTACTTCATGATGACTCCATGTGAAACTGCATCTGTGTAGGGTTGCTTGATGACGAGTCCGTGTAAAAATGCATATGGAAATAAGAGGAACCTGTGTAGGGTAGCTTGATGAGGAGTCCGTGTAAAACTGCATCTAGAATGAGAAGGAACCTGGGTATGGTTGCTTGAATTGGTCGTATAGATAAATGCCCTGACTTGTTACAGGTATTAATTTCTGACCTTTTGAATATTATTGACAATAGCCATCTGTTGATTAACCTTTTCCTGAAAAAGGTAAAACATTAGCTGTATGCAACATTATGATGCATGAAATGCATGGTGTAATGATGTTCTCAAAATAAATGAGATTGTGTCATATGCACTTGTCATGTATGTAATATGATGCGTGAAGGGTGAAATGTATCTTTGTATGGGAAAATAAATCCTCGACAAATGTTGGGGAGTCAATAAATCTCGGTCTACCGTTGAAGAGTAGATGAGTCTTCAAACTTTTCTTAGAATATTTCCACCAAGGATTCCTGTTTTGTTGTTTGAGGAGTGCTCCGTTGAGGAATGTTGAAAACTCTGTGGAGAGTGTTGATTCTTGTTTGGGGAAAAGAGTTCAGGAGCCTTGGTCGTCCATTGCTCTACTGGGGAGTCGAAGTTGAACTGATATCTGGTCGGGTCTAGGCTTTAATGTAACTTGCTGGGGAATGTAGAGTAGTCTATTGGGGAAGAGGAGTTGTGGTCCTATGATTAGTCGGAGAGGAAAACTCAAGCTGGGGAATCCGTAATTTGTTGGGGAAATAAAACCTGTTGTCAGTCTGTTGGAGAAGATAACAACTTCACTGGGGAATACCTCGAGGATTCTTGAGGTCGACTCAATTGGGGATAGGTTTTTAGAGATTGAGAATCTGGTTGGGGAATCATCCTATGAGAAGGATTCTGGGGAGATTTGTCACTGCCCCTAGTAGTAAGTGCTTATGACACTTCCAGGAAATGTTTGACTGTACGTAACCCTTTGTTGGGATTTACGTCCAATGTCCCAAGTGATGGAGATGGTGACTTGCCCCTAGTTATTCAACATTTCTTGAGAGATTTCTTGGAATCTTGATTGGACTGCCCCATGTCATTCTCAGAAAGGAACGTCAGTGGAATCAGAAGTTCTGGATTGATACACTTTAAGGCCCTGCAAGAAATGTTAGAGGGAAAGGAAACAGAGGTTCTGGGTGGTATTCATACATTGAGACAAAAGTCAGAAGTTCTATGTTGTGCTAAAATAGTGAGTGAACATCAGAAATTCAGTGTGTTGTCAGCGTGTGAAAATCAGAAATTCTGAGTGTTAAAGCAGCGAGTGGAAGCATCAGAAGTTCAGTGTGCTTAACAGTAAGAAATCCTAGAAGTTTTGTGTGTTTAACGTGTAGGGAGAACTCAGAAGTTCTGTGTTGTGCTAAAACAGTGAGTGAGCATCAGAAGTTCTGTGTGTTAAAACAGTAAGAAAGCCTAGAAGTTCTGTGTGTTAAAACAGTAAGAAAGCCTAGAAGTTCCGTGTGTTTAACGTGTGGGGAGAACTCAAAAGTTTTGTGCTATGCTAAAACAGTGAGTGAAAAAACAGGGGTTCTGTGCCACATTTCAACTCCTTCCTTATATTAATCAGCATATCAACAATTTATTAAGTATTTAACAAACATCAGGTTAGAAAGATAAAAGCACAACAATTTATAGAAGTTCAAATCCCTAATCTGAGTCTAGCCCTAATCAAGAAGTTCTGATCTACAGTTTTCCTACTTATGCAATGATATGGACAACATTAACACTGTGATATTTACATATTTTAATGATGTTCTGAAAGAAAAGATGCAAAGTTAGAAAGACTTACCTTGAACCTAGAGCGTGGGATTGAAACTTGAACTGCTGCCTTCAAATGTTCTAGAATCAGCAAGAGCAACGGAAGAGAATATGCCAAGTTCTTTGACTCAAAGGGAAGAACAAAAGTTTTGGTTTTCTGTTTGGGAATTCTGGATTTTTATGAAGGTTTCACAGTTTCCTTTTCTCTCTTTTTATGATTTTCTCTCTCCAAAAGCCAGCCCATTGAAGGTGTGATGGAGCAAATTATTTATAGATGGGTTTGTTGTGGTTTTGGGGGGGAAACAAATGGGATTAAAACCTTTTTTTTATACTGTTACATTTCTTTTTAATCATAGTTTTTGTATGCTAATTTGGTGCAAATATAGGGTTTGAGAAAAAGTATGCAGGCGTGGACTAGATCAGTAGCAATTTGGAGTGTTGTGGCAGCTACTTGCAGGACTGTGCTATAGCAGTGCAACAGGCTGCTCAAACAAGGTTTTAGGGCTTTGTGATGTTCTGATCGAAGAAGACCAGAGTAAAACTCGAAGGGTGATGCTCTGATCGAAGCATATGCTCCAGAGTCATGTTCTGATTGAAGAACTATGTTCTGAACCATGTTTGCAACTTCTGATTGCACTTGCGTGGAGGCTGGCTCAGAAGTTTTGAAGTATCATATTCTCTTAACACTTAGAAAATTTTCTAAAGGTTTAGAAATTTGATTTTTTCAAAGTAATTTCTGACTTCTGATTTTTTGATGAACCAATTTCATGTCTTGATGAAATATAGTTGTTGAAACTTGATTTGATCTAAAAGTCAAAGTTTGACTTTTCAGTGTGCTTTTGACCATTTTGCCCTTGTGAATGATTTTCTTGAAAAGTTGTAATTCAAGACTTGAAACTTGATAGAAGCAAACCTGAGGGTCCAGGATGATCCTTTGAGAAATGAGAGGGCAAATTTTGGGGTACAACAGTGGTAAGATGTTAGAGCTTCTTATGTGACATCCTTGTTTTCTTACCAACTTGACATTCACCACAGATTCTCTCCTCATCAATCTTCAGCTTGGGAATACCTCTTACAACTTCACTTGACAAAACCTTCTTCATACCTTTCAAATGCAAGTGACCAAGTTTTTTATGCCATAATTTATCCTCATCTTCTTTTAATATCAAACAAACGGAAGATAAATTTGTTTCTTAAGGAATCCACAAGTAACAATTATCTTTTGATCTAGCTCCCTTCATAATATCTTCATTCTTCTCATTTGTTACCAGACATTCAGATGTAATAAAGTTGACTTTGAGACCTTGGTCACACTTTTGACTAATACTTATCATATTAGCAGTCATCCCCTTAACAAATGGCATATTATCAAGATTAGATTGTCATGTATAGTCCATATTTCCAACAACCTTTATTTTTCATTTTGATCCATCTCCAAAAGAGACATAGTTAGTGGAATATGATTTAATATCCACCAAAAATTTCTTGACACCAGTCATGTGCCTAGAACAACCACTATCAAAGTACCAATCCTCCCTTGCAGAAGCTCTGAGAGAAGTCTGAGTTGTGTGTCCAGTCACAACGTTTTTGGGAGTCCACTTCTTCTTTGCTTTAACAACATTTTGTTCTTTACTAGGTTGTGGAAGAGTTTAGGGATAACCATATAGTCTGTAGCAAAAGGGATTTATATGGACAAACCTTCCATTATAATGACATCTCCATCTTTGATTCTTGCTTCTTGATAAATTCTTCTGATGTCCTTGAGGATGTTGCAACATTTTATTTGACATCTTTTATTTTCCCTTAGGTTGAGCAAGCTTCACTTCAAAACTTTTTCCCTTGTTTACCACACCTGAATCTTCAAATCCAAGACCATTCACATTTCCTGCATTCTTCCCAGATTGAAGAATCTCATCCAGCACATCAGAACTACTATCGAGCATTCTGACAGATTTGGCATATTGTCCAATTTTGAGTTAAGCAATACAACTTCATCTTTCAGATCATAGATGATAGATACATGCTCCACCTTTTCAACTTGTAGACGAGAATTTTCATCCTATAGTTGAGCAATGATTTTCTTTTTCTCTTCTCCCTGTTGACACACTTCTTCACTTCTGATGCACAGATCCTTGTAGGAAGCAACAAGTTCCTCAAGGTAAGCTCTTCACACTCTGTTTCTTCATCAAAATCACAAATTCTAGTCAAGGCATTAACCTGTTTGGCAGATTCCTCTTCATGATCACTTTCAGAATCACCTTCTGACCATGACGCAGATAAACTTTTATTTTTCTTCTTGAGATAAGTGGGACACTCATCTCTTCCGTGTCCAAAGCCTTTACATTCATGACATTGAACACCTTTTCCTTGGTTAGTCTCTTCTTCAGTCTTGGGCCTTCTTCCAAACTCCTGGTTTTTGTTGATGTCAAATGACTTGTTCTTAATGTTTAACCTTGACTTCCAGTCCATCTTCTTCATCACTTTGTTGAATTTTCTTTCAAGTAACACAAGAGCTTTAGATATTCCTTCATTTGTATACAAGTCACATTCATCTTCTAATTCTTCAGAATTGGAGACAAAAGCAGTTCTTTTCTTTTTTTCAGACCTTCAACTGATCCCTAATTCAAAGGTCTATAGAGATCCCATAAGCTCATTAACCTTCATGTTGTTTTATCTCGTGTTTCTTCAATGGTGATGACCTTCATGTCAAACCTCGTTGAGAGAGATCTGAGAAAATTTCTTACCAGCTTAGCTTCTGACATCTTCTCCCCCGGGGAGCTTGAGGCATTGGTTATCTCAAATAATATTCATGTGAAAGTCATGAATACTCTCATCCTCCTTCATTCGTAAGTTCTCAAACTTGGTGGTAAGAATTTGGAGCCTAGATATCTTCACCTTAGAAGTTCCTTCATGAGTAGTCTTCAATATCTCCCAAGCTTCTTTAGCAATAGTGCAATTTCTTATCAATATGAAGATATTTTTTCAACTCCATTAAACAAAGCATTCAAATCTTTGGAGTTTCTTTAATATAACTTTTCATATTCATCATTCTAGTCTTCCTCGGCCTTCACAACATTAGTAACTTTTCCATCCTCACCTACAACCATTGGTGGATCCCATCCCTTGACCACAGATTGCTAAGCCTTGTTGTCCAAAGACTTAATGAAATCCACCATACGAGATTTCCAATAATCATAATTTGTTCCATAAAGAATGGGTTGTCAATTCACAAATCCTCCTTCTTTGTCCATTGTACCAGAAAGTATCTTCCCTTAATCTCACCCAGAGTCTGAACTGGATGCTTGCTCTGATACCAATTGAAATTCTGGTATTCAGATCTCAGATGTCTTAAGGGTTGTCGAGACACCTTTCTCTGAAAAAACACACAATGAAAAGATAAACGATAAACACAATGCAGAAAAGTAAAGAACACACAGAATTGTTAACCCAGTTCGGTGTACAACAACATCTACTCTAGGACCTACCAAGCCAGGGACGAAGTCAACTATAATAGTATCAATTCTAAGTTAAACTCCCCCATTTACAACTTATCACTTAATCAATACCCTTTCTTAACTTCTACCTAAGACTCACCTAGGTATGAGACCCTTCTCAAACACCTTATAGTTACAAAATAGTGACAAGAACATAATTTAAAAGAACTACTTAGAAGAAACTCTTCAAAGAAACACAACCATTCAATACTTAAAAGCTTATGAGTGATTGACAGAAGTTATAACTCAATAGAGACAATCCTACTCTTATATCAAAGTGATATTAGAGAGGTTCACAATTAACACATAGACAATCCTAATACATTTACTAAGACCCAGTATTCAAACGACACACAAGAACCCTTAAAATCACATTTTTCAACGCTACACCTTGCACTATATCTTCCACACATGAATAAGGGTTGAAGCCTTCTTTTTATAACCTTGAAAAGACCATATTTTGGCTTCACAAACATAATTGGATATGAAAGAGGCATTGCAGAATTATCTCCTCAAAGATAGGACATCAATCATTAGTCTCCTAAATTATATCCATAATTAGAAACTAAGAATACTTCTTTAATTCAACTTGAATCTTTTTAATCTTCAAATTGTGTGCCAAATATGATAGCATATTATTTCCAGAATATTCTACACGTGTAACAAACAAAAACATCCAACAATCCAGCTGTACAAAGTCACGACATCGAAAGAAACTGCATAGGACATCACATTCTACATGTTACTCCAGTTGATAAAACATCTTATTTCAACATGTATATTCTAAGTTAGTTTTGCCAAACATAATGTCAATCAACACAAAACAAAGAATTAACAATTATTATTTTAGACCTAAGTTGAAATCTTGTGTGAAGCAACCTGTTTCGACTCTTCGACAACTAACACAACTCGACACACTTCTGTGCAGACTAATTTCAACACACCTTGTGTTGAGCAAAATGCTTCTTTTTGACACAAGGAATTACACTTTCAACACACCACCTAATTCATTTTTTCTAAGTTATCTATATTCATCATAGCTCTTAGTCTTATGAATACTTCAACTTGTACCCCCTTTGTCATGATGTATGTAATCTGATTCTCAGTTCTGCATTGTTCCATGTTCATCTTCCCTTCTACTACCTACTCACGAATATGATGGAACCTCATTTCGATGTTCTTTCTTCTACCATATGCTATTAGATTCTTCGATATATTAATTGCTAACTTGTTGTCGATTTTCATGGTAATTTCTCCATGATTCTTTCCTGATATCTCTTCGGCCAAGTTCACCATCCATGTTGCTTGACATGCACAAAGAGAAGCAATTATGTACTCTGCTTCACATGAAGATAGTGCCACAACTGATTCTTCTCTCGAACTCCAAGCAATTGGTGATCCACCTAGCATAAACACATAGCCAAGTGTGGATTTTTTATCCTCAACATCACTATACCAACTTGAGTCGTCGTATCCTAATAACTTGCATTCTTTTCCTTTATAAACTGTAGGAAACAAAATGCCACATCGAGAGTTCCTTTGAGATACCTCAGTATCATCTCCACCAATGTTAGGTGTGATACCTTTAGCTTCTGCGTGAATATACTGAACATACCTGCAATGTATGCTAAGTCAAGGCTTATGTGCAAAGGTACCTTAATAACCCAATAAGTCTTATATACTAGGTTGAGTCGACATCATTTTCATTTGAGTCTTTTGACCGTTGCAACTTTGGTTCAGCAGGTGTCAAAGTCGAGTTGAATTCTTCCATCTTAAATCTCTTGAGAATTTCACTTGCATATCTTCTTTGATGCATCATCAAGCCTATACTACTATTTTAGAATTTAATGCCAAGGAAATATGAAATGTCTCCCAGATCTGACATTTTGAATTCCTTGCTAAGATTAACTTTGAAGTCTTCGATCTTTTTCTTGCAGCTACTAGTTATTAACAAGTCATTGACATAGAGACATAGTATAATAAATTCACTCTTCCTTTTTCGTACATATACTCCATGCTTAGTTGTGAACTTCACAAATTCTTTCTCCCTTTGAAATTTATCTATCTTCTCATTCCAAGCTCTTGGAGCTTGTTTGAGTCTATACAAGGCTTTATGCAGCCTGTATACTTTTCTCTCTTTGCCATGCTTCACAAATCCAACTCGTTGTGCAACATAAACTTCTTCGTCTAAGGGTCCATTTAAGAATGCAGATTCACATCCATCTGACATATGTGCTAACTGTTCATTTCTGCTAGACCAACAACCAATCTAATTGTTTCAATTCTAGCAACAGGTGCAAAAAACTCATCGAAGTCAATTCCTTCTTTCTGAAGAAACCCTTTCGTCACAAGTCTATCCTTATGTTGATTTACTTCCCCTCTGGGATTCAACTTTACTTTGTATACCCACTTGACATAAATTTCCTTCTTGCCTTGAGGCAATTCGACAAGTGACCAAGTGTTATTGACTTCAATGGACTTCAACTCCTTATTCATTGCTTTCGCCCACTCTGAATCTTTCAATGCTTCAGCTACATTGATTGGTTTAACTTCAGTGGCTGGTTCTTCACAAAAGATTTTTACTAAATTCTTCTTTACATTTTCAGTCCAATCCCATTCCTTAAGCTCAACAATGATCATTCCCCTGTTGATCACCACTTGTTTTTTCACTATGTCGAACAACTTATAACCTCTAAGCGAATGATATCCTATTAGGATCATTTGACTAAACTTGTCATCAAGTTTTCTTCTCAACTAATCTGGCACATTTCTATGTGCTATAGATCCAAACACTTTCAGATGACTCAAGCTAGGCTTGACACCATACCAATTCTCTTCTGGCATGATTCCTTCTAGCTTCTTATCCAGACATCTACTTAAGATGTATGTTGCAGTCGACATAACTTCACCCCAAAACTCTTTAGGTAAATTCTTTCCTTTCAACATACTTCTCAATATATTCATGATGGTTCGATTCTTCCCTTCTGCAGTTCCATTCTACTGTAGAATGCAGGGTGGCACAACCTCGTACACAATCCCTTCTTTCTCAAATAACCTGTCAAAGTCTTCCGACACATATTCTCCACCACCGTAAGTTCTCAAAATCTTGATCTTTCGACCACTTTGTCATTTGACTATAGATTTAAACTTGGAAAATACCTCGATCACTTCACTTTTTATCTTAATCAGGTAAGTCTATAATTTTTGACTAAAATCGTCTATGAATGTTACAAAATACTTATTATCTCCATTCGAATCCACCTAGATAGGAGCATATACATCAAAGTATATGATTTCAAGAAAAGCCTTTGACTTGCTTCCTGCATCCTTATTGAAGTTATTCTTGTGCTGCTTCACCTGCACACATTCTTCACACACCTCATTTGGAATATCAATTTCGGGAAACCCTGAAACCATATTTCTTCTTTTCAAATTGTTGATGTCATTAAAGTTGAGATGGACTTGTTGATAGTGCCATATCCATTCATCCCTGCTAGCTACAGTCTCAAGGCACTTATGCTCCATCCCATTTAGTTCAATCTTAAAGGTTCTATTCCGAGACATAGGAGCCTTCAAGATTAACCTTCCTCTTGCATCGACGACTCTCATCATCTTGTCTTTAATCGACACTTTATAATTCGTTTCGACCAACTTCCCTATTGATAAGTTCCAAAATGTCGGTATTTTGTGTATGTAATTCGTGTAAATTGTCGATTCATTTGTATTGCATTCTTTGAATAATCCCTCGCTTTGTGTATAAATATGTATAAATTGTGTTTAATTAATTTTTCATGTATAGAATGTACAGTTTGATAGTTTTTATGTCTTTTCGATAGTTTTTATGTCTTTTTGTAGCTATTGGTGCATATTTGGAGCATGATCAGTAAAGTGTCGAAGGTATGGTTTTAAATATTTTGGAGGAAAATAAGGTTCCTAGGTCGCACTTAGCATGCTCTAAGCGCGCTTAGCGCTCCTTGGGAGTTGAAAAATTAGATTTTGGCAGAGAGGAGGGTGCTCAACGAGCTTGTAGCATAATCTACATGCTATGATCGTGCTCATCGCGCTTGTATCATGCTCATAAGCATAAGGCGATTTGGTCCAATAAATGACAATGCGCTTAATGCGGATTTTGGCGCTCAGCGCGGTCTGCGATTTTCAGTTTGTGTATAAACAACTCAGAACAGATTTTTTTAGGTATTTTATCATCTTTCACCTCCATGGGGATGTTTAATCCAATTCTTTGTAGTTTAGAGGCTTACCCAACATCATTGGGTGGTACATCTCGTCATAAGATCGTGGGTTATCTCCAATCGCATCGACACCGCGAAAAGTTTCCACTTGTTCTCCTTCTTCCCTGTGTTTCATTCCAATGGTGGGTGTTGTATGTATATTTTACTGTTATTGTATGTACATTTTTTGATCATGGGATTTCATATATGCTTGCTTTACAAATCATTATCAATGTTGTCCTTGATCTTTTTGCTTTATGTTTGGATTCGGGTTGTCATAGACATATGCCTCATGGATCTTGATTAGGGATGGATGTCTATTAGTTTCTGGATGCTAGAGATAGATTTAGAGATGATAATCTTTGTGGATATCATAGCTTAATGCCTATGTGTTGTTTATTTCACACGAGAAATTATTGACGCAAGTGATATGGTTTTTCGCGACTTTGTGTTAGACATAACCTCTATTGTGGTATGTCTCAAGCAATCCTAGGTGATTTTGATGTGTATTATAGGTTGCGTGCGATTGATCTCTAAGTTTAAGTATTTGACAGGTAGAATGAAATGTTATTCAATAATAAATTCTTTTGGGCTACAGATGATTGTTTACTTGCTTTATTTACTTTCCCCATATTTTACCTTCCACAAACCCAACCTAAACATAAAGAGATTGATACTATTGAACGATAGTTTTGTTGGACTAAAATATCCAGCGTCAACCTCAGGGATTTGAAGGGCTTAACATTCCCCCATGGCCGCCTACAAAGGTGTGTTAGGTGGGTCAGGTAGGCCTCTTATTAGACTCACTATAAGGAAATAGAGTAACACCTTGGCTATAAGATATTGCTTTTAGCGCAATGGTAAGCACTTGAATTAGTTTACATGGTATCATAGCAAGGTCATGGGTTCGAATCCCCCCCGACAGACACGGGGGGGGGGGGGGGGATTGTTGGATTAAAATATCTAGTGTCAACCTTAGGGATTTGATAGGCTTAACATCCCCCAAGGGCGCCTACACAGGTGCATTAGGTGGGTCAGGTAGGCCCCTTGTTGGATTCACTATAAGTAAATAGAGTAGCACCTTGACTATAAGCAATTGCTTTTAGCACAGTGGTAAGTGCTTGATCCAATTTACGTGCCCTTTCCAAACCAACATCAGAAATATCCAAAGCAGATGTTGGTAAATCTTTACTGATTTTTCAAATAGAAATACAGGAATTGGTTAACTCTCTAAAGCTAGCATGTGTAGAGAATCTCAATCCAACTGCTTCTGATTCTCACTAGAATCAGTTCAGAAAATGGTTAAACTCTGAATCTCTGAAGCTAAAGGAGCTCAGCTATGAAATAACTCAACAAAACTTTTATGATCGCCTGAAAATCTTCAAGGATCAAGTTCTGCGACACTGGGTAAAGAAACCCCTCCTCTATTGGACAACACCCCTTGGGAAGCCCCTCAGACATCAGAGTATAATGAGCCGTCTCTTGTACCTCTTCCTCTAGTCATGTTTCAAGACAAAGGCAAGGCAGTCGAAGAATCTTCTACGCCAGAATCAACTGCAATAAGTTTTGAGAATGTGGTCTCTTCTGCTGAAACAACCTCCTATTCTCTTGTGCTGAAAACTCTAGAAGAGTTGAAGAAAGAAAATGTTGTGTTTAAAGAAAGGTTAGACAAGTAGGATGAAACTAGAAAGGAAATTAAGGGGATGCTTGCGAAATAAGAGGAATCGAACAATCAGATCAAGAGTTTATTGGAAGCTTTGTTCACACGACTTCCACCTCCTCAACCTTAGTTCTGATAAATTATTTTGTTTATGCTAATTGTTTCTTAATTCAATCTTCTATTTATCTACCTTCTTCTATCTATCTTAATCCACTTTGAATACAAAATGCTTTTTATTATTACTTTTACGTGTTTTTATTGCTTTTTGATTCTTGACAAAAAAGGGGGAGAATGTAAGATATTTTGAATATAACAGTATCGAGACTCAGTCTCGAACATTTTGAATATCATAACTTCTATTTTATCCTATGAAATCAAATAGGAAAAATCTATTGAAAAGAAACCTCTGAAAGTAACTTCTGTTGTGGACGTATCAAAAACCTCCATCTCAAAGCTCTGATCAGAACATCTTCAGAGAAGCAATTTTTTTCTTTATCTGAGTATTCAACTCAGGGGATACTTTAAGTACTTATGTTCTTAAGTTATCTATCAAAATATACAAGGTTTTTTCATCATCAAAAAGGGGAGATTGTTAAAACATAGTTTGGCTCTACATCATTGTAAGAGTTTTTGATGATAACAAACACATGATATATATATATATATATATATATATATATATATATATATATATATATATATATATATATATATATATATATATATATATATATATATATATATATATATATATATATATATATATATAAAGAATAAATATGCTCTCTAATAATGTATTTTAATATACAGAAAATTCTGATGTAAGAAGCATATAAGATGAGAAATTTACATTTTTGAAGCTCTGTTGTGACACATCATACTTAGAAGCAAATCCGTGTAACACGCTTAAATGAAGAAGTTCTAATGTTACAACTTCTAAATGCACCAACACTGCGAGCAAAACACCTTTGTTATTCTAATAAGTAAAGTTCTGGAAGAACAAAAGAAGTCTCAATGGTAATATTCATCTTCTGATTTGATCCCAAGAAAGCGTGTTCTGAAGCGTTACAATTTATTTATTACAAATCAAAAGTAATGGTTGAATCAAGACAAGATCTCTATTTTTAGAAAGTAAATTAACTACACTTTATCAACCTTCCAACAACATCTTCTCATGTCTCTCATGTATCTCCTATATAAAGAAGACTTGAAGAAGAAATCGCATACAACTCTATTACACACTGAAAAAGAAAAATCGTATTACCTTTCTATCCTGTGCTTTTCAATTGTGTATACATCACTATTATGATATAGTTTTGTTTAGAAAACATCTTTGTACACACTCTAAATTGTATTATCTTGTAATACCTTGAGAAAATCGAGTTTTAGTTTAAACTCAAGAAGAGATTGACAATAGTCATTGTATTTGTGTAATCAAGTTTGATCAGTGGATTAAGACCTCATTTGAGAGAGGCGAAATCACCTTGGCGGGGTGGACTGGAGTAGTTTGAGTTCAAACGAACCAGGAAAACCAACACGTCTATTGTCTTATTTTTTGAAAACCCCAATTCAAACCCCCTTTCTTGTGTTTTTCCCTTATTCAAGTTTTTCCCTCGCATTAATCCCCGTGGAGACGATATCAATAAAACTAAATAAATACTTACTTTTTTCCATCCGCTTTACCACTTCAACACCCATACTAAAAAAATTGCTCTTCATGCCTGGTATGTACAACATATTGTAATTTACTAACCTCTTGCCATCTTTCCTTATAATCAGAATATCTCTAATACCTTTAACTTCTAGAGTATTGTCATTTGAGAATTTCACCATGTTCTTCGTTGAGGGATTTATATTGACAAACCAATCCTTCCTTCCAGACGTGTGTGATGAGCATCTTGAATCCAAGTACCATCGGTCCTTGAATTTCCCTTCATCTCTTGTTTTGACCATCAACAAAATTTCTTCTTCTTCATGATTTCCAAACTTTGCATCATTGTCTTGATTCTTTCGTTTTTTGGACAATCACTAGAATAGTGACCATACTTTTGACAATTGAAATACAAAATGTGACTCTTGTCAGGTTTTCAACTACCACCCTTTCCTCTACCTCCAACACCACCTCTTTAGTTTCCTTCGTATGAGGGTCTTCTATTATTTAACACAATTTGTTCCTGCTCGTTTCCTCTATCAGTCGAATTGTTGTAGCCATCTCTACCTTTGTCGTTAAATAACTTTCCTTTGCCTTTCTTTTTCTCTTGTTGAATGTGCCTGCAAAGCCACATCGCTCTTTGACTTTCCTGCAGCTCTTTCAGCCATTCTTTATTCATGAGATTCAAGCGCCCCATGAATCTCTTCCTTTAACAAAGTTGACATGTTCTTCGATTCTTCTATGGAAACTACCACGTGCGCGGACTTTGGAGCCAAAGATCTCAAGATAATTGAAACAACAACTCTTGTTGTTAACGCTTCTCTGCATATTTTGATTTGATTCACCAGTTCCGTAACCCTAGTAAAGATATTTGTTATGCTTTTGGTTTATTCCATCCGAAGAAATTCATACGTTCTTTTGTGAGTTTGTAACCTCACCTTTTTCACCTTTTATACACCTCCAAAAGACTTTTCCAGAATTTTCTAAGCTTCTTTCGCATATTCTACATCACTAACCTATTCGAAATTGTTTGGACTCAGACATTGATGAATTATAAAGAGAGATTTATAATTATTCTTCTTCAACTCTTTGTATGCAACCTCTTCTTCATCTGCTATTTCTTCTGCAAGCGGTTCTAATCCTTCTTTCACAAGATCTTAAAGATCTTAACAACATAACACAACCTTCATTTGCTTGCACTAATTCTCATAATTATCAACTTTCATAATTGGAACATTTTCCAAAAAATTGTCATTCAGATTATTCATTTCCATCGTGGTTTTCTTCCCTTGAAATGCTTAACCGGAGGTCTGATACCAGATGCTGGAATCCACCAAAAATTATGATGAATTTCTATTAATATTGATAAACAAGATTGTTATCACTACACAATGATAATGTAAAGAAAGAAAAATTAAGAAAAAAATAAAATTAGGGTTTGGAAAAATATGAAGTTGATGATAATTATATGCAGAGTTTCTCTCTGCCCATAAATTGTGGAAAAAATCTTATTCACTTGCAACTGCAAGTTCTGTGAATACAAGTTGTTTTTAAAATAAGGGTTACTCCTTATATTTATAATTGAGTTATCTTGCTCCCTAAGAAAAAGCTCAAAATAACTATTTTAGACCTAAGTTTAAATCCTGTGTGAAGCAACCTGCTTCGACACTTGGAAAGCTAACACAACTCAACATTCTTCGACACACACTACTTTCGAAACACCTTGTGTCAAGCAACATGCTGTGATTTGACACAAGGAATTACACTTTCAAAAATCTTTAGGTGAGTTAGTGGATTTTTTCTTCCATTGTGAGAAGCTGAAGAATAAGCCTCATAGGAAAACTGTTGTCGTTATTTGAATGGGCTTGGTTTGTAAACCCTATGATTGTTGTAATTTCTATGTGTAATCTCAAGCCTCAACTCAACTTTAGTTTTGATGAAAGACAAACAAGCATTATGGAAAGAAGGAAAAGAAGTGGAATTATCTTAAAGCATCATTCACTCAAAGCTTCAAGGATCATGGCAAGCAAACAAGTATATCAATTCTCATTTGAACTAAATTGATTAGAAATGCTCAAAAATGATATACACACTTGCCACAACACTTCACTTAAAGTTTAAAGAAAATTCTAAGTTTTTCACTAATGTAAATTGATTAACACATCATGTAAATCGATTTACATATGTTTTTTTAAAAACTGATTGCCCCTGGCAGCAATCGATTTACATGGAGTGTAAATCGATTGATTACTGAGCTGAGTTAATTTTTTTAACACTAGTAAATCGATTAACACATCATGTAAATCGATTTACACTTCAAATTTTTTGAAAACAAGAACGTTACAAACCCGTGCAATCGATTTACATCTAATGCTAATCGATTTACACGTTGTAATTTTTGAAAAATCTGAACTTGATTCAAGATATCCTTCACACCTTTTATCCAATGGTTGCATGGTCATACATTGCATCTTCTCAAGTTTTACAAACAGAAAAGTGGTATCCATTTTGGAAAGGTATCTTGATTGCTTTAAATACTAAATCTTTCAAATTATAAAACAACTCTTCTCTCATGCAATAATTCTAAACTTTGTAAAATATTCAAACTTCATATTTCTTAATTTTTAAGAACAAAGATTTTCTGCACTTTCACACATATAAGAACATAAATCTTTGAGCATTTTCTAACAATTATGTTACAGTTTGAATTGCTTACAAGAGAAGAAAGAAGAAACTTCATTGAAGTCACTCTATGTGATCAACATCTTTCAAGAAATAATATTTCATTGAATTATACTAAGTGTAACTTATTTCTAGGATTCTTGGAATTAAGTATTAGAATACTTTTGTACCTTGTTGTCCATTGTTGGAAACAAGAGGTATCTTTTGAGAGGATTGTTCTCAAGAGACTTATTGGAAATCCAAGAGGGTGTTCTTGGTATTTGTTAGTGTCTTTAGTTGATAAGACTAGGAAGAGTCTTGTAAAAGTTCTAACAAAATAGTGAAATCTCTTGCGTGTTTGCAAGGGGACTGGACGTACTTCCGAGGTGTGGAAGGAACCAGGATAAATCTCCGTGTCTCTTTACTTTCTGCACTTTACCGTTTTCCATAACACTAAAACAAAACCAGAAAGTGTAAAATAAATCAAAAATCGACCACCACCTAATTCACCCCCCCTCTTAGGCGCAATCTTAAACTTACAATTGGTATCCGAGCAGGTTATAGGTAACCTGCTCCTAGAGATCCAGAATGGCTTCCGCAAATCAACAACCCGTTTTCAGGGATGGTGGTAGTAACAACAAGCCTCCTATATTTTGTGGTGAATACTTTGATTTTTGGAAAATATGCATGAGGGCGCATCTAGAATCACAAGGAGACGAAATCTGGGATGCCGTAGAAAATGCTCCATTCATTCCTATAACAGTTATCAACGGTGTCGGCACAGCTAAACCCAAAACTGCATGGGATAATGACGACAAGAAAAAAGTCCTCTATGATTAAAAGGCCGTAAATCTACTTCAAGGTGCACTATGCATGGATGAGTTCTTTCGTGTATCTGCATGTAAATCGGCGAAAGAAATATGGGACACCTTGGTACAAACACATGAAGGAACCGTTAAAGTTAAGAGATCAAGGCTGAATACTTTAAGTCAAGAATACGAGTTATTCCGAATGCAGCCCGGAGAAACCATTCTCGACCTACAAAAGAGATTCATCCACTTAACAAATCACTTAAGTGCTCTTGGTAAAACCTTGACAAATGATGAACTCAACTTGAAAGTCCCTAGATCATTGACTAGGGAATGGCAACCAAAGGTAACGACAATCTCATAAAAGAAGAGTCTCTCCGCAATGACTTCCGCTACATTATTTGGCAAACTTCAAGAATACGAAACGAAACTCGGTAGACTTGAAAAACATGAGAATCTAGAAAAGAAATCCAAAAACATTGCTTTAAAAATTGATTCAAAGGAAGTAGTAAAAGAAGACAATCCTGAAGAAGATGAAAATTTCATGCTTCTTGTTAAAAGACTTGGGAAGTTTTTTGGCAGAAATGACAAAGGCGGATCTCATGCAAATAAGAGAAAGCACTTCAAGAAAAGAGAAGCCTCCACATCAACACAAGATGTCTCATGTTATGAATGTGGAAAGCAAGTACATATCAAGCCAAATTGTCCAAATCTCCCAAAGAAAAACGGATTCAAAGGAAAGGAATCAAAACACAAGAAAGCCTACATAGCATGGGAAGATAATGATATGAGTAGTACATCGGAATCGGAAAGGGACGAATGTGCAAATTTAGCCTTAATGGCATTGCATCACTCCGACGATGAAGAAGAGGTTAGTAATGAATTTAATCTTTTTGATGATGATGTTCAAGGTTCCATTTATGAACTCTTGAAAGAATGAAAAAGTGTATACAAAAAGGTGTCAAGCCAAGAAAAAGAACTTCTAATTTGTCACGAAAAAATTGACACCATGACTAAATATTTTGATCTTCAAAAACAAAATTTTATAAAAGAAAAGGAAAACTTTGCATGCACCAAGTGTGAATCAAATGTCTTTCAAATTGTTCAATTGAAAAGAGTCATTGAACGATATGAAAAAGGACAAATAGGATTGGAAGGATTACTAAGCCAACAACGTTATCCAAATGATAAAAGAGATCTTGGTTATGTGAATACTAAGAAACCAAGTAACAATCCCACTATTTTTGTAAAGGCTAGTAATAGTTCCAATCCCAAGATAGTAGAAAATAATCAAGTTGTTCATAATCATCAAAAGAAAAAGCCTAATGTATCTAAAAGAAAACAAATTCCTAGATACAAGAGCAAATTTGTTCCAAACTGTTTTTACTGTGGTATTGTTGGACACACACCTAATGCATGCTATATTAGAAATTTCAGTATGGCTAGTGGACACTATGCATGGGTGAAAAATGGAACTAACTATGAAGGACCCAAGGCCACTTGGGTACCTAACAAGAAATAATTTGTTTTTGTAGGTATGCTTGAAATCCACATCAAACCTTTGGTATCTTGACAGTGGATGTTCAAAGCATATGACAGGAGATGTACACCAATTTTCATATCTAGTACATAAAGCCAAAGGGTATGTCACCTATGAAGACAACACCAAAGGAAAGATTCTTGGCGTTGGAATAGTTGGCACACCTCCATCCATTCAAATTGAGGATGTTCTCTATGTTGAAGGATTAAATCACAACCTTCTTAGCATAAGTCAACTTTGCGATAAAGGGTTCAAAATCAAATTCAACAAAGAAGAATGCCTAATTATGGATGAGGCAACCAATGAGGTAAAACTCAAAGGTATAAGATTTAACAATATTTTTATGATTACTTTAGATGATTTGTCTATGAAGGTACAATGTCTCATGGTAAACAACAATGCCGCTTGGTTATGGCACAAGAGGATTGCTCACATACACATGGAGCACTTGAACAAATTAGTTAAGCATGACTTAGTTATTGGTCTACCAAAGATGAAATTCATCAAAGACAAATTATATAGTGCATGCCAAAAGGGAAAACAAACCAAATCAACTTTCAAACCAAAGAATATGGTTTAAACAACAAGACCACTTCAATTGTTGCACATGGATCTTTTTGGTCCATCTAGAACAAGAAGCTTCAGAGGTAACATTTATGCTTTAGTTATTGTAGATGATTTTTCCCATTTTAATTGGACTTTGTTTTTAGTGCACAAAATGACGCATTCAAGGCATTCAAGAGATATGCAAAACAAGTTCAAAATGAGAAGTCATTAAAGATAATATCAATCCGAAGTGATCATGGTGGAGAGTTCCAAAACAGTCTGTTTGAAGAATTTTGTGAAGAAAATGGGATCTTCCACAATTTTTCAGCACCAAGAACTCCACAACAAAATGGAGTAGTTGAAAGGAAAAATAGGTCTTTGATAGAACTTGCAAGAACCATGCTAAGTGACTCAAATTTGCCTAAATATTTTTGGGTTGATGCGGTAAGCACGACATGTTACGTAAGCAATCGCGTGATCATAAGACCTATACTAAAGAAAACTCCATATGAGATTTACAAAGGAAGAAAACCAAATATCTCTCACTTTCACATTTTCGGGTGCAAATGTTTTGTCCTTAACAACGACAAAGACAATCTCGGTAAGTTCGATGAAAAATCGGATGAAGGTATTTTTCTTGGTTACTCCCTTTCTAGCAAAGCTTTTAGAATTTACAATAAAAGAACTTTAACTATAGAAGAATCAATGCATGTTTCTTTTGATGAATCTAACACCTCCAAGGAGGAAGTTTTTATTTGTGATGATTATGATTCTATAGATTTACTTCATGAGAATTCATGCGAAGGTGGCAAAATTATCAACCCGGAACAAACACATGAAATTTCACATCAAAATGGAAATGATGATGGTCTTCTTCAAGAATGGAGAACTCGTCGTGATCATCCAATTGACAACATAATTGGAGATATTAGAAAAGGGGTATCTACACGGCTAAATCTTAAGGATGCATGCTTAAATATGGCTTTTGTATCTCAAGTTGAACCTACCAAAGTGGCTCAAGCACTAGAAGATGATCAATGGATCCTTGCCATGCAAGAGGAGCTAAACCAATTCGAGCGGAACGAAGTTTGGGAACTTGTTCCTAATCCAGGAAATAAATGTATCATTGGAACCAAATGGGTATTCAAAAACAAGATGGATGAAAATGGTATAATCACTCGAAACAAGGCAAGACTAGTTGCTCAAAGATACAACCAAGAGGAAGGAATTTATTTTGAAGAAAATTTTGCTCCGGTAGCACGTTTGGAAGCAATAAGACTATTACTTGCATATGCATGCTCATTGGACTTTGAACTTTTTCAAATGGATGTAAAAAGAGCATTTCTCAACGGATTCATAAATGAAGAAGTCTATGTAAAGTAACCTCCCGGATTTGAAGACTTCAAACATCCTAATCATGTCTTCAAATTGAAGAAAGCTCTCTATGGGCTGAAGCAAGCACCAAGGGCGTGGTATGATAGACTAAGCGCATTTCTATGTGAAAAAGGGTTTGTAAAGGGTAAAGTTGATACCACTCTCTTCATAAAAAATATTAATCATCATACTTTACTTGTACAAATCTATGTAGATGATATTGTTTTCGGTTCAACTAACCAAAATATGTGTAAGGAATTTTCATCAATGATGCAAGGAGAGTTTGAGATGTCTATGATGGGAAGATTGAATTTCTTTCTCGGTCTTCAAATTAAGCAACTCAAACACGGTATCTTCATAAACCAATCAAAATATTGCAAAGACCTTATAAAGAAGTTTGAGATGGAAAGCAGCAAAGAAAGTGCAATTCCTATGGGATCCGACACCTATCTTGATCCAGATGAATCAGGGAACTCTATTGACATAACTAAGTATCGTGGAATGATTGGCTCTCTTCTCTATTTAACAACAAGTAGACCTGACATCATGTTCAACGTTTTCCTATGTGCAAGATATCAAGCCAATCCTAAAGAGTCTCACCTTGCAGCAGTCAAGCGCATAATAAAATATCTCAAAGGAACAACCAACATCGGATTATGGTATCCAAAAAGTAGTATGTGCAATCTAGTTGGTTATTCTGATGCTGACTATGCAGGTTGTAAGACTGATCGAAAAAGTACAATTGGAACATGTCACATTCTCGGAAATGCCTTGGTTTCATGGTCATGCAAAAAGCAAGCAAGCGTCGATCTCAGCACTGCCGAAGCAGAATACATTGCAGCTGGAAGTGGACGCGCTCAAATTCTTTGTATAAAACAACAATTACTTGACTATGGAGTAAACCTTGGATGCATTCCACTTTGACGTGATAACACAAGCGCGATCAACATTACAAAAAATCCAGTTATGCATTCCCGGACAAAACACATTGACATCAGACACCATTTCATCAGAGATTACGTACTCAAAGGAGATGTCAAGATTACTTTTGTGGACACTCAAAATCACCTCGCGGACATTTTCACAAAACCACTTGAAAAGGATGCATTCTTCAAAATTCGTCGTGAACTCGGAATCCTAGATGAACAAGATATATAAGGTGCACTCTATCCTTAACTATACATTAATGTACATATATATGGCCTTAAAAAATGTTTCAAATGTTATAAGTATCATCTTATGTTACATCTTTCCCTTCTTTTTGATAATGTCAAAGGGGGAGAAGGATGTGATAGCACTTTATGGTTGTTTGTTTCAGTTTTCTTTTCAGGGCAAGTTTTCAAATCCTTTTCTCCATAGGGGGAGAAATCTATCTTAGGGGGAGAAAACTTCTTTTGCTCCAATTCTGAACAACTTATAAAGAAAGATGGTTTGTCATCATCAAAAAGGGGGAGAATTTAATCTCAAGCCTCAACTCAACTTTAGTTTTGATGAAAGACAAACAAGCACTACAGAAAGAAGGAAAAGAAGTGGAATTAGCTTAAAGTATCATTCACTCAAAGCTTCAAGGATCATGGCAAGCAAACAAGTATATCAATTCTCATTTGAACTAATTGATTAGAAATGCTCAAAAATGATATACACACTTGCCACAACACTTCAGTTAAAGTTTAAAGCAAATTCTAAGTTTTTCACTAATGTAAATCGATTAACACATCATGTAAATCGATTTACACATGTTTTTTTAAAAACTGATTGCCCCTGGCAGCAATCGATTTACATGGCGTGTAAATCGATTGATTACTGAGTTGAGTTAATTTTTTTAACACTAGTAAATCGATTAACACATCATGTAAATCTATTTACACTTCAATTTTTTTGAAAACAAGAACGTTACAAACCCGTGCAATCGATTTACATCTAATGCTAATCGATTTACACGTTGTAATTTTTGAAAATTCTAAACTTGATTCAAGATATCCTTCACACCTTTTCTCCAATGGTTGCATGGTCATACATTGCATCTTCTCAAGTTTTACAAACAGAAAAGTGGTATCCATTTTAGAAAGGTATCTTGATTGCTTTAAATACTAAATCTTTCAAATTATAAAACAACTCTTCTCTCATGCAATAATTCTAAACTTTGTAAAATATTCAAACTTCATATTTCTTAATTTTTAAGAACAAAGATTTTCTGCACTTTCACACATATAAGAACAGAAATCTTTGAGCATTTTCTAACCATTGTGTTACAGTTTGAATTGCTTACAAGAGAAGAAAGAAGAAACTTCATTGAAGTCACTCTATGTGATCAACATCTTTCAAGAAATAATATTTCATTGAATTATACTAAGTGTAACTTATTTCCAGGATTGTTGGAATTAAGTATTAGAATACTTTTGTACCTTGTTGTCCATTGTTGGAAACAAGAGGTATCTTTTGAGAGGATTGTTCTCAAGAGACTTATTGGAAATCCAAGAGGGTGTTCTTGGTATTTGTTAGTGTCTTTAGTTGATAAGACTAGGAAGAGTCTTGTAAAAGTTCTAACAAAATAGTAAAATCTCTTGCGTGTTTGCAAGGGGACTGGACGTACTTCCGGGGTGTGGAAGGAACCAGGATAAATCTCCGTGTCTCTTTACTTTCTGCACTTTACCGTTTTCCATAGCACTAAAACAAAACCAGAAAGTGTAAAATAAATCAAAAATCTACCACCACCTAATTCACCCCCCTCTTAGGCGTAATCTTAAACTTACACTATGTTTGGATCATTTTACCTCTCCTATATTTTAGGATGTAGGGGTTTTCTGGTTTGTTGCTTTGGGTGGAGTATCCCTTATACTCCTTTATAATGAATCATTGCTTAATAAAAAAATAATAATGAAAACATCATATGATTACTATTTTAAAGTTATGTTTTCAAGATCATGAAAATCCAAAGAACCAGAATATAATAATTATTCATTGTAATGGATACAATTGTATGGATCATGCTTGCGATACAAGAGGTGTTTTTTGTTTTGTCACGTAAAAAGTGAATGAATTTTCCAAATTGTCTACAAAGTCTATTACACATTTCTCGGGTTTGACTCACCAAAGAAATTATTTGGAGTGAGTCATCCTATTATATTGGAAATGGGGCCAATCCCACAATTACTTATGTTATCCTTTGAGGAAATCTTATTCAACTCGCTTATTAACCTTCATAGACATTTTTAAATTTTGGTCATGACATTTCTTAAGAATTAGGCCGCGACATACATAAGAGCAACAACTAAACTTTTGTATTAATAGTGTAGCTAATGCAATAAAATATAAAAACGGTATTAAGGAATGATCAAACAATCTGGGTCGTTTGTCTATTTGCATGCTTATGATAAGTGATGACATCCTATCATAATATGTTTTAAAATCTTAATTTGTTAATTTTGAGTATTTTTACTAGTAATTTGTTTTTAGTTTTGTATGCTTTAATAAAGAAATAGAAGAATTATGGAGACGACTAATCGATGTGGAAAGAAACTAAACCAGATAAGTTTGATAGTGTTTAACTATGAAACCAACAATGGACAAGCAAGGAGAGGAACAAAACACACAAAAAATGGAAATTCGAAGAAAAACACTAACATTAAGAAAGTTTTGGCATGCATATAATAGACAACAACACAACTATGACACTAGGAAATACGTTTGTTAGTGGTGGTCCCGAGGATACCTTTGTCTCAGTAATTGGGAGGTCACAATTAGTGAATGAATTCTTTAGTGGTACTATTTTACCTTCTTCTCACCACATGGGAGGTCACAAATGTTGTTATGTAAATCTAACTTCTTATTTACATGTTATTTTTTTCTATCATACATTCGTTAATGATGGTATTAGGTTACCTTCCTCTAAGCACCTGGGAGGTCACAAGTAAAAAATGAATGTTTTACACTTAAAAGATTACAAACGTCTCAATACTTAGGAGGCTTTAAAGAGTAAATACCAAATTTAAAACATATATTTATTATAGGTTCAATTACATATTTTTCACAGATTTAGAGGTATATGATTCAAAGAAGGAACTTAATCGTTTTTATTGAATTAGTTAAAGCAGAAGAATTATTCGCTAGTGCACCCCAATTATCTTAATCACACAAGCAATATCTTTACCAGATCACCATGTCCTTGTTCGAGGATATAAAAATTCCTTGTGGATACAATAATTACACTCACCATATTATAGATTTTTGTGACATAATTATTACTAAACTTGTTTTCCATCCAACAATTAGGAACCTTATTATTATACAATAATAATGATGGTCATTACCCTATCGACCACAATAACTATGACCCTATAGATGCTTGTTTAGTTTAGGAGGCAATTTATCTCTTATGTGACCCCCAGTCTTTACATTTTCACCATTCCTTCAAAATTATATCTCTTTGCATTAGAGACCACATTTTCCATGATCTTTTTCCTTTTGAAAAGACTGGGTGATGATTTTTAGTAGAGAGAATGATGAGGATAATGATCTAATACAAATTAGAATGCATGAGAAATGTGTCGGATGTGGAATTGTGGTTTATATGATTGAAGGAAATGCAATTAGAGGGTTGATTAGAAACTTGTATAACTGAGAGGGTTGATTACAAGCACTACTCTCTTTAGTGGTGGAGTTTACACCTTTAGTTATTTCTTCAGTAGTCCAACAGGCGTGGCCTTTTTTCATTAAAAAAAATTCATATCCATCCCAGGGAACGAATACGAAGTCCTACTAAAGTTGTGTACTAAGGATGACACAACCAATGTAACAGGGGAACAAGGTACAAGGGGAGAATTTTTTATGTACGCATGTGACATTTATGACATGGGAATGTGGATCCCATTTATTGTGTTTGAGTCAGAGGTCCTCCAAATTATTAATGATGTCCCTTCCCAACTTCATTCAAACAATTGGTTCTTCGTCATGGGGTTTGAGATATGTGTTAGGGTCTAGAGATCATGCATAATCTAGGTGTCAACAAGGACAGTTGGGTCTCAAAAAGTGCCATCGCCAATAGGGATATGCTAAATCTATATTCGTCAAAGTACAAGAATTAGAAGGATAGGCATGTACGGATACAGGGAAGCAGGGAGCACTTAATGGTCATCTTCAAAGAGACCAATTAATACTAATTCCTATTATATTTGACGAGTAATCATGTGTTGATAAACCACTTTAACTATAACCATTTGAGAGATACGTAGAAAGATGTCGTTGACTTCTTAGGGGAACTTTTATTTTTATGAATGTGAGGGGGCTACTGGGTTACAAGGAGGAATAAGTAGCGCTCCATACATATTTACCTAAGTGTCACTCCTTATGCATGTTGTTTCCATTCCTAGTTATTACTCCATTATTATTATTGAAATACTCTTTTCTAATTATTCAAGTGGTTTACAAAAAACAGGATAATCATGCACACCTATAGAAGACAACATCGTGACTCTGGCACAGGATAATACAATCATTAGTGGATGATACATGGATACCTTCCTCTTAGTACTTGGGAGGTCACTTCTAGTTAATGAATTATTTTCTAGTACAATTTTACCTTCCTCTCACAACATGGGAGGTCACAAAAGTGTCACTCATATGCATGTTGTTTCCTTTTATAAAACTTACTCTATCCTTGGTATTGAAATATTCTTTGCTAATTATTCAAGTGGTTCATAAAGAGTGGATAATCCTAGCACACCTATAGTAGACATCAACACAACTATGGGACAACAAAATATGTTCATTAGTGTTGGTACGGGGATACCCTCCTCTTAATAATTGGGAGGTCACAACTAGCGAATGAATGCTATTGTGGTACAATTTTAGAGTCCTTTCACCACATAAGAGGTCACAAATATTTTTATGTAAAACTAGCTTCTTATTTACCTATTATTGGTGTTATAACAAATGATGGTTATGGGATACCTTCCTCTCATCACCAAGGAAGTCACTGGTAACAAATAAATGATTTTCAATTAAAGGGTTACCTACCTCTCAATAATTAGGTTCAATTACAAGTTTTTCACACATTTTGGGATACATGGTGCAAATGGGGAACTTAATACTTTTTATTCAATCAACTAAAATTGTAGAATAACTCACTAGTTTAAAATACTAGAAATCTAATAAATCTCACAACCATTATCCTTGTCAGTGAATTCACCTTGCCCTTGCGCGAGGATACACAAAAGATGCAGATAAGCCTTGTGGAAACAATAATTACACTCACCATATTGTGGGATTTTGTTTGCAAAATTACTATAAAAATTGGTTTCCGTCCAACAATTAAGAACCTTGATATTATACAACATTAATGATGGCCATGGCCCTATATATCTTAATAATTATGACCCTATAGATTCCTTCTAGGTTTATGAGACAATTTATCTCTTTAATTATACGACCCTTAGACTTTACATTTTCACGGTTCCTTCAAAATTCTCTCTTTTTGCATTTGGGGTCACATTTTAGTTTTACAAGTCCATCTCTCCAATAATTCCTCTAGAAAGGCTTTATCACATGTATTGATTTATTTTTCCCTTATGTTTTTCATTATTACACGACAATGCAATGATATTATTAGAGAGAGTAATGAAGATGGTGATCAAATAAATCCTAGAAATCACGAATAAATGTGTAGGATGTGGAATTGTTGTTTAGAGAATTCAAGGAAATGTAATGGGAGGGTTGATAAGAAACCTGTAGAGTTGGGAATGTTGGAGCTCTATGATAATATCGCTATTAGCTCTAATTCTGATGAGATTTATGATAATTTACTTTTTTGTCCTTTTATTTCTTTGAACAGAGGGAGAATTGATGAAAACTACAAGTATTTCTCTCTTTAGTGGTGGAGTTGACACCATTAGTTTTGTCTTCACTAGCTCAACCAATGTTGCCTTGTTTCATTAGAAGCTATTCATATCCATCATAATAGGCAAAAATTACATTCTATTAGGGTTGTGCACTAAGGATAAGATGACCAGCCTAACGGGAACACAAGGCAAGAATGGATGATTTTTTATGTATGAATGTGTCATTTATGACATGTTAATTGGGATCCCATTTATTATGTTTGAATCAAAAGTCTTGCATAAATATTAATGTCGCCCCTTCCCAGCTTAATTCAAACAATTAGATATTTTCTAGAGTTTAAGATATACGTACGGGTTTGGAGATTACACATATTATAGGCGTAAACATGGGTTGTTGGGTCTCCAAAAGCTCCCTTGAAAATAGTGTTATGCCCACTCTATTAGGTAAACTACAAGAAATGTAAGCATAGGTTTATATGGGCATAGGATATTGCGGAGCAATCAATGGTCATCATCAATGACACCAACGGGTACTAATTCCCTTTATATTTAACGAGTAATCACGTGTTGATAAACCAAATATGACAAGTTGAACGAGAAGTAGAAATATGTCGTCGACTTCTTAAGAGAATTTTACGTTATTAACGTAACAAAGCTTTGGGTCACGAGGAAGAAGACAAAGCGCTCGATGCATATTTACGTGAGTGTTACTCCTATGTATGTTGTTTCCTTTTATAATGTATACTCTCTCTTTGTTATTGAAATATTCCTTACTAATTATTCATGTAGTTCAAAAAAAGTAGGAAAATCAATGCACATCTATAGTAGATAATAATGCGACTATGGCATAGGGGAATAAGTTCGTTAGTGGTGGTATGCATACCTTCATCTTAGTACTTGGAAGTTCATTTCTAGCAAATGAATTCTTTTGTGGTACAACTTTACCTTACTCTCACCACATGGGAGGTCACAAATGTTGTCATGTAAACCAAGCTTCTCATTTACTTGTTATTTGTGCTATAATTCATGTTAGTGGTGGAAGTGGGTTACCTTCCTTTCAGGACCTAGGATGTCATTGGTAACCAATAAATGTGTTTCACTTAAGGGCTTACCTACCTCTATGTACTTTGGTAGATGTAAAAAGTAAAGACATTAATTAAAACCTAATCATTATTGGTTCAGTAACATGTTTTTCATACATTCTGGGATACATGATTATAATTGGGAAATTAATCATTTTTATTCAATTAGTTCAAATATTAGAATAAGTCACTAGTTTAATAAATGGAAATCAAATAAATTTCACTTAGTGCACCCTTCATCCTCCATTGTGTTAGTCACATGAGCATTATATTTACAAGTTCATTCACCTTTTCATTGTGCGAGGACACAAAATTCTTGGGGATACAACATTTACACTCACCATATTGTAGGTTTTATTGTCATAATTATTACAACACTTGTTTTCAGTCAAACAAAATGACACCAGTAATTCTTTTCTTAATAGATCTCTCTAAGAAGAGGTATATATGTATCAACCATAAGGATTTGAAAATCAAGACTCCACCATAGTCTGCAATTTGAATAAAGCTCGCTCTAGGCTTTAGCAAGCCCAAGGGTATGGTATCCGAAGTTGGCTAAAGCATTAACTCAGTTTGTCATCTCTTTTAGCATATATTATAATTTTCTATTTACTTACTCCCATCAAACCCCTACCATGTATGATTTGGTATATGTTGATGATATCCTTATCTAAGGCCTTACCATGTATGCTTTGATATATGTTGATGATATCCTTATCTAAGGTTTTACCATGTATGCTTTGGTAAATGTTACATTTTCCCTCAAAAATCTTAGTAAGCTAGATGGATTCTTAGGCATTCATCTATCTATTAGTTGTATTCTTAGGCATGGAAAAATACCCAGACCAGCTGGGGCCCGCCTGGACCCGCCCCAAAATTAACGGGGAAAACCTGTTTTAATTGGGTGCAGGTGCGGGTAAAACCTAGTTTTTAACTACAAGCGCGGGGGTGGGGACATATGTAGACTAAGACCCGCCTGAACCCGCACCCGCCCCGCCTCAGATACTGCAGTTTACTTTAGTACTCTTATTTTAATATTAATTTATTTTCTCTAAAGTAATTAAAATAGAAGGGAACAAATTTGAAAACCCTTTCGTTTCCTCTCATCTTCCACTCGTGACTTCGTGGAGGATGGAGCTCTTGGTTGCTCGAGATGCACGCTTCTTGGTTGGTTCATCTCCGTGATTTCTCAAATCAACTCCAAGGTGATAAATTGGTTTTCTTTCTTGATTAGATTGGATTTTCTTTTTGTCTCTGACCTAAATTTCCATATCTATAGTTTCCCCCACCTTAAACAAATGATATTCTCGAACAACAAACATAAATGTTTACATTTTCATTCTGTTTCCATTTGGTTTCGTAGTAGAGTGTGACACCTTTTCCTGGTGTCTGAAATTTTAACTAGTCATGAATAAACACAACCTTGAAACATTTTTTTCTAGAAGAGAAAGTCTGGATAATAGTGAATGAGTCAGTGTCATATACAAGTGTGTCTTGGGTTGGATTCGTAATGGTTGGTGCCGTCGAAATCAATTCGGAAAAGTAGATTTCTGGTTTTGTTCTTTTTTAAGTGAGGAGGTCTTGAAAATAATGTAAGAATGAATCATAATAATTTATAAAGTTTGGATTCGGTAAACACGCAACTAAAATTATAAAATTTTATTCAAAATAAATTTTCCTTGAAAAAGTTGTCGAGAAAATATAAAACCTATCAAAATGAATTCTACATTTTTATAATTATTTATGACTCTTTGTTATACCATAATTTTTACCCCTAAGATTTCTTATCATCTCATGTCACAATGCATCAAGACACACACATTAGGGTTGCTTCTCTCTTTATCCTATCTTTATGTTTTCTCTTGAAGGATTACCAAGCACCTTGAACTGTGTATCTTTTACATGTGTTCTTTTAGTTAACATTAATATGTGTACATATGTTCCTTTGAATGTTCATATTGTAGGTGATCACAATTGCATTCATCTCACCATCTAATCTATGGTTTAAGGGGTGATTCTCAATCAAATGGTTCTCTAATGGATTTCAAGAGTTCAATATTCAAGTTAATGTCTATGGCTTCAAATATTTTTGGTTCAAGGAGCTCTCTAACTTTATTTAGGTCAAGACCTCCTCAAAGTTGGTGGTGGAATTCATCAAGAAGATTCATAGGTTCATGTGTTTATTTCAATTCCTTCTTCAACATGCTTCATTAGGACTTAAGCTCCATCTTTGGATGTGCTTCAAGAAAGCATCATTTAAAGGCCTATTTTGATTCATCATGCTTTATTTTGTCAAGAAAGTTCAAAGAGATTCAAGGTTGGCACAACAAGTTTGACCTAATTGAGAAAATAATTGATTCAGTGATCACAAGTGCATAACTCTCTCATTTTTCAAAATTTGGAGTTGGTTCTTTTTGCTATGCATTATTATCATCATCAACAACAACCTCTCTTCACATGACAGAATCCAATTGGGCAAGAAAACTCATCAAAAGTTGAATGGGGTTTGAAGTCATTTTGACACTCTCCGAGCTAGGGTTTGTTGACTTCTAAGGACCATATCTTGCTCATTGTTTGATATTTTTGATTGGTTAAAAATTCATGGTTCTCTTTAAATGGTCCTTAATAAGCTCTCTTCATAGATCTAAGGCTAATTTTGAATGAAAGGTAACTAATGATTGAGAAAGATTACAAGTCTCCTTGAAAGGCCTTTGAATTTTAGGATTTGACATCAAATTATCATAACTTGGTCAATTGTTATCTCCTTGAGCCCATTCTTTTTCCATAATAATATTTGGGATGTCTACTACAACTTTGTTTTTATGTGCAAGACTTGAAAATGCTTGGAAAGTGGTTGAAGAATTGAAATGATCTTAATTCCACACTTTAATTCAAGAGGTCCACTTCATGTCATCTTCATAAATAAAGATCAAATTTAGAGTATAAAGTCATTTAATTTTGGAGAACATTATAGGTATTTTTGAAGTTCAACACTTAGAATTTTTCGAAGTACAAAACATCATCAGTGTGTTTTTCACGAATTCAATTGGACATAAATTTTTGCTCAAGCATCCAAATGATATCATTCTTGGCACATTGTAAAGATTGTAACCTTATCTTCCAAATGCTTCAAGAATCATGTCATAAAGCCCCTCTAGCTGTTTATACCATGGATTCAAAGTTGGCACCATGAAATTGATTTTGTCAAAACAGTCAGGTTGCAAATTAGTTAATGTGACCTCTAATCACAAAATTATTGTGCGTTTTTAATTTTAATCATGCTTAACAATCCTCAAAAAGTGATTAGCACCTTCAAACACAATTTTAGGTTGAGTTTTGACCAATATGAGTCACACTTTTCATGCTTTCAAATTCACATGAATTCTCTCAAAATCTCATCATTTCACACGCTTGAGCATCCCATTTTCTTCCCTATAAATAGAGGATGATATCCCACTCATTTAACAAGCTTTAGAGAGCCAAAGAACCTCTATCGAACTCTCTCTATAACTCATAATTCTGCAACTTCGAATTCAATTCTAAAGCATCTTTCGATCCAATATCTTTGCTGATTCTTCATCCTTGAACTTCACTGAAGCTAACAGAAGAAGAACCAAACCTTGAGGTGTCTTGAATCGCGCTAGCTGAGTCAAGTTTCAGAGCTATAAACAATACGTAGATTCCTCCATCGATTCTCTCCAAACTTGTTGCTACAATGTAGCTCTTATCACTTTGATACTGATCGCACCATTAATTTTTAAATGGAAGTGAGTTTTGCTCATGAATTTTCAAATCCCGTTCCAACTTTTTTCTTCTAGTTTTTCTCAAATCGACTGAGCTATGATTTAAAGAATTTTTTTGCGAGGGTAAGTTAGGATCGTCGAAAAGAGACGAATCCAATGATACTGGTTTGAGCTTCTAACCATTTTGTTTGAAGAATCTCATAAAAACCCAACGCGCAGAGGGCTGGAGGTTGAAGACGACCTATATGTCGTTCTTCAACCAATGATAGCGTTACAATTGTTTTATTTTGATTGGCCCGAATTTATTTGATTCTGTGTGTTTTTCAATAAGGTCCATAACATGCACTGCGCGCCAGGTCCCTAAGATCTGCTTACTAACACATTTCACATTGATCAAATGAGCCACATCTGTTTGGCTTTATTTTATTTTCTGATTTTTATATTTTAATTATTTTAAACTTCAAAGATTCATAAAAAAAATTCATTTCAACTTCACAAAATTTGAAAAATTTGAAAAAATACTTTTTATTTTTCTCTTTCTGATTCTTATTTTTTCATAATTTTATTTTATGATTTGGTATTTTTTATGACTTTTCACTTTATTACAATTATTTTAATTGTTTAAAAATACTTTTCTTGATTTTTAAATTCTCGAAAAATTATGGAAGGACCCAATGACCTCTTGACAAATATTTGTGACCTCATTTTATTTTTATTTCTTATTTTACTCATTTTTACAATTTTTGGTTTATTTTTATTTTTTATATTTTTAAAAATAGTTTCTGACTTTAAAAAATTCTGAAAATTTTGTCAGCACTTATTGACTCATGTTTGACCTCTGATTTTTTTTTTGAGATTTTTATTTGGTGTTTTCATATACTTTGTGTAATTTACCAATTATTTCCCTTTTATTAATAATTTAAATATTGTTTTATTGAATATTATTTTATTATTTTTGATTGATCCTGATTTGGTGTTATTTTGGAACAAATTCCTCAATCTCATTGGATCTTGGGTGTTGATAGGTTGAAAAAACTAAATCCACCAAAATATTGGATCTAAATATCATTTCTCTAACATGCGGTACATATATTGCTATTGTACTACCTCAAAATAGGTGTGACTTTTACATAAGTCCACTTACGATTGCTTAACATAGCGCTAAATTTGTCTCGATTCGAAAAATGATAAATCATGGCCCAAACCTATGTTTGTAATCCCAAGTATGTTTAATTTGAAACCTTTAATCTAATAACCTTGAGGTTCATTGTTATGAGACTTGGATCTTATCAATCCTCTAATGAACTTTCATGAATTTTGGTCTAAGTGAATCATTTGAACATCGTTGATCATATGAGGTTTCTTTGAGCATTCAAAATGAATGATATAACAAAAAGAAAATGAGACTTATTATTGAGAAGCTTTGATTTTATCAATCTTCAAATGAGTTCTCAAATGTAAGCTTCGAGATTGTCACTCAACTTACCTCTAACTTCTAATTCACAAATAATTAACTTTACTTTATGCCTTTACTTCATGCCTTTACTTTATGCCTTTATTTTTATGCCGTTATTTTTCTGTACCATTTACTTTAGCGTTTACATTCCATGTCATTTTCCTTTTTTTCATTTGAACATTTGTCTTTATGTCATTTTATCTTTGCTCATTTGAGCTTTTATTTTCTTTTGAAGACACTTAATAACCCAACTTGAATATTAAAAGTCTTAAGGTTACTTGGACTACTTGGTTACTATCCTTGGCATGGAGGAGTTGTGGATCTCTCGGACTTAGGATTAGAAGCCTTGATACTTGGGGACCTTGTTGCTCTGTTATTATTTTGTCTGAAGTTCTTGGGATTTACCTCAAGACACTGGGTTGATTTTCTTTGTGTGCAGATTATTATGATTATATGCTTTATCTGTGATTGAGAATCCCTCTTTATATAGCCGTTACTCTGCCTAATTTTATGAATACTTAATTCATCTGAATCTTGGTATTTCTCAGAGGTTAGTATTTTTACTTGCTTGGTTTCAATCCAAAGGATGGAAATTATACATTGAATTCACATGTCAAGTTTTGGCTTCTTATTGGTTAGATCATTCTTTTCCTTGGCTTTTACCTTATGCTTTAGGATAGTCCCTTCATCTCCTCCCATCTTCTTTAATTTCAAAAATCTTCTCCCTCCTTTTTAAAACTCTTCTTGTTTTCTAACTTGAACCATTTTCATAATAAACTTGGACTTAGGTCCATGCATTTTCAAAAATATTTTCTTAATTAAATTCTTAACCAATCTAATCATACTTTGACATTTTTTTGAGAAGACTAAAAGTCATTAAGCTCATTCAGACCATTTTTCCACTTTGGCTTTTTACTTTAAAACATTTTTTTCTTAAAAGATTAGACTCTTGTCAATTCTTGTAGTGATGCGAGCTACTATACTTCTATGATATATGGTGAAGTGAGATATTTTTCACTTGGGTGTTGAGTGAGGCTTTGTTGAGTTTAAAATCTAAGCTATATCTTCCACTTTGAGATGATGCAAATTCTCTTTTCTCATGATCATGGGTAGTAAATATATTTTCCACTCGGATGATGATGATGTATTTTCTTTTAAAATTAACCAACACACTTGTGTTTTAAAATTTATAAGGTGAAATACGAGTACCCTGATCTCCTATTGCACAGAAGGTGGTACGTAGGCACTAAAGGTTCGCAACCGCGACGGGTGCAAAATTGTTAGAAATACTTCTTTTTTTATCTCCACCATCTATTTTTGTATACACCATTTATATCCAAAATACACAAATTTTCAAAGAGGTTCATGTGGAGTACCGTAGATGTTTAGGGTGCTAATACCTTCCCTTTGCATAACCAATCCTCGTACCTATATTCTCTCCCCCTTCTTTTTGGGTTTATTCGCTCTTTTCCCATTTATTTTGGAAACAATAAAGCCCGGTGTCGATTTTTATTTGATCTGTACGAGTTAAGTCAATCCAATGGCTTAGTCTCAATATTTCTACCGATACACTCTTGAAAAATGAAGTCAAACTTACTCTTAGTACTCTTGCAAAGTCTTTAGGCTATTTTAGAATCTTAAGTATACATTCAATGAAAGTGAAATGTTAGATATGTACCTTGAGAATAAATTTGTTGGAATATTTTAATTTTAAATCATATTGTAATACTATTAGATTGCCTATAAAGTTACTCATATAAAATTGATAAGTGTTTTGAGTTCATCTCGGAGAGTGATACAATATGATAACACTTGATAAGTGTTTTGTTGCGACCTATTGAATAAATATGTTGTATAGATATTGCTATGAATTAATTGCATACAACTTATTGAATAGATATTTTGAATAAATGTTTGAATATTTATTTACTATTAAATTACAATAACATATTTGTGTTACAAGAAGACAAGTAGTTGTTTATTTTGGGATGCACTAAAATATTGATAAATTTTAATTTGTTATAATTTACAATTCAACAGGATAATTAATCATGGAAAATCATGGTACCTCTCAAACACATTGTCCACCAATCACAAAAAATTACACATACATAAATTCCAAATGAAAGTGGTAGACTATCGGTCGATGCTCCTCCTTCCACGCTAAATGATAATATGGGGGTTGATAGCCAAACACTCATAAATCGTTGACCCAAACATAGAAGTATTATATGGGATCATTTTACAAAGGTCAAAGTTGACAGAAAAGATAAGGCTAAATGTAATTATTGCTCAAAGTTGCTTAATGGATCATCAAATGATGGGACGACACATTTAAAAGGGCATATGGAAAAATTTCCTAAAAAGAAGCTTTTAAAACCATCTGATAAAGGACAAACATTTCTTACGCCAAAAACCATGCAAGGTAAACAAGAGTTGAGTACTGGAATTTTATGATGAAAATTCTAAAAAGAGCTTGCACATGCAATTATTTTGCATGAATATCCGCTTTCAATAGTGGATCATATTGGTTTTAGAAGATACTCAACATCTCTCCATCCACTATTTCAAGTTCCTTGAAGAAATACTATAAAAAAGGAGATACTTAAAGTGTAAAACTTGGAGAGATCATCACCTTTGAAGTTGTTAGAAAATATTGAAGGAAGAGTGGCCATTACTTCTAACCTTTGGACCTTGAGAAATAAATAAAGGGATATTTGTATGTCACTTCTCATTACATTGATGGAAACTGGAATTTACAGAGTCACATTTTGAGGTAAATCTAATTTATTCTAATAATACCTTGATTTATTCTAATATATACTAGTTTGATTGCATTTTATTTATACTAGTTTTGTGAATCTTATTATGTTAGGTTTATTTATGTTCCTGCACCTTATACTAGTAAAAAACTTTGTGGTGCATCGGTTGAATGTTTGATGGATTATAACATTGACACACAATTGTCTCCTATCACTTTAGACAATTGTAGCACAAATGATGTAATGATTGAAAAAATTAAGGCTAAGTTGAAACCTGGGACATTATTAATGGATATGGCCTTACTTCATATGCGTTGTTGTGCACATATACTAAATTTGATATTAAAAGAAGAGCTAGAAGTTGTGAAAAATGGGATAGATAGGATTTGAGATAATGTTGCATTTTGGACTACAACACCTAAAAGGAAGGAAAGATTTGAGGAGACATCCAAACAGTTAACAATGGAAATTTGCAAAAGAGATTTATGAAAAATTGAAATCATTCAATTCTATCACTGAAGTGTTTTCTGGAACTAACTACCCAAGTTTCAATGAATACTTTCCTAAGATTTGTCAGATTAAAGTTGCATTAATTTAGTGAGATGAAACCTCTGATGAATTGATCAAAATAATGACAAAAAACATGTCGGTAAAGTTTGAAATATATTAGAGTGTGGTTCATGAAATAATGGGGGTTGCAGCTGTTTTGGATCTAGGTATAAAAATAATATTCTTGAATATTATTACAGAGTCTTCTATGGGAATGATGTTGATGACCAAGTTAAGTCAATTCAACAATTCTGTTATGACTTGCTTTATGATTATCAATTGAAAATGACCAATGATTCTAGAAGTGATTCTCAAATGTTGGATGCTAATGACGGTAATGTTGGAAATTATGGTTTTAAATACTATGATTTGTATGTCATTATAAAAAAAAAGAGCTAGAATTTTTCTGTTAAAATGGAGTTGGATGTTTATTTGGACGAAGAAGTTTTACCAAAAAGTCTAGATTTTGATATTTTATTATAGTGGAAGTTGGATGGAATTAAGTATCCAACACTTCAAGAAATTTCAAGGGATGTATTGGAAATTCATGTTTCTAGTGTAGCTTTTGTATCTGTATTAAGTACAAGTGGTCATGTCATAAGCCCTCATCGAAGTCGACATCATTGGACCACTTTAGAAGCTTTGATGTGTGCAAGAAGTTGGTTATGGAGTGCTGAGAATATTGGTAAGATATTTCTTGTTTTTATTTTTTATTTTTACCTGCTAGGACTATCATTGAATATATTTTACTATAGTGATAGGTAATTTTAAATCTAACGTGGGAAATGAAAATAATATTTTACTCACTGAAATGGAGTCTGATGATGAAGGTATTTTTCATACTATTTGTATTAAGTATTAAATTTTTCAAGTTAAACTGTTATATTCTAACTTTTATTTTTCAATACAGGTGAGTTTTTGTTCAATGGTGTTACTTCTATTTCCAACTCTCGGCTCGAAGATGATGATTATTAGAAAATTTGTTAATTATTTGGAACGTTTTTTGTTATAAGGATTTATAATATTTTGTTCAAAATGTTGGATTGGTTCTTTTGTTTATTTTTGGAACCTTTGAAGATGTTATGAGCTCTTTAGAAGCCTTTGTTTTGATGGTCTTTAAACTATATGAGGAATCTAATATGTAGCCTCTAAAAGGATACTAGTTAAGGAACTTTGTAACTTTTTTAATATGTATTGTTGATGGTTAATTTTTACTTGTTGCCAAATAGGTACTAAGCTCTTTAAAAAGAGTTATTTTACTCTTTTCAAATATGTTTACTAGAGTTATTTTACTCTTTAGAAACATGTTTATCATTAAAATAATCAAAATTTTAATTAAATTATTAATTTTTAGTGCAATTAAAAAAATCAGTTTTTTCCGGGCATGGTTGGGGCGGGTGCGCGCAAACCTGTTCCCCATTGGGGGCGGGTCTGGATGGTAAATTTTTACACCCGAATGGGTTTGAGGGTGGAGGCGGGTCTTCTACTGGGTGGGGGTGCGATGTGGGGTAGGCTGGACCTGCCCTAACCCTCCATGTTGCCATGCCTATGTATGCTTCTTAATCAAGCCAACTATTTTCAAGATTTCCTAACTTGATCCAAGATATGCAATGCAAATGGTGTTTCTACTCCTATAATGAACAATTAAAAAATTAGCAAGCATGGTTCTCCTCCACTCTTAGATCCTCATCGGTATAGATCCATTGTTAGGGCTTATAATATGTGATTCTCACAAGAACTGGAATTTTTTTAGTGTGAATAAAGTTTTCCAGTTCATGGATTCCCCTTTAAAGTCTCATTGGTTTGTTGTAATTACACGTGTCTTACTCCTTTCTCCAGCTCCATTGTCACACTTATTCTTGCATAGGACCTATAGTGACTCGGATTGGATAAGTGGTTCACATGACTACCATCCCACCTCTAGTTCATGAATCTTCTTTGAATTCAATCCTCGGTCTTGGAGCTCGAAGAAGTAACCTCTTGTTGCTCTATCAAGAATAATGCTAAATAACCACTTAGTTTATCGTACCATTGTTTCCTCCTACTCTCCATTATGATAATATTATTGCAATACTTTTGTCACACAATATCATCCTTCAT